>OX382203.1:6703041-7903041 GCA_947507515.1 Eulithis testata | reverse complement strand
CTTACCTACGTACATCGATATAATAACCAGTATTTATATTATTTGTTCTAAAAGCAAAACTACATCGTAAAGCTCTATAAAAATATTTGGTGAGCGCTGTGAATAAAAATATCAAAAATTAAAACTAACTTGCTAACGGTTGGTGGATCTTGGCAATTGTGAAGTTGGCCATTTACCTATGATGCAAAAAGACAATTTAGCTCAAAAAACTACATAGGGGCTAATAGCTGATTTACACTTTGTTAAATAGGTACAAGTGCGAAGTGATAAGTGATTATAGTAGGTGCCAAATAACACCGCAATACAGGTCATTCACCTACTTTCACCACGATGTCGCAAAATTCCATTTATGAATGGCTAAGGCTGAAATACTCAAAAGTCATTCAAATTTGAGCGCCACTTAAAATAGCTCTGCCTCTGTTTGACATTACTCATTTGTAAGAGATGGCAATAATTTAAGCGTGACTTAATTTGAGTGGCGTTTGAGTATTCGCCCATTATTCTGTCGCTTTCAATACCAACCTGTCGCTAAGACGGTAATCGCTAGAATCTCGTAGTACTGTTTGTTTACCATACATAAATAGAATTTTGCGACATCGTGGTGAAGGTGGGTGAATGACCTGTATTGCGGTGTTATTTGGCACCTAGTATAGTTAACGTGTTTTTTGGTGTCAAGTGTTAAGGGTATTCAGAACGTTCACACAGTGTTTAGTTGATTCTGCTAGTGCGCACCAAGTTCGTGCGACGCTCCGAGTGCGAGAAGAGCGCGGGTGTGCGGGGGAATCTAACAGTAAAAATAGACACGGCTTCTAATCACTTCACTTCGCACTTGCACTTGTTTTGTTACCTGCACTCATCACTTAACAGCGTATGCCTTTACACGCTGATTTTAACACTTGCATTTGTCACTCGCGCTTGATACTTGATACAACGTGTAAACCAGACATTACTTCACGATTGCTTAGATCCACTGACCGTAGGTACTACGTGGTACTACATAAGACTCATGCTACACGTGATACACGTAAAGTAGTACATACTCTAACTAATCATCTCTTTGTTCTGAGTCTTTGCGTTTTAATTCTTCCAACTCAGTGCCCTCATCTTTCCTCAAATCAATTTTCTCCAAACAGCTTTCATCATAAGCCTCACCCTGTAGCTCTCTCTGAATCTCATTCAAGTTCTTGCCTCTCGTTTCGGGCACTACGAAGTACGTGAAAACAGCACCACAAAACGCTACACCAGCAAAAACCCAGAACACACTATGCTGTCCTAACAAATCCTTCACATCTTGATACCCCTTACCAACAGCAAAGCCAAGAATCCCTCCAAAAATGCTAAGTGACGTCATAGCAACAGCTTTGATATTCAACGGGAATATCTCCGCTGGAACGACTACTGATAACGCAATGAAGCCAAATGTTGAAATCACGTTGGATAGTACAATGCCTACGAATGGTACGACGCCGTAAACCGAGAGGATATCGTGGTTTAGTTGAACTACGTTGAGTAGGAAGAAGTATATTCCGACGGTTGTGAGAGATAGACCAGTGCCAAGGTATGAGCCAATGAGCAGGTGACGCCTGCCTACGCGGTCTACTAGTATCGATGATACTATGGCTGGAAAGAGAGAAATAAAAAAATTGTGGTTTCAAAATATTATAAAAAAACCTGTACATTTCACACAACGCCCCCGCACACCTTTCCATACAAACGTGGAAGGGTAACTACTCCACTGTTTGACGTTGACCAACCAAAACTAAGGATTAATATCAATTTATCTCGTCATAATCTATGTGTATACACCTCAAACCGTAAAAAAATTATTCATTTAAAAAATACAAGCTTCTAAACTTTTGTATTGGAAAGTTTAGAAATAAACGTAAATAAACACTGACATTAGCAAATTCGTGGCAGCCCTAGCCACCAAACAGCCACAAGAAAAAGAAGAAGAGAACTAAACTAAGCAAAGATTGTATTATGAAAGCTAGATGGCTGATATAAAACTTACATAATTATTTTTTTGTAAATACATACTTTTAATACATAGTAACTCCCAGACGTAGAACAAAACATCTAGGTTTTCTAGACACAAATGTTTGTTCTTGGTGGGGATCGAACCCCCGACACACAGTACGGCAGGCAGAGCTTTTACCAACTGAGCTGTGACAGCTGTTATTCTCCAGTGTTTCTATTTCTACTCATTTTGTTAAATATTAACTTAGCCTCCCTCTTTTAGGTGGTCAATGTGGTAAAAGCATAAATATCGATAAATCTGGTGGTGGATTGACATGTGATGATTTAATGCTTTGTAAAATAATAGTTGACGATTGAGAAAAGCTCAAATAGTTGCATTTATTACTACGGCGTAAAGGGTCTACGAAAAATCTATGTTTCTCTAGTTAGGTTAGGTTAGGTTCTTTTTTTTCTTATCGCTGTAGACAATAATTCGGTAGATAACGGTTCGTAGATAGTGCTACTGACGCACGCTCGTATTCTAGGAACCGGGAATAACTATTTGGTTATGGGTGTAACTCATAGTTTGTTGAAGAGAAAGTGATAAGCCACGTTTAGAACTCACTTCAAAACTCAACTCTCAACTCACTGCACTGGAAATTTAAAGTAAACGGTTTTCGAAGGACCAGAGCCATTCATCTGTGCATTTGTTTTGACTTTCGACTCGAGTATAGCACACGCAAACGCATTAGCGAAGCGAGAAATTTTGTTGGGAATTACGCAATTCCCAAACCTCCCGCTAGAGGCGCTTTCATAGAAAATTTCTTGCTTTGCGAATGCGTTTGCGTGTGCTATACTCGAGTCGAAGGTCAAAACAACTACAGACTCGGGGCTCAGCCCTTCAAACATAATTAAGCTAACTCTTCTAACGCTACTGGCGGTCACCCATCCATTATTTAGGTGGATATTGAATACACTTCAAATATGATACTTACATACAAAGAAGCTGATTAAACCGAAGACCAGAAAGACTGTCTGTTCATCTTTTTTCTTCATTTGAGCCTCTTGCATGATGATGCCAAGGTAGTGTTTGATGGTGGTGCCACCTGTCATTATCTGCGTGAACTTTATACCTGGAATAATAAAATAAAGCTACTGTACACAACACTCACACTGTTATTAAACTTGATGTAAGCTTAGAATAGTTATACCGTGTTCAAAAAAAATAAGTTCTCAATTCGGTTGCTTTTTTTATGTTAGTTATTTCATAGCTCCGTCATTTATGTACCGATTTGAAAAATTTGAATTGAATTATTTTTTCATCTGAAAAGGTATACTTCCAGATTGGTCCCATAGTGTTTTTATCAAAATCACTACATTATTTTGGCAGTTAAATAGGAATAACAGGAAAAAAACACGTCCTCCACGTACACGACATTGCATATTTTGCTTTCCTGTGACTTTTCAATGGTGTTTATCATCGATATAACAAACTCAATGAACTATCATCATCATCATCATCTGATGATGAAGCTGTATCATATTGAAGTCTGTTTTTTCAAGTTTTCAAACTTATAAATTCTACTATCCTACTAGTATTATAAACGCGAAAGTTTGTAAGTATGGATGGATCCGATCTGGATGGAACTTGGAATATATATTGTCCGTGACCTGGATTAACACATAGGCTACTTTTTATCGCGAAAAATCAACGGGATCCAACGGGACGCGAAGGATGTCGCGGGCGGCACCTAGTTATTAATAATTCTTACCTGCTGCAACAATAATGGCACGCCTGTACTGTTTCCCTGAAAACAGCTCTTTGTACGAACTCGAGTGGCTCATTTGATTTTTCACTCCGGCCTGTATTGTAACCAGTTCAGCTTCTAACATCTGAAAAATAAATACAAATATGACTGGATACTGGATTTTTCTGGTAAGACAAGACAAATTTGTTCTTTTTGTTACTTATTAGCTTCCGCCCGCGACTTCGTTGACGTCCCGTTGGATCCCGTGGATTTTCCAAGATAAAAAGTAGCCAGTAGTAATCCAGGTCACGGACAATACATATTCCAAGTTCCATCCAAATCGGATCCGTAGTTTTTGCGTGAAAGAGGAACAAACATACATCCTTACAAACTTTGCCACTGTCTAATTAGGTATACCTACCTAGGTACTCCTCTCATTCTCTCTAACTTGTAAAACAGTGCAAACTAATGCAAAAAAAGCTCAAATGTTTCATGTGTATTTTGTAAATATTGTAAATACTGTATTACTTGTAATTTTCATTGTGAATAAATTGTGTTGTAAATAACAAAAAAAATACTTACCATTTCATCTTTGTAACCACGCAGCCTTGCAAGTTCCTTCCTTGCTTTCTCTACATTTCCTTCCTTCAGCAAGAAATATGGTGTTTCTGGCATCCAATAACACACGGCGCAGTACACAAACGGCAAAGGTAGAAGTAGGAAATTCAACATGGTGTAGGTTAGAAATGGTCCGACAGCCATTACTAGGAGGTTACCGAAGTTGAAGGCAAACCGAGTGCATACTGCTAGGGAACCGCGTATATCCTTGTCAGATATTTCAGCTAAATATATTCCTATAACCTGAAAGTAGAGAAGGTAACTTTAGCTTGGTTTTTTATAGGGAAAAAGTGACAGAACTGCTGGCTGATCTAATGACCCTTTAAATAAACAAATATTCTTCGACATTACCTACACACAACGCCCTCTAGTTCCAAACTAAGCAGAGCTTGTACTATGGAAACTAGATTGCTGATATAATACTTATATACATTTTTTTTGTAAATAAGTACATCAGTCAATACCGTATTGACTCATGTCTTAGACAATACCCAAGCACAGCAAGCTCGTATAAGTTAGTGGCCAACTCTGTTGACGGAGTTTTTAGACCGCCTTAAGGCCTCCGTCTGAACGACTGCTAGAGCCGGGACCGACAGTTTAACGTGCCCTCCGAAGCACGGAAGGGCACAGATGTAAATGCCACTAACGGTCACCCATCCAAATAGTGACCGCGCAGAACGTCACTTAACTTAGATTATCGGTGAAGTAGCCAATCTTCACCGATTATCTAATGGATGGTTGACCGTTAGTGGCATTGTAGTGCGCTTCCGTACTTCGGAGGGCACGTTAAACTGTCGGTCCTGGCTCTAGCAGTCGTTAAGCCATGACGGAGGCCCTAAGGAAGCCTAGCCACGAGCGCTTCTAAGTAGAAGAATAGATAGACATACTCACAGTGCTAACCATACTAGTTCCTGTACTCCACATGAAGACCGAAATGCAAAGCAACCAGGCCTTCAAAGCAAATGCCACGATCAGCTGTAAACCAAATATAATTTATAAGTTTCAAAACTTGAAAAAAAACCGACAATCTTCATCATCAGATGATGATGATGGTAGTTCACTGAGTTTATTCTATTGATCATAAACACCATTGAAAGGTCACAGGAAAGCAAAATACGCAGTGTACGTGGATGACGTGGTTTTCCAGTTATTCCTATTTAACTCTCAAACTACTGAACCGATTATGATAAAATGTTATGGGAACATTATTTATTTTATGATCTGGAAGTACACCTACCGTTTCAGATAAAAAACATTCAAATCGGTTCATAAATGATAGAGATAAGAGCTAAAAAAAACTAATTGAGAACCTCCTCTTTTTTGAAGTTCGTTAAAAACGGGGCTACTTTTTATCGGAAAATCAACGGGATCCAAAGAGACGCGAACCAAGTCGCGGGCGGAAACTATAGTAATTTATAAGTTGACAAACTTAGTTAGGAATAATGAACTATTCATGAGCATAACAATGAACAGAACAGAGTAGCTTCTAGGAAGAGTATCTGACTCAGTAGGAAGGAATCAATGTCACCACCGTTATCTACTCTAACTACCACTAGATACAGTCTACTATTGAATGATAACGACGGTCCCCAGCGCCCTCGTCACTCAAGAAACACTCACCAAAAGTGGACTATGAAGTGCCTAATAAACTGGCTCATTTTATAACTCTCTGGTAGAGCAAAGTAGAGGCATAGAACTAAGTAGTTAAGTACTACTAGTCAAGTAATAATATTTGCATTTAGTGCCTAATCAACAAAGGTCAATCAATTTTCATTTCATTCAATAAATCGTTCAACGACTTCCAGTCTCGCACTGTTTATACCGCGTGCAAACTATGCCCATGCCGCCGAAGTGGGCAGGGACTTGGGCAGGGAAGTGGCGTGAACACGAACATGCCGCTGTCCCGTCTCCCTGCCCAAGTTCATGCCCTAGCTCCGTGAGAATAAAGGCAATGTTGCTGCGGCAATCAGATTAATTCCGGAATTATGCCCACTTCCCTGCCCAAGTCCCTACCCACTTCGGCATAGCGTGATTGTGCTATAAGGAGCTATCGGGCATGAACTTGGCGATGTTGCTGTGGCAATAAGTCCGGAATTAATCGCGGCCTTCATCCCGGCAGCGGCATGGGCATTGTGTGAAACGCGGTAAAGAATAAAGGCGATGTTGCTGTGGCAATAAGTCCGGAATTAATCGCGGCCTTCATCCCGGCAGCGACACGGGCATTATGTAAAACGCGGTAAAGAATAAAGGCGATGTTGCTGTGGTAATAAGTCCGGAATTAATCGCGGCATGGCATAGTCTGCACGCGCTATTATGTTTGGCGAATACGTGGGTTTGCAGCCTACTAATATTTCTGCTACTGCTAAGCTACCTGGTACTAATTGTAATACTACACCATCACTAAGCACTGATTACTACGAATTCCGGTCGTAATCGTGTGTGACCCAAACTCTAGCGGCCTCATTATGAAACGAAATCTAAATAGATCTAAACTAGAGTCTAATCCCGGCCTACCTAGACTTGACTGACAGGGTTTTTCGACTATGCATTTTTATTTAACTCTTTATTGCACAAAATGAACAAATGTATAAGCATTTTGTATAAATGCTATAAGCATTTTCTGCTTGCCAACCTTACAGGTCAAGAGAATGGTTGGCGTGCACGTATTTCACCTACAAGGTTTTTTGAATGGAAGAAGTACTTAGTTACTTTTATTCGCGCCTGCATGTTCCTATAGGAGGAATAATTTTCTTAAAGGTAATCTAGTCATAGTTATATTCTTACCGATCCAATGGCAATGGGGAGAGAACTAAGGAGTATGGTAGCGCGTCTACCTAACTTGTCCGAAGTGTAGCGGGTCACAAAACTACCGAATATGAACCCTATGGGGTTCACTGCCACCATCCATGATACTCCATTCTAAAGAAGAAAAAAAATAGGTACATTTGTAGAGCAATCAATTAAGGTAAGTACCTAATTTAACCCCCTAATTCATATTGGTCTCCTAAAGCTGAACTAACTTAAATTAAATCTGTTGCTAAATTTGTTGTAATCTCTTTTCGTTGTCATGAAAGTGACAATGATAGAGATTTTTTTAATACTTCCCCTTTTTTTCATATTCAACTGTCATTTTAGCGCGACTAAGATGCTCTACCATTGTCACTTGCACGACAACGAAAAGAGATGACAACAGATTTAGCAATCATTTTAATTAGCTCAGCTTTAGAAGACCATTAAGAATATATATACCCCGTACCTATCTATAAACTTACGTCTGTTATGTCGACATTGGTTTCGTTGCGTTTAAACTTGGGTATCACAGGAGAAGGCCAAGCTGAAAACGCTCCAAGAACGACAAAAGCCAGGGAAACTGAAACATAAAAGTCAAAGTAAACTTTCAAAAACACCTCAATTTGAAGGTACCCACGAACACAGTCCTGGATTTGTTATTAGGCCGTATAGGCTGGGGCCTAGGGGCGGCAGATTTCAGAGTAGATACCTACACTCTCAATTACAGAGGATAAAAGTCAAACAAGTTAACTGGTTTTCTTATGGTTTTTTATACTAATACAATAAATACAATAAATATACCTAAAGAAACACATTCCTATCGAAAATTAAGGTAGGTATATAAGAGGCGGCGGAAGTAAAGTGGCCTACTCATAAAAAATATAAATCCGGCACTGCACAAACGAAACTCAATACAAAGAACTTACCACAAAAAGTCGCCCAATATTGAACCTTTCGACTTCCATGTTCCACCATCGCGAATTTTATGTTCAAAAGTAACGGTATTCTACCAAAGTCCCGTCACGTGACTCCGCAGCCTGCGTACCGACTAGCCGGTTGTTTATATACGAATCCCTTTTTATAGGTCCATGCTTCCGCCTAAAAGGCATAGGTACTTATTGGGGGAATACCTGTGAACATTAACAGGTTCTTTACATGGATTGCTCCTTCTAAGTTGCAGGGGAACTCTTTGGTAACCTCTACACTTGTCGGTTTTCGGTACTAGTGGTAATTAGCGCGTTCACATTCACACTAACCTATTGCCACAGCAACATCGCCTTTATTCTTATCAGAAAGCAAGAGCATGAACTTGAGCCGGGAATCGGGACAGAGGCAATCGATTCGAATTCGAATTCGTGTTCACACTAGGACCGGCCCACTTCCCTGCCGATTGCGGCTGAGTGTGAACGCACCATAAGATAAACAATAACAGTCAGACAGATATAATAGGGTACCTACAGAGTGTTACACTGCGCGTCATTGAACACTCTTCTGCGGATTGCTGCTGAGTTACCGCATAGTGTACCTAACTCTACCGGTGTCTTTTGCCATAGAGCCCGTACCATACCTAATCTGAGTTTTAATTTGTTGATATGCGAATATGGGCTAATTTAGTATTGGTAGGTAGGTACGTATGTATTATCAACGTGAGCTTATCAACATCACCACATTGGTTGTTACTGCCCCACGCCTATGTAGGTACTTACTACCACAGCCTACTACACTACTGGTGGAACCAATCACTAACATATCATGCTAAAAGTAGTGCTTTCGAAACTGTCTAGACTAGGTCTATTGTCTGACTTTAACGGGACGTCACGTCCGTCACGATCACGACCATGCACGTCAGTCACAAAACCATCACAACACAAAGCAAGCAAGCAAATACCTACATAACCTCTATACCTCTTTGCTGTACCTGCTACCCACAGATTTAGTAAGAGCATAGCATATATAAATAATCTATTTTAGGTTAGTAGTAGGTAGGTAATTTACCTACCTGAGGGGATTGATGATAAAAATGCAACGTCGTGATTGTGATCACTTTACAGTTAGTTCTAGTGTGTTTCACTCTTTAGTTATTATACCTTACCTACCTACTCAGATACGAACAAAACAAAGTTATACAAGCACTGTTTCTGCCCCTACCGCCTACTTCGTTAATCACTAAAAATAATTGAATTTTTTACTAGGTTGACTGGACTGAATATTGTGTCCACCGAGCACCTAGAGGTAGGTATCCAGTATCATAAGTTGTGATCACTCGAAAGAGAGAGCGTCAAGAGACGTCTAGAGCTGTGTGTGGGATGCACTAAACTGAATTATATACAAACATCAATCCTACCTACCTATTCGTAGTTAGTACCTAGTCTGTGCTGGGTAGCGTATGTATGTAGTACATAGTAAGTACGTAAGTACCTACATAGATAGGTATTGTACACGTAAATTTCGCCCGAAAACGAACACAGATCATTATATTGTGTGACACAGACATGTGTTAGCATCCTAGTAATCTGTGACACAACAGACTGACTGGACTGACTTGAGCGGATCACTCAGTCAGTCTGTGTTCGTTTTCGGGCGCCTCTGAGTGCCTCTTGGGTGCGCCGACAAGGCACATACTAGGATTAGCAAGCAGCTTTCGTCAGCCCTTTACATCAAGAAAAATCAAGAATCTTCATATCATAATTCGATACAATAGCAAAGATTCTCTTTTTTGTGTGAAGTGATTTTTGTTATACTTTTATTGCGACTTCCAACTAGGCTTGGGTAAAAAATATCGATATATCAAAATATCGATATTTTATCAGAAAATAATCGATATAAATCAGCGATATTTTTTTCCCGCGATATATCGACTTTCGATATTTATTTTTAGATATCAAAATCGATATATTTTTTTAATTTCTGCTGTCTCCTTTGGGTCACATCATGTATTTGACTTTTTACAAATCTGATGTCTTAAATTTAGAAAAAGAGTAAATAGGCAGTGCAGTAAAACACAAAAAAAAATCGAATATTTTGGCAATTTTTATAGATAATCGCTTATTGCACAGACAATATCGATATATCAACATATCGATATATTTAGTCAATACTTATCGATATATTTGAAAAACATCGATACGATATATATCGATATTTTTTCCTCATTTGCCCATCCCTACTTCCAACAACGTTGCGTTACGGGATGACATAGTCTCTGTCTCTTTCTATTCCCACCGAATAGCAAGAGACAGAGGCTAATACGCTACAAATGCTACAATCAAATATAATACATGGCAGTGTTCAGCAATTCAGCCTCTGACCGCCCGTGTTTTTGAAGATTAACGACTTCCAACTGAGAGCGGGGGGAATAGAAAGAGACTATAATACGCTACAATCAAAATATAATAGATGTCAGTGTTCATGCAACTTTTTATTTTGAAGTGAAAATTTAGTACTGCTTATTGGATAAGTACATAAAAATAAATAGGTACTAAATTAATTTCACATCATACACAGAGCGAGAGTGAACGCGTGGCACTCGAAGTATAACTTCTCCCGCGCGTAGGGACTGCACATAGATGTTCGGTGCTGCACGCACAGGTTTTTTTTTGTCTATACTTTTTCATGCAAAGAGTTTTTTTTTCTGTGCGCGACCCTCCCTAGTAGTCCCTAGTGCGCGACAAGAAGAAGAGGTGAAAGGAGAGGAAGGACGGCGTTTCTTTCTTGTCAATCAATTTTACGATTTGAAAGTGTCGTGGCATTCATTTCATGTATTATACTAAATTCAGGAAATCTTGTTAAAACTCTGGAGTTCGTGATGTCAGAGCACGTTTTACCGGCTGAAGAGCCGATTCGATTCGTGGCACCAGCCATTCAAGACAATCCGACGGGATGGGGTCCGTGCGAAATGCCGGAGCAATTCCGGGACATGCCCTACCAGCCGTTCAGCAAAGGAGACCGCTTAGGCAAGATCAGTGACTGGACAATGGTGCAGGACAAAAAATACCAGAGTACGTTCACTATGAGACATTTTTTCGGTAAAGCAATTTGGTGTTGGAGGTTATAGTGACGTTGGTGTAACTTGTGCAGCTGTTCGTAAGCTATGTCAGTTCACTACGATTATCTTCAAAACTGCTCATTTTAGAGAACTCTGCAGCGTTTGTGGTATACTTTATGCACTGATAAAACTATACAAGTGCATACTGTTTTCATTCAAAAGTTTAGTTGTATAAAATTACACCTATTATTCCTTTCAGATAAGTATGCATCCCAGTTTGGTGCGGGATCGTCCTATGCATACTTCCATGATGAAGATGAGAGCTCATTCCACTTGGTGGACACCACCCGAGACCAGAAGCCTCCGTACCAACGGGGTCGAGCTCGTGGTCAAAGAGGCAGAGGAGCGAGAGGTGCTCGCACTCCTGGTGGTATGACTACTCTGAACAAGGTATGGAGAAATAATCAGGTGAGATTAGCAAATAACGAAAAATTTCCATTCTGGATGGTGGTTCACTCAAATATTACTTTTATCAAGATACAAGATGTTTATTTGCATAAATAAGTGTCCATTAATGTAGGTTTTAAAAATCGTTTTCTGTTGTATTGTTTTGAAAGTGCAATATGTAGGCAAAGACATGTTTATTTTGGGTCAACCACCAAGAGTATGAGTTATTTCAGGTACTTACAAACTGTTCATAAACATAAACTAAAAACAAAACATAAGCTGAGTGAAGTCAAAGTCAAAGTCAAAAAATTCAATAAAATCTCACTGATCACTTTGAATCGTCATTACGTTTTGTATGATTAGGTATGATTACAACTTTTTTTTATTGGATGAGTTGGTGCTAGTTCGTCTCAAGCTTGTTTGTCTTCTAAATAATCAGATATTTTATAGTATGCTTTTAAAAGAAGTCTCTGTTTTATTACGTTTTTGAACTTGCTTTGAACTTTGAAGAAAACAGTGATATATTTATGCTATAATTTATTTTGTGTGTTTTTTCTTATGCAGTGGAATTCAGGCATACTGATGGTTAGTTTCAACTTCCAGTGTGTCTAAATTCCACACAATAGAATATGATATAATATGTAGTATAGACATGCAAAAGTAATAGAAAAGAAATTATCTTGTGTAGATCTATGTTAAGGTCCATTATCCATTGGCATTGACGCAATAGAAGAATAAGTTGTACATTTTACTGATTATTCTGTCCCACAACAGCAACAGAGAGATCGCAAGCTTGGTAAGAGATGGGGACAGCGTGGCGCTCCTATGAAGATCCGGGATGCTTCTGTCACTGTTCGCCCTACTTGGTCAACTATTGAGGATATGGACTTCCCGCGTCTTGCTAAACTGTCTTTGCCTGGCATCAAGGAAGGTTTGTATTTTGATATTTTGCAGCAAAATAAATGGGTTTGTGTCCACGGATCCCGGGATCAGATGTAATTAGCCACTGATCCCGCCAAGTTGTATCCACTGATACCGGGATCAGTTTCCAACAAAAAGCAAATAAATGTATTTGTTAAATAAATAATAGTTGGAGCTAGCCTAATTAGCTAAATATCTAAAGACTGGTATAAAGTTTCATATTATGTAGGATTGTAAAACTTTATTCTAGTTGCAACTCGGTTACGTAATATAAGCTTAAGAAACCTGGTCCAGAACAAGCTGTTTGTTACTTAACAATTCTTTATAAAATAATTGGCTAATCTTTTTAAATTTGATTACAGGTGAAGATATTGTGTGCTGCGGTACCCTTGAGTACTATGATAAGGCTTACGATCGCGTCAATGTGAAGCACGAAAAGTCTTTGCAGCGTATTGACCGTATCTTCCATACGGTAAGATTCAAAATCTCATTAAAATGTTAGTTTTAATACTATTGCAAGCATTGGATAGAGAGCACTAAGTTTAGTCCCGTCCGTCCTACACTTCGCCTCCAAGACAAATCATGTCTCGGGCATGGATGAGATACGCTGTGTTCTGATAAAAACGAAAGTAGGTACATCACATTGAATAGAATCCAAACATTGGAATTAACAAATATTGTAGAGGAGCACTAAAACCCATTCTTCAATACTTGCAGGTTACTACAACCGACGACCCCGTAGTCCGTCGCCTCAGTAAGACGACTGGCACTGTGTACGCCACAGACACCATCCTAGCCACCATTATGTGCTGCACACGCTCCAACTATTCCTGGGATATTGTTATTGAGAAGATTGGTAATAAATATTATTATAAATATTGTTCAGCTTACTAATGAAACAATGCTAAGTACAGTGACTAGAGTAATATCACGCGGTATCTCCAGTTATTATGAACGGTTCGTACTCTAGCTCTTCACTGTGTTAGTTCAAGTTTTAATTACGTCTAGTTGAAGCTTTTTGGTATCTTACCATCAGGTGAAGTTCAAGTCAAAAGATGGTCTATTTTTATTTTTTTTAACTTGAGGTACTAGGTACCAAGAGATCTGAGAGGAGGCCTATCGTGTCTGGGAATAAAATCGTCACCCAATCAATTCCTATTTTTCTTTTGTTTATCTAATCTCATAGGCGACAAATTGTTCCTGGACAAGCGCGATAACACGGAGTTTGACTTGCTGACTGTAAACGAGACATCTGTAGAGCCGCCTGCTGATGACGGCAACTCAATCAACTCGCCGCGAAACTTGGCTCTAGAAGCCACCTTTATCAACCATAACTTCAGCCAGCAGGTACCTAGTTTATACAAGAAAGAAAATAATAAATAGTATCTCAATGCAGCGGTTTGTGGGCGCCATCCCAAAAGAAGGGACTTCGCCGTCAGATTGTGGCTTCGGGCAATTACCTTTCTTTTCTCTTACCCATAGATGTAAGGCAATGCATCTTAACCTATTTATACATCTCTGGGTATTGTATGATGTTTGTTTTCAAAATAAATGATTGCAGGTTTTGAAATCGGGCCCCACTGAGCCTAAATACAAGTTCCCCGAGCCGAATCCTTTCGTTTCTGAGGAAGAGGGAGAGATTGCTTCCGTCGGCTACCGCTACCGGAAGTGGAGCCTCAACAATGGCGTCGTGAGTAGTTTTGTTACGAGTTTGTGTGTGTTGAGGGTTTGACCGCAATTTCAGTACCTAACTTTAAAAAAAAAAACGCGCACATCAGACAAGTACTTACAAACAAATGGAATGTTACACATATCATTCCATTTGTTTGTAAGTACTTGTCTGGTGAAATATTTGATTAGCAGGATCAGTGAACAACAGATAGTCTGACATCAGAAGCTACAGAAACTTGTTACATGACATTTTGCTATGTTTCTATTCACACAACATTTATATTATCAATCATATAATCTTGTCACAACACTATGAGTAGGTTGTTATATTCATACTAAAGCTTTTGTCCTTTCCAGGTGTTGGTAGCGCGTTGCGAGCATGACGCAGTGATGCAGGGTCCTCAAGGAGAGACTCAGTTCCTCACGATCAAGGCCCTCAACGAATGGGACTCCAAACTGGCGAACGGAGTCGAGTGGCGGCAGAAACTCGACACTCAGCGCGGAGCTGTTCTTGCTAACGAGTTGAGAAATAACTCTTGCAAGCTCGCTAAGTGGACCGTTCAGGTAAAATACTTAAGCTGGAACAAGTTGCAGGGTTCTCAAGACTAAGTTCAATCCATCAAAGCAAAAGGTCATGCAAGACGACAAACTGGCTAACGATCAAACGTCTGCAGTTTCAGGCTGAATATTATGAAACTTTGTTTGTACCCTTCTGTTTACTGGACTTGTTCTGTACACTCCATGAATATTTTTTTTTAATGTCTCTTGTCACTATGCAAGTAACAAAACCTGATGGATTTGGTTCACAGGCTCTCCTAGCCGGCTCCGATCAAATCAAGTTCGGCTACGTATCCCGAACGCAAGTACGTGATAACGCACGTCACGTGATTCTTGGAACTCAGCAGTTCAAACCGCACGAGTTTGCAGCTCAGATCAACCTGTCTATGGACAACGCGTGGGGCATCCTAAGGTGCATCATCGACATCTGTATGAAACAGAAAGACGGTAAGTCGCTAAGCTCATTTAGACGACTTTGGCCATAGCGAGATCCTTGTCTTGCATTTTATACAGGCCTCAGGCTCACCTTACTCTATTGAATGTTGTTGGTAAATGCATGTGCTTTGTTATTTTCCTAATGTTTAAATTTTTTTCCCCAGGCAAGTACCTGATCATGAAGGATCCAAACAAGCCATTGATTCGCCTGTACGATATCCCAGACAATACGTTCGAATCAGACGCGTCTGAAGAAAGCGGCGACGAGCAGGCCGATACACCTTTCGCACCTCTTTACTCGTACGGAAACACCAAGAGGATTTAACCATAACTGTGTCTAGGGGCCTGATTTAGTTATCAAAACTAGCCTGTGCAAGTTATAGTCGTACGTAAGACTAGTAGCAACATTATTGTATAGTCGTAATCGAAATTACTTACAATTTTACAGTGGTATTTATCTGTATAATAATACAAGGTTTTCTGGTATGTATTGCATAATTTTATTCAACAGATTACAGTTTTATAGAAACTTTTTTATTTTCTTTGAAACACGTATCTCGGTCGCCCACACGAACTGCGGCGGCGGCATCGAAGCACGGGTGCAGTTCACCTACCAATGAACGACGCACCTTATATTCGATACATACGTCTTATAGATTCAAAATACGCAAAAAATATGTATCAAAAACAACAAATGCAATTTATAGCATGACAGAATGATCATCCTATTAATCCAGATCTTACAAGACCTAGCTAGATAAACTCCTATTACTACATAAACTTTGTAAAAACAATATAAAAATTTTAATTGAAGTAGACTACGTCTACCTTGGCACTTTTGTACTTATCTCTATGATACCTAATTTTTTACTTACATAATATAGGTACCTAATTTAACTTTCTCTTTTTTGATTTCCATGATCAGTTCTCAAAGTCTCTTCTTCAGGGCTTTTAACTACATCTTGAACATTATCCAAAACTTCTTCCAAGGTCTTTCCTCTCGTTTCCGGCACAAAAAAGTAAATAAATAATACTCCTGTATAACCAACTAGAGCGAAACCCCAGAACACAGTGTAGTGCCCAAAAGTGTCCTTCACCGTTTGGTAACATTTAGTTACTGCAAAGCTTAGAATGCATGCTAGCATCGTAGCTAGACTTGAAGCTATGCCTTTCACATTTACTGGGAACAACTCCGCTTGCATTACGTATGGCAAATTTCCTATTCCGTTTGCGTAAAATACGTTGAATCCTAATATACCTATTAGGGGTAAAGCAGCAAGGGATGCTAGTGTTTCGGGGCTGACTTTGACAGTGTCTTGCAAATAGAAATAAGTTCCAAGGATCGTCATAGATACTGAAACCCCGAGGCATGACGTGAACATGAGAATTCTTCGGCCGACAAAGCGTGTGAGGAACGTGGCACATATACCTGCAAAAGGTTCAAGTTTCATAATTTTATTGTGTGACCTAGGTAGGTACGTATAGGTATTATTACATAATAACTACGTCAAATGAGCTCTAACTATCTCAGTAACAGAATGGTTGCGATATTTACAGCGGAATCGTGTTTTATCAGATCAGTCTGTCTGTACCTACATTAGGTACTGATAACAGTATTACTATCTTGTATATTTTAAAAGTAAACTGCACTAAACCAGGATTATTATGTAGTAAACCTTCATATTTTGTAGGTCTACTCCTACTCCAATGTAGGAATTTTCAAACATTGAGTTTCAGATAAACTAAACGATTCAAACTCTCGAGATTTCTCAAAACTGGTTTTCAGAGCTGATGAAATAAGTAGGTACTCAACTTGGAAACGGTTGCACCAATTTTCACCAAACATCTCAGATCAACCAGCTTTCTTCCAAAAAACTCGCATTCGATTCGGAGCTACGAAGGAGCAGGCACAACATCGTCAAACTTATAACCCCTTCCGTTTCTCGATCAGGGGTCAAAAGCACAATATTCTATCTCGAATAGAATATTATCAGTTGCTATCAGGAGTCAGTGAACTCACCGGCTGCTAATTGGACGAAGCCGTACACAATGCTGGCAAGCGGCCCAGACACTGAACTGCTTTGTCTGAAGATCACCTCCAAGTACGACTGGATGACAAGGATACCCGTCATATATTGCAGCATTTTTAGTCCTGAAACATGCCGACTGATTCAAACTTTTTTAGGAGCAACTTTAAAATACTTATGAATAGTTGGGTAGGCAAGTACCTAAGATAGTGTTATAATATTATGATGTGTGACATAAGCTACTAAAATTTTTATAGCGGTTATGAGGTAGGTCGTAAGCTATTATTACATAAGATAGGACAAAGGACAAACAATAATTTAGCATGAGTTTCCTTGTAGACTTATCACAAGTCTACAAGGAAACTCAATTCAAGGAATTGACCGGGCTGTGAAGAATAGAATAAATGCAGGATGGATGAAATGGCAACAGGTCACCGGAACAACGTGCGATCCGAGAATGCCCATTAAACTTAAGGGGAAAGTATATAAAACCATCATTAGACCTGTCTTCAATGAAAGGGACAGATGAGAGAAGAGTGCATGCAGCAGAGATGCGAATGCTGAGATGGATGTGTGGAGTGACAAGAATGGATAAAATAAGGAATGAGTATATAAGAGGAAGTTTGAAAGTAGCGCCAGTAACGGACAAGTTGAGGAGTAATAGGTTAGCGTGGTATGGACATGTCATGCGGAGGAAAGAAAGCCATATTACGAAAAGAGTGCTAGACATGAATGTGGACGGATGTAGAAGTAGAGGTAGGCCAAAGAAAAGATGGATGGACTGTGTAAAAGAAGATATGAGTAAGAAAGGAGTGAACACCGAGATGACAGCTGATAGAGGAGAGTGGAAGACGAAGACATGTTGTACTGACCCCACTTAGCGTGGGACAAGGGTAGGAAGATGATGATGAGTTTCCTTGTAGACTTATCACAAACATAATATATAAAGATAACTGTAACAACAAAACGCTGTTGATCATGAGTTGAGGCGAAAACAGCGAGAAAAAATAACACGACGATAAAAAACAATTTATTTGGTATTCATTATGAAATTGCAATGCAACGATTGTAGGTAGGTATAAGCCCACTATAGTACACACGGTCCCTACAAATGCACCGATGAACGGTCAACGTACCTCCAACAATGTAAAGTGCTTTCCTGTATTTCACATTGGTCAAGAGCTCTCTCATTGTTGCCTTGTTTTCCATACTTTCTATCACGTGGGCCCTTATTACCGTTATTTCATCATTGATACACTGGAAAATGACATTTGATTTCTCAGTTTCTCAATTATTAATTTTGAACCGATACCGTTTCAAGTTCAATATGTCGCTCGCAAGTTGATATTATCATTTATGATGGAACAAGTAGGTGCCCCACCTAATGTTATCGGTTACATCTGATTAAAACAATGCTTGCTTATTCTAACAATACCTCACTCACAACGCACACCCACTGATGAGGTGCTCCTGTCCCGTCAGATATGCATCGCACTGCGTCCATCAGTCTGCGACGAAGGATTCGTGCTAAGTAGGTACTATGCTGGTATCTATACTTATTACTAGATATTTGGTATGTGGTACCTTCTCGTCATTAGTACATCTCAGCCGCTTAAACTCTTTCTTGGCCGCGTCTACCCTTCCATCCTTCAAGTGATAATAAGGTGACTCCGGTATCCACGTACAAAGCAGCACATAAAATATCGGTATTGATAATATTATGGAATTCAACGCTGTGTATGAAACAAACGGACCTATACTGTAGATTGACAGACTGCCTAGATTGTTCATTACTTGGACTATCATGCCAAGGGAGCCTCGTATTTCCTTATCGGATATTTCTGTCACGTATATCATTGTTACCTGAAAAACAAAGATATGTTACAAAGGATCATGCTACCGTCTTAATTATTCTGAATTCACCTCCACGTTGGTTTTTTGTAGCCGAACGAAGTGTTCGATTCTAATAGTGTCTTACCACTGCAGTGATTCCAGTGGCGAGCCCCATTAGAAATCTGGCGACGTACATCAGTTCAGGCATTTTTGTGAATATCATGAGACTCTGAAAATAAACAAGGAAAATAGTCATCTATCTATTCATCTGCTTATTCTGCCAGAGCTTTCTACTAAAAATCAAACAGGAACTAACGTACCTACCGCACCTAATAACGCTGGAACCGACGAGCCGAATATAGTGCGTCGACGGCCAACCCTCTCGTTGAGGACTTGGCCACAGTAGCATCCCAGGAGTGCGCCCAGGCCATGGAGAGAAACCACCCATGATGTCTGCGTCTATAAAACAGTTCTATGTCATACTGCTGACTGTACGTAACTACTTATAGTAGGTAGTATATGCGTCTATTGACGCTGGTTAGTTTTTAATAAGCATTATTGTGACCCGAGGGCTGGTGATTATCTAGGCCAGCGTATCAGCATTGCTATTCAGCGCGGCAATGCAGCCAGTGTCTTGGGTACGCTTCCGACTGGTACTGATTTGGACCAGTTGAGCTATCTACAAATCGTTTGCAACGGTTTGTAGATGGCTCAACTGTTTCATGTGTATTTTGTAAATATTGTAAAACTGTATTAGTTGTAATTTTCTGTGTGAATAAATTATAACAATTAGGACCTAGGTACTTGCATGCTGCTAAATAGGTACAATCGTAAAATCTATGCAGACAGCTCTCTAATTGAAATTAGTTACCGCAAGAGTTTAGTTAAGTATTGTAGTTACTGACCACAAAACTCTTGCTTAAGTTATTTTTTTTATTTCCCAAAACGTAGTTGTACAAAGTTGCTGACTGTACCTACCTTCGAAGAGGTTATTAGGTATACATAATCGGAATTAACAGGTCGAGTTTAATTACTTACGTCGGTAATTTCAAGATTCGCGTCTCCGTTTTTAAACTTTGGGATAGCTGGTGATGACCATGCTAGCGTGGCTCCAGTAAACACGAATGCTAGAGAAGCTAAAAAAATAGTATTATTAAGTAGGTACCTATTAATATAGTAGGGGTACCTACCTACCTATTGTAAGAAATACTAAATAAGACATTAGGAATCGTACAAGTAAATAGCAGGTTTGAAGATGAAGACCGCTTGCTCAACCCGAGTAGAGGCATGCGCTTACCTTCCTACATCGGCTTCTGTTATTTATTCTGTGTCCTAAATAAACAAATCATTACTTAGATAGGTTATTCCTAATGTCCCAAGTCTTTGAACTACAAAACAAAAAGTAAACAATATTTTCTCACCACAAGCTCCAGCTAAATATTGAACTCTCCTGTTCATTTCTATAGGCATACTGCAATAATTTACACATAAAACCACAGAACAGTTGTTATCGTGAATAAATAATAACGTAGCTGTTGGTAGGTAATCGGTATCACTACCACACACACGAGATTGGTTGCGGAGTCATGCGGCGCGACTATTTATATAAATAGCAAGCACTAGGTACTACATACTACATACCTACACTGAGACGGGCGCTATCCGTTCTATCTATGCACGAATTAAAGCACCTAGGTAAGTCTACAGCGGACTTATTATTCATTATTCAACTCAATAGTTCATGGTTCCGCCAGAATATCTTGACAGCATTGGAACAAACAAAGATAAAATTACGATCGAGCGATGCATAACGTCATCCACATCACACAGCGCGATCATCACCGTACGGTAGGTAGGTAAGTCTTTTTCCTATGTCAGCTCAAAACAGGTATAGAAGCATAGAACGGGGTGGGTGCCATCTACCTACCTACTGTGTATGGCTTTTAGAACGCGTTCTTTTTCTTCGCAGTAGGTACATAACATAACTAACAAAATTAATAAAATTCTATTATATTTACCTAACCCTAGGTTGTTAGATGCAGGTACACCAAGTATATAAAATAAGTAAGCATAATAATTTTGTTATGTTACCCTGTGACTTATACAATAAAATTAGTATTGTAGGCAGGTAGGCACATAGGTTGCCAATGTTTTAATTAAATAATCTTAATACCTACATAAAGTAATCGTAAGAGTTGGATATGAGATGGGCTAATCAAAACCCATTAATTTCAAAATAATGTCTATTATAAATACATATTTATAAATAATAAAGGTATACCTGAATATTATAATTAAGTAGGTAGGTGTAACTACCTATTTACTAAAAATGCTGCATTATCATAACACTTACATTTACATTGTTTAGGTACTTATAAAAAAAGAATTGTTATAATAATGTAAAACATAGGTACTATACCTATTAGAATTTTTTGGGTACTTTTCTCAAGTTGTTTTTTTTTGTAGTGTCCCGGAAACAGATTTCTAAATGTAAAGTACCCAATTTCAATTATGAAAATGTCAAATCGACACAGAACGGAATTGAAAAACCCTACTAACAATAATATTGAGTAGTGTTTGCTAGTGTTGGATTTACTTAGGTTGGTAATCAGCTGGCATTCTGGCTATAAGATTTCTGATTTCAATTGCTATTAGAGAATTTGTAGTGCAAATGTCTTTTTCTCCATATGGAGGTAGCAGAGTGATACCACCAAAAACTATTTTCTCTTCTTCCTCGGTCACTGGTATACGATTGTCTTTCAGCCATGAGAGAACTTTTTTCTTTGTAATTTGTAAGTCATCTTTGGGTAGTTCATGGGTTGGTTTATGTTTAGGTGGGATAATACTACTATTGCATGGAACCTCTTTGATATCCAGAACTGAAGTGCCAGGAATGATTACGGTTTTGTATGTTCCATCTTTTTTGGGTACCGACAGGATGATACTGAAAAAAAATTTATAAGATTACTGTAGATTATAAAAAAAATTACACAGCCTGGATTTCCCTATTCCTAATTACATTATTGCTAAATGCTGAAGGAAAGGTATCTTCTATGATCAGCCCCAGCAACGTAGGTAGGTAAAGTAGTCACAGCGATTCTTTGTCTTATGCACTACCCCCCCAATCCACATGTTTCTCCAAGCGCAGGGTCTGTGGAGCTACCTATGGCTAAATTCAGAGAGAAATAGATCGAGTGTGACTGGTACCACTAATAAGTTTTGTTGATAATTACCTGTATGTGATTGGATCAATTGAATGAATAAAGCCAACATAGGAATAGCTCTTCTCAAGCATAACCATCATATACTTTTCTATGTATTGGACTAGATCGATTGGATCTTTATCTGTAAATTGGCACGTATTTTCTTCCTCAGGTTTTTCTGAATTTTCGGCTTCATCGGTATTTTCTGCCGAATCTGCTTGATTGTGACTCTCAAATCCACCTTCTCCACCAGACCTGTCTTGCAAACTTTTCCCTGTTGAGTTTTCAGAACCGCTTGTATCATCGGAGTTCAGCACCGACGATTGGGGTTTCTCCTCGAGACTCATTGCCTCCGTCATCTCCTCCGCGCTCATTTCACTGGAACTTTCTTCCATTGATTTAGGTACATACAATTTTATTTTATCTTTTACATAGTGAGCTGACAGCAACCAACCACCAACAAAAATCAACAAAACATAAGAAAGAAAAGAAAGGATGCGCGAATTGAGTGGCGAATTCACCGGCGAATTGCGCGAGTGAATGAATGTTTCCACAGCTAAAGCTAAAATCATGCTAAAATAATATCGAATGAATAAATATAGACAATCAGATATAAGGGTCTGTGGTACAGATACAGATTATAGCGTTGTCGTGAAACTCGTGAAAACAGGCGGGAGTTTCGAAAATTTTAATAGGTTAATACGATTCATTAGTTTAGTTTACATCTAAGTAAGTACATAGCATACGTTTTCTCAAACATGCTTGGAAATTAAAGCATTATTTTGACAACCTTCTTCGAGATTAATCGAAAATGCAGTACTGTCCACATACATGCGAGCAGCGGCCGGCAATAAATATATGAAAATCCATTGCCGGCGTGTTAGCGGCCAAAAAAGGAACGATCTTTTACTCCCTAACATGGCAACCAAGGAGGTAACATATCAAAGGTTATAATTAAATTTCGAACAGGCTTTCAAATAGAAAGCTGATTATTGAAAAAAAACAAATGAACACTGTAACTTCGTTGTTCGTTAATAGTTTTGAAAAGCAATTGTATTTTCAACTAAAAAGTTTTGCCTACCTACCTGTTTTGGTACCTAGGTACCTACTTAGGTTTAATTAGGCCGCAACTATAATAGGCAATGATGTACTCACGTATGTGGGCCCACATTTACATGTTCTTCCCTCATTGCCTCTATTGCGGGCCGCTGCAGTAATGTACTATTCTATTATAATATGAAAAGATTTAGGTAGCATAAAAATAATCTTAACTGCACTGGCAGACCACAGACTAATAGGATACTACGCATGGCAGACACAATTATTTTGTGCAACCATACCAGTGAAGGTACCTACCTACCTGCAATACCTACATAATAGCGCGATCACACTATGCCCATGCCGCTATTAAATTATTCCGGAATGATTGCCACAGCAACATCGCCTTTATTCTCACTAAGGAGCTAGGGCATGAACTTGGGCAGGCAGACGGGACAGCGGCATGTTCGTGTTCACACCACTTCCTGCCCACTTCGGCATAGTGTGATCGCGCTATAAACAATGAAGGTATGGAAAGGCTTCAATGCATCTAAATAAATAAAACATGACTGTGGTTTTAGTTATTTATTTTTATCTTACAAACTAAATGTTCATTTCTTTGCCTTGGCTTCACGGGTGGCTTTCCTTTCCGCTGCCTTTGCAACTTGCTTCTCTGTCTTCAGATTGCCCTTCTTACAAAACCTCTGGTTTTTCAGGAACTTAGGGTCCATCTGAAACATTATGCATTAATTTTAGTTTGGTACCAACCTAGACATTGTCTACTGAATGTAAAGTAATTTTGCTTACTCCTAGTGTAGATTCATGTCTGAACTTTGTGGGTTTTTTGATGCCATTCCTGTGAGCTTTGCGGCCTGTAAATACAAAATAGAGTCAGTCAGAAACTAGCTAGATGGATAGGTACTATGTAGGAAGCGTAAGTAGGTAAGTTTACGAAAGGTAAACATTGTTTACCACTAATGTCACTACACAAACAATGATAATTTAGCCAATTGTCGCATATATTTTACATACAACTTTTGAATTTATTTCACAATTCGGTATGTTCAATGGCTCAAAGTTATTTGCAAAGTATTTTGTTTTACTACATAGGTTTCGTTTACTTACTTTGGTTATGATTTGTGTGATTCTTTGACTTTGCCATTGTGTCAAAACTTGAGTCCTGAAAGTCAAAATATCTTTGTGAATCTTTAAGCTAACACAGCACTGGTTAAACAATCACAATTAACTTTTGTATTTATGCACGATTTCTTTGATAATTTTAGATAAAAGACGAAAAAACTAACCTACAGCCTACAGCAGCAAGTTAAATCAATGAAAGAAAGAAAAGAAGCCACAATTTTGGCAATTTTGTGGACTGACAGTAACATTTCCAAACTGTATGACAGTGACAAAACATAAAAAAGAGTCAATCAGTTTGACATGACATCGACATACTGTGACATACAGACGATGACGTGACGTTAATCCGTCTGTGTGTTCCATCGTGGTTCCACCCCCCCCTGCATTATACGTTTTGCTTGAAACTTGGAACACTCTTGTCTTGTGTCTCATTTTCTCATGTAACCATTTGTATTTCACTTATTTTTTTAAGGGAAGAACGACAACGAGGTGTGGAACAAAACATTTTAATCTCTCTTGTTTTCGTCGTGTCGAAAATCTAATTTACAAATTCTTGTACATAGCGAAATCTAATTAGAAAGAACTGAAATTAAACCTGGAGGAGTATCCATCATGGTAATACTAGAAGGCCAAGCTGGAGATGCTAATAAGGCCATAGCTGGCGAGGAAACTGAAAAAGACGAAGTGAAGACCGCTGTTCCCCTAGCACTAGAAAGTATCCTTTACATTATTTTACAGCTGGTGCCTCTGTGAGACAAGAATGTATACGTCTTACATAGGCTTGTTCCCGTCTTTCTTTTACCTACTGTGTTTAGTCACACTAACACAATTTTTTGTGTATAGATAGATTGATTACCTTCAAGGCACCGATATCGCGAAGTCAAAATGGCACTGCAGTTCAAAACTTAGTACATCATTTTTGCAATGTTTGTAATTTGATGAGTTAATTTAAAAGCTGACGCTACTAACTATAGGTACCTTATTTCACTAAATGATTGGGGTTCTAAGTTGATAGAATCATTTCCAAAATGTCTAGTTACCATTTTCACTTCGCCGTAGGGGTGCTGATCTCAGACCAATAATAATAGGCCTTTACATATATTGAAGATGATTTATACAGCGTAAGGAGGCAACCTATGCCTACACTTAACGGGCCACTGTAGTGCCTGGGACAATGTTTTAGATGGAGTAGGCTTGCCCAGAACCTATACCATCCTCTCAGCCTAGTCAGTTACCAAATAAACTTCTATGTATAATCTACAAACAAAAAAAAATTGTCTAGCTACTACCACTTACTATGTTCATATGACAAACAATTTCAAAGGCCTAATTTATTAACAGGAGATCAGCCACAAAGTGTTCATTGGCTGAGCCAGGGTTCGAAAATATAAGAACTGACAAAATTATTCTTGACTCGTAGACAGTATTTCGTCTGACCAAAGACGCTCAGCAGCAGCATGGGTTGCGGCACGCGGATTACCAACGGTACCGCGGCTTTTGTTCCCGTCGCCTTAGGAGACTGCGTAAAGTGCTCAAAATACCTCAGGTTTGAATTTTCTGCCTAAAAACTACGTCATCAGAGTTGGCCACAAACTCATATGAGCTTGCTTGCTTATACCAGTCTAAACTTTAATATACACAATCATATTTAACTTTAAACTTTTATACATATTTTATACTCTTAAGTTAGTTTCTGTTAGTAATAAAAAAACCATGTAGAACTGGGGCAGCAGGTACTGAGTCAAGAACAAAAAGTTTAAATGGAACTGACATTTTGTCTAAGCAACATTTTAGAAAATATTCTGCAGTCTTCAAAGATTATCTGAAGTTTATGAAAACCCCACAGGGCGATCGTCGCCATTACCGGCGACGCGACGTAACCGCCACCCACCTAACGAGTAGCAACGCCGAGAACCGTCTGCTATGTGTCCCTTTGTTACAAGCTGAGCGGGCGTGGGCCCATGCAATGCAACTACGACAGGAGGCTAACACAGAGCCGCGGAAGAAGTTCCATTTGACGTCTAGGCTGAAGAAGGCCCATTCGCACGCCCAGACGTTGCTGCAGCTTTGTGAGGTAACTAGTGCTAGCTGAGTGGACCTAGGTGGTTACTGGATAGTGCTATACTAATTTTACTGCAACTGAATTAGACTAGAAAAAAAAATATTTTTTTATAAGACCCACATTGCTCTAATGCTGAGTTTCTTAACTTTTTTCAGTTTGTGGACCCTTAGAAAATCAACCATAATTTCAAGGACCCCCTTAATAAAAAACAGGAAAGGTCAATTTAATTTAGTTTTGAAGTTTAGAGACTGTTTAATGTAACTATCTATGGACATGCTCTTGCATGCCACCACATAAGGCGGCGTACCCTCATACACATACCCGCGGACCCCAGGTTAAGAAACACTGCTGTAATGGTATATTTTGTTACAGCAAAGTGGAGCCTGCGATGCCCGTACCCAATTAGAAGCGGGTGCTTATGCCGCGTGGCTAAACGGCATTCTATTGGTCGAACTACAACAATGGCGCGCTGCAGCCGAAAGTCTGCAGCGAGCCCACTTGGTTCTGGACAAACTGTGCGCCGCTTTGCCTGAGGATGAGAGAACTGTGTACAAACAGAAGGTAACCTTAACACGTAGGGAACACAGTCCGGAATAGCATGGACACTGGACACCCAACATTCTTAAAATTAAGCACTTCTCAGCTAACATTCAATAAACCTCAACTAAAATGATCTTGTCTCTTTTCCAGATAGAAGAGTTAAAGCCAAGCTTGCGTTACTGCGCTTACAACATCGGCGATGAGTCTGCAGCCGGCGATCTGGTCGCTATGCGTGGTCAGGGACTTATTGAGAATCTAGACTCCCTTATGGCGCAAGCTAAGTAAGCATACTAACATACTAGCAATTTAGTCCAGTTAGTACAGACTGAATTAATAATTTTATTACTTATCAGATTTTATTAGCCTTTTCAGTTTTTGAATACAACTCTTATGCTCAAACCTCTTGTAAAACCTTGAAGGGGGTGGGTAGTCAGGAGCACATCCAAAATGATTTATATCCTTACAGGGAATCCCGTTCGGGCGTAATGCACGAGGTAGAATGGCGCGGGCGCCGTGTTACTGTGCGTCCGGAAAAAGTTCGTCTTTTCCTCGTCGCATTGCAAGACTTCGACAAATCCGTCGCTAACGCCACTGACGTCCAATCCAAGATCGACATCTTGGAGAACATTCTAATGGACTGCAAGGACGCAATATCCGCTATCAAGGATGAAATTAAAAACGATCCGAAGCTCAAAGCCGCTTCCGAAACGGCCGGACAAGCGACCAGTATCAACTATCTGCTGTCCTATCTAATGTATATCCGTCTGGTACGCACCATCGAAAGGAACAACTTGCTCGTAAAACAAGCTGAAGAAGCCCGCGCTAACAACGCT
This sequence comes from Eulithis testata, assembly GCA_947507515.1. NCBI lineage: Eukaryota > Metazoa > Arthropoda > Insecta > Lepidoptera > Geometridae > Eulithis > Eulithis testata. Next base: position 7,875,236 of record OX382203.1, on the reverse strand, counting down.
AACATCGACGGAAAGAAAGTCCGCCCGCACGATTTGACTCGTTTATACGAAATCATTCTTCAGAACTTCGCCGAGCTTCAACAGCTACCCGGATTTGAAACCGACGCGGCTTATCAGAAGGAAATTGAAATTCAAATGAAGGCGTACCGCGCTTTCCGATGCTACTTTATAGCTCAAGTTCTGACCGGCCTGCGCCGCTTCAGAGAAGCCCTGGCTATGCTCGAAAGGGCTAGCAACTACGCTAGCGAATCGATCAAGAGCAAGCTTGATGATAAAAATCTAATGGATAAACTGCAAGTTCTGAAGAAGGATATCGAAAGCTGCAAGTTTGTGGTCCACGCGGATTCTGTCCTCGAAGACGACGAGGAAGAAGAGAGCAGCTATAAGGAGAGGAAGTACAAGGATAAGAAACCTTTGGTTGACCGGTTGGACGAGTACCGCGAGGATAGTCAAGTCCTCACTAAGAACCCGAATATCTTCAAGATGCCGCCGCCGATGGAAGCGATCCCATGCAAGCCGTTGTTCTTCGACTTGGCCTGCAACTTTATTGAGTTTCCGAATCTTGATGACAAGACCGGCGCAGCTGATAATAAGAAGCAGGGCGCGGGACTTACCGGCCTTGTCAAAGGCTTCTTGGGCTGGGGCGGTGCTGCTAAGTAAAAGCATTTATTTACACTGCCTAAATGGTTGTATATGGTTTAAATATAACTATGAATTTTATTGCTTTTATTTTTTTTTTCAATTAAATTTCTGGCGTAGTATGTATGTAGTCTTTGGGAGTATGCAATAATAACATTGTTGAGTTTATTTATTTGTATTACGTCATACAAAATTGTGTTTATTTAAAACAATTTAGCGTTAACAAAGAATATTTTACACAAACTATTTTTTCAGTTTGAAGTAGGTACAAAAATAAAATATAAACGAAATATTTATACAATGTGTAACGATAATATTATACTTACAAATCACATTCAACTTATTAATTGCGATACTGTGAAATGGATCAGCGGCTTTTTTAAATCGCGAAATGATTGGAGAATAATAGTCAAAAATCTACACTTATTACATATTCTAAGCACCTAGAAAGTTGTCAACATTATCTATCTCACGGTCAACAGACACTGATCTAAGTATACAATAAACATGAAAATATAACTTTATAAATTATCTTGTAAAGTGTTTTTTGTTGACTATATTTACATGCTATTTAAATTTTTATAGGAAGCTTACTATCACGTGCCCTGTGATGCAAATAAAACTTTTACCGAGTCTAGGACTACAGAGTTACAGCGAATATACAAATTAGTTTGGAATTTATAATTGGGACATACACATAATTTATTTTGCAAACCATTCTACAATGAGTAAACAAAGCGAACGTTTTTTTCTAAACATCAAAACAAGATCTTAAGTTCTACAGTTTATTTACCGTTTTTTACAGACTTGTACTCAATAGTTTTCTTAAATCCATACTTTAAATTTACAGTTAAGTGCAAATGAGCTCTTGGACGCCTGTTACCAGGAGGTATTTGTTTCAGACTATACAGATCTCGGCAAACTAATCTGTTACTCATAATAAGAATTCAACCATTCATTTATTAAAATGAGCACATTGCAATTGAGTAGCAGTATCACAATTAAAAGTTTTTTAAGAACTAGCGAGGTGCTAGAGGCGGCCAGTGAGCAGAGTCATGAGCGATCCGATCGTTTGGAGCAACCACTTGCCCACAGGTAGGACAAATTTCCAGTTCCAAGTTTCTACCGACGACCAATTCCTGTTGCTTCGCGATGTCAGGCAGTAAAGCGACCAAGTCGGTGAACACGGAGTCTAGCTGCGGACCCATAGCGTTCTTGCAGTGCTCGTAGAACTCCGTGGCACTTATGATGCTATCGCGGAAGGCTCGCGAAGCCACTTTAAAGTTTTCGACCGCTGCAGCGCCCCCCAAAGCGAGCGCGAACTTTTTCACTAGCGAACGGTTTCTAGCTTCAAAGTCAGGCGGCGGGATGTAAGTGTGGACCGGAGCCGAGAACGTCTGCCCGGCCGAGTTGGTAAACATCATTCCGTCGCAGGCAGGCCGCGGTTTAAAGCCGGGCGGAGCGCTAGTTACGTTACCATTCGGAATCTTTTTATTCTCTCTCGGGTATTCGATATTTTGTGCGATCGGCTGATTCTTAGCCTTGGGATTGAGCGACGGAAACTCCTTCGCGGCGAGCGAGAAGTCGCCGTTCCCCGCGTTTCGGTTCTTTTCTGGGGCGGGCGCAGCCGAAACGGTTTCTATCGTCTTGATTTTCCTATCGACAACCTCGTTATTATTGTTGAGATTCGCCTCGGTGAGTGATGGGTCACGCGCATATTTTTTGTCAAGTCCGTTCACCTGCACTAAAGGAGCAGTGGGCTCGGAGATGATGTTTTCCTTCTTGCTGATGTTTTTCTTCTTTTCCTTTTTCGGTTTAGCTTCGGTCACTGCAAACGGGTTCGGTGAGGTTTTGATCGGTTGGGCGAATGGGTTTTTGATGGGTTGCGGGGTGGGTTGCTTCTTCGGCTTGGTTTTATTGACCGGCAGGCCGGGGAAGTCTGCTACCGGGTTGAAGGTAGGGTCTCGGGGCGGGGGCGGGTCAGGTTTGATTATCTTTTGCTTCTCCTTGGACTTGGAGACTGTGATCCATTGCGGCGGGTTGGCCGGCGCGGAGCTCGTTGAGAGCGCGGGGAACGCCTCCGAGGATGCGGTTTGAGGCTTCTTACGCTGAGCCACCGCGGGGTTGCTTTTCATGGCTTGCATCTCTTCCTTGTTTATCATCGCGACCTGACAACCAAGATAAGATAAGATAATGTTTATTCCAAATAACAGTTACTATAATTATCCTACTAATATTATAAATGCCAAATAACAGTTACTATAATTATCCTACTAATATTATAAATGTGAATGTAAGTTTGTCTGTTACGCTTTCACGCGAAAACTACGTAACCGATCATCATGAAACTTTGTACACAATATATTCTTGGAGGTATTAGAAGTAACATAGGATACTTTTTATCCCGGAAAATCAACGGAATCCAACGGGACGCGAACGAAGTCGCGGGCGGAAGCTAGTATAAATATAAACCAAGTGATTGAATTAACTGATTCTCAACTATTCGCGGTATACCTTAGGTGGCTGGGTAGATCTTGCACCCAGACTGGGATGGTCATCTTTAGCCAGTGATGGGTAGTCATCGTCCATCGGCGAGTAATCATCGTCGCTAAGAGGACGACGCGGCACAGATCGGTGCGCGCTCGTTTGCGTTAGACGGAAGTTACTGGCACTGGCTGGCTGGCTGTGTAGCACTGACACTGGCTTGGCTGTAAGAAATAGCATAAGTTTTATTGTTATTACTAGCCTGTTTCATCCCACTGCAGGACAAAGGCCTCTCTATCCCCCTTCCATTTCTCACGATCTAGTGCAGCATAAGTTTATTTTTATTATTATATTGTGATGAACCATGCATGAGTTTTGTTTTCAACAACTATGATAAAGTAAAAAACAAACGACTATGTAAATGAGTATCTAAACGGTTTTTTTTTTCAATTACACCTTGTTTTGATTTCATTTTACAGGCTAAGAAATCAAATTTTTGTACAGAAATTTCACCAACCTACATTATGTATTTGTATAATATGGAAGAAATCGGTTTCAGCGATAAGGCCGCCCATTGTACTATACAAAGTTAGTTTTAAGATTTTTACGTACCTAATCGTAACCTATTATTTATCTATCTAATGTATGTATAATATAGTTGGACTTGACACTATTACATAATGTACAAATATGGTTACAATATGGTTATAATATGGTTTTACACTATTAAAAGATCAACTAAAAATTATTATGACAAATGAGTACATTATTGAAATTCCGATCACCTGGCTTCAGGTTAAGTAGTGATACGTACAGTTCCTGAGTACAGTGGCTGCGACGGAGGGCGCGGGGGAGGGTCTCGGCGGCGGCGCGCCCCCTAGTGTCGGGAAGTTACGGTCGTTGCGGGTCAGCTGGTCTCCGCCTGCAGATATTATTGTTATATATTATCCTATTTGTAGTAATTGTTGTGCTTGTGTATGATCCCGTTTCCCGTTATCAGTCGATTTCTAAACAAAAAGCTAAAAAAAGTTTAGACACAAGCGGTTGCGGTCGTTATTTTGTTCGCAGTTAATGTAGTTTTTGTAAAGTGCAGGATTATATGTAGTGTAGGAAAAAAATATATTTTAACACAACAAATTGTTTTCTTTTTAAAATTAAAGTTAACCTTTCTAGATCAATAAAATTATACCCTGTGTGTCGTGGGGTTAGCTTAACTTTAACTTTACGCGCAAATACGCAAATATTGGCCCGTATTCCGCGACAGAAATCGTTACTCAAGCATAGATTTGAGTAGAGATTTTCATACAAAAATCTATGCTTGAGTAAGGCTACGGAATGTGGGCCATTGACTAGGCATCCATTATAAATAAATAAATATAAATATTCACAGACACTTAACACAACGCCTTCTAGTCCCAAACTGAGCAAAGCTTGTACGATGGAAACTAGATGGCTGATAGATAGAATACATACATATTTTTTTTTTGTAAATACATACTTATAATACATAGAATTACCCAGACACAGAACAAACATCTATGTTTACAACACACAAATTTTTGTTCTCGGTGGGGATCGGACCCACGACCCACAAGTGATGTGTCTCAGTTGTCGATTGGCAAGTTCAAAAACGTAATAAAACAGAGACTTCTTTTAAAAGCATACTATAAAATATCTGATTTAGAAGACAAACAAGCTTGGAAGGAACTAGCTCCAAATCCTCCAATAAAAAAAAATTGTAATCATATATAATCATTAATCATACAAAACGTAATGACGATTCAAAGTGATCAGTGAGATTTTATTGAATAAAAGATTTTTGACTTTGGCAGCACGAAAGGCAGAGCTACTACCGACTGAGCCATGACGCCTGTCATTGTGACTAAAATATCATTGGTAGTGTGATGTTGTACATGAGTAGGGGAGCTATACCTTTATAAACCTTAGAAGTGCCTCCTACAAGCAGGCTGGGCGCTGGCGGCGCGGTAGAGAGTCTCGGGAACAGCTCTTCACTCCTCGTGTCGATTCGCGGCGGCGGCGGCGTGGGCGACGGACTGGGGGCTCGCTCTTGACGCTCGCGGTGATCTCTTTCCCTGTTGCGTAAATTAAATTATCTATGTAGGGGTTTGTAAGGGTTTTTAGAGGTTTGTAGGGGTTTTTAGGGGTTTGTAATTTTTGTTAAATACTCTTGCGAAGCCGGGGCGAGCCACTAGTTATCTATAACTAGCGACCCGCCCCGGCTTCGCACGGGTGCAATGCAGTGATGATGATGATGTATTAAATACATATAAACATTCCTCTTGAATCACTCTATCTATTAAAAAAAACTGCACCAAAATCCGTTGTGTAGTTTTAAAGATCTAAGCATACATACATACAGACATTAGGACAGACGCGGGAAGCGACTTTGATTTATACTATGTAGTGATGCAAGGTTCGCATAATGCCAGTGACTGGGCCCAGTTATTTTGGTTTCGGACCCAGTCACTGCCAAAACGACACAAAACTATTTTGTTTACATGCACCCAGTAACAAGTCAGCGCTGGACTGGGTTACTGTAATGCCATGTTACTGACCCTGTAATCTAACTACTGTAACACAAGAAAAAAAAAACCACAAGCTTGGTCAATTAGGCCAGATTAAAAAGAATTCTTCGCGCTCCCTATCACACTTGTAGATAATGTTTAAATGAATACTTTAACACGCTAAGAACCCTCGTTTAATCTGTGTGTATGTTGACAGACAAGTGTATGTGACTTCATAGTAGTTTGAATTGTTTTTCAATAAAACCTAATGATTATTATATAAGTCTGTTATTTTCGGTAGAAATCTATGCTTCCATGTTCTGGTGGTATTCATAACTAAACCAAAGCTCTCAAAGCCCCCTTTTGAATAGAATCCCGTTTATATAAAGCAGAAATATAACAGTTTAAAGCTCTTGTGGATTTCAGAGAAGTACTGGAGTAGTCAGTGGTACATCCATGCAATAAAAATACTAAATTACCTTTGTTTCTAGTATTAAAAAAGGTCCACTTACCTAGGAGTTCTCTGTGCGACTGGATGCGGCGTTATATTGAACTGTAGTTCCAACGTACGCGCCTGTCTAGCCGCGCCTTTGTTCATGCCCCGACCGTGCACCGTGGCTTTATGAGCTGTAAATCAATTACAATCACGTTTATAGACAACTAGCGGACCGTCCCGGCTTCGCACGGGTATTTAACAATAATTTAAATTTTTTAGGTCATTTTTTTACACCTTGGGTTCTATTATTGGACTTTTAGTAAGGATATCTATTTTTTCTTAAATATTATAATAGCCATTGTCACTTGGAGATAATGTAGCTTCCCAACAATGAAAGAATTTTTCAAATCGGTCTAGTAGTTTGGAGCCTATTCAATGAAAACAAACAGTCATACAAACTATAGAACTATAGCCTGAATTCAAGACTAAGACAGGGTATGTAAAAATGAGCTATATTCTAATTACCTTTGAGATCAATCTCGCTTCTAAACACAGCCGTGAGATGTTGTCCCGCACACTCTCCTTCCTCACACAAGTAATGATCGGTTCGGAAGTGGTGGGCTAACGCAGAGTGTGATGCATAGTACAGATTCCTTCCGTCCGCGTCACATAGATGGCAGTAGAGGTGTTCCTTGCGAAGATGTCGGTATAACTCGTCAGCGTCCATGAAGCGTTCTTCACAGAACTCGCATAGCGGGTGGCCCCTAGGGATATACTATCGAGGGTAATTATCAAACTAATACAAATGCTCACTTGAAACACATTGAAATATTTTTTTACTGGAAAGTTTGGTGCAATTAATGATGTGAATTTTTATTCAATACAAATATGTCCTAAGGCTAATTTAAAGATTATTTTATGATCTAGAATATTTAACTCAAATGTGTGAGAATTTTATCTGTAGCAGTAGTAGGTAACTGCTACAGATTTTATACATAAAATTCTCACAAATTAACAAAAGTATTTTTTTTTATCTTTTGTTGAATTGAAGCACAGTTTCCTTGAGATTCAAATCTTATTACACAACTTTTTACTGCCAGTTATTTATCTACAACAAAGGGTTTTTAGAAGATCATGTTAAAAATATAATCAAAACATAGTGTACCTATGTGATGTGTCATCCAAGTCTCCTTTCCGCCTGTGATGGGCCAACTCCTGACGGGTGTAGCATTTCCTTTCACTAGTGAAGATCTAATTAAAAAAAATAACATCATTATACTTTTATTGACCATTACAAATACCGGGTAATGAATTTTAGATAGCTAAATTAAAAAAATAATATTGTAAGTTTTTATAAGTTGTACAAGTGCTGAGAAACTTAAAATATATTAGACTGGTTAGATTTATTGCTGTGAGCTACTTTATTCTAAACTAGCTGACCCACCCATCCCTACTTGTACTATTTATCCCACAATGTTCTAATGAATGTTATTTAAATATAATAAACATTATCTTATATATAAAATTCTCGTGTCACAATGTTCATTCCCATACTCCTCCGAAACGGCTTGACCAATTCTCATGAAATTTTGTGGGCATATTGAGTAGGTCTGAGAATCGGCCAACATCTATTTTTCATACCCCTTAGTGATTAGGGTTGCACGCGAGCAAAGCCGCGGGCGACAGCTAGTCTTTCTCTATAATACCTTTTAATATGCAGGACTCTCTTCAATCCCCACCAACAAACATTTGTGTGTAGATGTATTTAAAAAAAAGTATTCTATCAGCATTCTAGTTTCCATAATACAAGCTCTGCTTAGTTAGGGACTAGAGGGTGTTGTGTGATATGTCCAAGAATATTTATATAACTTACCCTCAGGTGTTTAACACAAAGATCACAGTAATGTCTCTCGTGAACCTTCCTCATGTGATCACTAAGAGTGGTAAAGTTACGGAACGGTGGTAGTTTATCACAGATATTGCAGCGATTTTCCAAGAGGTGTTCATAGGCTTGTTTGATCTCGTCAGTACTGAATCCAATCTTGAATTGTCTCTCAAACTGCCTGTCCGTGAACACCCTGTTACGAAGCTCTTTGTAAGGCAGAACTGTGTCAGTGAAGACCACCTAGAAAACATAAATTAACCGTTCAGATACTGATAAGGAAACAGCTATGGGAGGTTTGTTGAAACATTCAAAATACTAGTAGTTCGCCCCGAACTGAGATCTCGTGATGGTCGGAGGTTAATAAAACCCAAACCATTTTTATTGACTAATGGTTGCAATAAACTTTGCAAATCGCATCGAAATCGCCGTCTAGCTACGTACCAGTCTTACTTGAACTACAAAATCATTGAAACTCCAAGAAATGGTAGCTCACGTTATACTGGGTTTTCCAATTTTATAATTTTTACAACTCAAAAACTATTAGACCTAGAATCAAAATAAAAACGGTTTTGGAATGTCTAAACAAAACTCTATCATATGACACCCCACTTGATATTTTAGTACGACTTTTTTTTTTACTCCCTTTGGATCCTTATAACTTCACGACCCCTTGACCGATTTAATTCATTTAACAAACCAGTAAAACTTAAGAGTACTATCCGTATACCTACCTGTGAAGATTGGATAAGCGGTACAAAAGATCTCGAAGAACTAATACAAACATACAAAGCATTTTTGTCCAAGTTGTCACTAAGATCTTGTTCGCTTCGCTCACTCGATCAATTAACTCCCATAATTCAAACTTGAATGTTTTCATACAATACAGTATTTAAGTACATGTAAGTGTTACTGTGTCAGTATTAGATAATATTGCACAACCTAAATAAAAATCACCTGTTGGTGAACATTTAGCAGGTGTATGAATTTCATGTTACAGAACATACCCTAGCGAGGTCGTGGCGACATATAGGACACTCATTTTGGAGGCACAGCACCCGCATCCGAGTAGAGCACTCAAAACATACGGGATGGTCGCATTCTCCTATCGAATAGAACACAACGTTCTTGAAACACACCACGCAAGTGTTTTCGGTCGTGTGGTCGGTCATACTTGACGATTAGCACAGGGATCTGGAAAATAAACTGATTGATGATAACCTACAAGCTAATACGTGGAAGTTTGAAAAGAAGATATTATTTACGGCACCTGCTGTGAAAAGAAAGGATGAAAATTTCGCAGAAAGAGATGGATCGAGAAATGAGATTTTTTGACTTGACAGCAAAGCAAAAGCAGTGAGCGAATGAATGGACTTGAATTTGACATACCTACCTACGGAGCGAGTGAATGACTTTTTTAGTGTTGCCATCCCAGTTTAGTCCTTCCTCCATGTTTTAGAGAAAGGTGGAAGTAAGGTTCGGAGTTTTCTTCAAAGGGTTTTTTTTTATTTTCATTTTTTTAGGTAATTGAAAACAGACTTGTATTTGTCTCATTGTCTATCAAAGAGTATAATAAGTATGTTGTCTATGCATAAAGATAAAGATAAAGATAAAGATAAAGATGGTTTATTTGCTAAAAACATGTGTACATAAGGTGGTATGGTTTCATAGGTGTAACACAAACATGTCTTACCGGTTACAGTGTGCAAATTGAGATGGCATGCTACACTAATGTCGATGCTAATAATTTAATATATCATTGCAAAATAATAAATTTGTTTGATAAATAGACACACAGTAGGTAAAATACAATCAGATTCAAATTTTATCATAATTAAGTATAGGTATGCATGCAAAATATTAATTAAAATTTATCGTTCAAGAACTCGTCAATACTATAATAACATTTATCCACTAAACATTTTTTAAATTTCATTTTAAATTGGTTTAAATTTAAACTTTTATAACCTTTTGGGATTTTGTTATAAATAATCGGAGCCATGCAGATAATACTTTTGCGTAGGAGTGCAGTTTTTGATATATGTCTACAAAGTCTGTCCTCACGCCTGTTTCGAATCACCGTGTCACACATACGTGGAAACAGGTGTGGGTTTTTTTTTACAAATAGTGCTACTTCAATTATATACAGCGAAGGGAGTGTAAGAATCTTATGTTTTAAAAATAGCGGCTTACAACTATCCATTATTTTAGTTTTGAACATAGCTCGTAGGCAACGTTTTTGCATCTTGAAAATGATGTCCTTATCAGTGGAATTACCCCAGAGGATAATTCCATATCTGAGTAGCGACTCTACTAAACCGTAGTATGCTGCTAGCAGGGTGTTCGTGCTGACAGTTGATGATAATTTATATAGGGCATATGCTGAGCTGCTGATTCGCTTACTTAATACCTCGATATGTTTTTTCCAATTTAATTTCTTATCTATTTGTAGTCCTAAGAATCGGGTAAAGTCAACTTGTTGTAGCGTTTGATCATGGAATATCAAATTAATTTTTGAGGGATCTTGAGCTCTCTGGTTAAAATGCATAATAAATGTTTTATTTAAATTAATTTTTAAGTTATTATTGTCAAGCCATTCTATTATAGATTTTAGTGATTGATTTATATCATATTCATAAGATTCGATGTCATTACATTTTATAGTTACTGTGCTATCATCAGCAAATAAAGTCATGGGTTGAGTCAGGGCATTTGGCAAGTCATTAATGTATAATATAAACAAAAGTGGTCCAAGTACGCTTCCTTGTGGAACGCCATATAATATTTTTCGTTCTCTAGATTTATAAATGTCATTATTTTTGGTTTTATGGTTTATCCTTGATATTAATGTCACTTGTTGCCGATCTGTCAGATACGTGTCAATTAAATTTAAAATATTTCCCCTAATACCATAGGCTTCAAGTTTACGAGTTAGAATAGAATGGTCCACATAGTCAAATGCCTGTGTCATGTCGCAAAATATAGAACAAACGGGAATTCGATTATCGACATTGCAGATAACGTCGTTTACAAAGTCATATACTGCCATATTGATTGTTTTGTTTTTGCGGAAACCTTTTTGCTCCTTGCATAGGATGTTGTTTTTTTCAAGGTACGTATTAATTTCTCCGTAATAATATTTTTCAAATATTTTCGAAAATATTGATATGAGAGCGATGGGTCTATAGTATTCCATAAAATCCTTGTTTTCTTTTTTAAATAATGGTTTTACCAAGGTCATCTTGAGACCCTGTGGAAATTTACCTGTGACTATACTGAGATTAATTAGGTAACTTATATGAGGACATATGTATTTATTAACATTTTTTAGTATTTTAGTCGCAATTCCATCAGAACCTGTACTATTTGTATTTTTTAAGTTTTTTATTATTTTATTGACATCTTGTGGCAGACATGGTGCCATGAACATTGATTTCTCGTGATGATATATGTTCGCTGTTACTTTTTTACCAGCGCCTGGTATTGGTTTAACCTTGTCCACAAAATAGTCATTAAACTGATTGGCAATGTCAGTTGGATCGGTTACATAATCGTTATTCTTATCTTTAATTCCCAGTATAGTTTCTTTAGGTAAGTTGAATTGTGATTTGTTAATTATTTCCCATGTGGTTTTCGATACGTTGTTAGAGGTTTGAATTTTATAGTTATTCTGTGCTCGTTTTGTTAAAGTAATAATTTTTTTGAACCGTTTGGCATACAATTCATACTTCACCTTATTTGCATTGTCAGGTTTAAATCTATGATTCCAGAGTAAGAGTCTTTTTCTTTTGCTACATATTTTTATCCCCCGTGATATCCATTTGGGTTTGGATATAGTTTTTACTAAAATTTGCTTAGTGGGGAAGCAAAGGTCATAGAACAGTTTAAAGTGCTCAATAAAGTATGAATATGCTAGTGAAGAATCATTGGTGCTATATATATCTGAGAAAGATAAGTTTTTTATACACATTTTAAATTTCTTTATGTTTTCTGGTCCATAGTCTCGTATTTGTTTTCGCCAATATTTTAATTTTAAGATTTTTTTAACTGGTAATTTTATTATTTGAGCAGTATGATCTGATAAGCCAAATTCCAACACTTCAGTCGTACATGCACTTTTAAAATCATGTGCAAAGTTATCAATGCAGGTTTTGCTTGTCAAACGTGTTGGTTGTTTTAATGCTAGTTTGAGGTTAAGGTACAATAAGAGGCATTCAAAATCAAGTGTGATATTATTGCTTTTCAGCACATCTATGTTGAAATCTCCTCCTATAACTAAATTATTATAATTAAGTTTAGATATACATGTTAGCATTTTTTCTAATTTATAAAAAAATGTATTTAGGTTACTCTGCTTAGGAATTCTATATATACAAACAATCACTATCTTGTATTCAGTCAGTTCGATAGCACAACATTCAAACACATTAGCTAGAGAAAGTTTTTTCACTTCTTGTATTTCTTTCCATTTAAGAGTGTTTTTTACTAAAATGCAAGCTCCACCTCTTTTGCGTTCGTTTCTAGTAAAACATGCTGCTAGGGAATAATTTTGTAGGTCTAGGTGCTGTTCGTTGCCTGAGCTCATGAAATGTTCCGTGATACAAAGAACGTCAATATCAATATTTTGCTCCAGTAGTTCTTCCAGATTTACCATGAGGGAATCAGTTTTGTTCAGTAATCCTGCTATATTTTGATGAAGAATATGTAAATATTTAGTTTCGAAAAAACTGACCCTGACCTGATGTTGAAGGTTTTAGTCCTGATGTACACTTGTCTTTGTTCTCATTATTCAATGGTGGTGGGTTTTTTGAATTGATGTAACGTTGCACACCATCAATATAGTTTTTGAGATTTCTGAATACAACTTCCATTCCATAGTCATTAATACGCCCTGAGTATTTACTAAACATGGTGGAGTCATAGTCTAATTTTTTATTGGAGTCAAATGTATATGCATGCTCATGTGTCAAAGTGTCCATGTAGATAAGGTTATTAAAAGTTTCTACTCTCCAGTTAAACATATCCATCTGGTACCCATATTTATATGTTGGAAGACATATTATTATATTGGTATGCTTTAATTCTTGTAGTGTAGATCTAATATCAGCAATAATTTTGAAGTAATTATGAGTAGATTTAAACTCTTCGTCTCCCACCATTACTATACAAAAGTCATTCTTGGTGAACTCAGATACTTTTGTATCGACGCCAGTCAGTAAATTTTTTAAACCACTGTGGGGTTTGATATAGTGGCATAATGTTGAGTACCTGTCTAAGGTGTCCTCTGCAATTGACAGAATTCTATTATGTGAGTTCGTACTTAGTATGCATATTTTTTTTTGTTTTGTATGTGTTTGAGTAGTTATTTGTGGTGTTTGTTCATGTTGAGGTGCCGATCCGTTCATTGTGGGTTGCTTATTTGGTTTTGGTTTGGGGTCTGTCATTTTATTTGTGTCCTTTGGTGATTGAGTGTTGTGATGTACGTCTTTTTTAGGTGTCAGCTTACTTTTTGTGGGCTTACTTACCTTCATAGCTAAGAGCAGTTCGTTTGTGTTTTGGAGATTGTCATTACAGCGTTTATACTCACTGTTTTGAAGTGACAATGCTTCGATTTCTTGATGTGCACTTTTTAGTTCCGCTTGAAGAGCTTTAATCTGATCTTTGAGCTTTTGGATGTCATCACTATCATCGTCGGAGATCTCTGGTAAGCTACTTGCTGTTTCATTATTTTGTGTGATGTCATCGTCATCACTTGGACTTGTTTGTCTATCAGATTTCGTACGGTTCCGACGAAATGTTATATTTTCTAGGAAGTTCATTTTGACTCTTGATGTCAGTGGTGCCCTCTAGTTGAGATGGTGGTATTTATTCGCGTGAAGTTTCACGTAGATTGCGGTTGGTGGCGCTTTGTAGTAATTTGAAAGTCTTACAAATTTGTGAAGACAAAAAGTCGACGATGTCAGGATTTGAACTCGGAGGTCGTCCACGGCAGTCGCTACGTTTAGCCTCACGTCCAACGTAATCGTTAGAGGTGTTGACGAAAAAGGCGATACCTTGTTAGGTTTGGATCGCGTCTACAGCTGTGCGTTGTAAACAGGTTCAAAGTCCATTTTTCGAACGATACACGACGACGCTGTCAACGGACAAGTACATGAATATTTTCAAATTATTTAAAGTATTATCACTTTCACATATGATTATCGTAATTGTTTGTGTTCGTAATGGTATTTAGTGTGATAATTTGTAGATTTTATACACTTTTAACACTGGTACACTGGTTTAAAGTGTCACTTAGATAATGATGTTTTATTTGGGTTTTCACTATTGTATCTCTTTGCAAACACTTGTGCCGTGGAATCACATAGATATCTACACATTAAACACTTTATTTACCGTATATTTGCCTTTCATATATTTTTAAAATAAATAAATATGCAGAGCCAATGTTTACGTCGACGGCAGCGCCATCCTTAGTTCATTATGCATCGCATGTATTGTGGATAGGTCAGTCAGTGTCATGTCAAAAGTCAAATTTGAATATTGTTTTTGAATTGGCAACGAAACGAACGGGCGTCGGTTTGTTTGAAAGTAAATTGAATTGTTTGTTTTTACTTACAATTTGAATTCGAAAATATAATTCAACGAAGCGGTATAGATTTGTTTCTGTCGTTTGTGCGTCTAATAAAATAATCTAGAATGTTGTGATCCTCATATTTCGGATACACAAATTGAAAATGTTCTTCCAGGTATGTTTCGTTAACCTTTTTCTTTAAATAAAACCGTTTGGCAGTGTATTATACTTTTGTAACGTATTTATTCATTACTTTAGATAGAGAATACTCCAGAGCATATTAGGAAAGCTCGAAGGTCTGAAAAAGCTCCAAAGGAATCACCAAAAGAAGAATGCCCTCGTCTCATTTTGGCCCCTTTCTCCAGACCCCCTCAAGTGGTCTTCGACAATGTCCTCATTGGATCTTCGTGTGAAAGAACCTTGGAACTCTTCAATCCTTCTAAACAAATACAACAGGTAGGTACTAGGTACCCTATGTATCTTATCTATCTTTCATGACAATTCTTTGTATAAAAATGTAAAGACTGCAATAGTAGGTGCCTATTATTATTTTTGCTAATAATACTATAACTTACAGACATAAGTATTTTTAGCGTAAGGTAAAGTACAGTCAGCCACATAAGTTGATTGACAAATAGTTTTTTTTATAATCCAAGTCAATGTAGTTGCAAAAATGTTAAGCATTCTATCCTTGAAACTAGTATCAATTCATCTAAATTCTTGCAAAAGTTGTAAAACAAATGTACTTCATATTTTTTTGTCATAACATAAACGATGCGAAGTAGGTAGGTCTATGAAGTTAGATGAATATTATATAAGTTAACCGAGTATTTATCTTCCTATCAGATAACACTTGGGAAGTCTCTTCCTCCTGGGCTGGATATACAGCTGCCAGAAGAATGGCTAGAACTGGAACCAGAGACTTGCTACTGTGTGACACTGCGATGGACTCCTACTCAGCCAATGGCTATGCGAGAAACTATCCGCTTCACAAATGAGAATAGAGGCAGATATGATGTGATTGTGGTGTTGAAGTCTGTCATGGTAACTCTTTTAAATTACAAGCAAACTATCCTACTAACATTATAAACGCAAAAGTTTGTAAGGATGTATGAATATATGGATGTTTGTTACACTTTCACACAAAAACTACTGATCCAATTCGCATGAAACTTGGAATATATATTTTCCGGAAAATATATATTCCATTCTTTTTATCCTGGAAAATCAACGGGATCCCAAGGGAAGCAAATGAAGTCACGGGCGGATGCTATTTTTTTATATGTATAGTTTCTGCAGTTTTTTTAAAAATCCAGTCTTACCTAAATGTAACATGGACCCATTAAAAGACAGGGATGGTCTTTAAAAAATATATAAAACCACCTTTGAACTATATTTAGTGTTTTTAATATACCTGTCCTAATATTATTTTTTGTACCTATCTAGTAATCTACCGCTGAGTAAGGGTTTTGTTACTGTTGGACCACCTAATGAAATATAATTTTATTGTTTTCAGCACATAAAGGGCAAGAATCAGGCAAAAGGTTTCAAGACCTCCCCAGGTAAAATAAAGAAAAAAGTAGTTGCAAAAAAATCACCCGGATCAATCTATAAAAAGAAAGCTGAAATAATATACAATACCACAACAAGAATCCAAAAAACTGTCAACATAGTCAAGTCAACCCATAAATTCTACCAAACAGCTAACAAAGAAAATATATCTAATATAAATGATTATTCAATTGATACTAACAAGTGCCCCTTTGACTCTCCTACAAGCAATGATATGAAGTTTGATACATCTGAGATTTTTTCCAACATGAGAAAAACAAACATCCTACAAGAAACTTATGACAAATCTTATAATGTTACTCTCAACAGTAATGAAATCCCTCAAAATGTTTTAAAACCATTTACCAAACAAAATGAATCTGCATCGGACATTTTCGACAATCTTACATTCACACCTCTCAAAAGCTTGCCACCTAAAACTGAGAAACTGGACAAAGGTCCAAAAATAATTATGAGTGTGAACTCAGACAGTGACTTTGACGATAGTTTAGATTTAAAAAATTCTAACAAAGAAAACCAGACACACTCCATCATCAGTATAACTACGTCACAGCCCGCCAACAAGTGGTTGACGGTGAACCATCAAACACAAGTTAACAATCAATTAACTGAGACTCCAACCATACAGAACAAAAAACATCCAAACACTTCCTCTCCCAAAGAGTTCAACAGCCCAAACTTTTCCATAAATACAGACTTCTCCCGTATCAGCGATCTTTCATTCTTTCCAC
The DNA here is from genome assembly GCA_947507515.1 of Eulithis testata. NCBI lineage: Eukaryota > Metazoa > Arthropoda > Insecta > Lepidoptera > Geometridae > Eulithis > Eulithis testata. Next base: position 7,858,396 of record OX382203.1, on the reverse strand, counting down.
AAAGATTTTCAACTGAGCGGAAATGCTTTCCGAAAATCAACGAAACTCAAGAAATGATCGACGATAAATTGAGTTCCGATACCTATACTAAAGAGTCTCCGAACACGCCCATGGAACCCAATGCCTATCAGATGATAGAAAGACCACCTCACTTTTTTACGAGAGAGCCGCCTAAGATGTGTCGCCAATCATTGTTTAGAGAGTACCATCAGCAAATGCAGCAACAAGCAGTCTTTGACAAAAACTACATGAATCCTTATGACCATAATGTTTGGCAATCTGAAATGCGCGCTGACGTAAGAGAAGGCAGATCTCCCGCGAGGTCGATAACGCCGCCTCTCCAATCGATCCCTGAAGAAAGCGTCCAGTGTTCCGAAACACAAGTTCTTGACAAAACCGACCAGCAAATGAGTACCTTCACAATAAACCGTACCTTTGATAAACACGATAGATCATCAATAAATACCACTTGTAGACAGACGTGGGCAAAGAAAGCGGTTAGGTGCGAGCCCGACCTTTGGAAAATGCCAGTTTCTGTAGCGAAAAAGTCAATGAAATCTAAAATTTCCGCCAAGCCTAAAGAATCTATTGGCTCTAAAATAAACACTACTTTCGAAAGCAATAAAACGATCAGACAAAACCTAACGCTAAATCAATTCGGTAATGTTTATTCGCAATCGTTCACCGTGGATCCATTTCTATCTTCCACTTATTTTTACGACGAAGAAGCAGTGGATAAATTTGAAAATGAATTCAAGAGATGGCTGAACTGCATATTGACACCGCCTGCCGATCTCGACAGTAATGTTGAGCAGAAGATCGACGTCGGGAAAGCCTGGATCGAAAACAGAAATAAGGAAGTCCCACTCGCACCCACCAGAGAACACGTGTCTAACGTTTACCACAACAGCCATAGATTGGTTAGTCTCCGCAAGTCTGCCAGAGCATTGCTTATGAGCCCCGAAATCGCTCCGGTCTTCCAGAAACTAAACGCACAGATTGAAAAGAAACTAATAGCAATTAGAAATGATAGAAATCTCCACCTGGATGTTGGATTGCAGAAGATGATTATGGAACTGATATTGTCCTACAATCCGTTATGGCTTCGCATTGGTCTCGAAGCTATTTACGGCTTTGCCCTACCTTTAAAATCTAACAACGATATTGAAGGATTGACGACATTCGTGATTCAGCGAATGTTCAAAAATCCACATTTGAAAAACAAGCATTCCAAATCAAACGCACCTAATATTCTATTACCGGCGTATATGGAGGCGATCAAGAAGTTCACGCTTAAAAAGTTTTTCATGCTAGTATTCTTCTTGGACCAAGCTAAGCAAAGAAAGCTTATTCAGCACGATCCTTGCTTGTTCTGTCGCAACGCAATTTGCAAGGAAAGTCGAGAAGTGATCATCCGATTCACTAGAGAGGTCATTGCCGGTATCGGCGATATCACAAAACATCTAAGGCCCCTCGGATACGTGGTGTCCCACAAGCAGTCTTATTTAGACGAGTATAAATACGCTGTGCACAATTTAGCATTGGACATCAAGGATGGGGTCAGACTGACAAAAGTAATGGAGATTATTATGATGAAAAATGGTTTATTGAATCAACTTCGAACGCCGGCGATATCCCGTTTGCAGAAGATACATAACGTGCAAGTCGCACTGAACGCATTAAAAGACTCCAACTTCACGATTGTGGGCGAAATCACAGCGGCTGATGTAGCCGATGGCCACAGGGAAAAGACTCTGTCATTGCTCTGGCAATTGATCCACGTTTTCCGCGCTCCACTGTTCGAAAAAGCCGCTAACGTTATACAGATTTGGTGGAGAAAGAAGTACGAAGTGATAGTGGAGAAGAAAAGGGAAGAAGAAAAGTCACGAATGAGACTGACCAACGCAGCTAGCATCATTCAATACTGGTGGCGTCAAGTCCAATACAATCGGCAGGTCGAGTGGCAAATGCAACGCGTGACTACCGCTACCATAATCGTACAAAAATACTGTCGAATGTGGCTGTGTCGCACGCGCCTCCGGAAAGTCAAGGCCAGTGTGCTAAAGATTGAGACTTGGTACAGATCGATAAAGATGATGAGAGAAGCTAGAATGACCCTCGAGAAATTATGGTTAGAGCGACAAGAGCTGATACGAAGGTCTGCCGTAGTAATTCAGAGTCATGTCAGGCGTTGGTTATGCGTAAAACGATACAATATCATACGACGCAAAATCGTACACCTTCAAAGTGCGATCCGAAGGTTCCTTGTAAGAACACATTTCTTGCGACTGAAGAACTCTGTTATCGCTATCCAACAAAGGTACAGAGGCAAACTGCTTATGAAGTTTGAAATGCAAAAATTCGGTGAACAAAAATGCAGTGTGATTTTACTACAGAGCAGCTATAAGATGATCAAACAGCGCAGAAATTTCTTGAACATCAAAAAATCCGTCCACATCTTGGAAGATCGCTACATTGCTTTGCTGAAAATGCGAGAGCAACTGAAAAATTATTCAGAGCTAAAGAAAAACGTAATAAAGATTCAAGCTTTATACCGGAGCAAGAAATGCCAAATGGATTACATACGACAGAGGAGTGCTATCATAACTTTGCAGCGTAAATTCAGGGCAAATTCACTGATGAAAGTTCAAAGATTAAAATATTTACAAACCAGAAATGCGGCTATCACTTTGCAAAAGTATACAAAATCATATCTGACAATGAAAAAGATACGAATGGAGTACACCACACTACGCCAATCAACAGTTTTGATTCAACGTCACTTCCGTGCATACTTGCTAGCGAAGTCTCAGAGACACAACTACCTTCAACTACGAAATGCAACAATATCTTTACAGAAGAGTTATAGAAGCTTGCTTTTGATGCGAAGAGAAAGATTATCATTTTTGAAATTGAAAAACGCTACAATCACTTTCCAAAGACAGTACAGAGCAGTTATTCAAATGAGAAAATGCAAAGAGCGCTACAGTAAGCTCCGCATTGCAACTTTATGTATCCAGCAAAAATATCGTGCTCTCATAAAAATGCGCGAGGAACGATGCAATTACTTGCAACTCAAATCGTCTTGTATTAAAGTTCAAAATGTTTTTCGAGCGGTTTCGCTTGGAAAACGAGAAAGGGCGAACTACTTAAAACACAAAGACGCCGCGGTAAAAGTCCAAAACTGGTTCAGAAATTGCAAGAAAGGAAAAGAGTTAAAAGAACATTTCCAGCTGACAAAACAGGCTTGTGTGACTATCCAAACATATTACAAAGCCTACATCACTGGCCGGAAAGTGAGACAGGAGTTCATAAGAATTAGAACTTCGGTGATATACATTCAGAAGTTCTTCAGATCGTACGTTGTAACCAGAACTATCAGACAACAGTTCATACAAATAAAAACATCTACAATAAATATTCAGCGGTTCTATAAATCTCGCCTGGAAATGAAAAAGCAACGAGCAGCGTATTTGGAAATGAAGTCAGCAGTATCGCGCATAGAAACTTGCTACCAACAATACAGAGAATATCAAATGATTAGAAAACAGTATTTGGAACTTCGCAATAGGACTATTTACCTCCAGAGGAGATATCGCAGTATTACTGCTATGAGATTGCAGAAGGAGAAATATCTATCTCTGAAACATGCAACGATTGTAATGCAGCAAAGATATAGAGCATTGCTAACGATGAGAACGGAAAGAAAATCGTTTGTAAACTTACGTGCGGCTGCAGTAACCCTTCAAACACAGTTTAGGGCCCAGCGTCTCATGAAAGAGACAAGGACAACATACAAAAAAACTGTAAAAGCATGTATATCAATCCAGAGGTTTTTTAGAGCGTATATCATAGGCTCAAAACAAAGGCAAGATTATTTGAAGCTGAAGCAATCAACTGTGAACTTGCAAAGACGTTACAGAGCCTTGATTGCTATGAAAAAGGAAAGAAATCTTTATGTTGCAAAATACAACGCTGCTGTTTGTATTCAAAAAAGATTCAGAGCTCAGAAACTCATGTTGAAAACAAAGCAAGAGTACTCGAAAATATTATCTGCCACCAAAGTTCTACAGAGCAGATACAGGGCGTATCACGCAGGAAAATTACAACAACAAGAATTTGTGAATATGAAAACTGCTATCATTCTTATCCAAACCAGGTATAGAATGTTGATGGAGACCAGAAGAATTCGATGCCAGTATCTCGTAATAAGAAGTGTAGCTATAATGATCCAACGACGATTCCGAGCGAACATTCTAGCACGTTCTATAAAACAGAATGCAGCAGCAACGAAAATACAAACTTGGTACAGGTCTGTACTAAAGCGCAACGCGTGCCGTCAAGAATACTTGCACACGAAAAAGTCTGTAATAAAAATACAATCTGTTATTCGAATGTTCCTCCACAGCAGTAGATTCCTTGAGCTAAAAAGTGCAACTTTGACAATACAAAGGTACTACCGGTCTTATAGGAAGACCCAAAATGAAAGACAAACGTACTTACAGGTCAGAAGATCTATTATTCAGCTGCAAAGCCATGTAAGAAGTTTTATACACAGAAAGCGCTATTTGAGAATACGCTCGGCTGCATTAACTGTACAAGCAGTTTACAGACTAAAACGTCGAAGAGCCATAACTCGAAAAATCAAAGAATCTGCCGCAACATGTATACAGAAATACGTTCGACGATACCTAGTCCAATCTTGGTATAGAAGATACAAAGCAAGTGTAGTTAACATACAGCAGATTTGGAAGGGAAAACTCCTCACGAGACTGATACGTTATGAATACCTGCAGAGGAGGAAGTTAATTATAAGAATCCAGAGCGTTGCGAGGGGGTACTTGATGAGGAAACTGGTGCAGTTGAAAAAGGAACACATTTTGAAAATGAGGGAAGAGAAGAGACAGTTTTGGGCAGCTTCGAAAATTCAAGTGAGTAACTAATCTATGCACTTACGAGTGTTTTTTGCAGTCAATACTTTCTTCGTGGCTTGCTTTTCATATTTTTCTATCCAACCGTTCCTAAGGTCTGCTTTCGCAGGTTTGCAGACCCTAGTTTGAACTTCAGTGAGCCTTCAGTGAGCTGTATCAACCTACATATTGTAAGGGTTTACTCGGTATAAATATTCCGGCGTATGTAAGTACCTACACAAACCTCTCAAGGTTTGTAAGGTGCGGTAAACTATTTGTATCTAGTATTATGTATTGTAAAATAAAAAAAAACGCAAGGCTATCATGAAACCCACCGTACATTTGATTGTTTTGTCTATTCAGGCGTTATTCCGCGGACACAAAGTTCGCGTGTCAATCGCGCACGACTTTCGCGTTGCGGAACTCCGTCGGCGATGGCGCGAGGGTGCTTTGAAATCGACGCAGGAGTCGCTCAAGGAACGAAACGAGGAAGCCATGGAGGTTCTCAGAAACATGTCTGGTATTGAGATGGTCATCAATGCGTTTAGATCTCTTGGTAAGTGTGTTACTGATTACGTTGGTAATTGAGTGTAAAAAGAGGTTCATTGCGTTGAATAATATTTACACGCTTACATACCTGATTATTTATTTATGTTTTCTGTAGATAGATACATAGAGATAGAGAAATATTTCTATGGCACACAACACAACACAGGTATAACACAGTAAAATAATTACACAATAAGAAACAATACAATAAAAATATTAAGAAATAGGCAGGTAAGTAAGACCTAGAATGTACTTGTATACAAGTATTATCTTTATATAGACACTTTGTATTGTTTTAAAATGACATTAAATATCTGTCACTGCGCATTACATCTACATTCAATGATAAATCTGTAATGTATGTTGGCAGTACCTATTTCTATTTAATTATTTGGGATTCCCCGAAAGTGTTGCTAGAAGTGCTAGAGCATGCATATTTCGAATGTCGCTTAATCCCACGGTAATAATCTTCTCAAATCTTTATGATTTTGCTGCCATACAATAATAATAAGTTTTTCCCTTGGCGAATCTGATAACCAACCCACTGAGACTCAAAGTTTGCATTCGATTTCCACATTTCGGGACATGATCAACAAAATCTGGGAATGTTACTAGTTATGGCCTAGAGTGGGATCAAGTAGGCAGGCAGCATGTATTTGGTGAACTACTATTATTCAGCGTACTCTATTTCCCGCCGATTTGAAACTGCCAAGAAATTGAGGGGATTTCTCCCATACGTAGGAAATACAGTTGTAGGTAGGTTAGGTACCTTATGACAAAACACCTATTGATACTATATTTTACAAAAACGTGAGCTTTTTTTTGTATTGCAGAACTTCTGACCGAAGTCTTCCCAATGATGTACAATCACAACGCATCATCGATTGTGCGCCGCGTGTATGTCTACATGTCGGTTACGAATCGCTCCATTTCAAGCATCGAAGTGCTCAAGTCTGCCGCCGCTATACTTGTGAATCTCACTCGCTACAGAATTACTGGACCTAATATTTATGATGTAAGTCAATTTACATTATACCATGTATTTTTGTCATGTCGTAACAGCTGCTGCACCAATTAGGATGAGGCTTAAAATAGATGTAAAAAGACATGGAGACAGGCAATTTTTTGTATCCAGTGTCTAAAATCAAATTGAGTTTTTAATAACCCTACGCCCAAGTACAGTGCGGTCAGCTGATCTAGGCAATCGCGAGGTCAACCGTACCCTATTCAAGTCTCATCCAAATTGGTTCAGCAGCTGTTACGAGCGACATGATGTAGTCACAAACATCTTGTAGGTACTTAAAGTAATTTTTTTTTTATTTTGCAGAGAGAACGCATTTCTCCAATTTTGAAGTTTATGTGGCGATTCAGCAATACCGAAATACAACTGTTTTGCATATTGTCGACCTATTTGTGGCTCTTCTCGAAATACGACGGCGTAAAAGAAGTACGTACTACGTTCAGAAGAACTTTTATTTATAAAAAACGTAAATTATGTTGGTTTTCCATTTAAGGACCTTGCTGAATATTTCATACCTATTACTACCCTATTCTGCAGTTATATTAATAAATATAAAAATAAATGTATTTACAGAAAAGGTTAGGTTAGGGTACAGTGGCTGAAGTGCAGTAACTTCTTATCTATGTTTAAAATGAAACTTAATGCTAGGCACTACCTAATATATCCACAATTTTTCTTAATTTTTGCCCTAACCACTCTAATTATAATTATTGTAAAATTTTGCTTTTTTTGTTACAGGATTTGACAGAGTTCTTGCAAATGCCCGAAAACCACAAAATGCTCGGTACTATCAAAGGCAACGTCGAGAGAGTAAAACGAATGGCCGAAAATACATGCCGAAACAAATTTAACACTCCACAACCATCCAAGTTTATATCACATACAAATTCTAGGAACGTTAGTATGTGTAGTAACCCAAGTAATAGTAGCATTCTACTACCCTCTGTCGAACCCGATTATGGAATAGTGAGAGAAGATAAACCGAGATATTTCGAAGACGCTCATCAGGCGATAAGTTGTCTCTTCCGTACATATAAGTTGTAGTGTAGTTTTTATGTGACTGACATTGAATTTTTAATCGTGTGTATTTATGAATTATTTTTAGTTTAAATTGTTATAATCTTTTTCTATTCTGTGTGTGCGTAGAGCACCGGTGGTGTAATGGTAGGGACATTGTGCGTCAGTCTCAGATTTGGGAATGGTTAACTTTTACGATAGTTTTGGTTGGTAGTGTTACATGTTACTTTAAACTTATTTTTAGTTGTACTTCTTAAATAACTTTAGTTTATTCAATAATGGAGCTTATATTAACAGTTATGTACTGACTGGGTGTGCCTTACCTAACAGTTAAGTTTAATAAAGTCTTTATGTAACAAGATGGACCTATTTACTTTTTATTTTACATTACCTAGTTCTTAGGCTTATTGACAAGTAAGTGCCTCATACAACAGAATGTATATATATGCACAAGATAATATTATTTTAGGCCCTATTATCAAGACATGTTGCACCGGACTTGCCTCTGCCTACTACTACTGCTACATGCAATGTCGGTCAGCATTCCTAATACTTTGTCTATGCTCTTTTTACATTGTCACTTGGTTTCCTAATCTATGGATAAAAGACTTATCAGTTACCTATGTCAAAACTCTGCATCAAACTTTTTTCTCTATGCGTCAAGCAGAAATTACATGACATTGCATGTCCATTCAGATGTGTACCAGCTATTGGTATGTTTTCATTCAGATGTGTATCAGTAACTGATATGATTTCTACATAAAAAAAAAAATTTACGCAAGACATACAACTAAACGAACTAACTTATGAGAAAAACATAACGTAAGACTAGGCGGTATGGTTCTAAACTATAGCCTGCTCCAAGGAGCGAAAAAAAAAAAAAAAAGACATTGCATGCATTTGACAGAAGTTTGTTTTTGTTGTTGTGTCAATGTGTGGTCAATTTCAAGTCGAATTTTGTGATTTTCGTCTTGATTGCTGCTGTTAATTTTGTGTTATCGTTTTACTATGATTATTAGAAATGGATGAATACGTGAACTACATTCTGCTGATATTAATAATACTCCCAGTGGTGCTATTTATTAACCTATGGGCTGGCATTGGGTGGGAGTTGTTTGTAAATAACTGAACAAATCTCATTGAAGAATATTTGAAGAAGGCGCCTAGATAAAGTAACCTAAATGATGTGGTGAACAGTTTTAACAGTTTAGTTGAATGTTTTATTTAGAAGATGCAAGAAAAGCAACAGATTGTTGTGGCTGTGAAGCTCGGAATAATGAATCGAAGTAAAGTTTGATGAATGTGGTGCTCACAGAAGACAATAATGTTGGTTGTCAAGAGGAAATGGAAATTAAATACCAACATTAGATAAACTCTTTAATTATTTAACAATAAACTTAATAATCTACATAATATCACATGATGTCATATAAAAAGTAGGCCTACATTGTAAATAAATGTTTGTTTTTATCAATTAATGAAACACCTACCTACCTACATAACCTATGAGTAAGCAAATTTCAATGCACTATGGTAGTTTCACTTATAATACCCATTCAATTTTTTGGTTTCAAGTTATTAGTCATTTGTAAATACGCTGACAATACTTTTTGATTAACCTAATTTTAATGTATTTATTCTTCAAAAACACCAATGCAGATTAATCTATCTATCTATATATTAATAATCTATCTAGTTAATATATTATAATATTCGATTATCTGTGCACAACAGGATAATGAATAATTTCTGATCTTTTTTGATTATTTATAGGTAAGTTGTAAGTACATATTTTCATCAACCACTATTAGACCTATCAGTTGCATACTAAAACACTATGTAGGTACAGCTAAATATTCTACTATAAAACAAGAATATTATTTTACAAATTACCATTTACACTCTTCTAATAAAATTATTATATATGTAGGTATTTGTTGATGAAAATTTGCCTGACTTGGACCTATGTAAAATATTGCGTGTTTTAAATTTCACTAGATAGGATAAGTTCTTCCATGCCCATGTGACCGCGATGCCTCCATACTCGGTACCGGGCGATGTCCTTACGTGTCACCATGCCGACAACCTATAAATAGACATAGTTGAGTACTTACTAATAATAGTTAGTAGGTAGGTAGGTACCTATGTCTACGTAAATGACTATGGATGGTGAGATAAAATTATCCAATGTTGATTTGACTTGAACAGAAAATCTGGGATTATTCTGTTATCACTATTTGACTTTTATCTGAACTGGAAATCAAACCCATAATCATGATAAGATGGTTCATGAATGGCCATTGGTTTTGAAGTAAATAAATATTCTTGGACATATCATACACAACCCTCTCTAGTCCCAAACTAAGCAAAGCTTGTACTATTGTACTTGTTACTTATGACTTCATTGCCATTAAGTTGTTATAATTATTCTAAATAAGAATAAACCTAAGAGTGCAGTTGTTTCTATCCTTATTTACTGTGAACTATGTCAGTGCTGGGCCTCTACTGTGAATAATGATTACCGAAAATTCGGTAGTGACGTTTGTGCTACACTGCGCAGTAACGCTGTGACTTCGAAAGAGCCTAGACCATCGCTCGAGGCGACCGCGCAGTGTAACACAAACGTCACTACCGAATCTTCGGAAATCAATATTCGCAGTAGAGGCCCTGGGTTCATGAGTGGACTGGCAGGGTTATTGTGCATGGCTCTTAACTCCCACTGACATTACAATACCTGCCTCATTGAAGTTATTGATAATAGGAAGGTGCCTGGTGCCTCAATCCAAGTAAACAAAATGAACATGCGCCGCATAGATGCCACCATGGTGATGCAACTTGTATGACGCTGGTTTCATGAATGAAAGTAGGTCTATTGTGTATCAGTCTCCACCACTCAGACACTAGTTATATTTATAATATAAGTTTTAACCTCATTCACGTCGTTGACAATGGGTAGATGCCTCAATCCAAGTGCACGAAACAAACGGAACATTCGCGGCAGAGATGCCCGGTGAGGCAACGTGTATGGCGCCGGGTTCATGAATGGACGCAGATCTATTGTACATGTCTTCTCCCAGTCTGATAACTTCAACTGCGAAATATGAATAAAAATATAACAATATGACAATCAAGTGAAAATATGAATAGGTACCAAGTATTGTAGTATACCTTATTCTAGCGAATAGTGCATGTTTTTATCTACTATTCTTTTAGCATATCCTTAAGTATACCTACTGACCCTCCCGCTATATCTAACCTACTTCTAATTTTAATGTGTAGGTTACATGAACGTTACATTTCATTATGAAAAAAAAAATTGCAGGAAAAGTAGGTAGATATACTTAGCTAAAACATTTTAATCAAAAAAATTAAGATAAGTGTGTAAAAGATACAGTTTGTGTTACATTTTAACCTCAATGGATTCATCACAATACCTAATAGTACCTATACAGGGGTGAATTTTTGAGACGGGACTGTAAGGGCAGGTACCTTATTCGTTATAGTTACAGGAAAACGCTTTTAGGAGACTATCCATAAATTTTTACGATATTCTGAACTGCAAGGAATTTCCGACATTTCTAGTACTCAAACCTTCCAGTAGAGACTTTTGATCCTTATAAGAAACAAGATCGATTGGCATCAAAAAAAAGTTTTTGTGTAAAATGACCATTTTCTTGCTGACTGTACATTTTTTCCAAAATCTGTAAATGCAGTTCAGAATACCTTAAAAAATTATGGATAGTCTCCTAAAAGCGTTTTCCTGTAACTATAACGAATAAGGTACCTTCCCTTACAGTCCCGTCTCAAAAATTCACCCTGTATAATACTTAGGTATATTACTTAATAACTTTTCAATCTACCAACTTATGAACCTACATAAAATAACTATGTTATAAAATAAGCGGTCTTATCGCAAACCAGGGTTTTGCATGAACTTACCTGATCTATAGAAGGAAACCGGGGGTATTCCTTACGAAACATGTTCATATCGACGTTTGTGTTAGACCACGTTGTGTTGGCATTCTCATTGTATAGCTTATGTTGCAGAAGCACTATTAGTTGTGATCGCAGTATTATGCCGCGGAGACGCTTGTATATCGTTACTTCAGCCTGTAAATGAGCAAAATATGTAACATAACATTTATAGACTGTATAATGTATATACTAGTCCTACCTAAGTTCAGTAATGGACACAACATTTATTTATAGACCGTATAATGTATATACTAATCCTAAGTTCAGTAATGGACACGTTGATTTGATAATAGAACAGAATACTAGTTTGAGATTGAGAAGATCCCACTAATATTTTAAAATTTATAAATACTAGTGGGATGTCAAAGTTTAGCCCCCTACCTTATAAAAAGTTAGAGTAGACGTTATGTCCTGATTACGTATGGTAAACATGACATAATGTCTACTCAAACTTTTTACATATACCATAGATGTTAGGATTTTTGTGTTGAATGCAACTTGGAATATATATTGTTCGTAACCCGGATTAACACATAGGCTAATTTTTGTGTTAAATGCAACTTGGAATATATATTGTTCGTAACCCGGATTAGCACATAGGCTACTATTTATCCCGGAAAATCAACAAGATCAAACTGGAAGCAAATGAAGTCGCGGGCGGAAGCTAATCCACAATATGGCTGACGTTCGTTCGCATAGTCTATAATCTGTGGCATAGTGAACCCTCGATGTGACATTACTCCTAACTATAAAGTGAAATCGTAGATACACTTACATCATCAGCTAAAGGCGGATCCACAACCGGAAATCCGTTGTATGATACCAGTTTTAGAATCTCAACAATATGGCCGACGTTCTCGTTAGTTCGCAGAGTGAACACCGGATGTGACATCACTTCTGACGCGTATATATTATGCGCTAGCGGTGGAGGCTCCCAAGGGAGGAATGGGACGGCTGCTAGTTGGATGTGAATGTCGTAGATGCCCTGTGATAGAAAAAGGAGCAAGTTGCCAAAAATATTTTTTTTTTAAATTTATTTATCGTTTAAAAAAACTTATTTAGTACTATAGCACTAAGGAAATCACAAGGTTTATAGGAATTAGGTATTTAGGAACATTAGGTAGGTAGCTACTAGATTAGATAGGTAGGTAGGTAGATATAAGTAAATACAATGCTATATCAAGGAACTCCGTACATAAGTAAACAATAGAAAGAATTTGAGCCTGTTTGACCATCTAAAAGTAACGTTATCCGTCATGTCAAGTCTTTGTTTTCGACAGATTTCAAAATAGGAGGAGGTTTTTAATTCGGTTTTTTTTTCATGTTTGTTACCCGTAACTCTTATAACTCATAACCCTAAGGGAGCGTCCCCATCAGACACTGTGCCGCAAACGGTGCGCCGTCCATTGCCCACGCTCCACCACGTTCGAGCGCATCAACAGCGAAATATCGACTGAAAGGGGCAATGGACGGCGCACCGTTTGCGGCAATGTGCTCCGGCGCGCCGTGTCTGATGGGGACGCTCCCTTATCTCCGTCTTTTATGAACCGATTTGATTTTTTTTTAATCTCTCTGAATTTCCTTCTTTTTGAAGTCGGTTTAAAAATATTACCCTTTGGGCCATAGTGCTTAGTACTTACCTCATTGAAGAAATCACCAACCCATTTAGCGACGACCAGAGTGACGATGATAGGTAGCGCGTTGGAGATCTGTCCAGTTGTTTCTATTATGATGACTGTGAGTGATATCGTCATTCGGACCACACCGCCTAGTTGTGCCGCTGCGCCGATCAATGCGTATTTAGCTGGGTTTACTGTCTGAGAATAAGGAATTTGTATAAGTTACCCAGAAATTCTGTCGGAAGTTTTAGGCCACACTAAAATATCCCTGTTGGCTAAAACCGACACCTACCACAAGTAATATTATTTCTTGACTACGCTTTTTGTACTAAAACAGTTATTTGTACGCTTACGGTATAAAACGCTCGGCGTAGCTTGCTTAATCAATCTTCACCGATTATCTAAGTTAGGCGACGTTCTGTGCGGTCACTATTGACCGTTAGTGGAATTTTACATTTAAGCGCTTCCGTGGCCTCGGAGGGCACGTTAAACTGTCGGTCCCAGTTCTAGCAGTCGATAAGCCATGACGGAGGCCTTAAGGCGGCCTAAAAACTCCGTTACCAGAGTTCGCCACTAACTCATACGAACGAACGAACCGTTTACAGCTCTATGAGATCATGATTGTCGAGACTTTTTGGCTTAGGCGTCGCTCGGGGTGGGTGTAACTTGCCTGTACAAAATGCAGGAACTTTTGTAATAATAATAATTACATTATGCCTTACCTCCGGCTTACATAGAGTCCGCGCCACCACTGAAGTCCGACAGACTCGGCGATGCTTTCGCAGAAAACAGCCTTATTTAGTTCCCATTCTCCGTATTTAGTTCCCACTTTTGCCGTAAGACTTCAGTGGTGGCGAGCACTCTAGAACAGACGTTTAACTAGGTACTCACATAAGAAGGAAGCATGTACTGAAATCCAATTGCAAGTAATCTCCCCCAAGCCGCTCCAGTCAACAAATTCGGTATAAAAAGCCCACTTGAAACCGCCAATCCGAACGTCCATGTTGACAATAAGAAGTAGCAAACTACGAATAATAGGATAGATAGTGGTTTGTAGGAGCCCATTGAGTCGTGGAGAAATGAGCGGACGGACGCTTCAGGCGTTTGGAACCAAATGGCGGCTAAGGAATTATATTCTCCATCGGCGCAGAATAACTGTGGAAAAATTAATATTACAAAAGGTCTAATAAGGAATTGACATGAAACAAACGGTAAGAATCTTTTGCTTGTGGATTCACAGTTTCGTCCAATAGCATCCGCATCACAGAGTAAAAATCATAGTAGACAGCTTAGCAATAAACAATTAACTACTATGACATTTGTTAATTTGTTTTATTAATTAATTAATTTTATGAATTTTATTATTTCTATTTGATGGTATTAATAAGTACCTAATATTATACTTTATTCTGACGTGTAATACCCTTACATAGTATTATATAATCTGTGCCCTTACCAAATAAATGATTGTTGATTATTATCATTATTGTTACTCTTTGACTCAAAAACTACTCATCCGATTTGGATGAAACTTGGAATATATATTTTCCGTGACCTGGATTAACATATAGGCTACTTTTTATCCCGGAAAATCAACGGAATCCAACCTAGTATAAACCTAGTATACCACAAAAAACTCGCAGAACCCTGTTTAAAATACAAATCATACCTGCAAAGGTACTTTCGTAGGGTCTTCGCCCAATGGCCTGCAGTCATTCAGCAGGAACATCATCAGAAAGCCGCAAGTAGCACTGGAGGCTGCGACAAGACACGCTTCTACAACGCGAAGCCACGGCGATGATACGTGCCTATACCAAATACAAGACAATAAATACGTTTTAGTCTAGTCCTGAGACACAAAGTCCATCCAAGTGGCACTTTTTGGTCCAAATTCCACAAATACGAATCAATTAATGCCAAGGCAGTTGCTCTTAAAACCGTGTTGTAAATAAACTCTGCGTTTGAATAAAACTTTATATCAATAATTTTTGCTATGGGTCCAGTATAAATGCTTGATTGACTGGAACGTCAACTTATTTTGCATTGTGCATTTGATTAGAAACACATATTTTTATGTTACGGGTTAAAAACCTTTTTTCTATCGACTAGGTAGTGAATTTAGTAAAATAGAGAAAATAACTCGCACAAATACTTTACAAATCTGTCACGTAACATCACTAGCAGACTGAATGGTATAGATATGTTACCTTATCCTAAAAACAGCAAGTTTATAGTTGATATAATTCCACAGAGCGCCAAGCAATCCGCCAACAGCGCCGAAAAACATGAACACCGGCAGTTCGTAGAATTGAAACGGGAACGGTTCCATCTTTCCCAAGTTTAGAAGACCTGCAAGAATTAATTTATTCACTGAATCAAAGAGAACACCTCTAAACGATTTAAATCGACCATCCACTGGATGGATCTAAGCAAATTTCACTTGACCGGAAATTTGTGGCTTAGTTCCCAAACTTTTATGGGTTAGAATAACTCCCTTTATAACCGTATTAAACGTCATAAATCAAATTTTAATAAAAACATATTTCGTACGTTACTACTGCAATGGAGAAATTAAATTTGCTTACCTACCTACCCAGTCAAGATTTGCAAAGTGAAATACCTGGATAGCTCATCTCTCCAAGTCGCCCGTGGTACGCTGAAAGTGCAAAGTTCAGCGCAAACGTTGACACAACTGTACCGAAGAACGTTCGCCATGTCAGCGCTTGGTTCCAGAAACTGGTGCCTTCTTCTAATGAGAATAGAACTCCACCTAAGAAACAAGATGTGGTACGTATCAGAGTAAGGCATATCATTAGTTTAAACTACGGCGCAGTCCTGGATTTGCCTATAGGCCGTAGGCCGTCCTAAGGGCGGCAGATTTCAGAGGACGCTCACTCGATTTCAGAGGATAAAAGTCAAACAAGTTCACTGGTTTTCTCATGGTTACTATTACATTAAATCTCTATAGAAACTCATTCCTATCGAAAATTATCAATCTAGGTACCTATGTACTGTTCAGTTATTGTACCTATTTTATCTATATTTATTATTTTAGAAAGCTCATTTTACATGGGGCGGAAATAAAGTGGCCTAGGTACACTCATAAAAAATATAAATCCGGCACTGCTACGTAGTTATTACTTTCTTTCTACCAATGAAAAGACACTACATCGCATCCACTTTGTTTGACGAAACAGAAATAATTTTAGCCATCCCCATTCCATCATCGGACAACCACGTACGGAAACGCGGGACCCATACATAGTCGACATGCCACCTGTACGCACCAAGCGCTTTACTTCAACATTTATCATGAGGACAGCCATAGAGATACTCCTTGCCGGCGTCTGTATTTTCGAATGCTTATAATTTGAATGTTTTCAAGAGGAGAGTGAATAGGTATCTTCTAGGCAAATGTGCTGCACTGACAGCAAGATTGTGGTCAAACGTTTGCTTATAATACATATGAAAATAAATTATAAATTTAAAAAACTGGAAAAACCGACTTCAATTTGATACGCATTCATCATCAAATGATGATGATGATTAAGGTGATGATGATAGCAGTTATGTGGGATTTTTTTATTGATTGTAAGCACCACAGAAACGTCACAGGAAAGCAAATACGCGGTGTCGTATACGTGAATGACGTGTTTTTTCGAGTTATTCTTATTTAACTGCCAAACTACTGCACTGATTTTGATAAAAATGTTATGGGACCAATCTGGAAGCAAACCCTTTCAGATACAAGAGAATTATTCAAATCGGTTCATAAATGACGGAGTTCTGAAGTAATAAACATAAAAAAGAAAAAAAAATCGCTGTTTATATTAAAAAACCTGCAGCTTTCTTACCAATGGGAGCTCCAAAAGCTGCAGAAACACCTGCCGCCGCTCCCGCAGACACAAAATCTCGCTTCTCATGATCCTCGCGGAAGTACTGGAATATCTTGAAGTCCTTGTTAAAGGTTGTACTTTTGCCTTGTGATATACCGGCCGCGACTACCGCCCCGCTGTGGATCATGGGGCCTTCCTAGAGAAAGAACAGTCTTATGAGCTATCGGGCCGTTATGAACCCAGGAATGAGAACGGGTTTGTACATATTAAGTAAAACTCATCTTCATAATGTTTCGGAATTTTGTTTTTCGTAAGGTGGTGTAAAGGAGGCCTTATAATGAAACAAATAATTACCGATTATAAAAATTACACTTTGAAATTTTATCAGTAACTAGCTTGCGCCCGCGACTTCGTTCGCGTCCCGTTGGATCCCGTTGATTTTCCGGGATAAAAAGTAGCCTATGTGTTACTCCAAGTCACGGACAATATATATTCCAAGTTTCATCCAAATCGGATCAGTAGTTTTTACGTTTAAGAGTAACAAACGTCCATCCATCCATTCATCCTTACAAACTTTCGTGTTTATAATATTAGTAGGATGAAGTGTATAATTATCGAAGTATAAAGACAACAAAATAACTTTAATTAGAGGAATCTATTGGATGATCTAATTCCACTCACCAAAGTAAACTCATTGATTATTATTATGATGTAAACTACATTAGGCATTGTTCGTAGTAATAATTTAGTGAATGCATGCACTAAGTGAAAACCAATGTAGATGGCAAACTACATGAATTAGCTTTACAGTTTTCGCACGCCATTTCCTAGTTTTAATTAAAATATCATTTATTTTATTACAATTTGTCACGAATGTCTGTGAAAATCACCGATGTGAAAATGTTCTCCCTTTTGGCGTTGCTCTTATTTACGAGCACGATCGTTGTAAAAGCAAGAGTGAACCCAGATGGACCAACAGTGGTACTGGACTTTGCAAATTGCATCAACGAATTAATAAAAATAAACTTTAAAGATCCTGGTGTGCTTATATTCGCAAATGCTGATGACTACAGCACATCAGTATCGAAAATTCACTCGGAACTGCTGAAAAGGATCAACGATATGTCGAACTATGCAGTAGAAGTGATGAACCCGGAAGATGAAGACATTAATATTTGTGATAGTTACGACGAAAAACTTGGTGTGTTGCATATCGATAACTTTGACGTGAGACCAATGCCAGCCTACTTTGTAATCATCATTGATAGTTATCAAGAGTTTCCATTTTTATTAGGAAGGTTGTTACGATCACGAAGTTGGAACCCCAATGCGAAGTTTATAATTTTACTGTTTAATTTTGCAAAGGACTCCATTAACATACAGTTCATAGAAAAAATGCTGACGTGTCTTTTTAGGTACAACGCTACTGAAGTCATAGTAATTGTGCCGCAAGCAAATAACATTCGCAAAGCAGTTATTTACGGTTGGAGACCCTATGATCCTCCTAAATACTGCGGTTATTTTAACGAGACAGCAAAAAATAGAGTTTACGTAAAAAACACGTGCGAAAAAGGTTCCTTAAAATCCCACACCATTTTCAGCCTGGGAATACCAACGGATATGAAGGGATGTATTATAGACATAATCGCTTTAGAAAGACAACCATTTGTTAGCAGGGATGAAGAGGACTCTAATGTGGAAATGCTACTTATCGACGAAATGGTCAAAACGTTCAACATCAAAACCAAATATGATATCGTGAATTCGTACAGAAGAGGCGAGAGAGAAAATGGGCATTGGGATGGAGCATTGCATCTATTAACTTTAAAGAAAGGGCACGTGCTTTTGGGAGGAATATTTCCAGACTTTGATGTCCATGAAGACTTCGCGTACAGCTCGTCATATCTGTCTGATTCATATACTTGGGTGGTACCGAGAGCTTACCACTCACCACCCTGGGTAGCTCTATCGATAATCTTCAAAAGAGAAGTCTGGTACTCTGTCATCGCAGCATTTATGATCTCAGTTTTATCGTGGAGAATGTTGGGACAACTTGGCCAGGATTCGGCTTACAATAAGTCTTTGCGTCACAATTTTATGAATTCATGGGTTTGTTTTTTAGGTTTTTCATGCTACATCCGTCCAACCAGACAGAGTTTACGCATATTCTTCTCATTCTTTAATATGTACTGTATCTTAGTTATAACAGCTTATCAGACCAAACTGATCGATGTCTTGAAGAACCCACGGTTTGATTATCAAATGCAAAATGTCGAAGAGCTAGTCGAGAGCGGGCTAAAATTCGGCGGATTCCAAGAGCTGCGGGATCTGTTTCTAAATTCATCAGACAATATCGATAGCATCATCTTCGAGCAATGGATAGTTATCGATAATATAACAAAAGCTATGTTAGATGTAACTGTTCATAGAAACTTTTCCATACTCTGCAGTCGTCTTGAATTGGCGCACTTAACTGCTGTCACTCCAGACCTCAGCGACAGTTTTGGGGTTTACAAATACTATGCTTACGATACGAACATGTTTTCTGTTCCAGTAGAGATGTTAGCATTGAGGGGATTTGCTTTTATGGAGATGTTTACGACTACAATAGGTATTTTCAAACAGATGGGGATAACTGCGTTTCTCCGACGTAGATTTGCATGGTTCAACGGTAAACGTAGGGCCAAGTTATTACGCGCTATATTCA
The DNA here is from genome assembly GCA_947507515.1 of Eulithis testata. Taxonomy (NCBI): domain Eukaryota; kingdom Metazoa; phylum Arthropoda; class Insecta; order Lepidoptera; family Geometridae; genus Eulithis; species Eulithis testata. The sequence goes on along the minus strand of OX382203.1, from coordinate 7,838,762 downwards.
TGGAGAAATCTGAAGTAAACTCGCTCTCTCTCGAACACCTCGAAGCCGGATTTCTGGTGCTGGTTTTGGGATACATGTTTGGATTTGTAGTATTTGTGTTAGAAATCTTAGCTAATACCAAATGGGTGAAAGACAAATATTCTCAAATGATTTCGGAAAAGAAAAAAATTGCGGGTATGGTAGGTTCCTACCTAAAATAAATTGAATTTTTAACACACATTCATCAAGACGATCAAAAATTTCTACATATTGAAGCAAGCAACTGGTAATAAAATATCTGGCAAGTTATTAATTACCTTCCCGCCAGCTAATCCTCCAACTACCGCGGTGATGACTCCAATGGCTTTAACAAAGAGAGTCTTGATGCGGACCACTCTAGGGACTTTCACTCCGTTTAGGTAGCATTTCACTTGGGGGATGCCACTGCCGGCTGCTACAGGCTGTAAACAATATATTCATCAGATTTTGTTATAAAAATAACAATGGTTTTGCCTGTTTGTAACCCATTGGAAGTTTTTATTATCCTAAGTTTTGCGTGTGTGATTCATTACAAACTTAATTCATGCGTTGCGTGACGTAAGTAATAAATATATAATATAAGAAAGTAATAAATAGTTGTAAATCTTATTTATTTAATTTATGATTACCACCTACTCCGTATTGACAAAGTTATTATACAGCAATTTACTAATTATGAACTAGATAAGAAGTTTATCAAAGAATACCACACAATTTCTAGCATTTACTAGATATAACTAGTTCTTACCTCTATATAGGCTACTAGGACAGAGCCGATGAAAACTATGCATATGTTTGATAACACCCACAGCAGATACGGAATGTACAGTCGGTCTTCTAGCACATACTTGTCCACAGCTGTAGGACATGTTTAGGAAGTTATTATGTGAGTGTTGCTTAATTGCAGATCTGGATTGGCATTGAAATAATATAAACACTGTTGATGATGGTTTGTCCAGGGATAGTAGACACAGCTACTGTATCAATGTAAATCAACCCAACATTCATATTAGAATAAGTAACATCTATGCTAATATATAAATGTATATTATTTATTATTATTGAAAAATTGCTGAACCAATTATTACATGTCATTAAGACTGATAGTATGCATCTGTGGAATTACTATTAAAGGCACTTGCCTGTAATTGCTACCTTACTTCTATAAAATAATTTTGCAAAGGATACATTTCTTCAATTCTCTGTACTTGATTTTAGAAAATTCTTCTATACAGATGTTTATGATGAATGCTATTAGAGCTGTGGTTACTCCGATGAGGAATATAATAAACCAACGTAGTATATCCTTCCAGACTACAAAGGGGTATCCACGTTTTCTTTCTTCATCTAAAAGTAGGTGGTTTTCACAAGTATCGTAATCTAAACTCTGTAAAATAAATAAAGATTAAAAAAATTATTAACCCGCAGTACCCATAAACTTACCTCATCATCATTATCATCATAGGCAGCTTGTAGTAACCCACTGCTGGGCATAAGCCTCCTTCCTCAAACGCCACTTGTGTCTATTTTGGGCTTTTTGCATCCAAGTCTTCTCCTGTACGGCAACCATATCATCTACCCATCTGGCTGTTGGTCTGCCAACATTACTTACCTCATACTTAGCAGAAAGTATGTTCATAGATCCAGGTTCAATCTTCTGTACAGGATGTCGACGTCTGATTCCATGACTTCCATACAGTTCATCGTCGGACTCCTAAAAGAAATCAGATACTTTCTTGTCTGACTCACTACCATTATGTATGTGTGTACATACTTTTATTTTTCAGGCTTGTATTCAGAAAAAATGCTCAATCCGATTGAGACCATGTTAACTGCTAAAATGTATGTTTGATTCATGCTTGGTTTGTTTTAGAGCATATGAGCCTCAGTAATGGTCAGATCATGTAGCCTGGGAATTATCAGTTACTTTAAATAAATAATGATTTAGGACCAATAAGAATAAGTTGCAAGCATGGCGATAATTATGATAAAGAATGTAGGTACCTAATCTACTGATACCGATACCTACTTACATGGGAGGAAACTGATCTGTTGAGCCGTGCAACATTAGAAGTGCTAGCTTCTTCTTCATTGCTGACTAGTTGAGCAGTGTCTGACGTGGGGACATCACTGAAAGCCTCGTCTGCATTAGACGCGGATGAATCCTTCATTTCAGCTTCGTTAAAATGAAAATTAGGTGCATGAACAATGATTCTCTGGAACTTATGGAAACTTATGTGAACTCATATTACAGATGTTTACTAAGCACACCAAAGCAGTAGAAGAAGCAGTATTTTATTTTATTATGGCCTAAACCGGCTTAGACAAAAGAGAACTCCAACAAAACGAAAAATAAAGCATTTATTTATTTTCTACACTCAACACAACACACACACACGCACGCACGAATAATGTAATACCACAGATTATTAAGCATCTGTCATGTAGCACCAATGTCAATATATTTTGTCTGCCACTGTTAACTTCATTTTTAAAGATATGTCAGCGAAACAATAAAAGTATAGGTTGTCTATGATTTTATAGGTCCTCAAGCACCTAGGTACGCTACGCACAGAAGGTCTTTGACGCACAGGCACATGCTGCACTAATCCCCATGGTCACCATCTAATCCCATGTATGACCCTCGGCCTCATACTTGGACGTTGCTTAAAAAAATAGTAGTTTTTCTTTGATTTCTTGATTAGACACCGCATACCATGGTAGCGCTAGCATTATAGGTGTTCTGTGCATGCCAGGCAGGCAGCTAGGGAAAGAGGTCCTTGCGACATGCCAAGCCATACTATTCTGCACCGGAAGTTCTTCAAACTGTTGATTTTTCTAGACTTTTCACGTTGTTGCCTCAAGATATTAGTTGTTAATAAGTCTTTTTCCACATCCAAAAGTAAATTTAAATTTGCTTTCTAAAAGAAATTTCATTAAACATAATCAAATGGATGAAAATGATAATCAGTTTGATAAGCTATCGTTATCATTTTTATCAGAGTGCAAGCAAGAACAAACTTTTGACATACACATGCAGAGATTGACAGCGTTCTGTAAACAACAATAGAAAATGTAAATGTGTGTGTGGCTTGCTCGTTCGTTTGGTTGACAATCGCGATGTGATGTATTTCTACATCATCGCATGCTGAGTTATATTTTCATCAAAACCCTTTAGTTTTTAATTAAGTTACTGTGTTTATTTCTAAATGTTTTCAATCGTTGTGATATCTTTCCTCAGTTTTAATTTCTAAATATGTGTAATTTGCCGCCGAAGTTCCATTCAGTGTGTCGCCTTTGTTTATCATTCTGTGGCGATAATTGCAGTGATGTTAGACTTCCAATTTTCGACCGTGATAAGGATAAATCACGACTTTCCGAGATGATAATGGCACATTTATCACTCATGGTAATCATTTTGCAGTATTTTGTTCTAAATTCGCCAGGAAGGCGGAGTTTTCTCGTGTGAAAGTTTAGCGTAAGCGTACGAGATTGTGGATGCTGATAAGCGCCATTAACTTTCTCGCGGGTGTTGGGTATTTTCGCATTGTGATATCATGTTACGGCCCACGCGACGAGTGCCCGGAGGTATGACTAATGACATTCGTGGAAATGATATGCGAGCGTGCGCCATGCGCCCAGTACCTACCAGGAGAGCTGCGCGCGAGCCCTTCGCTGCTGATAACAAAGGATAGCGGCGTTTCGCGCGCCCCTCGCCCGCCTCCTGCTGCGCCCTACGTTACACAAATACACTGCCACTGCACGGTGCAGTGTGCTCATCCATTACACTGCATTGCTATTTTGAGAATTCAATATTTTCTAAAATTAGATCTACATTTTATGGGAATCAATCTGCTAGGGACTTATTCCTTTCCTGTCTTTGTTTAATCTAGAACATTGGTTTAAACAAGTTGATTTCCATAATTCTTGATAACAGACTGGAATGACTCATCATCTATGATTAGGCTTGTGAAAGGTCACTGGCCACATCATCTCACTTGATGACGATGTGGTGAAACTAAAGTAGTGAATTAAATTTTTTAGGTTTCCCCAGCAGACTTGTTACCTCAAGTTTTGTGTGGGAGTTGTGTGCGGAAACTTGAAGATTTCCACACCTTCAGAGAGTTGACACACAAATCGGAAAGACTGTTGGAACAGTTTCTACAGTATGCCAATTCACTGTCAGGTCCAAAAGAGGTGAGTAGCTTTCTATTTCTAATAAGTACATAGAGACATAATAATATCATAAAAACAATTCTGTGTAACTGTAATAGGTAGCTACTTTATTTACATTTATTTTATCACTAAGATTAGATTACATTATTTAACTAGTGGAATACTAAAGTAAATAGTTTGCCTGCAATACTAAAAATGAATAAAACTATAAAGAAAATGTATTATGCAAATGTTACATCTGCATTGATGTTTCTGTAGCGAATGGGCTGAGTTCTTATCTTTTTATTGTAGAATGCTTTTACAGCTTTTACAAGGAGGCCAAGCAGCATTCCTATAGCAACAACTGTGGCTACACCCAGAATGCTCCACAGAACATGTTTAGGTTTCAAATCGGAAAGACTGAATCCTTTCTTAGAACTAAATGTAGAATCCAGTGTAGGGCAGAATGGCAGGGTAATGTTTGTGACATCTGCTCCAGCAAATCTCATTGGTGCTGTACAACTGAAAACAACAAACCAGTAATAAAACATAGCTATTAATTCTACTTCTCAATAAATTATAAACTATAAAACTATAAATATTCATGGACATTTATTAACACAATGCTTTCTAGTCCCAAACTAAGCAGAGCTTCTACTATGGGAACTAGATTGCTGATAGAATACTTAGATACTTTTTTTTTGTAAATACATACTTATAATACATAGTAACACCCAGACACAGAACAAACATCTATGTTTTTGCAACACACAAATGTTTGTTCTTGGTGAGGATCGAACCCACGACCCACAGCATGGAAGGCAGAGCTACTACCAACTGAGCTATGACGCCTATCAATGCCATACAGCTAACTTTTAATAGCCTATTATAGCAGAATACCATAAGTTTTCTTTTATTGGTCTACAGCCAAATATTTTTATTTACGTTGCATTCCATTTTGGAAACTTAGTGCACTTTTGAATCATTCATATTTTATCCAAAGTATTGAAGTCAAGGGTATTTTACCTATTCATTGTATGGATATTTTATACAGTCATGTTGATACACAATTTGGAAAGTTACCAAACATACCTAAATCCATAATCATGTCTGGTTTGTGAATTTAAGTAAGTCAACATGCATCTAATTTATTAACAGATACACTTGTTTATTTTATAGTCTGAAAAAAGAGTGCAACAGGTTACCAACCTGTGGCTCTCTAAACTTTATTTGTCAGAAAACTACCTTGTCATTCATATAATTTAATTTAGGTTCCTGCAACAAAACCTTCTGAAACCCACATCTATTAAACCATCCTTAAAACAATTTAGGTTGTCAGGCTATTTGCAATAATGTGCATCCCATAACCCGGCGGCCGTGCCTCTTCATTTGCCTCCAGCTTTTACGGCGAATAGGCCTTTGCTTGTAACAAAGCCGCCGGGCAATGCCGCCGGGCTATGGGGATGCACCATAAACTTCAACTGAAACTATGACGGTACTTACAAAGGTATTTCTCCAGTTTTGAACTTATCACCAGCTCCCTGTTTAGTCACAATACTGACTAGATCACAGTTGCACAGCCATTTATTGCCAGTCATGCCGAGAACTTCGAGTTTACTCCACGGCATCAAATCTGTTGACAGCTCGCTCAGATTGTTATCATCTAGGTACACCTGCCAAACGAAAATACAACAGTAATGATATGCGCCTCGTAAAAATGACCACGTAATTGGTCGTAAATGTAGCTGCTTTTGGATCGATGACTATCGACTTCACACAGCTTTTTACTGTAGCTTTCTTCATTTATGTACCTACCATCTTCAGTAATACCTACTACAGTCACATTCATCTGGGACACGGATAGAATGAGGTTTAACTAATCATAGGTTCCTACTTTAATAAAATATCTTCTTAAATCGTTGGTAAGTTCTGGTAATTCCGGTGCTGTAATTTCATCAGACTTCTCAAAATAAACATTGAAATCATTTATTTTTTAGCATAAACAAAACAAACCTAGTTAGAGTCTTCTTCGCTCGAGGGTTTCGTAACTAAAGGAACGCCTCTATAATTCCCGGTCGGTAAATATACAGCCGGGAGGTAAACTATGAATTTCTACACAATCATCGTCCAATCGAGTAGTTCAAGCACTCTTCGTTCTCGTGTACATACATTCAGTGAAATATAAAAAAAAAACTGTTAGATCTATGCTTGAGCATAACATAGTTATAATACAACCGAATCCAATCACATACATCATAATATTAGATAGGATTTAGATAACATTGTACCTACATAGATGTTTCTTATGAGGCTATCGCTATCAGCATAGATATAACTAGAGATATCGTAGGTATCTTAGCTAAAAGATAGTTTGTATTGACATTACAGTGGCATACTTGAAAAAGCTATTAATTGTTTAGCACTTGCAGTACCCATGTTACGATCTTGCTTTGTTTGCGTATTTCAAGGAAACTATCATTCTAGTTTGGGATAAATTGCAATCAGTGATTGATTATCATAACATAATGAAGTGATTAATCAGCTGGCCCAGTTATCCGAGTGTCGTGTAAGCGGCACGATCTGGGCCAACCGAATTGCACATTATAATGCGATATGATTATGCCTACGAGTTTATTTAAAAACACAGTAAACGCGATGATAAGATGTTACTACGAGCCAATATTAGAATCACAGTTACAACACCCGCGGTGTCGTCATTCGGAATAATATACTTTAAAAAAATACGTTTGACGTATTAGATCATCCGCTAAGATACGATTACCTACATTGTAGGTTTACAAAATGCACTGATATTATCAGTTTTGCTCGCAATAGTTGTATTTAATTGCGAGGGTTTTTCCTTGTTTATCGCCTACGTCGGTTGTCATGTGGCACTCACCTCCTTCAAGGTCCATTTGTCTTTGATCCCTCTGAACGCGTTGTGGCTTATGTATCTCAGGTTGGAGTTATGACACAGATGCAACACCCTTAGGTTTTTGAGCGGTGTAAATGTACTGCGTTTCACTTCCTCCAAGAAGTCGTTTTCACCGACTTCTAATTCCTTCAATCGGTGTAAACCTGCAAACGTATGATTAGTGTTAGATAAAGATCCTCTGCGCATCGTAACGTAAACTTTTCGCATTCGTCATTCACAGGTTTTTGTTATCTTTGTTTTCGCAAACATGGTATCTTTGGATATCCACACTATTATAACTTACCCGATATCCAATACCATAGTTAATCTTAAATGCTCTTTGTGAATCGATCTAAACCTACTGGTGATATCTAGTTCTGTCACAAATAGATAGGTACCTTATCTTATCCATCCATTTGATATCCTCAAATAATTTGTTATTATTACATTTTTTATCAGTTCCTAATATAATATTGTTTATCATACCCACGAAGCTGTCATCGTTAAGCTCCACTATAGGATTGTTATTGAAAGTGAGGTACTCCAGAGTGTTTCCTACTAGAGATAAGCTTTCTGGCACGGTGACAAAGCGGTTGTCTGACAAATCTATTTGCTGTAGTTGTACCAATCCCCTGAACGCGTCCAGTGGGATACTGTCGATTTCAGTTTTGGAAAGATCTAGAACCTACAAAAAAAGATGATAATAGATTTATTTGCGTCTATTGCACAATTTTCTTATAAAGCACAACAAGTTTCTATAGCTCTAGAATTCAGCATAAAGTTGCTCTGATGTGGAATTCTTCATTCAAATACGTACAACTTAAGCTGTAGATTATCTGAAGTAACAGTGTGGCTTTTAGGATAACGTACCTGAATATTAATAGCACTAGACAACGCCAACAATGTGACATGGTCAAGTATTTCAATCGGGTTATTGTTCAGATACAGTCTCGTCAAATTCGGGGTATGTTGGAATAGGTACTTGTCCAGGGAATGGATCTCATTGTAACCGAGATTGAGGGTCTCCAGCGCAATATCACTGTAAACGCCATCTTTGTATGGCCCTTGAAAGATCTCGCTTCTGAGAACTTCGCCTGAAATGACGTTAAAAAGATGTAATGTTCAGAAGCTGTTCTTTAGACTGACCTTCCTTACCACATAACTCTTGTGTTCTTAGAATTAAAAAATGAAATGAAATATGGTGCATGTAATAAGTTCCTTCTTTTATGCATATTGCATGGTACTGTTTGTTATATCAGTTTTGTATAATAACTGCATGATTCAGTTACGATCTGATACCTACTAATACTAATCAATATGCAAATATCTGACCTGTTGAATATTAATTCAAAACGAATAGCGAATTGCTATTTGACATATTATAATCGGTAGGTAGGTATATGTTTTGTATATGGATGCATGCATGCATATGCTTATAACGCAGTTTTCTCCGCGATAGGTAGGTACCTACCTATTTCACATAAATTATTCAAGAATAACATCTTAAATCTGATTTTTATTGCAATGTTCGCACATTATAGTAAGCTAATGAACAAATCTAGTGGCATTTTAGGCGATTTAACATTTTTCTTCCATTTTGATTTGTTTTATGCACATTAGCAACTTTTAAAATAAAATACTTTAATTTTAATGATAATTACAAAATTATGGCGCAACGAGAAAAAATGGTTTAAACATTTTAAACTATATTATTATGTTATTGCATATGAAAGCTAGACTTATTTGTGTATGCATTAGTTGAATAACATTCTGTTAGGCAATAAATATCATAACACATCTCGCATATTTTTTTCTCAAGATCGAATGTATTTCAATTTCAATACGAGATTCTACACCAAAATTCATATTTCTACTTTTTGGTCGGTAATACTGATCGTAATTTACAAGGAATATCGTCATAAGTCAAGTTATACATAACTTATAATTTCAATAAATAAATATCCTTGGACATTTCAGACAACTTTTTTTTTTCATTTGATTTGGTGCAGATCATAGAGTAGGTTTAGATTATATGACCCTGTTTAGTAGTTAGACACATCTATAAACACACTGATGATGTATAATCACGTTCATATTATTATGTGCCCTCTAGCTTACAACAAGAGCAGGAAATGTAATCCACTTCGCTGTAAATCTGGCTATATGCCAATTCGAGGATCGACTATCATAATAATGTATTTTGCATTTACCAGTACAAACTGAGATGATAGATAGATAGATAGATTATATCTTTATTGTACACCAAAATAACAGAAAAAAGATGATGATGATGAGAGATGATGTTCGCTGAGTGTGCTCACAATGCCCTCATTTTATCGTAAGGAATATGACATTTCTTGTGCATCTATGTTGGCTCTTTGTGGCGCCTGTGAAAGTTGCGCGAACCCGAATCATCGTGACTGTTGGGAGTTTTTTATAAACCCTCTGCTCTTGCAACTATTTCATGTATTATAATGAGTTTATTCACAAAGAAAATTACAGCTAATACAGTATTTACAATATTTACAAAATACACATGAAACAGTTGAGTTGAGCTATCTACGAACTGTTGCAAACGATTTATAGATAGCTAAACTGGTCCAAATCAGTACCAATCGGAAGCGTGCCCAAGACAGTTTAAAATTTAAACTGTCTTGGGCACATTTCCGATTGGTACTGATTTCTGTCTCTAGTAAGCCTCTACTTGTTATTTATTATGCTGCGTGAATTTTCATTCATGAATTAGTAATGCTCACCTGTAATATAATTGTTGCTCAGATCCAAATAGACCAGTCTGTCTAAGTTCCTGAACGCATCGTCCTCTATTTCGATAATCTCATTAGATTTGAAGCTGATCGCGATCCGCTTGCCTGGCAGCCGTGCTAGCTGACTCACGTTTGTAATGCTGTTGTTGAAGAATGTTATCAGGACGTGCCCATCTGAAAATAAACAAAAGAATTATCTACCCGTTTTTCCGCGAGGTTGACTAAAGTACCTAGAACCGTGATGTTTCATTTTGAGCAGATTTTAGGCTCGTTCTATGTTTTGTGTAGCGACCCTTGCCTGACTCCACCCACTAAAGATATCGTAATAAATAGTTTTGCGTGTTCTCTGCAAATACTTTTGAAATACTGGATTTGTGTTTATCATAGTAGTAGCCACAACTTTTGCTCATATTTCACTATCATATCTTCGGTTAAATATTTCTTATTAATATTAAGTAGGTTTATATTTTAAAGCTTTGAGTAGATAACTCTGATTATCTTGTGATAAAAATAATTCCGTATCAATGTCGCTTATCGTTCGTGGAATGCAGTTTGTTGTGTGATTGTTTCTTTTATGTGTCAACCTTCATTAAACTTTACCTATGTAGGTACTTACCTTTATTCTAGCTATTTTCATTTTCTCGTCTTACATATGAGATTATCCAATGTTTGCTAAGCTCTAAAAGATATTTCGCATATTATAAAAACCGTGCATTAGTCATAAAGATGTCATCATTCAGTCGAAGGATTAGTTACAAAAGCAATCCCCACTCAATGTTATTCTGACATAAAACGTTATCTCTATAGGTATTATACCCGATACCACCGGTAAGATATTAGTTACGATAATTGTGATGCACTAATAAAGTCGAAGCAGCGACAGCCGATAAATAATTGTTACAAAACATGATAGTTTTCCATTGCGAAGATAAAAAGCGGCAAAACTTGATTGGAGTATACAGTCATTGGTTTTGCGTCATGTTTTCGCGTGATAGCATGGGTGATAAATAAACCTGTTCTTGATAATCTTTACCTTTTGAAAAGTCGTCGATCTGCTTTGGCCACTCCGGTATTTTGTCAATGTCTCGCCGCGAACAGTTCAATGTGAGAGACAAATTGTTTGAGTCTTGAATGAAGAGATCACAAGGAGCAGCCTCATCGGCCTTTTGCGCGCCACTCCACGAAACTAGGACGCACAATATCATTAACACCTACAACAAAGAAACACCGTAACTTATGTAACCTCGCGTAAACAAACGGACCGATATTCACTTCATTCACTACCTGACCACTCACTTTGCATACTTGGTACATTTTCCACAATTTCAATGAAGCTACTGCGAGCCCACCTGTTGATCTAGATTCGATCCTATCTTATCAGTTAGACGCGAGTGCTATCACGGTGACATAAAAACGAGCGAGCACCTCATTGGTCGCTTAATATTTGTCTTATCGCGTAACTTGTATCTGTAGTCTAATCGGTGATCAAACAATATTTTCTTTTTAGGATGTCCTTAACGTTACGGCGGCAAAATTGGAGGAGATAATAAAGCCACTGAACGACAGCGAGTACGAGCCCGCTTCAAAAAACAGTTATGCAGAAGTTGGATCGCCAGATTCCACGGAGGAAATGAAAAATCTGGAGAGCCGGCAGGCCGCTGTCACGCTACTGCAAATAAAGAATTACGATCCCAGTAAGTATGCAGTCAAACCCGACGAGGAACCGCACATAATGTACAACAGCGGACCGAGCTTACCGCCCGCGGACCGAGCGAGGGAGGTGATGCACTGCAATGCCGTCATCGATATTATAAGTAAGGCTGTCGCGGTCGCGCAGAGAGAGAACGAGGAATCTCAGAAGTACCCTCCGAGCTACGAGAGCGTCATAGACCGGTCTCACGCTCCCCCCAACACGCACACTGAGGCCAACTACCCTCCGGAATACCCCGAGGAGAGATACGCGTACGGAGCCACGCAGACCGCCACCAGCCCCTGCAGCAACGACGACCATGACAAGGAGATGGATCTCTCGTTATACAGCGCCGTCAAGAACGAACCAAACGAACACACCGAACAAGGCGAACAGAACGCGTACTTCCACAGAACGATGGCACAAAACAACACTAACTTCGCAGAGGAATACAAGCAGCACGTCTTCGGCAGAACCACAAGCAAATCAAAAATGAGTAAAGATTCGATTTACGAGGAGTGCAGTCAGAGCAGTAGCGGCTCCGATCCCGATAGATTGCAAATGGATATTTCCCAGATGTCGCAGGTAAGCGAATGCGGAAAGAAAGACAAGGTTCACTTCCATTTGTTACTAAAGTTGCTTTTTTTACTGATCACATGTTTTTTCAGGACGACCCTGAGGAGACGCAATCTGCGCGTTCAAACCAGTCTTCGCCGCAGCCGCAGCCGGACGAACACGAGACAAAGGAGTCCTTGTGGCAGGCTCTTCACAGAAATAATGGTGAGTAGTTAAAACTAGACCAAGGCTGTATCACTGTGATCTCCATGAAAGATGGTCAATGGTCACAGACTAACGCGAGCGGGTATTCATTTATTGCGGGATTTTCAGAACTCCAACAAGAAGTATTTTTTCCAATATACGTAGGAATGTAATATACTGGTAAGAACACTGAGTGATCTCTTATGCATAGTAGTATTTTAAGAACGAACGTTATCAAAATTATAATTTAGGTAGTGTTATGTCATTAAAAATAAAAAAATACATTTAAATGGTGGTTTAACGATTAAAGTTTCATAACAATCACCATAAAAGTCAACAAGATATATGTTAGGCAGTAAATTTGCTACCATAATAAATTTAAATGATTTTTCTCTCCACTACTATTGGTGGAAAGAACGTCCGGTCTATGCCGTACAAATTGGTGGCATAATATTTTTGGATTCTTTTACCTAAATATGATTTGAAATATATTTCATATTGTTATGTTTGATGATAATCACTTTAGCCTTATCTAGCTCATTTGACGTGCCTAGTGCCTACACATAAATAATTAGGATCATCAACTAAATGACGACTTCTGCTGACGTCTGTTTACTTACATAATTAGCATATACACCGGCTCGTTTATGATCATCATCTTAGGCAGAGAATATATAACTAACTACGCTCTAAGCGTGACATCCATTCGACCCATAAGTCAATACAAATCTTTAGTTTGTATGACACTTTCCGATTTTGTCAACAGTTTTATCCATCATGTAGTATTTTGAAAGTTTGGTCAGTATATTAACCTACTGCTTGGCAATAAGCCTGTTCAGTAATTCTCATTGCTATTTTTAAACCTCGAAAAACGGAAGGGGTGTTATAAGTCTGACGGCGTTGTATGTCTCTTGGTCGGGTTTTTCTTTATCTTAGCGATAGCTAGTTGACTTTAGTGGCTAAGCACAGCGCATAATCTTCTCTTCTTCGTCTTTTTGAGTCTACTTTTAATGTGTATTGCAAAACACATCATATACAACATTGCTGTGCCAGGGTACGTTTTCACGACACACTAGTCTCTCTTTATACTTAGTATACCTATTTATGTAGTACATAGTTTAGTAAGTATTCAATTAGGTTTTTATTTCTGTTTTTGTTCTAGTACCTAGTGTTGTAAATAAAAATTATTCTTATTATTCCTTTGCAATTGTAATAAATAAACAAATATATTTGTAGGTCGTAGCGGGGAAGCTACCCAGTTACTCCGACGTTTGATAAACAGCAAGCATCTCGGTATGACGGTGTCGCCTTTACGTCCAGCGACGTCGCCTCTACCGGCGCCGACGCCGCCGCCGCCTAACGGATCTGTTTCACCGGTAAGTAAGCTACTTCAGTGCCTGTGATTATCTGATCCGTGGTAGTAAGAGTGTATGTTCACATTATTATACACCACTATTTTGTAATTACCAAAAAAACGTACGCTCAGTGTCTGCGACTGTTCAAATTTAGGTAGCAAAAACTCAAAATTATTATTTTAAAAAATATTTTAAAAAGAGGAAAATAATTAGATTAAAAAAATCGTGACAGTGCCAATAGCTTTAGTAGCCTCTGCTGCAACTGTCCTTAAATTTTTTTGCTAATTACAAAATGGTGGTGTATATACACCACCATTTTTCAGTTTGTAAGGGGACGGCAACATTTTTAGTGCTGTCAAATAAGGTTAGTTTAGAAAAAATGCGACATCAGAATTGATACCACTGTCTGTCTAGTTTAAAACAATACTGATACTATTCTCTATCGAAAGAAAATAAGTACCTTCGGTGAACTGATCCCTGGACTTTTTGAAGGAGTCGGAAGTGCGGCATTTTGACATGCTACACCTTTAGGTAATGTAGGTATAGCACTACTAAGATATAGTTTGGTGTATAGTATTATATAATCTGTGGTTTGGTCCAGCAAAGATTTCTAAAAATAATGACCCCAGACAATAATACACTAGTGCGCAGCGAAAACGAAATTATACAATTATGCGGTTATTATTCTTTTATTGTGGTCATAAAACGACACTTACCAAGCGAAACTCCGTACTTGAAGTGTAACTTCAAATTACTTTGTATTATTACTACAAAAAACATGCATCGTTTTAGGAAACTCACTGATTTGGGTGATTCTCTTTTTAATACACAAAGCGTGAGTAAGCGACATTTGTATGCGTCTAAGCACGCGACTTTTTTGCTCCTTCGTGCCATTGAACCTTCAAATTATATAGACAGAACTCACATTAATGCGATAAAAAGTAGTAACTTGAGATTCCGTTCGGCAACACTGCGACATCACTTTATTTCACACGCTATATTTTTTCTAAATACTCGTATCACTGCAGTGGAGTAACCAATGTCAATCCGCAGTGAATACTATGTACAGGACTGAGGAACAGCATAAATTAGGTGCTTTATACAATACAAATGTTATGTTAATGAATTATGGAGGCTAATACGAATATTTTTCCTTGAGAATAAGCGTGAGTCGATGGTTTTATGTACGTTCTTGAGAGGATTTATCCTTATTTTTGTTTGACCTCAATGTGTTTGTTGTTATAACAAACGTTTGTTTTTATTTTTTATCCACAACCTCACGTCGACGCCTATCTGCTTTCTTATTTACGTTCATTATCAAGCCGCTGAATCAATCGTGATCAATATTTAAATTTACGTCATGTAATCAACGTGATAGCTTATAATTTGGAGATTTTACCGCGGAAAAATGTATCCCCTCGGAATGATACGCATTTTGCCAATAACCATTTCGGAAAAGAAAAATAAATTCCTATATTTGTAGAATGGCAAATGGCAGTTGGTGGATCGCGCCGGCAACGTAGCAGGTACCGCGCGAAGGAAACAAAGCTTCCCGGCGCGAGCGCAGCCTGTCTCGGCGACCGAGCCCGCCGCTAATGCACCGTGGCCGCCTGTTAATGACAACGTGAGTTTTATTTAATACAAGACATACGTCAAGAGATCTTATAGTATCGTGGTCGAGAAAATCTCATGAAGAAAACAGTTTGAAACATTGTGATTTACATCTGCATGCTTAGTGTGTTTGTTTTACGTATAACTGCAAAGTTCAGATAAACTATATTTTTGTATAGAGATTGAGCAGCGCCCCTAGCGTCTAGCTTACAAAACTGATGATTCTCCATTCCAAAAAAAAAACTACAACTCAAGACTGAGCATTTTCACGCAGAAATACTAGGAGGCACTTGCTAAATTATCTGAGGTCGGGCAAAAAAGTCAAAGTCAAAAAGCTTTTACTCAATAAAATCTTAATAATCACAATCGTCATTACGTTTTGTATGATTAGGTATGATTACAATTTTTTTTTATTGGATGAGTTGGAGCTAATTCGTCCCAAGCTTGTTTGTCTTCTAAATAATCAGATATTTTATAGTATGCTTTTAAAAGAAGTCTTCATTTTATTACGTTTTTGAACTTGCCAATCGACAACTGAGACATCGCATGGGATTTTGTTAAAGAAGCGTACACATTACCCTTTCAAAGATTTACTAATTTTTGTGAGAACATTTTAGTACTTTGATTTAGACCTTAGCCATTCAATGTGAATGCTTTTCCTACAGCAAGAGCCAACAGATCCAGCATCAGCGACTAGCGGTCGCTCCGGCCCTCGAGTTGAGATCTCATGCACAAACTGCGGCACTCACACCACGACAATATGGCGGCGCGACGCAAGGGGAGAGATGGTCTGCAACGCATGTGGATTGTACTACAAGTTGCACGGAGTACCGCGACCCACAGCCATGCGGCGTGATACAATCCATACGAGACGTCGCCGGCCGAGGCATGATGGCAAGCATTCCCGGACCAGTAAGTACATAAGCCTAGTTTCCGACCGCGATAAAAAGATTTTCCGGACACATTTTCCGGGATAAAAAGTAGCCTATGTGTTAATCCAGGTTACGAACTATTTATGTTGCAAGTTTAGTCTAAATCGGACAAGCAGTTGCAGCGTGATTGAAACACCAACATCTAAAGATCTAAACTTTGACATTTATAATATTAGTGAGATGGGATATTAGAGATAAAACAGTGATGTGACGTGATACTACCCACAAATGGTCGGCCGAGATATGATGGCAAGAATTCCCAGACCAATACGTATTTAACCCGTCAAAGAACGCAAACCGGTTTTTGGACCGCGCAAAACGCCCCGGGGCGTTTCCGCCGGTTGACGGCTTATAAATCAAGTGACCACTTGACGAAAACAAAAGTATGGAACGGCTTCTTAGAGACGAACCGATAACGTAGAAGCCGTAGAAAGCTCATAATAGTTGTTACCTCCTATATCGCAAACGGTGAACGAAAACATCGTCAAAAAACCGTCACTGTTTGACCTTGACTGATCTACCTCCACATTTATTTGTGGTGTAACCCAATCTGTTTTTTGTTACAGAAAACCGCCGCAGTGCCGCATGCCCTGAACCGAGCGAGTCGCCATCATCAGCCACTGGAAATGGAAATGTAGCTAGCGTGCAGCCCGCGTGCAGCGAGAATGCAGCGCCCGAAGAGGCCGTGTTAGCTGCATTACGTAGGCAACTACAGCCGCACTTACTGGCCGCGTTACATGCCCACACTAGCCGCACTCATCGTCCACAGGTTAGTGATCATAATGACGATAGTTTGCAGCGAGAATGCCGCGCTCGAAAATTCTAGTTTTATTCTTACTCGACAAGAGCGGTCACAGATTGGAGGATTTCAAAATTGGCAATAAATATTAGACAGGCGTCATGTATCAGTCGGTAGTAGCATGGACTAAATATATGTAGTAGGTCTGCCTTCAGTGCTGTGGGTCGTGGGTTCGATCCCTACCGAGAACAAACAGAACCTGTTTTGTTCTGTGTCTGGGACAGTCTGGGTGTTACTACGTATCATAAGTATGTATTTACAAAAAAAAAAACTATAAGTATTCTATTGCAATCTAGTTGCCATAGTACAAGCTTTGCTTAGTTTGGGACTAGAAAGCGTTGTGTGATATGTTCAAGAATATTTATTATTATTTATGTTAAAAATATTAAATGCCGATAAATCTAAATTCATGGTACAGCCGGAACCTTGGATCTCT
Organism: Eulithis testata; assembly: GCA_947507515.1. Lineage (NCBI taxonomy): Eukaryota > Metazoa > Arthropoda > Insecta > Lepidoptera > Geometridae > Eulithis > Eulithis testata. Next base: position 7,821,328 of record OX382203.1, on the reverse strand, counting down.
AAAATTTTTTTGTGATCAAGTCATATTTCCATAGGACCAAAGTGACCATTAATTTTGCAGGGAGGTGGCCTCAACGCCCCAGAATACGACGAGGCGCCACTTAACTTAGTGGCCAGTCACGTGGCTGCTGAAGAAACGCACTGACTGTCGCACTGTGATACTACGCCCACATCCGAATAACGTAAGAAAATCGCACGATTCTATCGATTAATCGCAGCTGTAAAGGTATCAAGTGAATAACTGCGCCTTTTCCGATCTCTCTATTGCCCAAGCAAGCAAGCTCGTATGATTGAGTGGCCAACCCTATGACGGAGTTTTAGCCCCTTGAGTTCAAGAATTTGGCGCGTATACTTTCACTCTGTATGTAAAAAAGAATGGGTGCGCCATGATATTGTTATTTTTATTACATAAAAGTTCGATGTGCGTACACGTTTTACGTCTTAGAATACATGTGTCAATGAGAATGTTTTCTCAGCGTTGAAATAACTTGTATTTACATCTAGAGATACACTTTGATAAAATAGTCTCTTATACACATTTTTACATCTTCCAATTTCAAAGTAATAAAAGCAATATAAACTTAGTATAAAAATTTAAAGCAATAATAATATAAAGATTTTGAAAATAATTATACATAAACAATTAAATAGTGATAGTAAGGCCAGTGTTTGAAGACAGAAATTAAATTTACATTTTATTCAATCGTTATCGTACGATGAGATTATAACATTTCTCCGTAGAGTTTTAATGTTCAATAGAATTAAGGAAATTAAAGAATTATTATCGTGTCAGTATACTCTAAAAAGTTTCAAAACAAGTATTAACTCTAATTTCGAGCATTACTCAAAATGACGAATAACGGGAAACGAAAATATGTATTTTTTACCTATTTGCAAACTAGAATTATGTCGCAGCTAAATTAGTAAATAACTTTCTATTTATTCTTCACGTGTGATATATTTGACATCAATATTCACTTATTCTTGTCCAACAAAATGTATACTACATTTTACGTCAAAAGTAAATGAACCTCAGAATATTTGTTATTTGTGAAATGAACACAGTTATTCCAAGGTGAGCAGTTCGACCCAATTCAATACAATTTATGTATCAAACATGAATTTTTAATAATTGTAGAAAAGATTGTACCTAATAATATTGGTGTATGTTGGACCTTGCCTTATAATGCTCTCTCGATTAATTTCGATTTTATATTTACGGTTACCTATTGCAGGAAGCAAAGTATTCGTTTAGATTTAGGTATTATTGTAAATTTTATTATTTACGTACTTAGTAATAACATAGCGGTTAATTTGATACTTTATAAGTACCTATCTAATTTATTTCCCGTTGCGGTCAGTATTTAAAATGTAAGTATTTTTTTATTCTGTCGAGTATTTTTTCTATAAGTTATAGTGATGGTGTGGAATGAAAGCAATAATAATGTATAGTAAATACTAGCGTAATTTGATCAAAAACATGAGTTGTTTATATAATACACTTGAGAGAAAATTCGTTCTAGTGAAATAATATACGGTAAGAAAAAATACTGCTTATCGCAAAGAAGCAGTTCGAATTTAGCCTTGAGCAATAATTTGTAGCCCTAACTTTTTAACCATACATTTTTCCGAATAGTATTTACGAATCGTTGCCTTTATACATAACTTAATAACTTTTGGCATTATTATAGTAATATACATAATAAATAGATGAAAGATTTATTTTAAGATATAATATTTCGATCAATAACATAATTTATAATCGGGCATTTTGGTCGTGCATTCTGCGCGGCCGGAACGCTGTGGCATTATTTTGAGTATTTTTTTTACCGAAATCACCTCATGATGGTCAGTCTTTGTGTATAATGTAACAGAAAGCATTTACGTTACGTCTTATTTTCTTTAGCATGGTTACGTTGCTTCCGCGGAGATGTTTTTGCCGTCCCTACTTGACGTTCTACTTAATTAAGCATAAGTTCGTTTATCTATACCCCAACGGGCCAGTAATGCAGTCATTGAGACATTGTGATACTTACTCGTAGCTAGACGCGCGGTTTCTGGCACTCGAGACCTATATCCATTGATTGCTTTTACAAATAACGTGATTATTTTGCTCTCTCTCTCTCTCTCTATTCACAATTGTTTGATAACGTCTTTATGTCTCATCGCGGCATTATCAAACGATTATGAAGAAGGCATCTTTTAACGTCAAGCTTATTCGTATTCAAAAGCTTTAAAATTGAGATTATTTATTCATTTATAAGATAACTGCATTCGTATGTGTTGTTTAGTTTTACTTTATTTCTACTTTGTCTTAGCAGTTACAAGTTGTATGTATATTGTTAGACCACAGAACTCGTAATGGCTCTCTATTAATCTCTTGCTCTCTTTCGTATTCATTATTCATACATAAAACGCAAGTATCTGCCTATTTCTCGTAAAGATAGTACTAGTAACTTATGCTCATGCAGTCCAGAGCAAAAACTCAAGATCATCTATAAAAACTTCAATATCGTGGAAATCATGAATGCCAGCTTAGTGACATAAATTGTGCTTGATACACAGTTTATTATTCCAGTAATTGTACTAGGTATTCGCTTTTCGCTTGCATTATTTCTCTAAGCTAGCATATTGTACGGTTTACAAGAAAATAAAGTTTTATTGATGGCCTGGAGTTTTTGCTTTTGAGTGTATTTTTTATTGATTTTTTTTTTTATGTTGGTTGAATACTTCTGTGTATTTTTTCTTATGACACCTGGCAGCTATTTATAAAATATATTTAGTAAGATATTGGTATAGATTCCGTTGTTGCATTTCTCTAAACTAACATAAATAGACAGCGCTAAAATTATAGCCGTCTGTCGTTTCAGTTAATAAGACGGGGACAGCAATATTTTTAGAGCTGTCAAATTAGGTTAGTTCAGAAAAATGCAACAGAATCAACACCACTGGAAACCCAGATGATATACAGTTACTATGAATAAGTCTTTTCTTTGCGACAAACTAATACATGAACAGTTTTCATGAATTTAATAATCCTTGCTTGCAGTGCATAGTGGTACAGTATTATTTTATTCAACTTTGTATATTTGTGTTAGATTTACTATTTTTTTATATTTTGGTAGGTTTTACCTAGTTGACGTCCGATTTTTTTTTATATTTATAACATAGGTAGCATTAGAGCAGAATCTCCATTTACAAATACGTAACTGTACTTCTGAATTTCGTGGTCATTCGATTTCAATACACAATGACATTCTGGTGGGAAAACAAATAGCTAAGTGTAATGAGATCTTCCAATTTGGTTATAATATTATTTTTAGGTTACGGATTTATATGATAAGAGTTTGAAGAACAAAATGTATATTGTCGTGTAGTTACTAACAAACCGGTTGTGCTCTGTGTGCTTACGCTCTAACTAGCATGTGTTTGTTATTTGTTATTTTTTATTTACTTGTCTGTTCACACAGACTGTACCAATTCTGTTGTGTTATTATAATTTATGCTGGAATGTAAGCTTATTTAAAATTCCATTTGATTAAAATCATTTTTTTGAATTCTGAAAGACTGACGCACGAACAAATTCAACGTCTTTTAATTGCATACACGAGTCGTACGCGAATTCACTACGAAAAATGAAGAAAACTCTAAAGTATTTTTAATGTGATAATTATGTATTTCGTTTGAGAATTTACTCGTAGTGTGTATCCGAAAAGCAATAACAATGTGATAAGTGGTGACGTGAATGGACTAATGAAAAGATTAATTTCGATTTATATATAGAGTATTGTCAATTATATTTACCGCGCTGTGTTTTTGAACTCAAAACTTGGAAATCATTAAGTTAAACAGGTTACGACATAAGTACACAAGATATTTTTTCATTCGATTTTGAAACTGCAGTTACCCAAAATTCTGAGGTCGAACACACAGCGTGGACTCATCTAAAATTCTCAATTCAATTTTATACACTCGTAGGTAAATTTAAATACTCCTTGTAAAGTTACTCGAAATATATACATGTATTCTTAGTGTGAAAGCAATAATTTCCAATGTAGAAAGCTTATGGACCATTTGTTGTTTAATTGTTGTAAGTAAGGTTTCAGCATAAATTATCTGATTGAGATTGATTAATATCAGTGCGCCCAGTTTCACCTTTGTAATTTGTATTTTGTAAAAGTTACACTGGTATCAATTTTCTTGTTGCATTTTTCTAAACTAACCTAATTTGACAGCAATTGTTGCTGCCCTTTCTCATAAGACAAGACGGCTTTAATTTTAGCGTTGACAAATTAAGTTAGTTTATAAAAATTCAACAAGAGAATCGACACCATTGTGTACCTAACTCTAAAGTATGTCACTGAGGTAGTATATATTTTTCAGTCATATGATTCGAAATGAAACTACGTAATTATACTCAAAAGTTTTTTAAACCAGTTTAAATATTATTTTGTGATCTGGAAGCACTGTAGATATGGAGTCGTGGCTCGAATACTCATTTGTGAAACATTAGTTATTGTTGTATAGATGATAAATAATGTGACTTACGCAGGGATGGATACTTAAATTATTAAAGTTTTAACTGATATAATATTGGCTATGTAGTGAGTAGAATATTTTTTTACAAATAAATTATAGCAGCTATGTTGTGTTTCCTTTATAAAACCTTTGCCACAGATCATAATAATATAATGCTATACAAGAACAGATATCCCATCTCATACAACGAAACGCGATCGTCCTAACTCGGGCTTCTCTGCCAATTCTCTGCGGGCTACTCAGCTTGGCACAGGGAAAACGCTAGATAGCGCCAATGACGGTGCTTTCATTCTTTATTGTTTGCATAAAAAGACGCTAGATGGTTAATTAGTTGACTTTACAAGCACAAATTTAAAACTTCGGGCACAATTACAGGAGAGTGACTAAATATCTGCATTTTTAGAATTTTCAGATTCAACACTTTTTTCCTGGAGAACACCAGATCTTTTTTTAATACTGGTACAATCTGCAGGATATCTATGACCTATTGATTTAGGACAACCTGACACAGACGGTTTTTTGGTGTTGGATGTGATGTAGAATTTAAATAAAACGAAAGTGTGATAATCTTATATTTATTCCAGGGACCGTACAACCCCGATTTCGAGTTAACTCCTTCGAAGGGGTAACCTCTTCATTGGGTTTGCAGTTGATGGGGTTACCGTTTCATTTGATAAACCGCCTCCCTACCATAAGTGAAAGGGTAACCCTTTCATTGGGTTTTCAGTCTATGGGGTTACCCTCTCATTGAGGGTATCCGATTGAATGAGGTTACCTCTTGATAGGGTTTTTTGGTGTTACACCATGGTTATCATTCCATCTCACGCTGTGAGGTGGGGGAATTTTTAAATCAAGAGTATAATTTTATTTTCAAAATTCCCCCGCTGTGAGGTCACAGTGTGAGATGGAATTTAGGTTCTATTCTAATATGTCTAGCATATCCTCGTGCTCCTACTAATGTCACGTACAACGAATATTGTCACTTATTAATAACCGAGTTTTTCTTGCGAAATATGTAGTAAGTACATAGAAAGTAAATTCGTATGTACTTTATAGCCAGGCTTTAGTCCGGACTTGAAGTCCAAAACTTTTGGATGTAAAATAGTATTCCTTGAAGTACATAATAATATAGGTAGACACTTTATAAAATAGATGCAAAAGTTTGGATGCTACCTACTTACCTACTCAATCACGTCGTAATAAAGTTTGATAATCGTAGAGATGAATTGTTTTGATGTATGGATCATGACTTCCAATACTCATTACCTACTCATTAAGACTTGCTGACGATTCGGAGAAAAAAATTGGGAGAAATTCTCCCAATCGTCACTTTTGATTTTAATAATTTTTGTTGTGACGATTCGGACAACTTTAAAAATAGCTGCATTGTACAGTCAGGTAAACAATTTTTAAGCAAAATGTGATATAGCTATTAAGGTGGTTCGATTTCCATATTAATTTATTTTACCAATTTGGGGGAAATTATATTATTATACCTAACAAGCAATTTTTATATATTTCTTGAATCATACAACTTAAAATCAAGATCTATTTTTTTGATGACAGCCGTCAAACTTCAAACGCCCATATCTCGGAAACTACTCACCCTAGAGTTCTCGTTCCAAAACCAAATGAAAGGTGTGATCAAGATCTATTTTTTTGATGACAGCTGTCAAACTTCAAACGGCTATATCTCGGAAACTACTCACCCTAGAGATCTCGTTCCAAAACCAAATGAAAGGTGTGATCAAGATCTATTTTTTTGATGACAGCTGTCAAACTTTAAACGGCTATATCTCGGAAACTACTCACCCTAGAGATCTCGTTCCAAAACCAAATGAAAGGTGTGATCAAGATCTATTTTTTTGATGACAGCTGTCAAACTTCAAACGGCTATATCTCGGAAACTACTCACCCTAGAGTTCTCGTTCCAAAATCAAATGAAAGGTGTGATCAAGATCTATTTTTTTGATGACAGCTGTCAAACTTTAAACGGCTATATCTCGGAAACTAGTCACCCTAGAGTTCTCATTCCAAAATCAAATGAAAGGTGTGATCAAGATCTATTTTTTTGATGACAGCTGTCAAACTTTAAACGGCTATATCTCGGAAACTACTCACCCTAGAGTTCTCGTTCCAAAATCAAATGAAAGGTGTGATCAAGATCTATTTTTTTGATGACAGCTGTCAAACTTTAAACGGCTAGATCTCGGAAACTACTTACCCTAGAGTTCTCGTTCCAAAATCAAATGAAAGGTGTGATCAAGATCTATTTTTTTGATGACAGCTGTCAAACTTCAAACGGCTATATCTCGGAAACTACTCACCCTAGAGATCTCGTTCCAAAATCAAATGAAAGGTGTGATCAAGATCTATTTTTTTGATGACAGCTGTCAAACTTCAAACGCCCATATCTCGGAAACTACTCACTCTAGAGATCTCGTTCCAAAACCAAATGAAAGGTGTGACCAAGATCTATTTTTTTGATGACAGCTGTCAAACTTCAAACGCCCATATCTCGGAAACTACTCACCCTAAAGATCTCGTTCCAAAACCAAATGAAAGGTGTGATCAAGATCTATTTTTTTGATGACAGCTGTCAAACTTCAAACGCCCATATCTCGGAAACTACTCGCCATAGAAATCTCGTTCTAAAACTAAATGAAAGGTGTGATCAAGATCTATTTTTTTGATGACAGCTGTCAAACTTCAAACGGCTATATCTCGGAAACTACTCACCCTAGAGTTCTCGTTCCAAAATCAAATGAAAGGTGTGATCAAGATCTATTTTTTTGGTAAACGTTTGAAGTTTGACAGCTGTCATCAGAAATGTAGATCTTGATCACACCGTTCATTTGGTATTACAACGAGAAATCTAGGGTGAGTAGTTTCCGAGATATAGCCGTTTGAAGTTTGACAGCTGTCATCAAAAAAATAAATCTTGATCACACCTTTTATTTGGTTTTGGAACGAGATCTCTAGGGTAAGTAGTTTCCGAGATATAGCCGTTTGAAGTTTGACAGCTGTCATCAAAAATATAGATCTTGATCACACCTTTCATTTGGTTTTGGAACGAGATCTCTAGGGTGAGTAGTTTCCGAGATATAGCCGTTTGAAGTTTGACAGCTGTCATCAAACATTTAGATCTTGATCACACCTTTCATTTGGTTTTGGAACGAGAACTCTAGGGTGAGTAGTTTCCGAGATATGGGCGTTTGAAGTTTGACAGCTGTCATCAAAAAAATAGATCTTGATTTTAAGTTCTATGATTCAAGAAAGAAATAAAAATTGCTTGTTAGGTATAATAATATAATTTCCCCCAAATTGGTTAAATAAATTAGTATGGAAATCGAACCACCTTAATGTAACCACACGCTCGCAAAGCAATTTAAATAGCTAAATCATATTTTGCTTAACATTTTTTTACCTGACTGTACTCAACGGCTTCCTTAATTTGATGTTCTCCGAATCGTCACAACAAAAATTATTAAAATCAAAAGTGACAATTGGGAGAATTTCTCCCAATTTTTTCTCCGAATCGTCAGCAAGTCCTCATTAAACTCAAATGCAGTAAGTAGGTAGTAGGTACATACATACCTACCAAAGAAATCAAGCTAACCCCGCAATTTGCAATTTGCAATAAGCAATTTGGTGGGTTCGATTCCTGGTTCAGACAGTTGATTATTCAATTTTTTTATATTAAAATAATTATATTAATATTAAATAGAAAAATTACTTAGTTTGTTTCAAATTTAGCTTGTCCCTAAAATACAACAAAAGTAGAATACGAAAGGTGTAAGTAGGTAGGGAGATATCGTAGGTACAAAATACCAGCCTCTGAAGCCACATTTAAAGAAGTAGGTAGTAGGTACCTACTTAAGATTTTGCTATAAAGTCAACGGGAAGCATAGTTTGTATGTTGCTTTATTACTGAGTCCCACGCGGGCAAAGCTGCAGGCGCTACAGCTAGTAAACAAATAAATCAATGCATCAAACAATCACGCCATTTCTCGTAGGTATGCTCAGTAGGAATGAAAAATAAAAATGAACTTTAGTGAACTAAATATAATAATCATAATCGCTTGTCTCTTCAAGTCTGTAGCAAAATAGATCAAAGATGCCGCCTCGCCGGTCGCCGCACAGGCGAGGCGGTGCCGCGGTGGCTCGACGCGTTCTAGTTAAAAACATGATATTATGAACCTAATGTAAAGTAGATAGGAATCAAATTACAACTCTTCGAGTTGTAACGTATAACCGTGTTACAATTGTCGACAGGGTAACCCACACGAATGGGTTTTTGAATAGTACGAAAACCCATACAATTGAAAACCCTATGATTGGGTAACCCAAACGAAAGGGTTTTGAAGGGGGTTACCCCTTAAAACAGCTTACCAAACAATAGGGTAACCCATAAGGAAAGGGTTTTTTATTAACCGCTTGGAAAAACCCTATCGAAAACCCCTTCAAGGGGTAACCAAATCGGTCCCTGATTTATTCACGTTTAAGTAACAGTAACAATAGGCCTCTTGACCGCCTGTCGCGTGCGTCTACGCTTATCGCGCGCCTGTCGCGCGACTGTCGCTTCGCGGAACAGCTGTTCGTTTTCTGCCGTTTCGGCTTCGCGTCTCATCCATTGCAGTGCGTGGAGGTTGTAGCCTACCATATCCTGAAACAAGTAGAATTGTGCTTATGTTTAGATCTTCTCTAAATAAATACACGGAATAGGACACGTCCAATGGACAATCTCACACTACGCAATTAGGTATGTACTTTTATCAGTGACTGCAGATCAACATAAGGAATAGATTTTTAGCACTTTTCCATGGAAACCCGTCACAAAATGATTGAGTCACGCTTATGTTTTCATAGAGCATACGAGCCTCTTAAATGTCTTATTTTCTAACTGTGCTATATATACTACATAGAAGAGCGCACAGATTCAACTCAACGCAATTGTACGTTCGGACAAGATGTTTATGTCGAACTAAACTCGCACTTATTACTGTGCCGCAGAATCGTCCTATCTTTACTACTCCGAGCTATGTTAAAGTGTTACCATATTTAAGTCATAGCTTACCCGTAATTCAGCAAGTTTCAATGCCGCCTTAGCCTGAATCTGTATCATGTGTTTCAAGAGCGCCTGATTAGCAACTAAAGGCGCGTGGTGCACTTTCAAGAGGAATATCGACAGGCGACATAGCAGCTCAGTGTTGTCACCACGTTCTAGTAGAGATGGCAGCATTTTGACAATTTCGCATGCTACGCTGAACGGAATTAGTAGGAGAGCCTCTTCTAAATCACTGAAACATAAAATCGGTATAAATAAAACGTTAAGCTGAGATTGGTGGAAAAAAATGAGGATGTAAACCAATCTGGGATCTACTCGGAAAAGGTTCGTGTAATCTTGAATTGTAAGGTAAGGATGTATGGATGTAACTTGGAATATATATTGTCCGTGACCTGGATTAACATATAGGCTACTTTTTATCCCAGAAAATCAACAAAATCCAACGGGACGCGAACTCTTCAGAAACGCCTAGAAGGTATCGCACAGCAAATTGCACTTCTAATCCTGCTCAGACGAAGTCGCGGACACCAGCTAGTACTATATACTATAACCTTAAAAAAATTGAAACTGAGTGAGTATTTTAGTCAATCTCACTGCTCAGTAAAGTTGAATTCGTCTCTAACCTTTCGATGTGCTTGACAGTTGACACTAGAGTTGGATTCGTCACCTAACTACCCATACTCACCTCGAGCGTATCCTTCTAACAGTTTCAAGAAGGAAGTCTTGTGGCGTGGAACAGTTGTATGCGGCCATCAGTGGCGGCGGCTGCACTGGCTGACCACGAGCCTCAGCCAATTCCCGAGCGTAGTCCGAACCCACTTGTAAGGACTCTAGTATTGAATCGGCCTAGAATAAACCATTACTCTATAAAGAACATCAGTTGTCAAATAGAAGAGAAATTTTTTTTTTTTAAATTGATTGTACAAGCATTTTGCTTACCGCTTTTTCAGCTCCAATGGTCTTCTTTGTTGGCATGTTTAATCCTGGCAGACCTGGGACAGGGGCCTGAAATACAATAAAGTATCAAACATAAGGTAATGTGCAATATAGAGTGGGATTTTATATAAAAAAGTGGATCTTACCCAACGCAAATATGGAAAACACAAACAACAAATACTCACAACTCATTTTGGCCTGCAATTACTATAAAACGCGACTTTTGCCCGATATACCATATAGGTATGACAATAGTAGGTACCTAACAAAAATTGAACAAAACAAACGCGAGTGGAACCATAGGCTTTTAATTTACAATGAGAAATTAACGGTTGAGAAATAAATAGGTATAATTGATGCTTACATGTGTATCTCCCGTAGCTAGTCCTTCTTCCTGTTCATCAGTATCGTTCAACACGATGGGTTCTTCTGTGCGTGTGTACAGCCGTAAGGCCGCGTCTCCGCCGCACGAGGCCGCGTGTAGGCCTCCTGCGCCCACGCATACCCCCCAACATTCTCCTGCGTGACCCTGGATACGCATAGAGCTAGATAAACGTTCCTACGTGACCCTAAATACACTTGCAGGCAGCCCCGGATCTTCAATTTCTTTTAGGGGGGGTAAAAACTCAAAAATGCCGCCCCGCGAGTATTTTATACACGTACAGCACAGGATAGGATTTAAAATAAAAATATGTATAATAAAAATAAAAATCAAATATATTTCTGCATTTGGGAATTGAAACTATAATTTTACTCTTCGAGCTTTTTGTTCAGCAAATAAATCTATGGCCTTGTCATAATTTAACTCGTGTGCAGTTCGATTTTCTATAGCTAAGATTGCAAGACTCGATAAGCGTTCCTGGCTCATAGAAGATAGCAAATAATTTTAACACTCGCTCGGAACGACATTTATTATTTAAATAAAATGCAGGATTTTGCATACAGCCATAATAATAGCGGCGAAAGGACTATAGGTACTTGTACTATTATTTAATCTGTGGTTAAAGTCAAGTAGCTAAATGATGAAATGAAATTTATTAAGAACCAAACGTCTGTTACATTGTGGTAGGTAGTTAAGTGGTACATAATTCTTATAATAGGTAGGTAGGTAGTTAAGTAGTTTAATCATATTAAAAAAAAAACAATAGCATGCAATGATACCTACCTACGTAGACAAATTAGTAAGGACGCCACTAAATTTTTTTAAGAAAATGTACCACCCAGTGGGATAGGTACATGAGTTGTCAATTCGTCTGTAAAGTGTGAATTTTGCCGCCCCCCTGAACTTGCCGCCCGGGGCACGGGCCCCGGCTTGCCCCCCCCCTAGATCCGGGGCTGCTTGCAGGTAAATAAATGTTCCTGCTTGACTCTAGATAAACCTTCCTGTTTAACCTTAGATGCACATACAGTTAGATAAATATTCCTACGCGACTCTAAATACACTTGCAGGTAAATAAATGTTCCTGCTTGACTCTAGATAAACCTTCCTGTTTGACCTTAGATGCACATACAGTTAGATAAATAATCCTACGTGACTCTAACTAAACACACTTACAGGTAAATAAATGTTCCTGCTTGACTTTAGATAAACCTTCCTGTTTGACCTTAGATGCACATACAGTTAGATAAATATTCCTACGTGACTCTAAATACACTTGCAGGTAAATAAATGTTCCTGCTCGATCCTAGATAAACGTTCCTACGTGGCCTTAGATATACTTGCAGCTAAATAAATGTTCCTATGTAACTTAATATGGCACTAAACAAATAAAACATTCCCGACCCTAATGTGACGTGGGATAAAGAAAGAGATAGGGCAACTATAAGCCGTCAAGAGTAAAGCTATTTAGCGGCTTGAAAGTCATTCTAAAATTAGTGACCAGAAATAGACCTCAGATATGCAAACAAACAAAGTTCTTATTCCTTCATATCATTCAACACAATTTAGGTATTTTTACTGCGTGTATGCCTTAGATTATTTAAAGTAAATGAGATCTCTAACAAGAAGACCACAGAATCGATACCATAGTTAAAAATTATACTCACATCTAAAGTAATAATATTGTCATAGGTATCTCCATCCCATTGCTTGACCTTCCCATCTTTCGAAGCCGTAAAGAAGTAATGCGTGCTCGGTACAAATTGCAGCGCTGTCACAGAATCATTGTGAGCGAATATAGATTTATGACAGTCGCCGAAATCCATTCCCCAAAGTTTGACGTTCCGGTCGGCTGAACCGGTTGCGATGATGTTCGAGTCGTAGCTTATATCCAAGCAGAGGACGGGGAGTTTGTGCCCGTAGAGAGATAGGTAGAACTGTTAGACATATAGTAAATAAAAATATTTTAATTAAAGAGCATTCAATATAAACCTGAGAATAAAAACTAAAAAAACAAAACATTGGTAAGTTAATATTTATTTTTTTGTAATTATTTACTTGAAATCCAAAAACATTTTCACTTCAAAATACACAGTCTGATGCTGTTTCCTAACTTCGTGTTTTGACTAAAACATTCACAACACAATCCATACAAACGATTTGTTTTTACAATCAAGAAAATCCTTAAAACAATCTGCACAAGATTTATGCCCGCCTTCCACTGCGAGCGGAGCGGGCTCCGTACGGACTCCGTTTAACTCGCAACGGCTTTTTTCATAGAAGTGCTTCCACTGTAAATGAGCGGACTGAGCGGATCAAAAGAGTACAAAGAGTCACAAAATTGGTCGCAGAGTTGAGCGGATTTCCAACGGACTCCGTACGGATCCAGTTCAACTCGCAACGCAAAATTCCATACAAGTGCTTCCACTGCGAGCGAGTAAAGCGGAACGGATTGAGCGAGTTAAAATGGGTCCGCTGCGTCATGGCGTCGCACGCGAGTTTTGAACGGACTCAGCTCACCTCCGCCCCCCGTCGCCTCCCCTTCCCCTTTACTTGCCCGCTTTCGTCTGTCAGTTCAGTCCTCGCTCATCGCCGCGCCGCTGGCAATGGAAGGCCAACAACTCGCTCATCCGACCCCGCTCATTTCCCACCTCACTCGCTCCGCAAAGCCCTCTGGCAGTGGAAGGCAAAATCTGAAACTCTTTCTTAGTGGAAGTGTACAACTATTTTTACTCCGGTCCGCTCAGATCATCAGCTCAGTTTCCGCTCATTACCCTTTCGCAGTGGAAGGCGGGCATAAAAATGTTAAACATGCACAAGGTTTGCCGGTGGAAACGCAAACCGATATCTTTACAGAGTTGTGCATGTTTCATTGTGAATATTTTTTTGGTCGAAACCTATAGTTAGAACCTACAGAGATAGTTCAAGCTCCATTGGTTATTTCAAGCTTTGTTTACAAACGTCGTGTTTATGAACCCTACTCTAAAAAATATCACACTTTCTTACCTATTCTTTCTTCCATAAGCAAGCAAGCTCGTATGAGTTAGTGGCCAACCCTGGTGACGGAGTTTTTAGGCCGCCTTAAGGCCTCCGTCATGGCTTAACGACTGCTAGAACCGGGACCGACAGTTTAACGTGCCCTCCGAAGCACGGAAGCGCTCAGATGTAAATGCCACTAACGGTCACCCATCCAAATAGTAACCGCGCAGAAAAGTGCTTAACATAAATAATCGGTGAAGATTGACTAAGCAAGCTACGCCACGAGCGCTTTCTTCCATTATTAGTGCCATTTACCTATACACTGTTCTTTGGTTGAATTTTATCTTTATCTTATCTTTATCTTTACCTTGAAGGTATCCAAGAAGAATATCTTGACAGTAGAATCCATCAGTGCAACTGCTATAAACTTGTTGTTCGGACTGATTTTAACAACCAAAACTCCTTCTTCTAATTCTAAAGTCCTTGTGTGAAGTATTGATAACACCTAAAATGTTCATAATATTAATATTATAGTCGTTACATGGTCACCCTACTTTTCATCGTTTGAAGACACTTTGAATCTAGTTTCAAGCTTAATAAGGTGCATCGTTATAAGATGATAACTTACTTTAGCTTTAGAATCTCCTGTAGGGTCAGGTATGAGTTCAAACGACCAAAGTTTAACTGTCTTGTCGGCGCCGCCAGAGAAACAGCCACGCTGAAAGAAAATGTTACTCGTGACGTGAGCGAAGCGCTGTACTAGCAATGTAATACAAGGTTCATAAATAAGATACTTAGCTTTAGCTACCTTTGCACATTGCAAGACGAAGGTCAAGTCGTTAAAATAGAATGTTCAGCGTATGTCGTCATTAGAGTGGGCCTTTTGCACATTATAAGACACGAACACAAGACATAAAAATTTTGTATTATTTTGTATTATCAGACATACGAATAAAATATCTTGTAATATGTATGGTCTCATCAATCAAGCCAATTGATTTCTTTTAGACATTTCTCAAAGACACAAGAAAAATATCTTATAATGTGCAAAAGGCCTAAGTTGGCTCACTATGGAGATCGGACGCTTTGGAAATCTATAAGGAAAAAGGTGCCTTATCCAGCGATGGACGTCCTATGACGAAGGAAACTCGCAGTGCGTGACGTCATCAGTGTGTATGCACACTCACTATATCCGGAGTGAGGCCAACAGTAGCGCAGGCGCCTTGGTGTGCTGGAACTTGTTCTAACACTCTACCGGCGCCGACATCTACTACAAGAAGTGATCCATCGGAGCACGCTACCAAAGCGTGTCTGTCGCCCGGCGCGAAGCAAATGGACGTGGGTCGGCCTGATGGTAGATCAATCGACCGGAGGCATGTTTGGTTTGGCCTGAAAGGTTTAGAATTAAATATAGGTACATTAAGAACGAATGTGCTCCTAAGCGATCTTTGTTATAACAACCATTATTGTAACCGTCAAACAAGCATTACACGTGTTTATTTGACGTGAAAATATCAAAAAAATAATAATACAATGTTGCATTTAAAGACAAAGGTATTAGAGCTCAGTACATAATACAAAGCAGATCTTTGAGGTCTGTCACATATCGTTTTACTTTGATGAAAATGGTTAAAGTGGAATGTGTGCGTGAATTCGTGACTGCCATATAGCATTATCTAAACTAGGAATTGAACAAAAAACACGCGTAAAACTATGAAGATGAAAATGCCTTACCGATTCCAGAGTTTGATAGAGTCAGCGGAGGCAGACAAAAGCGCAAGGTTATCAGAACTGATAGCTACGCATTTAGGGTCCTTCCGGTGTCCGTATAATGTTAGTTGTTTGAGGCATTGCACTGAAATATAACAGCAAATATATCTAAATACGCAGAAAAGTAAATCGTCATTACAATTCCGCTAAAGGACGTCCACTGTTGAATAGGACGTCCACTGCTGGAAATTTAGACGGGACTAAAATTTAGTCCCGTCTAAATTTCCAGCAGTGGACGTTATTTAATAATCAGATTTCCAAAATTACCGATCTTGTGCAACTACGAGTATTATTAAGTAACATTTGAATGTAATGAGGGGTTTGTGGTTGAGAACCTTTCTGCCCCAGCCACCATGGTGGATATTATACACAAAATCACAAACAAAACCTTTGTTACGCGACTTACAAAACGCGCGACTAAAAATACTAGAATCGCGTAAGTATGAATTTCCCACATCTTTTGAAGTGTACTAATCTGCATTATTATTACTCTTACCTTCATTGCTATCGTGTATCCTCATACTATGTAATTCCACAGTATTATTTGCCAGTGACACTCCAACACGGAGCTCGCCAGTTGTGCCGAGCAATAGTGATGATGACTTGATTTTGGCGCCCAGCTTGACAGAAGTTAACCGTTTCACTTCATCACTTAAAGTGAGGATTTCGGCAACGTCTGATGATTCAGGGGGCACTTCGCCAGATTCTTTTTGTTTTCTAGAAAAAATACAAGTTTAACGGAGTGGTCATTACAGATGAATGGGAACAGAGAAAACTGAGAAGTGATTTTAAAAATTTAAGACGTCTTGCATTGGTATTGGTCAAAGTCGAGGGTTGTAATTTTCAGTTGCCATTCTTTTTTGGAGCACCAATGGTCTAGTGGTAGCAACCCCGTCTTTCGATTCTAAGATCGTGAGTTCAATCTTAGTCGTGTACCAATGGATTTTGTATTCGGAAAATGTATGTGCGTAATGCCAGTGGTCTCAAAGATTGAAGGAAAACACCGCAAGGAAACCCGCGGCTTAGTCGGCTCCGCATGAGTCTAATAGTTTGAGAAAATGGTATAAAAGCATCGGTAAAAGGTGGCCTCCAATGCTGTAAAAGAGTAAAAATCAACTACATTAGATGCAAATAGTCTGAATACTCACGCTAGTTTCTTCCTCTGCTTTTTTACTCGTTTATTCATCCGTTCTTTCGCCTCTTGATCTGAACAGAACTCAAATAGTTCCAGCAGAGAGTCAGTTCCATGACATGCTAGTACAGTCTGTCCCAAGTCAGTTGTGAGGCCAACCACGCGGCCTTTGCCTCCTCGAACGAGTGTACCGACTTGATGGCATTGTAGAACCTAAGATTGTGAACAGTGGTTTTGTGACGAACTAGCCTCACTAGAACTAGACTCATTCATAATAAATATGTAATCATACAAAACCTAATGACGATTAAAAGTGATCAGTGAGATTTCATTAAATAAAAGCTTTTTGACTTTGATTTTGAATCTATTTAATGTGTAGGTAAAGGAAAATCCAATAAGTTAAAAACATGTCTCAAATACCTAATTATTTTCACAATCACGAAAACTCAGTGAAAATCTACATTTCGAGATTTTCACTGACTTAAGGTAGGTTCTTTTTTTAAATCTCTACCTTACATGATGATATTTGCATGTATTTAAAGCTACCAAGTTAAAATAAATAAATAAACTTACAGAACTATCTTCAAGGTCCGTCTCTTCAAGTTTGACAATCTCAAGCTGCCGAGATAGTTTCTCTTCATCCTTTACATCCTCTATCCAATTTAACTTCCAAACCCTCAGCTCTTGGTCCATACTACCTGTTACTAGGTACCTCTCCTCTTTTAGAAGCACTGCAGACCATACCTGGAAACAATGACATTATTGCTAAGGTGAGTTAGAGATTGGGGTAACATTAATTTTCTTATAGGCATGTATTATTATTTTATTTTTTATTCGCATTAGCGTCAACAGGGAATAATGAACAAAAAGTTCACTAATCCCCGTTGACGGGCATTGCCAACGAGGATTAGTAGGAATAAGTCTAATTTTCATTTATTAAAGATGTGTGGAAGAGATTGTTTTTAGATAAACCCACCGATATTTTTTTCTGTAGTAAATTAACCTATCTATTTATTTATTAAAAAGGAACACCATAAGTGTAGTATACAGAAACATTCCCTAACATTATCCAAGTGATCCAGTACTGGTACACACACCAATGACAGGTGAACACAACATTCAATTTTCAAACATTCAAAACCTATCAATAAACCTCTAAGAGAAACCTACCTCCATTTGGTGTCCACCTAGAGTTTTGAAGCAATGCTTTGTCTCAATATCCCAGAACTTGATAAATGTGTCTTTTGAGGAGCTAACTATACAATTCTTGCTATTGAGGAACAGTGCACTGGTAATGGCACCCTTGTGGCCACTGAACCTGGCCTTGCCTGTTTCTGATACCACATCCCAGAGAATAACTTCTGTATCCTGAAAAATTAAATAAAATAAAATTGAATGAAATAAAATAAAAATTAATAAAATGAATGATAACAAAACTTAATTTTTGGCAAAGTGAAAGTGTAACATAAAAATAATATAACACTTCTTTTAACATTTTATCAGGTTCGAAATAGGCTCATCATTGTCACTTATCAGATGAGATTGCGGTCTACTATTTTCCTATAACTTGTAAATAAGACTCTAAATTGAATGTGTAATAGGTATGTTACCATAATAGAAGTAAGTAACATTTCAATTCAAATTTCATGGCAGACATTGCCTAAGGTCTCAGATCCTTGAGGATTTTTTTGTACCTGAGTTTAGTGACCAATATTAAAATGGTTCTTTAGAATCAAACAAACCTTTGAGCCTGAAACCAATCTGTGACCTTGTTCATCATACTGCAGGCATGATACAGCTGCCTTGTGACCAGCGAACACACATACTATTTCATTGTTTGACAGTTCAAATACATTTATATTGCCGTCCACATAGCCAACAGCTACATGGTTACCGGATGGGCTAGCTGCTATCTGAGACACCACTGTAGTTTCGCCAGGTAGGACTTGAGCCTGAAAAGTAGGGTTAACTTTAGGGTCAACAACTCGTAAAGAACTGTATACAATTTATAGATAAAACTATACAGAGAATATTGGTCTCGAATTATTCAAAGTGTTACCTTTTCCCCGAGCCGCATATCCCAAATAAACACATGCTCACACGCTCCAACAGCGATGTATCTACCGCTGATTCCGTTTAGCGAGACGTGAGCGCAGTTACAGTCCGCACTAGCTATCACATTAAAAGTTCCACTAGGCGCGTAGCGTAAGTACTGCTTAGTGAGACCCATTTCATATAGAACTTCGTTTTATTTCTTATAAATATCGCTAAAGAAAGGGTAAAAGCAAAATACAATACACACGCACGCTTGTTTGTTATGACAGCTGTTTGTTTGGTTTGTTTGACAGTGACAGAAAGAAAATTTAGTAGTGTCAGTGTCAAGTCAACTTTTTTACTTTTTTAGGGTCTTTTCATACGAGCATGGTCGAATGTCGACCGTTTTTATTTGCGGTCGGATACACGTTGGATGGTTGGCTTTATGCGGCAACACACCCACACACCTACAAACAACCATCTCGCTCTTTATCTCTTGGCTTCTATCGCTTCTTTTTTGTCTATGGTGTTTATTTATCTTTCTTTTCTTGTCGTTGGTTGATGGTGTTCTTGAGAAGTTGAGAATTTTCAATTTTCTCTTGTCCCTCTACCAAAATTAATTTTACGAGCGTTTTGCATTACTATTCCTGAAATCAAAGGCGTTCCGTGGTGTAACTCAATGTAATTGTGGCTTTCTGAGTAGCTATTTCTTTGTAGAACGAAACCGCCTTCAGGTTATTATGTTTCTCAACAAAACCAGGTTTTATTGTTTTTCTTCTTGATCCAACGTGATGCCCCTTTCCCAAATTTATTATTTTGTAGTAAGACGGGTTGTCGACTCGTTGAGTGAGTGTGAACTTTTATTTCAGGTTGGTTGGTTTCACCAACAGATCAAGGAAACGCAATATGGAGGGTAACCCTACGTCTGATATTGTAATCTTGAGCGGTAACTCTCACCCCGAGCTCGCCGAATTGATTGCAAAGTAAGTGTATTACAAGACAGGACTAAAATACTTAATCCAATTCATTTGCATATTTATAACCTCTCCATCTTTGTATATGTAGGTGAGTATAGGTACATAAAGGTTAAGTGATTTGACCTAATTTCCTTGGAAGTTCTGATCAATTTACTGTAGTAGTCTTGAAGGCCTCTGTTCAATGTGTTCTTAGCTTAGGGTGTAGCACAATACACATTCTAATCAGTTAATAATCATGATTCTTTGACAGCCGACTTGGAGTGCATAAAGGAGGATGCTCGGTGTATCACAAAACTAACCGGGAGACCATTGTTGAGATTGGGGACTCTATCCGAGGGAAAAACATTTACATAATACAAACGGGCACCAAGTAAGATACACTGTAAACCAATATAATACATAATCTATACAGAGCTTGTACATGCTTAGCTGTTTAAGAAATTGTACATTTCAAAGCGAAATACAAAGCACATCTCATTCTTATTTAAATCAAAACACATAAATAGCCATATTTTTTGCAATCAAATTTCAATTTTATTATTCTCAATCGTTACAAAAATTACACTTAGGCATGCTATGCTACCATCAATAAGTCCCAGTCGTAATGTTTATCTGATTTGTTCATTTTGCTTGCAGGGATGTGAATAATAATATAATGGAATTGTTAATAATGGCCTATGCTTGTAAGACTTCCTCTGCGAGGTCCATTGTTGGTGTAATCCCATACTTACCGTACAGCAAGCAATGCAAGATGCGCAAACGTGGTTGCATTGTCACAAAACTATTGGCCAAAATGATGTGCAAATCGGGCCTTACCCATATCATTACTATGGATCTCCATCAGAAGGAAATTCAAGGGTTTTACGAATGCCCAGTTGATAATCTCAGGGCTTCACCTTTCTTGCTGCAGTACATTCAGGAAAGTGTAAGTTGCTATGTTTTTTGGTGGATATATTTGTCAATTCTGATATGATAGTTGCTTAACCTACATCAGTCCACTACTATACGTAGGTCTCTCCCAAGACCCAGCCCGGTCTTCGACTCTTCTCATCCAATGTTGGCCAGCTACATTTGTCTGCAGTTTTTCAGCTGCTTTTGTACCCAGCAGAACAAAGTCCTATCTGTAATGGCATTAAAAGAATTGTAGATTGAATGGGAATCAATACTTTGTTAAACAAGATGACCTTGAATTTGATGACATTACATATGAATTGGTAGTTACAAATACACTGGCTAGATTACATATAACCTTGAAACTGGTTCTCTCTGTGTTAACTTTTTTTTTATACATTTCTGAAGTTCTATGTTTACAACTAAATTGCTAATAATGGCTAAACTGATTTGGATGTAACTTGGAATATATAATATTTTTGAATTAGAGATCAAAATCAAATAGCATTTATTTGTTATCTAAGCGATAAACCGCAAGCATAAATTAGAATTTGAAAATTGTATGCTATTAAAACATCTGAGTAGGTATAACAAGACTTTTCTGAAAACTGAAATGTATGGTTGTAACCATGAATATGAATTTTTAGTCATTTCTGTAGTAGGAAGTTTACTCACAAGTTTATCACTTCCTTCTTAATTTCGGCACAGATCCCAGACTACCGCAACTCAGTGATAGTGGCTCGCAACCCTGGCTCAGCCAAGAAGGCCACATCCTATGCCGAGCGTCTGCGATTGGCCATCGCAGTTATACACGGCGAACAAAAGGAGGCTGAAAGTGATGAGGTTGATGGACGATATTCCCCACCGTGCATACCAAGGTTTGTTTAAATCAGTTTTTTTTAAGATATTTATTCAAGTAGGTACATTCCATGCTATGGCAGATACCATAGTAGAGATAATCTAATCTAAAAATCTAATATAAGCATGGGTTGATTATACTTTTAAATATTTTTGTGATTTTAATGACTGATCTAGGTAGGTCTACTTAATTTTATACCAACTGATATAAGGTTAAGCACTGACTAACCTTCTAACCCTAAAGGCCTGTTTCACTATTTCTGTGTAACGCTATATGTCAATTAAAATATTACAGAGCCGGAAATATTTAACTGATGCTGAGCAAAATGTAATCAAGAGATGGTAAAATAGGCACTAATCTCTTTTATTTACCTATAGGTTTTGCATGTGCAATAATGTGCATGTCTTTTGTCACAGAAAAGGCAATACGTAAGTCAATGCAACTGCTTTTCTGTCCACAACCCCATATTTAGGTACCTTAGTAATTTGTTTTTGTATGAATTTTCTTACAGTGCTCGGTCTCGCACCATTTCATACAGTGTTGACAGGTCTCGCACTATGGACGTGTCTGTCGGTGTGCCCTCGCACCCGGCCAAGGAGAAACCTCCGATCAACGTTGTCGGCGATGTGGGGGGAAGGATTGCTATCATGGTGGTTAGTATTACTTCTTTAATTTGTAAGTATAACCGTCAATTTCGTCAGAGTCCGAGTTTAGACTATCAGAGTTTTGTCTCTAGACATAAAGACATCAGATGGACGTTAAAAGTTACGAAATGAAAGGGTCCCACGGGAAAAAGGAAGGCGGGTAGACCAAAAAAGCAGTGGGCCGATGACCTAACGGAAATCGCTGGACGCAGGTGGATTGCCACTGCCCAAAACAGGGACAAATGGAGACATATGAAGGAGACTTTAAGTGATCCACATCCCTCACTAACAAATAGGCTAAGATAAATATACTAACACAAATAAAATGTAACTCATATGATGTGAAAATAAAAAGCTTTTTAAGTAAGTTATGCAACTAAAATTCGGTCTCGTGGCTCATCAAACTATTTGAATATTTTTATATAATTCCAGGATGATATGATTGATGACGTTCAGTCATTCGTGGCAGCTGCGGAAGTTCTCAAGGAATGTGGCGCTTACAAAATATACGTTCTTGCGACCCACGGCCTTCTTTCATCCGACGCGCCGCGCCTCATCGAAGACTCGCCCATAGACGAAGTCGTCGTCACAAACACAGTGCCGCACGAATTGCAGAAAATGCAGTGCAACAAAATTAAAACAATCGACATATCAGTTCTTCTCAGTGAAGCGATCCGACGCATACATAATAAGGAGTCCATGTCGTACCTTTTCAAAAATGTCACACTCGAAGATTAATCTCTTTCGTTTTCCACGGTATTTGTAAGTATGTATTATCTAAGTATTCTTGCTAGAATTTTATAATTAACTGGCTTATTGTACAGTCAACCTACCAGGGGGCAAATTCCACACAAAAATTGACATCTGAAACACAGTTGATCCCTAGTTTTTCATCTGATAAGTATTTTGATCCAGCGGTACAGTGAGCAGCTTAGCTGCAATTCGATCAAACCATTCTACGTAAAAGTTTTAAAAAGTCCACCATTATAAATTTGTGGAATTATATTAGGACCCAGTAGTGAACTGTATCCACCACAGACTTAAGAATCGTACAGTATACGGAAAATATAGCACATCTTCAATTGCAACTGAATCCATCTAATCTACTTTGTTACTTTTGTATTTTGGCCTATGTAAAATTGGCATAAAATATATAGATAATTGGTTATAATAATCTAGAAAGACATAATAAGTATTATTATTTCCCATAAAAGTATCTGTATTATTCCTTAGTTTATTAATTTTTTAACTTTTATTATATTTTAATTTAATTTTTTTGTTAATTGTGTAATTTGTAAAAAAACGCGGCTTGGAAAGTTCGTAAAATAAATTACCTAGAACATTTGAGTTATATAAATAAACATACATTTATGTATAGATGCATTTTACTTAAAGTTTGTCGAGTTTTGTTGAGAGTTCAATGTTTTTGGACTTTTCGACATCTTATTTTTAAAACCAAACTGAAAGTTATACCAAGTTAAGGACTGTGAGAATGCTAAAAACTCTAGATAATGTACCTAGGTATGTACTCTTTCATGAAGGTATTTTGAGAGTGGGAACCATAACTTTTGTGATTGAAAGGTATTTAGTAAAGTTATTCAGAGTGAATGTACTTTGTACGTGATAGCAATTAAGAAAACTTACATATTTATATTATATATTTTGGTATCTTTATTCAAGTCCGCTTGGAAATAATAAACCCAATGTTTATTATAATAAAATTTATAATAAGTACTGTACCTACCTAAAATTAGTTTAACTATTGTATTAGTAAGTATATTAGGTATTTTAACAGCCCTTATGTATAATGCTAAGTGAAGTTATCAATAAATCGTATTGTGGCAAAAATTGTCTTTTTTACCATGCTAGGTTCTTCCCATTTTAAATTAATGAATTTATACTAATGGGTTGAGTGATTTCAACACTTCATAGATTAATTGAAAAATATTGTTTTTTAAGGTTAGACCGCACTAGGGCGGAACTGCACTGCAGCGGAGCGTCGCGTCAATTAGCTTCTTTATCTCCTTGTCTGTCGATCGGCCAGGAGCTGGCCGATGCGCAGACGGTATAACCGTCTCGGTTTTTGAACGAAATTAATGCCCTTAGTCTATTGCTACACTGCCATAGACTTGTAAAACGCTTCGTTCAAAAACAGAGGCGTGTAGCAAATGTGTACAAATAACAACCCCGAAAGAAAAAAGTTCACAAATTCATTTTATTTGAGCGCGCATTCTCGGGCGGTGGGGTGTTTTTTTCGGTCGTTTTGCTTGTGTTTTTTGGTGTAAAAAGTAATTGTGAGTGTTATTGGTGCTGTAATAACGATGAACACGTAAGTTTTTAATGTTTTTACATTTCTTGGTTGCGGTTTGGATAAAGTTTTCATTCAAAATTTTGCTAATTTCATCAGCCACCTAGTTTTTTTTTGCGAAGTACTCTAACAAAATCCCTTTGTTTTGACCTAAAATCTAACTATTCACACTAAAAAACCAGTGGAATAGATCAACAAAACATATTTTGATATTTTCTAAGTGTTAAATTGTTAGAATGTAATTAGATTTCTTTAAAATAGTGAAATAAATACTAGCATCTGCGCATCGGCCAGGAGCTGGCCGATGCGCACGGCCAGCGAAAAATAATTAATTTCTAAATGTTATTGTATGGTAATAGGTGATTATTTTATCACGAATATATTGTAAATATATTATATACTAATGTTTTTGTATAACTCACTGAACCTACTTAGTACTACATTACATACCTACATTCAAAGTGTGTATTGGGAGGTGATTTTCAAGAGGTCTGGTATTTATTTCACACATCGTAAATATTATGCTTGGGATGCTAGAAACTTTGTTTACAACAGTTTTTATGAACTACTCTTGTGACTCAAACCATTAAATAGGCCACTCGACCTTCGTCAAGTTTGTAAACAATCTTAGAAGTTGATACTCGTCACAGCTGTGCGCCGTTATCGGACCCTTTTTTTTTGTGATGGTTTTTTTTTGTAAAAATTGTATGGGAGTTTGGTTTTTGTTGAATTTAACTTAACATGGGGCTTTATCGATGTTAATAAGCCATTTATTTAAATAAAAAAATCGTAAATTTTTAAAATTTAGGGGTTTTTGCACATAAAACGGGAGTCCATCCATTTTTTTTCATCTTTGACTTGGGGTAGCGAAGTGAAAATTAATAACCAAGTAATAATTATTATTCAGTTAGTTAGAATATTTCAAGCAGATTTCAAAGAGGTATAATAATACATACTTATAGTAGTAAAATTAAAGGCAATCATCAATCATTTACCACGCGGAATGCGCGGATTCGCGAACCGCGAATCAACCGCGAAGGTCATATGACAGATTCGCGGATTATTCGCGAGTCGCGGTCCGCAAATCAAAAGATATTCTTTCCAAGTAAATGTACTAGCCATACCGCACTAAGCGGCAACGGAACTGCACTGCAGCGGAGCGTCGCGACAGAGTTGGGCAACTAGGCAAAGTTGACGCGCTCGCGACGCGCAGTTCCGCTGCCGCTAAGTGCGTTATAGTAAGCGGCGCGTCCGCGACAGTTGCGAGGCATCCATCTATATTATACTAGCTGTAGCGCCCGCGGCTTTGCCCGCGTGGTAGGTACTCAGTAATAAAGCAACACATAAACTATGCTTCCCGTTGACTTTATAGCGAGATCTTAAGTAGGTACCTACTTACCTACCTACCCACTTAGCTACTTCTTTAAATGTGGCTTCAGAGACTGGTATTTTTTACCTAGGTACGCTATCTCCCTTCCTACTTACACCTTTCGTAGGTATTTTATTTTTTTGTAAGGACATGCTAGGTACCTACCTAAGCTTGAAACAAACCAATTTTTCCATCCAAACTTTAACAAATAATAGCACAGCGAATTAGTGTTGAGCTAGTTTTTTTAAATACAGTTCTTATTTATTTAGTTTGATGAATATAGGTACATGCCAATTTTGGTATTTATAACTTCAAGGTATACGATTTTGCATACTAACGTTGAGGCCCAGTTTGACCCAGTCAGGGGTTAAATTTGTTAAAATCCCGTCTTAGCGGGTGCCTATGCCATGTAAAGAAAGTACATTCCTTTTAGCCCTAGCTTTAGCGGTCTGGCCTGGAATGTGATAGGTAAGTCAGGTCCCTCTTCTTTTATATATATATACCGTTCACACCAATTTCATCCATCGCGTTCAGTGGTTGCCAACCGACTGAGAGATAAAATGCCGCGCTGCTGCAGTTCTAGTGCGTTATACCGAGCTACATTGAAAATGACGCGATACTCCGCTGCAGTGCAGTTCCGCCCTAGTGCGGTCTAACCTTTAAGTTTGTTGCATTATCAATATTATTCAAATTAAAGTTTTCAAATACATAAAAAAACAAAATTTTTTTTTTCAAAAGGTCAATTGCCAAATACCAAAATAAATGTTTATTCTTCATTTGTTTCTTGTCCATAAAAGGTTTCTTATCGTTTCAATTACTTCAGATTCATGTTTATCTAGTGTGTACTTGTCCTTGCTTCTCATTTTGTCACACATGTCGCAATTCACGTGAGGGCGTTTTTACAGGTTTAAAATTACATACTTTTATTATTTTCCATGTTCCTTGTTTGTCAAAGGTCTTGGAAAAGGTGGTAAGTATGTAACTTACAAAGTATCTTGAAGATAACAGCATTCTTCTACAAGCTCAGTCTAGTTTTTTTATGACAGGCGTCATAGCATAGTTGGTAGTAGCTCTGCCTTCCGTGCTGTGGATCGTGGGTTCAATCCCCACCAAGAACAAACATTTGTGTGTTGCAAACGTGGATGTTTGTTCTGTGGCTGGGTGTTACTATGTAATATGTATAATTATGTATTTACAAAAAAAAGTATCTTGGTATTTTATCAGCAATCTAGTTCCCATAGAACAAGCTTTGCTTAGTTTGGGACTAGAAAGCGTTGTGTTAAATGTCCGTGAATATTTATGCAAAAAAACTTTCCATACGAAAGTTTAGAAGCTTGTATTTTTTTAATGAATACTTTTTTTACGGTTTGGGCTGTATACAGACGTAGATTATGACGAGATCAATTGATATAATCCTTAGTTTTGGTTGGTCAACGTCAAACAGTGGAGTGGTTACCCTTCCACGTTTGTATAGAAAGGTGTGCGACTGACTGCGACACTGATACGAACTCCAGCATCGATTTTTGTATGAAAATCTCTAATCTATGTTTGAGTAACCATTTCTGTATTAGCAGGCTTTGATGAAAGTAAGGCCCGTAACCACAAATACACAAATAGAATGAAATTATTAGAATTGCAGGAATCGATAGATAGAAGGATAAAGTCATTATTTCTGGAAGTATATGGGATACCTATATCTAAAGCAGTGGAATTCCCTAATGTCTGATAATCATATGCTATTAATCAAGTAGACGATAAACGATTATCTCTGCATTATAATATGCAATACATAATAGAGCACGTTCGTTGCGTATCTGCCATGTGAAGCGCACTGCGTCTATCACTCTGAGCTCTAAGACTCTGAGGCGTAAAAATAAAAAAAATGTTTATTGAGTCTTAGACATCTTACAGTAGATATTAGTGGACAGTGGAAAGAACAGTAGGCACCTAGGTATATTAGATACCTACCAACCATTTGATACATTTTTGCAAAGTTCAAGTACGGTATGAGTTAGTGCGGCAGAGCCCATGCGCCCATAGTCGCACTAAATCGTATCACTAACTGTCTAACTGCCATTACACAATACAAATTTAGCACGCTAACTCATTAATCCACTGAAAATCGGATAATGTAATGGGCGCTTTAGTCTTCTATCCAGGTAGTGATAGGTAGGAGGGTGCGGAGGGTGACATAAAATAAAGTAGGTAGGTAGGTACCTAACCAATATGTTTAGGCGTAGCGTAACGCGTTATCTTGACCTAAAAGGTAATATTATTCTTGTGTCTGAACTCAATTTTACCTATGATATCCCCACTTTCATTTGTTTGTATGCACGCTGGAAGTGGATTTAAACCTTCGCGGAATGGACGACATTATTCTATGAACAATTAATAAATTGATAAAATGGAAAAAAAAACACGTGACTATTAAACGCGCCATGATTGGTCACCGTAATTGTGACGTCATAATGTTATAGCCACAGAACACTAAATTACTCTTACCGAGAAGAAGGTATACTACGTAAAAAAAAAGAGGGGGCAAATTTTTCGAGTAGATGGCGGTAGTAAAAAAAGCGGGCGTTTTTAAACATTTGCAGTACCGTTTTTCATTTGATGTAGGCTGGTTCCTTCTTATACAAATATCCGTTAGTAGCATACAGTCCATCTAAGAAAAGTAAACAGAATTACATATTTAAAGAGATCTTAAGACTGTCGCTACAACAGATATTGATATATATATAAAAATGAACCCCTATTTCCCTTGGTCACGGCATATCACGCGTAAACGGCTGGACCGATTTCGCTAATTCTTTTTTTGTTGTGTTTACTACTGTCAGGAAAAAATTCTTATGAAAGAAAAAATTTAAAAAGTTGCGCGGTAAATTAATATATTTGAAAATTTAACCACGATATAAATTTTTTTCTATTGTAACCTTAGCGCTTTTGTCAATATAATATTTTTTAATGACTTTGACATAACATTAATAGAATGCGTGACAGGACAACGATTGTCGGCATCAGCTGTGTCAGCTAGTAAAAAATATTTACGCAAGGCAAACACATAAACAAACGAACTTATTATGGGAAAAAACATAACGTTAGACTAGGCGGTATGGTTTTAAAACTATAGCTTGCTCCGAGGACTAAAAAAATTAATAAAAGTACAGCGCATAGAAAAAGAATACTCTTTAAAAAGAGAAGAATGCCATCTCTCTGGTTAAAAAAAGCAACCATAGCTTTAGAAGAGGTTATACATCAACACACTAGCGGCTGGTAACGAAAACCAAGCAAGCGAATGGCGGGAATATTTTGAATTAAACCGGCTAGTTATCAATAAAAGACATTTTTAATGCTATGATTTTATAGGTTATGATTTGGAGTCCAATAAAAAATTTATATTTATTTTACTTAAGTATATAATAATTATTTGATTTGTATACTAAATAATAAATAATAAAATTAAAATTGTTTATAAATAATAATAAATAACAATGGTGTTAAGAAATATTATACTGAAATGATCTTCACAACAAAAAAAGAAACGATTTTGTTTTGGGATTATCACGGTGCACTGCTTGAAACCATTTATTTCGACGTTTGTCATCTTGGGGAACATTTAAAAACATTTTGTCAGTAGTTTTTTTTTTGTAGTATTCATACATAATGGTACAAAACAAGAACAATAACTTTTGAGGTTCGACATGATGAAAACAATGTACCATCCCCCCCATCTTTCATGCTCGTGTATTTGACAATGCGTCCATACAACCTCCTTGGTTGTGCCGCACCGGAGCCCCTGGTGTATACCTTATAAACATACATTATATACATACTTATTTATAGACAACTTTTAAATAATAGAGACGGGTAAAAGCTGGCTGGTCCACAGAAATGAATTAGAAGAAAAAAATTTAATACGTCAATTAATCGTGACAGTACGTACAACCTCTTTTATAGCTATGATTGCATTTTTTAACCAGAGAGATGGCGTTCTTCTCTTGTTAAAGAGTATTCTGTTTGCAATGTACTTATTATTTCTATGTCAACTGCAATGATTGAAGACCAAGTGAAAACTAACACTATGACGTCACACGCGCTCGGGAGCTGTCGGTGTGTTTTCGTCGGCGTCGGTACTGGATTCAAAAATGAAATTTTTATTTTGCAATAACTTTTGAATTAATTGCAAAAAAAAAAAAAAATTGTTTTGCTATAAAACTTATCTAGGATCTTTCCATCTATCACAAAATTTTTTTTTTTTCAAAAGGTCAATTCCGAATGTGACATATGGCAAACCAGATTTTTACGATAACAACACTGGGAGAAATTCTCTTTCCAGTAAAAAGTAAAATGTAGTGAACAAAAAAGTGACAACAAACAAAAAAGACTTGGCAAAAAGACAAGCCTCCAGTGCCAGAACAAAATTAAAAAAAAAAAAATCTCTTTCCAGTTTTAAAACTTAACGTAAGACTAGGCGGTATGGTTCTAAACTATAACCTGCTCCGAGGAGCGAAAACACAGAACACCATATCCTAGCGAAAAAAAAAAAAAAATTTTTCATTCGTAAACAAAAAAGATCAATTCGGTTTTTCGAATCCTGATTTTTTCTTGTTGCTCGGCGACTCTGTAAATAAATAATTTTATTTCGTGTTATAAATATGTTGTTGTAGACTTTAGAGTCTTATGACCAGTGCGAATAAACGACTCAATGGTTTGAGGTTAACTTTGTGTACGCCGCTGTTTACTGCTGTAAAATGAATTTTATAAAACAAACATCAGGTTTTTCAAAGCCGTATTGGTCGTGGTTATCTAAGCGGCACTATGCCACCAGGAATATCCTCAAATTGAGTGATCGAGGAATGTACCAGGACTTGTTTCCAAACATTGCTGGGTATGAACCTATCTAATAAACAATCTGTATAATATTATATTTATGTAGATACTTACCTTTTTTATCCATTTAAATCTACCTTTTACATCTCTGTAATACTCTGTTTTCTTACAGAAATGAAATACTGAACCTGCTGAATAAGGCTCCACAATGTGTTTACGCTGGCTTTGACCCCACTGCGAATAGTCTTCATGTTGGGAATCTCCTAGTTATAATAAATTTGCTGCATTGGCAAAGAGGTGGTCACAACGTTATAGCTCTAGTAAGAAAAATATAACTCAAACCAACTTTTTTTGTTTGTTTGTTTTCACATCTGCTCAGCCTGCTGGCTATAAGCAGACCTTATGGAAGATATTTAGTGACGTGCAGGGCTGTACTCCAGTGAGTTTAGCCCCATTTTGATTCAGTTTTGTATATTTGGCTCTTCGGCGCTTCAAACTTTTTTGTGTATTTGGCTCCATTAGTTTCACAGCCAACTTAATAATAATTAACTAATCAGGAATGAGAATTTGGAGGTATAATAGTTAAAATAGCTGCTAAATCTGTTGTAATTTTTTCGTTGTCACGCAAGGGAAAATCACAGTATATTTTTTAATCTGAATGTGAATAAAGAGGTAGAACCCATTCTTGACTGATATACATTAATGAATTTCAAAAAAAATAAATAGGTAGGTACATGTCTCTAATGAATAAATAATTGCTTTTCCAGCTGGGAGGAGCCACAGGTCACATCGGAGATCCCAGTGGAAGGAGTACAGACAGAGTAGCACTAGACAGAGAAACAATAGACAATAATATTAGCTGCATAAAGAAAAACTTAGAAACAGTATTTGATAACCATAAGAAATATATTTGGGATGGTGATGAGAGCCAGCTACAACCAATAAGGTATCTACTAAGAGTAAGAATCACCACTTGTTTAATACCACATAAATACCACTTTAACAATATCATGGCAACCCTAGCTACTAAGAGAAAAAATCAAGACTCCTTTTTTTGTTGCAGGGTTGTTAACAATGCATCATGGTACAAAGACATAAATTCAATACAATTTGTGAGTGAAATTGGTCGTAACTTCAGAATGGGCACCATGTTACTGAAACAGACTGTTCAGACCAAATTGAACTCTGAAGTTGGAATGAGTTTTACAGAGTTTACTTATCAAATATTCCAATCATATGATTGGTTACATTTACTGAAGCAATATGATTGCAGATTTCAGGTAATATAATAACATAGTAGTACCACTTGCCTCTAATCTAAAGTATGGTCAGCATAAAAGTGATAACTATTTCAGTCTTACTTAATTTCCTCTTATCTAAATACTAAAGTCACTATCTAAACAAAATGAAATGCCTGCATTTTAGGCGATTAACTTTTGACAGAAGTTAGATGTGATTAACCCTTGTACGAATTAACACACCTTAATTTTTTGATGTGAAAATAAATAAAGAACTAAATTGTAATTTTCAGATAGGTGGAAGTGATCAGATGGGTAACATAACAGCAGGACATGAATTAATAAGCAGAACTGCTAAGAAACCGGTTTATGGTATGTTCAATATTTTATATTCAAAATCATATTTTTAAATATAAATTATTATCATTATTATGCAGCCGTTACTGTCCCATTGCAGGGCAAAGGCTTGCCTTGCCTCATTCCTTTCTTCTCGATTTATCGCTGTGACAGATCATGCGCTCATATGCGAGTCAAGCTCGTCTCGCCATCTCATTCTGGGTCGTCCATTGCACTAAAAATCACTAGGGACCCTAACCTGGACTAAATTCAGTAGTTGACCAGAAAGAGAACCTCTCAAAAAGTTAAAATTAAATTTCTTAATTAAATACTTAAAATTTAAGCATAAGTCATTGCTCTTTTTTTACAGGATTGACTCTACCCCTAGTAACAACAGAAGAAGGCGACAAATTCGGCAAATCTGCAGGCAACGCGCTCTGGCTGGACGCAGACAAAACCAGTCCATTCAGTCTCTATCAGTTCTTCATCAGGACGAAAGACTCTGATATAGAAAGACTGCTAAAACTCTTCACATTTTACAGTCTCGGAGAGATACGGGATATCATGTATAAGCATAGTCAACATCCGGATCAGAGATACCCTCAAACGTGTTTGGCCGAACAGCTTACTAAATTGGTTCATGGAGGTAAACTATTGCATTTATCGTCTAACAATGAGTACCGACGTCATGACATTTTGTAAACGGCAATCTTGGGAAATTTGAACGCGCTAGTATTAAGAGAGTAACTTATATACTAAGAGGGTATTTAACCTAGAGCTGTTACAACATCTAAAGAGCATAACTTTCATAGGTTTACCTACTTTTCGGAAATAAAACTTCCCAAGTTACCCCAACCAATAGGCATTCACTCAGTCTTTCTATTTGAGTCACATGATACACGGCGTGCGTCTATGTTGTAGGTCGTGCGTTATTCGACCAATCACACTGTTTTATCTTGCGGTTCTACACGAAATCTCGCAAGCTCTGAGACCATGGAACTTTCATTCCGGGACCTTCGTGAAAAAATACCTAATCCTTGTTTCAGAGGAAGGTTTAACCCGCGCTCTGAAATCCACAAAAGCGATTTACAGCAAAGATGTAACAGCACTTGTGAGTCTCAGCCAAGCAGATATGGTGCAAGCCTTCGACGGAGCGCCCGTTGTAGATCTACTATTGTCGCCCGGCATCACTGTTTTAGAGTTAGGAATGAAAGCCAAATGCTTTCCGACTGAAAGTAAGTATATTGGTAGCTTATTTTTATCACATCACGGTAGCCTGAAGTCTACCCACTACTGGATAATAAGCCTCATCCATAGATTTCTAGAACGATTTTGAGCCTTCTCTATCTAGTGCCTTATCCGCGATCATCGTATTAGCTATTACCTACAGTAAAATATAAATAAGGAGATGAATACCACCACATTGATTGAAAAAGTTGCATAGTACATTTTTATAATGTTTAACAAAAACAGTTGTTTTTTAAACCTTGTTTCAGATGACGCCATCAGAATCATAAAAGCAGGAGGATTCTACATAAACCAGCAAAGGATAAACAAAATAGACGAAGTGATTACACAATCAGCTCACATTCTACCTAATCTAGTATCATTGCTTAGGGTCGGCAAACGCAATAACTACATTGTGAAGTGGCAGACGTAGAAATAAGATAATAAATAGTTTTCGAAAACTTGTTTCTATTCCACTTTTTAACCGACTTCAAAAAAGGAGGTTGAATTTTTTTTATGTTTGTTACTTCAGAACTCCGTCATTTATGAACCGATTTAAAAAAATCTTTTTTTATCTGAAAGGGTATGCCTCCAGGTTGGTCCCATAAATTTTTACCATAATCGGTTCAGTAATTAAGCAGTTAAATAAGAATAACTGGGAAAAACACGTCATACATGTGGTCATACACGTTCACAACATTGCATATTTGGCTTTCTTGTGACTTTTTTGTGACGTTTACGATCAATAGAACAGTAAGTAGGTACCTCTATCACGAACAAATCTGACAGTCTCCGCGTTAGCGTATTCGAGT
Organism: Eulithis testata; assembly: GCA_947507515.1. Classification (NCBI taxonomy): domain Eukaryota; kingdom Metazoa; phylum Arthropoda; class Insecta; order Lepidoptera; family Geometridae; genus Eulithis; species Eulithis testata. The sequence goes on along the minus strand of OX382203.1, from coordinate 7,787,001 downwards.
TACATTGCGCGTCACTGCCAACTCAACTGCCAACCGTTGCAGTGTCACCGCGCAGTGTATCTCGGATACGCTTGCGTTACGATAGGTTGGCGATTGTCACATTTATTCGTGATCAAGGCACAGAGCCCCCAGTCTGCATTTGTTTTGACTTATAGCATATGCAAAAGCATTCGCAAAGCGACAATTCCCAATGTATTATCATCATCTGATGGTAAAACCGGAAGGTAGGCACCGGCAGTCCGTAGTTCACCAACCGGCATTAATCAAGCCGGGTTTGGGTTTACTGAAATGATCATGAGATGGATTCTTGATATAAGTTAACCCACTTCCAAAAAGGAGGAGGTTCTCAATTTGGTTATATTTCTTTTCAGTGAAGAGTAACTGGAAAATCACGTCATCCACGTACACGACATTGCGTGTTTTGCTTTTCTGTGGTGTTTACGATCAATAGAACAGTCTCAATGAATTGCCATCATCAAATTGAGGCGTATCAAATTGAAGTCGGTTTTTGAAGTTTTTTAAATTTATAAATTATCACAAGTCATGTCCTAGTCTAGTGCGTAAAAAAAACTGTCTAACGTCGATAACCTTTTGATTAGCCATTTGGTTACCTACTTTGAATGTTTTTTTCTCATACTGTTTTTCGGAATTAAAAAGCTGGTTCACTATGAGCTAAATAGAAAAAATGCAACTATATTGAACGGAAAGACTCGACTATATTTTGGGACATTATAATTACTTACAACAGAAGCTTTATTGTATACTTGTAGTATAATAAAAATGCATATCACATAAAACGTTATAAATACTACATAACATACTTAAGCCTAAAATAATATTCACTGATATAGCATCGCTAAACTACTAACGCATTGTCAAGTATAATTATGATAAAAATATGGCTAGTTGTAATGTTTTATGATATTTATTTTGTGCTTTCACTCAGGCCGGTCACTCGGCTACGTGATTATACATTATTTTTTTTTCTAATATCACATACCTCATTAATTGCAGTATTTATATTGTACATTTTAATTTATTTTAGTTTTGTAAATATTTAGCCTAAAATTACAAGCTTATCAATCGGTGACGAACAGTGAAAGCGAAATTGACGAAGTTTAAAAATGTCTTTTAGCGTGGACAGCTTTGATCTCTCATAATTAAAGCGAAAGCGTTAAATCTTTAGGTCGGTAATGATATCTATCACAAAATACCTTAGTAGCAAACATTTTTATAAAAATAAATACATAATACTCGGTCGACGCAAATAAAATATTTGATCATTACTTACATAGCCGATCGGTTAATCGCTCTCATTAGTAAAGGGCAAATATCAGTCTCGTTACGATTTCAAATCGCGGGCGCGATGCGCGGACGCCCGAGTTCGATCAGGCCTCATCCGGGCCCACGGACTTGCTACGCGCCTACCCGGGTGCCGAAGGGCACTTACGCATACCTGTAAGGGTTACTGTAAAACGCTCGATGGTTTCCGAGGTAAGTTATAGGTCGGTGCTTTCGTGCTGAGCTAGGGGCGCGGGGGGCGCTACCGGCGGAGGCGGGGGCGCCGGCATCAAGGGGCGCGGGGGGCGTGCCGGCTGCGACCGCGGCGACGGCGCCTCCGTGATACTCCCCTCCGACTGCGACAACTGTCGACTCGCCACACTCAACCCCTTCGGCTCATCCAGCTCCGCATCCTTCCCGCCCGAGCTGTGCGTCCGCTGCACCGTCACTCGCGGCCCCTCGTCTTCCAGCTCGCAGTCCGCCGCTGCGCCCACTTGGATCATCGTCGGATGCTGCTTGTCGACGGTGTAGATGTGAGTACGCTCTAGCACGGTCGGCGTCGGCTCCGAGCCGTCGGATCCACGCGGCCCGCGGAAGCTTTGCGGGCGGAGAGTCGCCGGTCGCTCGGGTACCGCCGGCTTATTTCGGAGCTGGACTTCGGTGGCGTCCGGTTCGGCGGCCGCGGGGACTATGGTTCTGGGAGCGGCGACGGGTCTAGGCGGCGGCTGGCCGGCCGGCTTGCCGGTCGTCGGGAGCCGTTGGATCGCCGCCTTGTCGATGGGCACCGCGCCGAGCGATGCAGGTCCGTCGCCAACGACCTTCATCCTCCCGACGACCCCGCTCTGCGCCGTCACGTTTTTGACGACAAGAGTGGTTTCCTTGTCAGCACCCTTTAGAACGTCGAGCTTCTCCTTCTCCAGTTCGAGGCTCTGCCGGCGCGTGTCGGAAAGGTTGTCTCGACTGCCCATGCCCATCCGTGCGATCTCCTCCTTTAAGGCCTTGTTTTGTCTGTACGTAGATCGGTTTATAGTCTGGACTCCTGTTATTAGTTTCCCGCTGTCGGATATTACGGGTCGCGGCGGCTTGGCCGGCTTCTCGACTTCCACCTTGGCTGGCTCGCTGGACGTTTGCGTTTGACTTTCTACTTTTTTGTTCTTGTCGGGGGTGAAGTTGGGGGGTACCGGCGCTAGGGGCTTGTTCTTTCGCCTGAGGATCGGTTTGGGACTGCCGTGCGGCGGACTAGATTGGTCGGACAGCGAGCTGTTCGATTGCGCCTTCTTCATTTCGTTCTCCAGTAGGATGAGGCTAGTGTCGTGACTGTTGCTTCGGGAATGGCGGCCGGGGCCATCAACTTTACAAACGGTCTGGTGATTATAGTCGAACATCGATTTGCTCATGCTGCTATAATCTCCGTTTGACTGTTCTTGGTTCATCGCGGCCGTTTGGTATCCCTGAGCGAAGTTCGGTGAAAATCCGTACTCGCATTGATCGGGAAGGAGGTCCTCTTTGGTAAAAGTAATGAAAAAGTTTAGTTCGTCAGCAAAAAACCAGTCTGCGTGCTTTATCAGCAGTTCGACGACGCAGTTGACGGCGGTCGTGATGTTCATATCGAACGTACTTTCATCAGCCGCCCACAGCAGATTAGGTGCGATGACTATAGCCAAGTTAGACGGTGTCATTTTGTTTGTACCTTGATTTTGCGTCAACGTAGACAAGAACTTTATAAGGTATCTAAGGTTTTGGAAGTTAGCGTCTGGTAGAAGATGGATCGCCTCCCAGACTGCGTTCAGCCTGAGTTGTTCCGTAGGGCATCGGGATGCATTTACGAAGTTTTCGTAGAGCCTGTAGGTTAGTAACGGCTCGGGTAGTTCTCGCAAGTAACACTTGAGCACCGAGGCGACCACGTGCATATCTCTGTACTCTCTGGGCACGGGAACGTTAAAGAGGCCTGCGTCAAGTGATAGTTTCATTCTACGGACTTTGGATGAACCTGGAACAGAACATAAAAAATAAATAAATTATCCGTTTTTATAAACTTAATACCTACAGTAAAACTGAAAATAATGAACTATGACGTTGTTGCCTGTACGTTAGTATAATATGAATGCACTGCTTAATATACTAAGGCAAATTACAGTCTCGCCGTATGCAGCGCGTAGTTGGTAAAGTTTAGTGCAATGATTCAATATGGGGGGGGGGGTGAAACACCTACTTCAGCAACAGGAAAATACATTTGAGGACGTAGTAAGTTACCTAGGACCGTTCAATAACTCAGTCGTCGCAAGCTCTTGATAACTGCAAACCTTGTGCTTTAATTAAATTTAGATTTTTCGATTAACTGAAAACTGTCGATAAGTTGGAGATTCTTACGCAGTAATTCTTCGTAACTGCTTCATCAAAAGCTTGAGAGGCAAACCTTGAAATGGAAATCCAATGTTTATTATTTTCTCAATCTTTAGAATAAGAAAACGAGTTAAGTGTGTCTATGTCATCAAGATGAAAATTGTGTATTGTAGTCAATCCTATGGTAAGACTTACGCGACAGATCTTAAGAAACCTTCATTTGAAGCCAGCTGGTGACATGTGAACCCTAATTTCGCGAAACGCGATCAGAAATCCGGAACCATGATTTCTGTCAAAATCTGGGTCAAGAGTTCAGAAGAAAAAGGATCTTTATGGTTGTGTATCGCATAATCAAAAGTGTCTGTGATCGTACTAACCGCCTGCAATCCTGAAAAGACCCTCCTCATTCAAAGCCAGTTCGTGGAGAGTGCATACGCAAAGTTCTATTGGGAAGGCTATGGTCCGGCCAGCGACTCGAAGGTGCTCTTCTAATGGAAATCCGAAGACTGGCTTCACTGAACTATCATCTGTAAAGAACAGTTAAATATTTTATCATGAAACACCTAATACTAGATTCTGACCATGCTAATTTTGCAGTGTAGATATGGTGAAAACCTTCGGTTGGAAGCACCGGCTGCACTGAGAAAAAGATTAGACAAGACAACATTCGTGGTCAGACTATTCGCAGTAGTTTTTTGTTGTTATAAATAAAAGATGCATGTTTGTCTTGGTTTTATTTGAAAGGAAACATTAAAACCTAAAATTGTAGTTTTATGTTTCCTCTCGTATGGGTTCCCGATTTTTTATTCCGACCATACCTAAAATGTACCAACGCGGAGCCTTGCAAAACCTCATCGTATAATGTCTCAAAGATTGGTAGTAGGGTTTTTTTTAATTGGGTATGCAAACAGTACCTCAATACATATAAATGAAGTGGTTTTACTTATACTAGTTTTTTAGATGTGGCACCAACACCGTTTACCACAGATTACTTATAAACTAGTAGGTTTAAGGAATTATGTGCCAACCCCACGAGATGTGGAATAATGGTAGGAATATCTTCAACGCGGTTTTCAGTACATACTAACATTAATAAATAATGTTTCATGTTAGTATGTAATTATTATTAGTAATCTGGAACAGGATGTAGGTATGTACGTCGTAGGTAGGTACCTACTTGTTTTGCGATGGGTAAATAGGTACTTGGATATAAATTTATTTTCACACTATTTAATTAGCCAGTAGGTATACGTTTAGAGACTTACACTACCTACCTACCTACATAAATACATAATTGCTCATTATTCCACTTATTATTTTGTTGTCCTTTTTCCTATGTTGTGTGCCAAATGTTTATCTTCTCTCTCTTCATAAATTTATAATATCCCTCGACTTATGACTTCGTGCTTCATAAAATCTATTCTGGAACACTTGATTAGAATGCATGTGTTTTAATCTCAATTGGTAAATAAATAAGTAATCTGTTTTTGAAAAATAAACCTACTGCACTTTTAGGTAGAGCTTATTTTGGCATGGGCTATAAAACGATCATCGTTTGAATGGTTGTGAGCGATTAATTAGAGCAGCGCTATTAATCCCGTGATTCTCGAGAATTCGTGAAATCGTGAACATATCAATTGAAATTGCACACGTTAAAACTACAAGCCTGCAAGTGACCAGCTGAACTAGAAAATGAAAGACAATTATTAAATTCTACTAACAATGAAGGTGACAGTCTAAACTAGATATCATCTATCGATCTAACTAAATTCATTTTGATTGTAATAAAAAAAAGAAATACTTTATTCATTATGCATAGATTTTATTTTAAGTAGGTACCTTCTTTACCAATGCTTGTTCAAAATAAATGAGTATTCACATACATACATAAGTATCCTACCTTTTAAGATTTTTAATAAATATTTGTAGATCTACCTACTCAAATAAAATATTTGATTAGCCAAACCATTGAATATTTGCATAGTGTGTTTGCATTGTCAATGTCTGCTTGGTAACACTGGAAATGTTATGTCTGCTTATTCAATTATGGATAAACAGTGGAAGTCATAAGATAATATTATCATTACTTTACATTTAATTATAATTCAATAAACTCCGTCACCAGAGTTGACCATTAACTTAACGAGCTTGCTTAACCATCATGAGTAGATAATAAAACGGCTGAGACAATTTTGAAACTGAATGTGAATGCGGATAAAATGTGAAGGGGCATGCCCTTTTAGGCACATAAGCTCAAACAAAGTTTGAACTCAAACACTTTTTGTAAAATGTTCAAACATGCTTGAGTCCCAGTTGTATTTGAGCATGTATTATATTAATGTATATTTATGTCCCTGTTTTGTGTATTAGATCCTGTCCATCAAAAGGTTGCCTGGAAGAGATTGCTTTTAGCAATACGGCCGCCCATTGTACCTACCTCCTAAAACAAGGTATTTTAATGCTATTTTGATTAGATACTTATAAGTGGTGTAATATATAAAGAATATTATATTTATCTATGTTTTTGAGCATACAAGCCGAAGGCTCAGCCATCTCTAGTTAAACAATTCTCTTTAGTAACTTGTCATACTTACTTATGAATCTTTCCAATTCAGGCACTGTATCTTGTAATGAATGCAATGCAGACTCATGGTACGCCCTCTGTAGTTTGACATACTGTAACAGTGTGTGGGCTAACTGAGCTTCTTTGGCTACTAGTGCAAACATGTCTGCGGCTAACAAGTCTCTTGCTGCTTCAACTTTGTTGCCGGCTTCTTCCAATTCCTCTCGAGCTGAGATGAACTTTGATGGATTCTCTTCTTTCTGTCTTTCTAAATGCTGTAAAGTTTACAAGTAACATTACTTATTATCAGGTTTTTGGTGTTGTTCTTACTTGTAGTAAGTTTGTATGAGTTGGTAGCCAACTTGTAACTTATACCCCAGTAGACAATTATATTATTATAACATGTTTGTAATAGATATTTCTATTTATTTTTTCCTTAACAACTAATTTGAACAACATTGTACCTACTTCTGTGCAATAACCTTTTGTTAACCATATTTATCATAATAAAATTTAAACTATACTTATACCAATAAAGTAATCGAACATGTTTTAAATAACCTAGGACCTTTATCTGAATTTAAGAAAAGCGTTTGTCATATTATGTTTGTGTAGATAAAGCTATCTATATAGATAAGGTATACTTACATTATATCTGTTGGCCGCCGATTCTCTTTCACTAATCAATCTACTGAGATGTTTCTTTGCTTTCATAATGGCTGGCAGATCCTGATCATGGATGGTTGTCAATGGACTTACTACTAGTTGCTCTACTTTTAACTCATGTTCGGCTATTTCATTTGCTAGAAATTTTTCCGTTTTTCCTTTAAAATTAAGGACAGTTAATAGGGAGGAAAAGATGTATATTAAATTGTAAAGTTAAAAATATAATAAAAAAACCATTACCACACTCATATAAAATGTACTTTAGGATACTGTCATCGTCATCAAAATTGCTAGCCTCACACATAGCAAGTCCAAGAATGTACTCAGGAAGTTTCTTTAGCCTCTTTTCTCTGGCAGCAGGGTCTTGCCCTTGAGTGCTTCCCGCGCCTGTAGTTATCCTTTTGCTGACTAGTTGCAATGCATTGCGAAGGTGTTCCACCTTCCTCTCGGCCGTTAGTAGTTCATCACTCAAAGTCTCTGCTTTACCAGACCTGAACATAAATACAACTTCTTTAGTAATATTTTTACCGTTGTTTGAGTAGGAGGTAGGTATGGATCGGTTCAAGAGGCATGGAGTAGGTTTCCGGCCAGCAAAACTCTTATCAGATAAAAAATTATGCATAGGTACCTGGAAAAAGTCTGGTCGGCGAGCTGTTTCACCCTATAGAATTGTTTCTTCATGTTGACGGAGAATCCTTGTAATTATTTCTAAAGCTACAAGGTCATTGGACTCTCGCAAATTATAAAACGACAACAAGATATTCAGATTGTAGGTAATGTCAGTACGTCAATGAGATCATCCTCAACATTAGTGATGCACCAGACACTTAGAACTACAACACCAAGACATAGTCATTTAACAAGGCACCACATTCCCAGCCATACACCATTTTGATAGTCCAAACAATACACAAAACTATGGCTAAATTAGAACAAAACACAAAACCCCCAGTAAACCTACGAATTCAGAGATGAATCAGACAGAGAGAAAAGAAAAATAAAACAACCATAGACAAGTAAATTGATTAGAAACTAGAAAGAATAGAGTGTGTCAAAGACAAGCACAGATCAGACAAGGTATTAAATCTATGGATGGAGAAAATCCACCATTTTCGACAGCCGACTTGACTTGACGAAGAGAAGACTTGACTTGACTTTGTAGTATTATTTCAAATACCTACATCACTTCACTTGACACTGGCAAAATTGTCTGTGGAAATGACGGACAGAGGCCATAAACAAGAAGAAGAAGAGTGCAATACAGCAGCAACAAAGTCGATTTTATTTTAGTCGAACGAATGTGAAAGTTACGAAAATGTTGAGGTTTATTGAGTTGGCTGAGTAATGGGGTGAGGATAGATTCTTGTTTGGATCGGATATCCTCTTCGTGGGGTCTTTCTGAGCTGAAGTCGCGTCGTGTTCGCGTTTACCAAAACTGATACTACTATAGGTACCTTGTGTGGAAGAATCCTACAGAAGGAGGGAGGGAATCCAATACAAAATGTTATCATCAGTGCTAGAGAGCGTAAAATAAATATTGCGTGCTTGCTGCTTGCTGTAGTTAGTTGCTGCAGTAGTGTGTCGTTGGTCAAAGGTTCACGACGTGTCATCTTGTCTTGAAAAATAAGCAAAAAATAAAATAATGGAGCGAAAGTTTATGAACGTTATCCTTTTGGGATTTGGATTTATGTTTGTTTTCACTGCTTTCCAAACGATGGGTAATATTGAGGTAAGTTATTAAGTAATATTTTACCAAAGAACCTAAGAAAATAGTATTATTTTCATAGGTATTTTGCTATTTTGTAATTTTAAAATTAACTACATCAACCAATAAATAAATAAATAAATAATAAATATCATTAATAATTTCATTTTGATGCTGTCCAACATTTTGACTATATCATTTTAAAAACTAATTTTGGAGTCTTGTAAGTTTACTATTAGGTATGTACAATATAGATACTATTATGTACCTAAGTACCTACCTATGTATATCATTACGAGTTTTACATGATCAGATGTTTAAGTATTTGGTGCTACCATTACCTACACGAAACATTGACTTAAATTTTACTTGATAAGGAAAGAAGGAAACCCACACTACTCTATTAAAAAAATATAACTAGTAGCTTAGCTAACTACTTATCGCAAACTTAAAAAAACTTCTTATTGCATTGTTTACACAAAAGTGTGTCATCGACAACCATTAAATATTTTATGTACGGTCCTGTCACAGTCCTCATACAATTTATTGTCCTGGCTCAGAGTACGCTTGGGTCAGTCCATAACCAGTTTATTTGCAAAGTAACAGTTGCATAATGAGAGTTGAGATCATCGGCCGAGATGGACATCGGTATTATCTATCCACCTAAAAAGTTACATAAGTTTAAGTGCCACCTAAATATCAGACATTATTTTATAACTCAAATCTTGCAACATAATGAGAGAGGTGTCAGTGTGTGACATGCAGATAGATCAAACTAGGAGAGACATATCTTGATAAATCATGATTGTTCTGTGTCTGGGTGTTACTATGAATCATAAGTATACATATTTACAAAAAAAATTGGTATTCTAGCTCAGCTAGTTCCCATAGTAAAAGCTTTGCTTAGTTTGGGACTAGAGAGTGTTGTGCCAGAAATAATGTCCAAGAATATTTATTTATTTTATTTAGCTATTTACCTACAGATAATCTAAAAAACTGGATATTATAATAAGTACTTATACTATGTAAAATGAAACCTTTGTTATTTTGTGTATATTTGTTGGCAATTCTCAGTAAACCTTTCCCTTTACATAAAGCAATCTTTGCTATGGAACATGCAACTGATACGTTGGACAGCGGCGGGAGTACTGCTCTCATCTCTGGGCTGGCGCGCCTCAATACCAACTCCTTCCATTTGACCGAATACAACGTCGGGCAGCTCGCATTATTGACGATTCTAGGCTCACTGACGACCTGGACTCCCATAGTCTGCGGAGCGACGTTGGATCTCTGTGCGTCTTCTACCGTCTCTATAATGGGGAGTGTTCTGACGAGCTGTTCAGTTTGGTGCCTGCGGCCGACTTCCACCACCGCACCACACGCCGCAAAACCAGATTTCATCCACACCACCTGGATGGCTGGTTTTCCACAACTTCTCGTTTCACGCGGTTTTTTCTGCCTCGTACGTGTAAGTTGTGGAACGAACTTCCCTCTGCGGTTTTCCCTCGGAGTTTTGAGATGGGGTCCTTCAAAAGGCGGGTATCTCCTTTTAAAAGGCCGGCAGCGCACTAGCATCACCTCTGGTGTTGCAGGTGTCCATGGGCGGCGGTGACCACTTTCCATCAGGTGGCCCGCCTGCTCGTCTGCCATGGCATAAAAAAAAAGATCCAAAGAACAATTTTTTTGAATAGTTACTAGTCTTTTGGCCTGTTTTGGCCCCATCTGGTATCATTATTATACCGTTGTAGAGAGTGAACTGTTATTGTCCTGGCGAACATAAAAACAATGAAGATAGTAGCAGTAAGTAAAGATAATTGATGGCAAATAGTTACCTACACAACGACGAGTAGGTACCTACCTACCTAACTACGTAGCTTATTGCGACACGTTAACAAACTAGCTTCCGCTTCAACTTCGTTCGCGTCCCGTTGGATCCCGTTGATTTTCCGGGATAAAAAGTAGCTTATGTGTTAATCCAGATCAGGGATAATATATATTCCAAGCTTCATCCAAATCGGATCAGTAGTTTTTGCGTGAAAGAGTAACATACATACATCCATACATCAAACTTTCGCGTTTATAATATTGATAGGATGTGAGTAGGTACCTGCCTACCTACTTAGAAAAGATTGTAGCACTTTTTTAAGAGTTCTGGGTATAGCTAAGGTTATCCTCTGCAACCTGTGATAGCGATTGTACTGACGATGACGTCTGTAAAGCCAGATCTAGATTCTGTGTCGGTGTGTGTCGTAGCGCCAGTGAATGATACATCTTTAAAGGTACTTTCACAGAAAACCCCTTAAAGATGCGATAAACCCATGAGATCGAGTGGGAACTTAGACATTGTCACAGATCATATAAACTGCAATGTTTAGGGTGTTTAGGTCCCGACTCGACTTTATAGTTCTCGACCTTGAATGGAGGGGTAGTGGGAGGGTGCTTTGCTTTGAAGAATGAAAGACTTAAAGGGTAGAAATAAATACTGATATTCCCCTCCACTTTTGCCAGGAAGAATAAAACCGTGTAGGGACCTTTCTTTCGATATTATATAATCGACTAGTCGTACACTCTACGACACAGAACACCTATAATATCCTAGCGCTCTACGACATACGCAATAGTGTGAATGCTGCTTAATAGTCCTTTGTTTATTAAACCGTTGTGACATTTTAACTTGTGTACTAGGTATATAATATACCGTTTGTCTCATCGATAAAGTCAAGGATTCTTTTGCGTTCGATTTAGGTTAGGCAGATTTACCACTGAGATATTTTGTTTCAAGGGTTTTTTCAATGGCATTGCTATCAAGATCAACCTAATCAGTGATTACAAAATAACGCTTAGACCATTTTTACTATCAAAACTTAAATTTTATTATAGAAAAACTAATATTTTAATGAGTATAGCATATTATTATATCAAATGAAAAATTTGAAAGTTTGTTAAGTCCTAATCTAGCTCATTATCATCATATTTTAACGTCACAAACTTGACTTTACAATTTGCTAAATGCCCCGACTATGATTTCTACCCGACTACGGCGGGAGCAAAAAGGAATATTTTTCAATATTTTAAATATAGTGCAGATAAAGGCACACACCCTTGCGTTAGAGTAATGAACGCAGTGCACTGCTTCACGAAGCGCGTCTTCAATGGAATTAAAATCAGAGGGGCCATTAGTTTGTTCCATTACTTTTTCTCATAAAAAAGATATGAGCGTAAGGTATTAGGTAATTACCTTGTAATGTAATCATGACCGACTCCCTTGAAGGGAGTAATAATATCCGTAATTTACGATTGAATTGTCACATAATTCAAGTTTTGGTTGTATTCAAGATGTAAGAAATCGAAAGCTACAGGTAGGTAGAATTCGCGTGTTGTGTTGCAACATCGTATTTGCCGATATTTTATGTAACTTGGAATATAAACTTGGACATGAACATATTAAACATCCTACGATTCTTATTTATAATTTGCTAAAGAGATTGGTATGAAATATGCACGTTTCTATATGGTTACTATAAATTTTATAAACAGGACATTCTTTTTGATGCTCAACACGTCAACACTCCTAAAAGTCTTGAAACAATGTCACGCGTAGAAATTTGCGAGGGTTCTGCCAGTATCTACCTAATCAATAACAGTTCGGGGTTATATCCTTGATCTTAGAATACCAGATAACACGAAACTGTTCTAAGGTCTCAAGTCCCAACCTTGTCAATAATTCGTACTAGTACATTATCTATCTAATCTCGTGTTGTCTGCAGAAAACGATATTGGACAGCATAACGCAAGATGACAACACATTCTCAGGAGACGGGTATACTTCCTTGGCTATTATCTACGCTACCCTGGCGATATGTAACTGGATGGCGCCTTCCATAATCACCATAACTGGACCCAGGGGTGCTATGGTGATAGGAGGCTTGACTTACCTGTAAGTAATACAATACTTTTTTTTCAAATGACTGTACCTAATTATCATGGATGATAGTCTGCAAAGTTTGGTACAGAAGTATTACTTCATGATGCATATACCTAATAAGGTCGAAACTATAAATAAATAAATGTTAGAAAGAAGACAAGAAGGCGAGGTAGGTGTATCACAGAGGTTTTCCAAAAAAAAAAAATGAGTGATTTATAAAAGACAAAGATTTCTGAAAGAGTACCTCTTGGAGCTGAGGTGACGCTCACATCAAAAAATTATTGTAAATGATAGTTTTAGTGCACGTTTTAGATCAATCGCTGAGGGGTTGGACTATATACTAATTTGAATATTTTAACTGTAGTTTAAATAATTTTCCGCAATAGCCAACCGCTTTCGCTCTTGCAAATTTTGTAGTGTACGGCTATTTGCTATGTTTCCTTCTAAAAGTTCATGGCAAGAAAACGCTTTCACTGCTCGTCACTTGAGCAATAAAAATGTTATTGTACAATATACTTGTACATAGGCGCTGAGTGTTACCGACACAAGCATAATGTGCATATCGGCCGGCAATTTCTCTAACTCTGTTTCATAATTTCACTATTATCATCTATTACTGCTACAACGCCGAAATAAGTGATCTTTCTTTCTAGAATCATGCACATCTGAACACTCAAGTTATCTCAATAAAATGTTCCATGTAAATGAGTTGTCAAGTACTTTACGATATGAATTTGTTTTGGCAGTCTGGATAAAGTAAAAAAAACATGACCTTTGTATTCAATTGACTTTAGAAAAAATATAGAACTGTAGTAGAGTCTGAGGGTAGAGCCAAAAGTGATTTTTAAATATTTTTCTGTCCCTAATAGTTCAATTATATTCTATAGAATGTGACCGACGCAGGGCCCGTTATGTACGTGCTCTGAATTTATTGTACCTTCTCTTTTGTATTTAAAACGAAAAATAAGCGTGGGCGTTATGACTTTAACTAATTCTGAACGTTTCTTATTTCATAACTATTATAGTCGTTGAATACATTAACACTTCGTTTGGTAAGTACATTCACTTGAATGAATGTTCTCAAGGTTGTCACAAATAGTTTTCGTTGCACCTACTATTACTTGTAACATACGCATTAATCGTACCCTACATTTTTCCTTTAAAAATCATGCACTTTGTTTCAGGAATTTTATGTAAATCTATGGTGTAACGTATTTTAAAATCACAATGCAAGTATTGGATACAAATAAAATAAATAAAACTCTTCAACCTCCAGGTACCTACTTGTAGCTGCTTGTGGTACACTACTCTGTCCTGTTTATAAATGGAATATAACTTGTAATCATAACAATTAACATCGTTACCTGGTTTACTTTTAAATCTTTTAATATTGATTTATTGTAGAGATGCGTCAGATTTTATAGTTTTTACTTATGACCGACTTTAGGTCTTAATGCGTCTGCTTATTTGTCTATAGCTTCGAAACTTATTTCTAATCGACGTCAGCGCAGCCCGCAGCATGTTCCGATTGTATTTTAGTTTGGAGTGATCTAAGACGTGCTTGCGATTGTTTTAGATAGAGCGTTCAATTCGAAGGATTTGTGTCTATATTTCGGGTTAGTCTCATAATCCCTTTGAGTTGTCTCCTTTAAAAAAAATAAAATGAAGCAAATGAAGAATTATGAGCCTGAAGTGTCTCAAAATCCCCTTTGAGGTAAATCTATACCTTAACAGCTATAACTAGCTATACTCACCGACCTCAAAGGATAGTCCAGGGTCTAATGACTACAATAGGATGGTCAGGTAGGGCAGGGAGATACACATTTTATGTTTTGTGTTGTCTTGGTGTTTTTCTTAGGTACTCTGTGTATTTCATGTTTGTGCCCGTTTGTGTATCATTTATAAATGTATTTTCTTTCTTTCTTTCTTTCTTACTTAAAAGAATCTTTAAAAACCCAGGGTGATTTTTAAATTCGACGATGCGATGGGGGCAGACGTCGTCTAGTGTATTTAATTTAGACGTTTTTATTTGATGTCCGACATAAATTAATTAAGATAACCAGCTTAAAAATTAAGATTTTTGACGAGTTTTACTGTAAAAAAAACTAGTGTTATTGCAAGGTATGGTGGTAATCCCCATTTCTTTGGTAACATATTGAGCGCTCGACAATGTGTGCAAAGGATAAGCGTACAACTTACCGAATGTCCTCGTTGGGTCCTCTTGACCTGCATATAAATATTTATTTACTTGAAGAACTGGTTTCGGATTTTTATTGATTTGAAAATGGTATTTTGGCCGTATCCAGCTAAAGGTGTGGGCGTTTATAGCTGATTTGTATTAAAGTGTGTTTTGCAATAGGTTTCGCGTTTTCATATTTTGGTCCATTCTTCATTTAGGCTTTATTTGTTCTTTTTTATTATCCTCGCAGTTTGTCAGACATCGATCTTTTCAAGCAAGGAAATATCTTAGATAAAATATAATATTATATAAAAGTTAAAGCGGCGCTATGGTTACATAAGTAGGTAGGTATACTAATTTATTATTATACCAAATAGTAACTATATATACAACTTCATTTCGGATTCTTAGGCAAGTCTCTAGATAGTTACTTTATTGCTAGTTAGTTATTTTGTGCCATTACTTACCTACCTTCGATCATAAAAAAGTTAGTAGTACCATAGACGAATATCTTTTGTCCATGGTAGTACTTTACTTACCTACTTACTAAGAATCGGTTAAAGCACTCAAAAATACAGCCTGAGAAAGTAAACGAGCAAGGTACTTAAATAATTCTGTCGTTCTTTCTTTCACCTACAAGTTACACCAGCTGTGTTACGAAAATTATTCCTAAGGCTCTTTGTGTTTTAACTAAAGGTTATGCACCTACTTCTTTTCTATAGTTCGTACTCTGAGTACCTAGCTGTATTGTAGATTCCACATGAAGTTCAACTCTTTATGAATCATATTTTATATTAACAATTATTTACCATTTCAGACTCCTTACAAACTTACGACTATTACTAGTCCGCAGGCAATCTCCATACGGAAGACATTTCTTTAGATTTCCTCTGATTTTCTAATGGTGTCTTTGTTTACTGAGGATATTCATATATTTTACTATCATTCGTTAAGTATCCCTACGTACCATGAGATTTGAGACACATACCGATATTCTAAATACCTTCCAGATTCTTCATAATAACGTTCCTGTTCCCGCGGACATGGCTTTTATACGTGGCGAGTGTAATGATCGGCGCTGGTGCAGCCGCGATATGGACCGGTCAAGGAAACTACCTGACGTTGAACAGCGATGCTGATACTATATCCAGGAATTCTGGAGTTTTCTGGGCTATGTTGCAGTGCAGGTTAGTATTTCTTTGTTTATTCACTACGATCAAAAATAGATCCTGCGTGAAAAAAATCTAAATTACAAAAGTTATGATCTGGTTAATTCTTTTCAACGGTCATGTCGATAGTAACAACTCACCCACCCTAGGACCTTCTGTTCAGTTCGGCAGCGATTTTACGCTAATAGGGATGGCGTTATATCTCTGTCAAACTGAGCGTAAGAAAACCTTGTGAAATCAATTAGAAATGAAATGAAATAGTTTATTTCCTCAAAGTGTGTCCTAGAGTAGTTAAACGTTAGAGTTGGTAATTAAGTAGGAAAACGGTTAAATATCCAATCTCTTCCACAGCATGTTCTTCGGCAATCTATTCGTGTTCATAAAGTTCCAAGGAAAGACGCACATCGACGTAGAAACCCGTAACGTTGTTTTTGGCGCCCTAACAGGGGTTTGTGCTGTGGGCATCGTATTCCTCGTTCTTTTAAGGCCGATACGACGTGCGCCGGCTCTTGATGACACAGTCAAGGTAATCCAAACATTGTTATGTAGACTTTAAAGTCCAGTTTCTAGAGTTTGCGCTATGATTGGCGCCCAAACAGGAACAAATATATTAGTAGAAGTAGATGAGCTTCCGACTTATTTGAGACAAATGTCTAAGATAAAAAAGGTTGAAAGTTTTATCTACAGAAGAGTATAAAGAGAAACTTTTCAGGAGTAGTCTTGTTACAACTATTATAGAAATAAGTACTAATTCAGTCGCAATAAAAGCCAAAAAGCTAAAAGAATTTTGCGAAATGAAAGTGAACTCTACCACGAGTTGATACCGTTTATATTGAAACTCGCCGCATTCCTTGTTTGCTGATTGTAATGCAAATGTAAACTGAACTTTTATATATTTATTTAATTAATTTAAAATTAATCTGTAGGGACAACTTGTCAAATGGGCTGATAGTAAAGTTATTAGTTTAGTCTCTCAGACTGCGTGGGTATATTTTATTGAGCTAGAAAGTAAATTGACAACATATAAGGTACCTTACCTTATAAGTTTTATGAATGTTCGGAAGGTTTTTTTGCCTCTCCGTGTTTTTCTGAATGAATGGTGCGAGACTTTCTTTATATTAAGAAAGTTTTATTAATATTTCATAAGACAATTCGCACAAAAAAGATGCAAAAAATTTATTCAATCTTTGATTTATATGATGTAGAAAATTCAAAACAATCCGTATTAGAAATTTTGCTACAAAAATAGTTTAAAGAATTTTGATCCTTAGACAATCTTAGCTTTAAGTTCCATAATACAATAACCTTCCATGTCCCAGGTGGAAACCCTCACATCAGATGCGGAAGGACCTTTAGCCGCGTTCAAAGGAGCCTTGAAGTTATTCTGCACCCGAGACATGCTACTACTAAGCGTCACCTTTATTTACACCGGTGAGACACACCTCCGTTATTTACCACAAACCATTCTCAACCCTATCACAAAGCTATAACAAACTAAATTGTGTGACCGGTATAATTGGCACTGACGAAACATACAATCTAATTTCAATTTTATGCCCTTGGGTATGAGATTGAATTTTCTATAACATTGCGTTGTTCTGAGATCTTTGGCATTTACGCCAGGTGAATGATAATGAGCAAGGCTGGGTGAGTGCTGTTTTGCAATTTTTTGTTGTAAAATACAAGTAAATACTGACAGGAATGCGAGACATTTTAGCACGTGTAATTTGAAATTTGTTTGAGTATGGAACATTCTAATGCTTCCATACTTTTATTAAAATGTGAACCTTAGTACTTAGTACCCAATAATCGATAATACATAAAATATGTGGGAAATAACAATGTTTTCGAACCGTAAAACCAAACATACTTATGAAACCTGTTTTGTTATGTACGGAATATTCATTTATTTTATTTACTAACCACTTTGTTACATTACATAACTTTAGAATACTAATGCATATACGTGGCCATTGGCTAAAGGTAATATTAAGACGTGTTTTTCCCCACCCCTCTCTTAGTAGGTACTCTGATATTATACTATTATTAACACAAATGTTTTTGGCGAGATTGGAACCCACGACCACCCACAACAATGCATAGCTATACCAACTAAGCTACGAAACCAGTCCAAACTAGTGTCTTCAATAATCCAGTTTGTATGTTACTTCCAGGCGTAGAGTTATCTTTCTTCAGTGGAGTGTATAGTCCAAGTATTGGATTCACTCTGGGCATGGGAGAGAACGCAAAGCAACTTGTAGGCCTTTCTGGAGTCTTTATCGGGATGGGAGAAGTCCTTGGTAAGTTATCTTAGGTTTATAAAACCAGAATAGCATCCAGTTCCCATGGCTATACAAGTTCCGCTTAGTTTGGGACTGTTTATTCCCACCTGTTCTGTTGACAGAACTTCTGGGATTTTTTTCCCATTAGTTCTGTGACTTAAAAGACTATGCTTTACACCTGACTTATCTCGACTATTCCCACCTGTTCTGTTGAGTATAATTCTGTTGACTGAACTACTGGTAATTTATCCGCGACTAGAGGGCGTGGTGTGAAAATGTTCAAGGATATTTATTATTTTTTAAGTTAATTTTATCTATCTATTTAACCTGTGTAATGTGTAATACACAACATTGTATTACATCATTTAAAACGTAAAAATACTGTTTTTGGTATAAATACTACTATTTTGGAAATGGTTGTGCGGATTTCGACAAAAGAAAAATAAACACATTGGAGTGTGAAATTTTAGGCAGAAACAAACAATAGTGAGACATCTAGAATTTAGGACGGACGAAAAGGAGTAACGACAAATTTTGGCGTCAAAATTGGCACCTTTAAGTTTTAATTCGGGGTGTTCAAAATTAATCGTACGATAAATTGTACTAGTTTACTAAACACAGTAGGTAGGCTTGGTCCCAAGCTACCAAATATATCAACTAGACCTAGAAAACTGACTATGCGGGCGAAGTCTGAATCGGTTTAAAACGAGTCGGTAAAATAATGTTCTAACTAAACTGTATCTATATCGTAACACTCATGTTGCAACTAGCACAGTTATCGATCGATCTAGAGTGTTTACCTATTGGTACTCGTAATTAGATCTAGTTCAGCTACCTATTTGTAAGTATGTACATAGATTAGTGGCTATCATAAAACACAAAGGCTTGGAACATTCAGCGACAAAAGTTAAAGAAATCGAGAATATGAGATACTAGTAAAATTGTTGTAATGTTGACATGCCCTCGGAATGCTCAGTGCTTGTTCACTACTGAAAATATTTTAGATTAAGTCTAAGGCCGGAATATTGAAACGTCGCTCAAATTTGAGCACCACTTAAAATTGCTCTGCCTCTGTTTGACATAACTCATTTGTAAGAGATGGCAATAATTTAAGCGTGAACTTAATTTAAGTGGCTTTTGATTCGGCCATAAGAGGGGTAATCAGAAGCACAAATAGAAAAAGAATAGAATAAAATAAATATTCTTGGGCATTTCACTCACTCAACGCTCTCAAGTCACAAACAAACTAAGCAAAACTTGTATTATGGGAACTAGATTTCTGAAAGAGTATAAACTGACATTTTTTTTACATACTTATTATAGTTATCTGTAATATAACACCCAGACACATAACAATCATCCATGTTTGCCGTTTGTGTTTGTTCACGGTGGGGATCGAACCCACGACCGTAAGGGATCAGCTATGAGTTATTGATGTTGACTGTACATAAGTACATACTTATCATTAATCAATTGGCAATGGAATATTGCTATTACAAAATGCGTTCTTGATAATGAAGTCATAACGATTACCTAATCATAAGTATCTCTCTAATCAATTAATAATGACCCAATTTCAAATCAATAAGTAATAATTAGAAGTAGATTTAGGTAATTTGCGGTTGTGTTAAAAAAACATAGTTATTACTATGTTTTTTAATTAATTAACAAAAATTAATTCTCGATAAACTTGATTCTGAAAATCGAGTTTGTCTGTTTGTTTGTTCGCAAATCACGTCTTAACTACTGAACCGATTTCAATAAAACTTATACCATTCGGAAGCCCCTTTTCCGGATTGAAACATAGGCTATATTTTATTGAAATCAAAGGTGTGGATTCTTAGATACACCTTGAACTCTCTTAAAACCAATAGCAGCAATTTGCTACGAAGTTCATGGTATGCTGGTGACAGATATTTTTGTGGAAAGTTTCGCACGCATATGAAGTCGCGGGTATCAGCTAGTTAATAACTACATTTCTCCATATTTCAGGTGGAGCTCTGTTCGGTATCCTGGGCAACAAGACCACACGCTACGGCCGCGATCCCATAGTCATAATGGGCTATGTCATCCACCTAACATCATTCTTCCTAGTCTTCATAAACTTACCTAACGTCGCGCCTTTCGGGGACACCACAGAAGTATCGTACATTACGCCTTCAGCTTACCTGGCTATGTTCTGCAGTTTCCTGCTTGGTTTCGGTGATGCGTGCTTCAATACGCAAATCTATTCGATACTGGGAGGCAACTATTCGGACAACAGTACGTCGGCTTTCGCTCTGTTCAAGTTTACTCAGGTGAGTTGGTTTAAGTACTTAATATATAAGTATAATAGTTCATTGATTCAAGTGAAGTTAATTTTGTAATAAACATTATGTTATTTATTTATGTGTGATTTTATAGAAATTAATTTAACAAAAATAAGCATAAATAGGTAATACATTACATGCTGCTTAAACATGAATAAAAATAATTTTCCAAATGATCTCTTCTAAATTAAATAAATGAACATTCAAATCACACAATGCTCTCTTGTCCCAAACTAAGCAAAGCTTGTACTATGGGAACTACATTGCTGATAGACTACTTATATACATTTACTTAATTACAGCTAAATTGATTACAGTTAGCAAACAGCAATCATAAGTCTAAACCTTGGTTGCCTCCTGAAGCTTTATAAATCATCTTCAATAGATGAGTTTTAGTGATGCTTCAACAAAACCCAAATTACACCTAGGTACTGTTTTTTACGAGAAAACAATACTAGTTTTGTGTCTTTACCATATTTTCAGTCAATGGCAGCTGCGGCGTGTTTCTTCTACTCATCCAAAGCGCTCCTCTCAGTGCAACTGATAATCCTGGGAGTACTAGCCACATTCGGCACTGCTACATTTTGTCGAGTAGAATGGGCGGGTAAGGCTCGGGCTAGAGCCGCCGCCTTAGCTGCAATAGACGACAAATCACCCGCTTCCCACTCATTGGCTGATAATTTTCATTATGATTGAGGGTAGCGTTACATTTTAGGATGGCTAGTTGAAAGTTGGAAGAATTTGACTAATGGCAGAAGTTTTGAAATAATGTTTTATGCGTTACATGGATACCTATGTCAAAGTTATAGTTATGTGTTTATATCTCGGTAAACAGCTGAGTAGCTTTAGAAAGGTGCATTCCATAAAAAAATATTGAAAGTATTAATTCAATTCAATCAAAGTATTTGGTATACTTGTTCAGTGTTCTATTTCACGAAGATCGTTTGGCTATGTTTGTGTGTGTTCGCTTTGTAGCACTATGACATATCGAGATAGAAAGAGAGGGAGCTGTTTCCTCTCTTGCTCCCTGGGAGCAGGCAGTGTGTCTACATTCTACATACACACCCACAAACAGCTAAACAGACTTGCGGGCCTAAGATGCGCACCGCGAGATATTTGTCATGTCGTTCCGTCAAAATGTAAGTATTTTGTACCAGTTTAGGAACTATTGCATTATCTGTGGTAATGTTGTCGAGAAACCGCGCCTTTGAATTTTCGACTTTTGAAATTTCTGCATGACTATTATCTCGTCCTCAGAGAGGTACGACGACTAAGAAGTGTCAAAAGTGTACATTATGGCGCGTTTTGTCGACAAAATTAGGTACCACAGATAATGCAATAGTTCCTAAACTGGTACAAAATGCTTACATTTTGACAGAACGACATGACAAATATCTCGCGGTGCGCATCTTAGGCCCGCTGGTAAGCAACTTTTTTTCTGATTAAATTATTACTGTTAATACATCGTAATAATAGTTGGATGCTCTTTTTGATTGACTGAAGTCTAGTGTTTCAGGGTTATGAAAATTATAAT
Organism: Eulithis testata; assembly: GCA_947507515.1. NCBI lineage: Eukaryota > Metazoa > Arthropoda > Insecta > Lepidoptera > Geometridae > Eulithis > Eulithis testata. The sequence continues at coordinate 7,765,045 of OX382203.1, read as the reverse complement.
ACCTCTTTCTTCATTAATTTTCAATAAGGTTTAGATTTGAAATAGATCTCTCGAATATATAGTTTGATAACATATTGTTTTGCACAATAGATTGTTTACAGTAATTCACTAAGCAAGGTGCTGTACTGATAAAGCTTTTTTGTAAATAGTTGTAAGTACTTATAAATATTTTTGCTTCCGTCTAAAATAATCTAAATATCAGATGCATAAGAGTTGATATCAGATATAAGATATGTTCAGAAGAACTGTAAAATAAAAAATATTGATAGTGTGAATGTTTTGTAATGAATGAGATAAAAACATTCCATATATTTTTGTATTTATTTAGCTTTAAGTGAAATTGTAGGTTCCTAAGATGTTATTAAAACAATTTTCGAAATTAAGTTATGTAATCTATTTGCATTTTATCTTATTCTTTGTAATCAGAAGTGATTCCCTAGTCATAAATTCTGCTTTACATTTTTGTTTTATTCTGAATTGTTTTATGAATTAATTAACTTTTGTATAAACTAACAGAAACATTGAAAATAAATAACTTTAAAACATGTTACTTATTTGTTTTACTTTTTTAGTGATAAACCTTTTTAAAATAGTGTTAAAATAATGAAAAAAATGCTTAGGCATTATAAACTAAAAAACAGTAAAGGCATTCTATAAATATGTCTATAATTAAATAACATAGCTACTACATAATAACAACCTAAAACTATGAGTTATTTTATTTATTTTCTTGGGGGTTACCCATTTTGAAGTCCAAGGGTTTGTCATATCCCATTATTTTTGCGTAGTGCATTGGGTCAGAGAAGAATCTAGCTTCTATAAAAAGAGGAATTCCTTTTACTTTCATAGTTGTGAACATTCCAGGAACATCGGGGACTTCCACATCTTCAGATTTGAATTCATGCTGTAAAATTTATTTGTATTTTATTATAGAGACATTACTGTGAGTTTATTAAAAGAATAACCAATATTCATGAACATACCTGTTTTCTGGCCAAGAAGAAAGTAATAGTGGTTGCTTTGTATGTAGCAGTTTCTGGGTTATAGTTTATTTCCGTTACATATTTCTTTGTGATTATGTGTAGTAATATAGGTGTGACGAATGTGAAAAAACCAACTACTGAGCACATTGCTACAATAAGAGAGGTGCTGCCTATACTTGCTGCTTCTCGAATGATAATGGGTTGGGCTATTAATCCAGCTATACTCGAGCTCAGTGAAAATACTTTGACACCCTTAATCTGTGGTGTGAGAGGGCCATTGTATATCGTTTCTAGTTTGCTATCAGTATCGTCAATTACTTTAATTGCATAATTCCTGGACAAAATGTTATTGCAAACACTGATGCCCTTTACATGGGAGGTTATTTGACGAAGAGCTGGATTCAGTTGAGTCTGTAAGCTGATACTTCTCACACACAAACGGAGCATGATGAATACACTATTTTGCGTGATATTGTAACAATATTCGCGTAATATATCTAAAGAATTCGGCAAAAATAAGCTTAGCTCATGACAAAACAACAATACGACCTGATGATACTGAATGACGTGACGGGTCTGTCACTGTCATTGTCATCAGCCGCTCGCTATGTCATGTCGGCCAATTTAATCATCGTTCAAAACATAAGCAGAAAGATTCGTTCAAAAAACTCATTATCCTAAAATATTACACCACAGTACATCAAGTAAACAATTTTTTACAATTTTGTCTTATACATTTATTTTCAGTAAATAATATCGTACGGTTAATATTTATTACGGTTCTGCATGCTTTGTTGGGCAGTTATCTACTTCGTAGCAGTAACCAGTCTCCGTGTCAAGCACCATTGAATCGGGGCAGTCGCACCGTGAAAAGCCACAGACGGTTCCAACCAGCATTTGCTCAGGGTGCTCGCAGGTTCTCTGAGCATTCCAATAGGTTTTTCTGCAGTCACTTTTTCTAATCACCATCCACTCTGGACATATTTCCACACCTGTAAATAATGTATTAAATTGAACGATAGTGTACCTAGGTACCTATATTTGGAAAGAGGAAAAGCCTGTCATCATCACGTCATCTAGAATTGGTCTTGCCAGCGAACAACGACGACGTCGAGCAGAGGCCAATTGAACGAAGTTACGCAGTGTATGCGTACTTTACGCGAAATGTGTGCTGCAATTTGGCTGCGTTTTTGTTCATTCGTTCACCTAGTTAGTAGATATCTCATTTGTCCACGAGGCATGAACAAATTGGACTCAGGGTCCAGAGTTTAATTTGTTAACCTCTGTACTTGAGTCATTAGTACTTACATGAGTTATTGTGCCACAAGCAATTAGAGACCGTAGATTTCTCGTAAGCGGCGCTTGCGCTTATCCAGAATATAATCGTCCACTTTATCATGATGATAGAAACATTTAAAACCTGTCTAGTTTGGTTTATGGATGATTTCTTTAGGTATGTATAGTTTACTCAGCACTAAAAATAACGTGTTCTATGCGAAGATACTCTAACTAAACCAGCTGGATTTGTGTCTAGCTAGAACTTTTATGCTAGCAGACAAGTATAACAATGATGTCATTGTAATGGCGAATCCGATATGGCAGGCGGAATAATATTTTTGTCTCCGGATCAAAACATTAACCGTGTTATTGTTAACTGCACGACCAACTCTAGGTGCTAGCAGTTAGGTACCTAGGTAAGCAAGTTGCATTTTGAAAACACTAGTCTTGTTAGTTACGGTATAAAAGTTAAACATACCGCTACCGGAAACAGTGCCAGTGCTCTACTCTTAAAAATACTAAGTTTGAAAACATATTCCAGTACTTAATGTTTCATTTTGGTCTCAAAATAAAGTTTTGAACTTCAGTTCCCCAAACAAAAGACATAAACGCGCGCGTAAGTGGTGCGTAGCCCGTAGGCTATGCGTAGTAATTAGCTACGTCGCGTAGGTAATTAGTTCTACGCTGCGTAGCTTATTTGCGCGGCGCGCGGCGGCGGCGGAGGCGGCAGCGGCGGCGGCGGTCGTAAGAGAGGTGCCACACGGGCGTTGCTGCTGCGCTGCGTCGTCGCAACGCAGTGACTTCAACGCAATGAGTGCCGCACGAGCGCTGCGACGACGCAACGCAACGCAGCTTTCTCCGACATCGCAGCGTCGACGTAGAGCGGTGCCACACGGGCGCTGCTGCTGCGCTGCGTCGTCGCTGCGACGTTGCAGCGTTGACGCACCGCAGCACCTCTTCCTGCCTCGTCTCCATCACTCTTTGAGCGCTGCGCGTCCGTTGTTTCGACGCACGTTGTTTCAGCGCACCGTGTGGTATGCCGGGCAGATTCGTATGTAGAACTACGCAGCGCAATGGCAGCGCCCGTGTGGCACCGCTCTTACTCATTACGCATTATTGAGTTTCCTCTAGTAGGTATTTGAATTATTTTCCGCACCAATATACCTACTGGTTTTCTAGCATGTTGTAAGACTTGTAAGTTCCTCGTAACATTTACCCTAATAAATTAAAAAAAAACACTCGCTTTTGGTGTCAAAATTGATACTTGAACATTGTTTTTGTTAGAATCAAGTTAGAACAGGAAAGTTTCGTTTAAGATAAGGGGCGAATCATCGTCCCTAAACAAGCAGTGAATGGGCACAAAGCAATCGGACGACAAACACCGACTATTGGTACAGTTTATCTCGACGCAAACAACTCACGACACGTAGGATAAGATGCCCATTTCTATACAAAAGTTCTAGAAGATGGAAAAAAATAATGTGCCTTGACTCAGTCACTATACGGTAATTATAATCGTTAAATTCATGAGTTTTGTTTCAATTTTTGAGAAAATAAACAAAAAGAATAATTATGACCAAAAATTGATAAGATTATGTTGCTAAAGCTGACAGGCATCATGGCTCAGTCGGTAGTAGCTCTGCCTTCTGTGCTGTGGGTCGTGGGTTCGATCCCCACCGAGAACAAACATTTGTGTGTGGCAAACATAGATGTTTGTTCTGTGTCTGGGTGTTACTATGTATTATAAGTACCTATGTATTTACAAAAAAAAGTATATAAGTATTATGTCAGCAATCTAGTTTCCATAGTACAAGTTCTGCTTAGTTTGGGACTAGAGAGCGTTGTGTGTAATGTCCAAGAATATTTATTTATTTATTACTAGCTTCCGCCCGCGACTTCGTTCGCGTCCCGTTGGATCCCGTTGATTTTCGGTATAAAAAGTACCTAGCTTATGTGTTAATCCAGGTCACGAACAATATACATATATTCCAAGTTTCATCCAAATCGGATCGCTTGTAAAAATTTTATCTTTGTGTTTGTACACGTAGCTTAAGAATAAAAGTATTGTTTTCTTAATTTGATTATTTACGGCCAGGTTGTGCACCCACCAACATAAAAAGGTTTCTTGAATATAGTATATTTCATTACAAGTGCGGAACGACTGTCATTGTAAAGAGTTCCGACAAATGTCTACCCGAGCCGAGGCGCAGCCGAAGGCGAGGGTTGACAGTCGGAACAAGTTGCAATGACGGTTCCGCATGTGTACTGAACGACTATTTTTAATACAGTTGCGAAAAAATGAAGCAATTTAATAAAATATTTTGTGCAACAAACAACTAAACTTGCTATGAAAATTTCTGAAAAATGGCGCCAACCGTAGAATATAAGCAGTTTTTTTTTCTTCCCCCATTCTGGTAGGCAAAGGGAACAGCCAAGTCTTCAGTAGAATTTTTTTATTGATATGAAATGAAAATGAAATTTAATGAGATGAAATGAAATGAAACCTAACCTAACTCATTAAATCAAATCATTAAATCAGATATTGAAACAAATTAGTAGCTTCTTTTTAGAAATATACGTATTTGCATGAATCATAAAAACTTCTATGAATTTTTTGAGTAAAAACTTCATGGTTGGTTTTTCTTTTTAATAGACATTATTTTGACAGTTGGGAAAGAGAACGCACGAGTGCGGGAAAGGTAAAAAAAGCACGAGTGTGTAATACCCCACATCCCGAACGCTATACATCCCTGCAATACGCCACTTTTTGAGCAACTGTATTAAAAAAACCTTTTTATAACACATTTGCTCGTAAAGGGTCTCTTATTTCACCAATTTCAGTATCGTAATGTATGTCATTACGCACTCGTGCGTTATGGTAATGTAAAACGCACGGTTTATCAAGATGCTCCCACTAAAACGAACGGGGGCCCGGCCCCGGCGCGGGCGGGGTGCGCGCGCCGCGCTCTACGATAAAAAATAAGCATTTAATTCTTTTACAAATTGTTCAAATTTTTCTAACTGCTTCAACAAGTGAATAAAGATTTATTCTTTGAAGAAAGTCCGAGTTTTATTTATTTCCTCGCAAATGTGTTATAAAACGTCGTATGACATACGTGCGCTTTGAAAATTACAGCCTCTGCTTTCTTGTAGCCCTCGCCTACGGCTCGGGCTGGCAATATCGCCTCGGCTGTAATTTTCAACTCACCGCACTCGTATCACAATGTACTATTATGTTGGTGTTCAAGCTGTCAGTTGTTCTATGTCACTTGTGTTTTGCTATACCTACCATTTCTAACAAATGAACGGCTGGACTGATGTTTTTACTGATAAATTTTTTTGGATGTTCATCTTTTCCAAGGGAACGGGATAAAAAGTATCCTATGTGTTAATCCAGGTCACGGACAATATATATTCCAAGTTTCATCCAAATCGGATCCAGCGATGCAATCAGTCTAATCGTCTAATCATAAGAGAATGTTTAGCTCAATAGGAAAATACTTATATAGGTACCTTTTTTTAGAGCCATCATAAATCAGGTCAAGTACCAAGTAGGTTAACCAAGAAAAACCTAATGACATAGCGAAAAAAAAAATAGATAAAAGATGGGCAGTGTGCAGATTTTAAGAAAAAAAAAACTACGGATCATGGTGAACACAGAAAAAACTAAAAGGGAATCGAGTGTGAGCAATTAAGTGTTTATATATTTGCCGCATATTGCCTTCCAAATCTGCCCATAGCCTGCAGTTTTTTGTGTAGTGTGCAGTTCTTAAGAAATGCTTTCCTACATTATGCCGGGCGTCTGACGACTTTTGAACTCTATGTTGCGGTGTGATTGAGATTGAGATGAGACGGCCTAAAATGAGTAGGATATGAGTTTGATTTTCGTGCTCACACACGGTTGCTCATACACGTTGACTCTCCACCTAAAATAAGTATGTTATCTTAAACTAAATACTTAAAAAAAAAAACATAATTTAACCAATGAACTAGGTTAGGTTGCTAAGTACTGAAAAACTCGGTTTGTTTTAATCGCAGATACGTTAGTTTCAAAAAGTAATTTCCAAACACCACCTTATCTCTATGTAATGAAAAAGCTACTTTATACCACTTCTGCAAGGCTACTAATCGCATTATTGTGCTAAAGCGTTAGATGACGGCCAACGTTTTTTAGAAAGTTTAAGTGAAATCGACCATGAACTGTTTTTAAAATGGGTGATGGTGGTGTTCCTAATAGCTATTATTAAACAAATACACCATATTAATAAAATAAGATTTATTTTGTACAACATAATAAGCTTTTAGTAGGTAACCCAACCATCAATCCAGTAACTAGGTGATCGTAACTAAGTTGAGACATTTTTTTTTATTATCGATATATTTGTAGATTTTAATCGAAACTAAAAAAAAAGTTTTGTTTTAAATATAATTATTTGTACGGTTTTATCACTTGGCGATACAACTAAAAGTTTAGTGTACGTACTTAAAAAATTGTTGATTCTCTGGATAAAATCCGCAGTCAAAACAAAGTTGGTAAAAGCAAAAAAATCTTTTGCGTACGATTAACCTTTCCCGCCAATTTGAAAGCTCAGCAAGCTTTATTTTGCCAAAAAAAATGGATTTCAACTTTATATCTACCAAAATACAGTTGAACTTAGCACGGTCCGAAACGGGCGTTACAGTTTTTTTCAGTTACGTCTATGCAATGCTCTATCTCGTTTCAACTACAGAGTTTTAACGGCTATCTCGTTCGCGCTTTGTTGAGATTGGTGTTGCTAGCATCTGTCTCTCTCAGCGTGCTAGTCAGTTCAGTTGTGTTTCAGAGTTGTTGAGAGAACGTATCTTTTGACCCTCGTCGCGAGTTTGTTTACATTTTGTAAACACTGATAAACTATGAACCGAGCTTTTACAAATACAATATTATGATGTGAGGATTTTGGAAAGTTATTGTTTAAAGTTTTTGGATTTTTATCGTCAAGATGCAGTCTGATGGAGTGTTTTGGATACTTTTGGGAGTGATATGCCTTGCGGAGGCGGCTATGATGGGTGACCAGTGCGACTGGACCGGCAGGTATGTAGATGTTGAAAGTTCTATTATTCTTTGTGACATACTTGTTTTGTAAAAGAAATATAAGTAGGTAGGTATGTAATATTTTTGTGACTTTTATAGTTTGCTCATTGTTAGTGTTTTGTCTCTAAACACAGAAAATAGAACTTTTTTTTACTAATTTTTAAGTCGCCCAAGAAAAGGTGCGATACAGCATATACCTACCTACCACTAAAAGTCCATCGGCGGCAACCCTCTAGGGCAGATTCAAAGAGTGTTAATAGGTAGGTACCTATAGGAACACATATATAGGATAGATTTATGGTGTACCTACCTGCTACGTAAGTACTGTAGTTGTAGGTTTTGTGTATTTATTGTGTTGTACCTACCTACCTAAGTCGGCAGGTGCTTATTTTGTAATTCCAATTTCCAATACAAAAAAAGAAATTGCAGCATTTTCATGTTTTGGGAGGTACTTTAACCTACAACTACTTATAGGTAGTACTTATAGATAGGTAAGGTACCTAATACTTAACCAGTAGATTATTTTATTAATTTTATTACGTACCTACAGAAATATATAGAAATAAAACCATCCCAAGTTCGAAGATTTGAAATCCAAGATTGCGTTATAACGATTGTAAATAGGTGCCCCGAGGCAGGATTCCTTTATCATCAGCTTCGAGAAGATCGCTTATAAACTGCTATTTCAATAATATGCCATGATTGCGTGCCACAAATTGTTGGCATCCAATTCATACTATTCAGATTTTGCATTCTATGAATTCCTTGATTGGTTTTGTGTAATTGGACTGATTTGAATAATGACGTGTCGTACTCTATGACTAGATGAAGAGGTCGAGTAGGTGGGTGTAGTAGGTACAATCTTGATGTAGGTAGATACGTATGTATACACATAAGTCTGTAGTTGTATAAGTTATGATAAAGTACCAACTAATCCTACTAATATTATAAACGCGAAAGTTTGTAACTATGGATGGATGTTTGGTACTATTTCACGTAAAAACTACTGATCCGATTTGGATGAAACTTAGGATATATATTGTCCGTGACCTGGATTAACACATAGGCTACTTTTTATCCCATAAAATGAACGGGATCCAACGGGACCCGAACGAAGTCGCGGGCGGCACCCTGGTATATAATATAATTGCCAAGATATAAAGGTAAATAAGATATAACTTTCTATTCGGCAAACGATACTAACCGGCGTTATCAAACGCTCCATCTTGGAGCATTTTGACAGATGTCACATCACAACTCAGTCGGTTGGTATAGTTTGTTGGTCGTAGGTTCGATCGCCACTGAGAACAAACGTTTCTGTGTGGCAAACGTAGGTGTTTGTTCTATGTTTAGCTGGGTGTGACTATGTATTACTAAAGTATACAAATAGGTATGTAAATAAGTACAAGAAAATATAAGTATTCTATTTTCCATTATACTAGGTCATGAAACCATGTCTTGTGCCTTGAGTTTTTTGCTGCCCTTATTTCATTCAACTACGTACAGGTTGACAAGTTTAGGTACCTACCTACCTCTTAGAGTATTAGTAACATTACTTCTCTCAACACTTCTAGTCACAAATGTCCTCTCAGTAATTCTCACGCATCAAAAAGTCAACAAGCTAATAAAAATTAAAAGAAATAATCATCATATCGTCCGGCCCGGAAATGATACCATAGGGCTCGATTACGAACAGAATCAACAAGGGTTTCCCATCGGGGTGGCGGCGTGGGAAAGCACTGTGGAAACTATTCTCGTCATCCCCCGTGGACTCGTGTGTGGACACGTGACCTTTCCGCCCCGAATTTAGGGGTAGGGCCTTAGGGCTATGGTCATTGCCGAATGGCTTTGTTCTCGTACAGTCAACAACAAAAGTAAAATGATTATAGAATTGAACACAAGCAATTTTTGATATTCCTCCAACGAATACTTAAATTTTCCAAACTCCACGAAGGTAGAGAGCATATCTATATCTCTTTCTATCCCATCTAGTTTACATCACTTTTTGGCTGCATATACCACTTCCCCTCCATTGAAGATCAGACCATATTAAACTATGTCGGGACTCGGGACCTGTAGCCACACCTGTAGCAGCTGAAAAGTTATGATCAGAGTCAATGATAAAGGATTTTGAAATCTGAATAAGTATTCTGGTGCTGACAGTACCTACATAATATTTATAATAACAACATGGGGTGCTAGAATATTGCTACTTTAGGTATTGATTAGTATAGCTTTTGTAGGGGAGATAAAGCTTTATCTGAGCATTATGATAATATTTGAAGTTGTTTTGCTAAGTACTTCCTGAGGAAATGGTTTAACATGTCATTAGTCACGAGTCGGAGTGGGTAGGGTCAGGTGGACAATGAATGTTCTTAGATAAGAAACGCTTTTAAGTGCTTTGTTATAGCTTTGTAGGTATACCTATTTCATCGAAGCCAGTTACTATAAAAGCTTTCCTACTGCAATCAACAACTCTATTTAGTTACTCGTACCTACCTAATGTGCATTGGGCTGGTAAAAACTACTGCGCCTAGAGCTAACCATACCTGTTTTGTTTTTTATCATAGGAATATGTTTCGGTGTTATTTATGTACAATAAAGCGTTTTCATTCATTCATTATCATGGTAAAAACAAGATAATCGCAAACGCGTCGAGAAAGTGAGATTATCCCGCGAAAGATATCAGCCGTAGTCGCGGCTGCAAAAAAACCAATTGAGTGTCAATGTACCAGCATCACTCGGGGCATTGTCGAGCATTCAAGTTCATACATTAATATTTATTAGGGAGGGAGGCATACGAGGGGACCGAGATCTGTTTATTATAATATCCTCCTCCATTATAACGCGTTCGCACGATATGCGCTCTGATTGACAAAGTGCTTTGGAATTATATATACCTTACACTTTACAATCGATGGAACACCAAGCTGAAAAAGATAGAAAGTTATAGCCAGACAGAAGAAGAAACAGTAAAAAATAGTGGACAGTCCATTCCACTCATAATTGAATCGTAGATTGAATTGAGCACAGTATTGTACCTACCATTAGAGGACAGAACGATGCACTAAAACTGTGGATTAATTTAGCTCCAACCGATTGCTAAGATTTAAAATTGGACACTTCCTGCCTTATTCTTTAGACTGCCTCCCCTTCGCTTAGACACTAGGTTGGCTTAAATTGTAGTGACCTACAGTTTTTTGACCGTACTCGATTCAACCTGTTACTGTTACATAATCTAAGAACCTAGGAGCTACTACCATAGTAACGATATTATATTTCTCATACAAAAAGTAAATATACTATGAATGGCGTGATCTATGGTGGAAGCGTTTAGTAGTCACAGGATATGAATGTACAATCAGTTGCAATGCGCTACCCTGGTTTGATGACGTCAGTAATTTAATTGTCTTATTAGATTGCCCCACGCAACTGCATGAGAACGACGGATGTGCGTAATGCCAACATAAATAAAAAACCTTAACACTTGCTATAAACAGGATACACTTCCTTAGCTACAGAATGCAAAAGTTTTAACCCTTGATCTCTATTCATTGTAAGAATTTCTAAAGAAACGCAATGTTTTTTGTATGCGCCTGGCGCCAAAGCGACAAAAGATTGCTTGGGTGCTTGGAGACAACAAAAGACATTGCAAAGGGTGCACTTGCACCGAGTTGCAGGTTGTATTGTTCACCTGTTTTTTTTTTACGCAACTTCGTATGCGTGCGTAACTTTCCACCAAAAACTGTCTGTCAACCAGCATACGATGAACCTCGTGTCAAAGGCTGCTTTTGGTTTAGAGAGGTCAAGCTGTGTCTAAGAATCTTTAATTTTAGTTTTTGGCTTTTTTACAGTTTCATAATAGTATATAGAAAAACATTCGTTTCGGGATAATCGCTCAAAACGTGGCGTAAGATAGACGACTTTTATGACAGAAAAAATTAGGTAACAATATGGTTTATTGTAAGCACCATATGAGTAGAACTAAGATTACAATATGGTTGATTGTAGGTACTTACCATATGAGTAGAACTAAGTATGAGCGGAAGCAAGTTATTTAATAATTCTATTGATGGTGTGAATGTTAATACGTAATGCAAAATCGCCATCACTTATGCGAAACGGATGTTCTAAGCATATTCCTCACATTATTAAACACGAATGATACGATACGATGACAAATTGCATTCCTTTACTGACTTACCTACTAGAACATTTTGCAAAAAAATGCTAATCAAAATCAATACTTATCGTACCTAATGTAATTTGGTTGAAATGTCTAAAACAGTGATAACATGGAAACTACAAACAGTGTGAACTATGTTTGCGGTTTTACTTCCTGAATTTGACCTATATCAAACAGCTACCGGTTACGGATGTCGCTATCACATTAGTTGTGGTCACGATAAAACATCAGATGGCATTGCGCACGCAAGGAGTCTCACGCCTCCCATATGGTGAACACCGCACCATACTTCAGGACGTACTGTTCGTGCAAGCCAAGCCCAGTAACTTTAGTAGATCCCCTGGAAATAAGATTACATATTTGCAACGGACGCGCTTCAAGGAACTTTTAAACTTGAGACTTCAATTTACCACATTCTATCTGCCAATCAAATCTGACCAAGCTGTTGATAGGTTGATTACTTTAAGATTTTCTAAGAAGCCCAGTCTAGTTTTTGCTACCAGTTGAATTCCGCACATCTGCTTCCACATTTCAAGGATACGGAGGACACATACGTTCAAGATCATTAGCGATTTAGGCGATTCAGCAGTGCGCTGGGATCGTTCAGCCTGGACATTTCACATGGCTTGTGGGAACTGGGAGCGCCACACTAGGTTACACTAAGAGAAAACAACCGTCACATGTTGTGGATGAAATCACGGTTATTTTTGTGTGCTCGATTGTTTTTATTCGCTCGCCAATTGGGGGCAATCAACGACACGTGTTCCGTCCAAGACGCTCGAACGCAGCCATTGAGTTCGTTTAGTTTAGTAGATCATGTCTAGGCAAATAATGGAGCTGGCTAAAATATTGCATAACTTGTGTCTGAGGACACTGTTATTAAAAATAAAAAGGATAGGAAAATTCCCATGGCACTCGACCGTTGCTCCCATGTCACATAAAATGTACTTACACGCAAAGAAATATTTTTATGAACGCTCTCAAGCCCCAATTACAAGAGATAATGTGTCTGTTCGTTACTAGCTTAGGAGGGTAATTCAATGCCTCTGCCATGTGTCCACTTACACTATCTTTTGTTGTAAAGTAAGACCGTGTACTCACCTACCTACTCCCTTAGATAGTTTACACAGTTTTCGGCGTTGATTGTTGTAACGATTATGACCTACTTCGGCGGAGCAGGTTGCAACAGAGCTGTCGTGCTTTATTTGAATTTATACCGTCTATACCGCAATGGACCTACTCTGGCTTTTCTAAGTGCTGGTCGAGGTTTGTTAGCGCGAGATGTTGATTCCGAGAACATTCGAGCTAATTGTTTCATTTCATCGAACACGGCGTTCCTTGAATGAAGTGAACTCACTAATTAGCGGGGAATAGTAGGTCGGCATTGTATCGGCGCTTGGCGCGGCGGGTTAGATGAAGGCACTCTTTGTGTCGCTGTGTTTATTTTTTCAATTCTTTCTCGGAGTTCCTTCCACGCCAATTACGATGTGATAATTTCAACGCAAGCGGCGCCGCCCGCTCTAATCAATATCTATTTTACGATTTCTTTGGGTTTTTAATTACTTACATCCAACTTTATGGCCGTAGTTTTTCCTCAAATGTTAATTTACTAGCATCTTGTAATCTTTGTACTTATTAGAACGTTTTACTTTATAAAAAATGAGTTTGTTTCATTTCTGTTCAATAGAACAGGACCCTTCTCAGAATCTAGAACCGTGAAACGAGTAGTATAAATAAGCCAAAAATATAGGAATTGGGATGGTCGGGGCTCATGCATAATGCATGAGTCGATGCTGGTCCATCATTACGGCGGCGGGCGAGGCGCGGGCGCGGGCCGTCTCGTCGCACGAGCTGCATTCTAATGTGCCACAAATTGTTCGACACGATGTCAAATTACAATGTTTCATACCTATGTATTTCCGAAAGATATTCCTGAGATCTATGATTTGTATTGTCATGAACCATTGTCCTTCCGATTTAGACACATGCTTAGAATATTAAGTGATTCAGTTGAAGTCTCCGTGTGGAAACCAATTGTTTTTAAACGTAGGTCTTTTACCTCAGTGTGGTTAAAAGGAGTTCATAATATGGAAATACAATCTTGACAAGATGGGGCTTAAAATGTAAATTTAATGAAGCTTAACCGCTAATGAGGCGGCACGGGCCTTCGTAACCTGAGTCTCTGCTGCGATGGCTTGGCGGGACCCGCCTCGGCGCGACGTCCGGATAAGAGCACTGCAGGCCCCATCAAATCAACCATACTGTGTCCACCCATCCTACATAATATTCGCAGGAAGTAAGCCAACATCAACCCATGCCCGAGTAGCTGCATCAGAAAAGAAAGAGCATTTTTATTCAAATAAATGACCACATTGAATACATGTCATAATGCAGGCCATACACACTAAGTTTTGCATGATGGTTATGACCTTACATGCATAATCGACATGCAAACCCTAGCGTGTATGGCCGAAAAATGTACAGTTATGCGTGCATGCAACCAATGAAATATCAAAATCGATATTTTTTGCTGCGTGTGTGGCGCCCGGCGAGCTTGCATGCACAGTTCTCAGTAGCTGTCCTACACAAACGTCATGTAGCTCCAACTGAGAGTTTATGGCAAAACTGTGCATGCAAACCCTAACGTGTATGTGTATATGAAGCTCGGTTATAACTCTCGGTTATGCATGCAAGGTTATAACCATCATGCACAACCTAGCGTGTATGGCCTGCATAATGGTGGCTGCATGAACATGTTTGTATCCCTGACTGTTTTGGACAACCATAGCTTATCTGGATCGCAAAAAGAGGAGAGTGGCGCGGCGACCAACCGATTATAATGTAAAAAGAGGTTCGCAGTCGTTCCATAACCGATTGCAAATGGCAACTGCCGCAGGCCTCGCCATTTATAGCGTCGCAATCTCGACTGCTAAAAAATAATCATGCAGCGATTTTCCTCTCCGGTCCATTCCTATCTATCGGTTTCGATACCTACCTACTACGAAACAAAAGGAGATAGGATGCTTCCCGACAGCGAGTGACAAAAAACGGTCAGACGGCGACGCGGTCCCTCTTCAAAATGCCTGCGCGTACAACTCTCTTTTTACTATTATCGATTTTAGGTAGACTGTTCGTATTTCTAAATTGATCGACAATGGATTCTAACAGATAATGGCATAGCTCTGGAATTTCATATCATCATGTTATGTGCGACACATAATTCCATGATGATCTGAATTACGATCTGGCTTATGTCGCTTGCCGAGACAAGAATGCCATAAAAGAGCCTCGGGTCTCATATTATAACTCGTTTTGTTTACACCACGGCCCCAGCATGGAGTCCATAACTGAGTCGACACAACAATGGCTGCCTTACGGGTTTACTACGACGTTTGTTAAAGATTTTGCCGGATAAAGGCTAAATTGGCTTAACAGTATACCAGCTTAATAAGGTGTACTTGCCTTTATGTCGGTGACAATCGCTATATTCCGCGATTCTCGATTATATTTGCTCGCAATCTCTTAATTTATCGCTTTGTCCACTTACGACTCGGATTTTACTATAAAGGTTTATGTGTAATATAGGCAGTACTTACTTACCTACTTCTTTTTACATTTTACATTTTAAATTGTTTAATTCCAGCCGACTGGGCATATGCTACGCTTGAAGAATATTGTAACTTTATCCGTAAACACGCAAATCGACATTCGATACGTTCGATGGATCGAGGCGACGGATTTTGATGCAGTGCTTCATAAATTGCTCATAAAAATAAGCCTCAATGGATTTAGTAACAGTAGGGTACTCAACGGGAAACTTTAGCTTTATGATTAAAATTATGAGCGGATGATGACTTGAAAATCTCAGTTTCATTTTAACAGCCTCAGATCAAACTTCGTAGCATAGACACGAAACAGCATCTTAATGGTCCAACCAATAACGTTCTTTGTCGTTTACACCTTCACATTTTTCATTTTGTTATTTGTGAATCATCCTGTATTGTACAAAGTGCAAGATTACTGGCGACTGCCAAAGGATTTATGACTGGGGTCCGGTAAG
The DNA here is from genome assembly GCA_947507515.1 of Eulithis testata. Classification (NCBI taxonomy): domain Eukaryota; kingdom Metazoa; phylum Arthropoda; class Insecta; order Lepidoptera; family Geometridae; genus Eulithis; species Eulithis testata. The sequence continues at coordinate 7,749,467 of OX382203.1, read as the reverse complement.
CGGCTTACCGGCTACCACAATAAGAGAGCCACGATCGAAGCTTTTCACACCTCGATATTTGGCCTGCGAGTTAGCTTCAACGCCTCTTGTGTGCCTACCTACCCTTAAAGTTCGCACCTCACCGTACATAACACGTTCTCATTAGATATGTAAAGTTATGCGTGAGTTGATGTAGCCATGTGCTTATTCCTTCACATTCCAAATGAAATAAATCTATAGTAGCGCTTTCGTCGGAAAAATTGATTTATTCCATTTTAGTCCACCACTGTAAATTATAATAAGTAATGTAAGTCAGATTCAAGAAAAGTTTATGTTTGACACTCAGTAAATAAAGGTGTCCACTACTGTAGAGCTACGTTCAAATTGTCTCAAAGTGACCTTTTCACCAAACATTCATCAATAAGACATAGTAGAATGAGTCTCGATAGGTACAGTCCCTGCGTGACTAGAGATCGTGTTCTACGAGCTCTATTATCCAAGTGAAAGTCGGCTTACGATGGTCTTGCGTGTTACGAAAACGCTTTGCGACAGTTTATTATCTCGGATCTCGTGAGTGATGAGATTAAGATTGTGCGAATCGATAGTCGATTGCAATGTTGTACCTACCTCGAATAAAGGAGTAGAAGTTTCAAGGAGTACCTACACCAATTTGATTGAATCGAATGTTGTATAAATCAATGCACAATTCTACATTACTAAGCTTTAATTCAACAAAGTATCATTGTAATCAATGAACTAAAGAAATAGACTTATAAAAGATTGCCCGATAAGTAATGTCTACATTGTGTCCAATGTAATTGCGATCCAGCTTTTGTCAAAGTGCCGGGGTTAATCAAAATTACATTACGCGTTTCGTCACGGGTTCTCGGTTCGACAATCGACAGGCTCGGCGCTGCGCCGCTGGAGCAAAAACCTGTGCATTCAGTGCAAATGACACACCTTCATATCGCGTCCTTTGATTGATGGAACAATTTATTGAGGCCGACGTCGTTGTATTATGAAAAGGTGCACTTATCAGCTCACTCTTGAAAGTGACAAATTCTTTACTTATCACAGTTGTAAGTTATTGAACATTTTGAGAAGTGTGAAAAGTTTATTTGAACTTAAAAAATACCCACTTAAAGTTGCTTAAAACAAACACCAGTGGCACCACCCCGTGGCCTTGTTCCTAAGTAACAAAATTGCTAATTGTAATACTTATCTTCATACTGCTTGTAAATGAGAAAGGTTCTGTACTAAACCACTAAGATCTTTCAAACCAATGACCAAATAAAGAACGTGTTTAAAAACCTTACATGAATTTTGAAGCAATGCTTCCGAATGTTATGATAATCCCCGACCGGTAAGTGCACCTGCACATAACAATGGAGCATCATTGAATGTTGGTATATATTACGTTAGTAGAATATATTCGAGAAGATAGGTACATTCAGGCGTAGGCGTAGCCGCGGCGTCTAACTAGTTATGTAAACATCGTTGACCACTACCGATACTGGCACAAGCTAAATACACAAGAGTGGAAAGGTACACTTACTGTTGGGTTAGGTGATATTTCTAAGGTGGAATGCGTGACTTAGGTGGCGGAGTATGTCTGTGTAACTTCAGCAAATTTGCCACAGTAAGTATATCACAGAAAACCTAATATTCCTGATAAAGCAAGCAAATGGAAGATAAAAATGCGATGTTTGAACAGGATAGAGGCGTTGCGGTCAAAATATTTTATTTGCACGCGCCGCGGACAAAAGAACACAAAGAACGATTGTGGTCGCCCATTGTTGTGGTTGAGTGGCTTCTAAACAACGTCCACGTACGAATGAACGTTTTCGAACGCGTGTTACCGCATGGAATAAAGAAAACAGTTGAAGATCAAAAACTATGCTATGCTAGGTTTTATTCTTACCTAACTGAAGAGGTAAGAATAACATGATAGCTAGAACATAAAATAATGATTATCAACAATAAACACAATATTTATGCAGTCATTATCAATACGGCAGACCACTGCCATAAATATCTACCTAAAAAGAAATTAAGACCCGAGTTTTAAGATAAGAATAAAGCCGTCCAACCTTTAGAGAGGTTCAGAAAGCTGTTATTTTAGCGCCATAAAGCTATAAACTCGACATTGACTTGTAATTACTGCCTATACATGTAAATTTTATATAGGCATTGGTGTTTTAGAATACTAAAACACCAAAAAATTTTGGACAAATATGTCCACTTCTGTTAGAGTATTTTTCAGCAATAACGAAGAATCACATGTTTTGGTCAGCCTTGAACGTCAAAATGCGTCACTGCGCCTAATTTATGGACTTGGCTCATGTGCATGGTCCCTCACTAATTGGCTCCAGCTACCCAACTTCATATTTTAAATGCCCCTTATTTGAATAAAATTCCGATTGGCAACACAACCAATTTATTTTTTATACTTTTTGATTCTGATTGAGCTTACGGAGTACGGACGGACTTGTCTTCGGGGCATCATTTGTGCCGCGCGCGCTAAATGAATGTAATATTTTGTGCCGTACGGTATATACCTCTCCATAAAATTGTGTTTAATGTCACCGGTTAAAAAATGTTTATAAATGGTTGTAAAATAGCAACATTTTAATAGAAGCATCAACTTATTTTATAGGCAGCAATTAACGTCCATGGAGTAGGTAGGTTTGTTTGGCTCGCGTGTTCAAGCGGTATCTATCTATAATTCTACATAAGCGATGTACCCAACTATGAATAAATAACAGAAAGCTTACAGCACAATGTACATCATGCTAGCTATAACTTTTCTTAGTTAAAGCCTTTGTGATGTCAACGGCCGCAGGCTCTCTCTGTAGAAATAAACCAGTTAGTCTTCACTTTTGGCTTTGGACTTGGTTCCTTTCTAGACTTGTGGGCACTAATCTCAATTCGTGGGTGTAGCCGGCAATGTAAAGTTATTTTAAATGAGGTCGATAAATCTAATGAAACAGTAGGTAGTGGTGGGTGTCGGGCGCAGCACGGCGCGTGCCACAAGGCCGGTCAACTGAAGGAGTCAGATAATCCTACCTAAGGTTCTCGCTCGCTCCGATCCGCTCGCTCTATATGGCGCAAGTATTAACAATTATGCCTTTACCAGTTCAGCAATCCGTGTTCGTCATTGCAGTTGGTTTGCAGCATCGTTATTTCGTCATTTCGCATACGACACCGGACACCGCTAATACCTTATTCAAATTAATCGCCAGATAAAAAAACGCCACAACCAAATTTAGAATCTGCGATGTTGATTTCAATGACCGATTTGGTATCGTATCGGTTTTGGTGCTCATTTACCTACTTACAGTTTTTGCGTTGGGACATTTACATCGTATTCTTAATATGGTTTGTTGCATTAAAAAAACTAGGTAAACCTTTTTCGCTCATATACTTATTTAGTAAGTAATTCTCGTTTTAGCAGGATCGCATTTGCAGTGGCCGGGGGCGGTTTGTCCAAGTTTCTGAGGTCCACCGTTAAATAATAACAAGCGTATAGCAGTCCATGGTTCCAGTGGGTTATAAATTGTCCGCTGCCGGCGGGCACGCTGCACGCAATCTCAATGCGGAAAATATACCCGAGCCAGAGAGTAGTGACTACTTTACCTAGGTATCTATATACCAGCTAGGTAAGTATAGACAAGGCTATACAAGCCGCAAGAGCACGGGCTGCGGTGCCGGGGGCTACGCTCAGCCAAGCTTTATTTGAGCTCAATACTCTCAAACCACTAGTCTGGGCGAATAAACAGTTTACGTAGGTACCTAATCAGCTATGTATGTATTTGAGTTTACAAAATTGCGGTTTTCGTTCCTAACCCCTTATGGTACTACGGGTAAATCTATTCTGTAACCTAAATCCACGTTTTATAATACAGCCACTATGATAGATTATTGTCTAGCCATTGAATCCTCTACAATTTTTTACCAATAAGGCTTCTTTTATTACATCACACTTAAAGCAATACAAGACACCAAAACCGCGTTTTTAAGAAAGCGGTGTAGTTTTATTACTAATTAACTAATTTAATAATAATTACATTTATATTTCATCATGGACTATTTAGTCCGTGCCTTCATTTACCTATTCCATAGCAAGACGTAAGAGATTTTCGAAACACACGCACACCTTGACAGATCTATCGATCGATCATCGTGTGATGATCGTAATATTCAGTTCAGCTATCGACCATCATCGATGTAAATCACGACCAGCTTCTTTGGAAAAATTCTGTACCTACCGTATTGTTGCCGCCAAACAGAAAAGTTCAATAAGTTATGTTTTTTGGCGTCATTATAGCGGTAGCAGTTTTTTTTGGAAATAAAAGCATATTAAGAAGCCAATCCGGGAGGTTTGCTTCCAGGCGGGCGAGCATTACGTTGCGCATTCCGGTGTATTGTCGCAACCGGCCAAGGCTGGATTAGGCTTATTGATTCCGTTGTTTTTATAAAGTCGTTCATTACTGAAGTAACGATAAAATGGCCGCAGCATGTTTTTTGTCGTAAACTCGTAGTAAAATTATTAATTTTTTTGTTTCAAGGTTTGATTTGATTAACTTTGCAGATTTTAATCGATACGAAACCAAGGTTTCGTACCAAGATAACCAAAATACCAGAAAAAGTTTTACTTTTTATTAAAATCTCAAAAAAAGAACAATAAATGGGGCGCGCGTTTATGTCTTTTGTACTGAAACGATAAGTTATGTTTTAACCTAAACAGAGGAAATTTCACACGGTCTCAGCAGACACATGGCAGACATTCCCAAACAATGAACCTAGAAAAATAAATAAATAGGCCAATGAAACTGTAAGTGAATGGAGTTAGTATTCAGCTCAAACCACACGAGTGCTTCTCACGGCTCCTTGCTTATTCCTGCTGCGTGCTGCGTGAGAACTTCGCTCATGCGGGTCGTCGGGACTTAATCTTACGTAGATCTGCCCTGTTTAATATTCATTGCTTGCCCACCAAACCTAGATAAAATCCCCACCCAACGACGACACCAATCTAATACTACGTAATAAAATCAGATTTTTACTACCAACTCATGTATATTCATTCAAGTCTCATTGCGATATTTCCGCGGACTATTTCAATATACTAGATCTGGATCAGTTAAGCGAAGTGTTTGCCATAAATATACCTACTTTCCACTATTTACATAACGCAGTTGCAAATGTTACAATCGTTTCTATCATAATAAATTCGAGGGCTCTGTTTTTGAGTTACCTGTATTACCAGTTTTAAACGACTAACGCGTTTATACGTTCTATAATTGCATCGAAAGTGCTTAACTACCTAGATACATAATGACTGTTTGATATTTATCTTTTTAATAGTGACAATATAAGCGATTATTATGGGTTATTTATTATTATAAACACGAGTGATTAATTTTAAAAATTTACAACACCCGTAATTTGTTACCCGTACCTGACGATTCGAGACATTTGACTATTAATTTTACGAGGTGATTGGCTTACTTATCAATCATTAGACGAGCCTATGGAAAGATTGTATGTAATTTATAGTTATTCAAGTTCAATATAACTTTTCTAAGAATGAAAAACTATGACGCCCTCATCAAAATCACCTCTATTGATTTCTCATATCTGTTTATTCATATGACACGTCATAGACAAATATATAAGTGATATTGTTAATCATCGATAAGTCTCAGTGATCTGGTGTGAACAGCTTTTATCGGTGACATCTGATGGTTCTGAAGAGGAATGACCTAATTGCTATGGGAATCACATGGGGATAGGTTCACATTGTCAGGTGTCAAATCGATATCATACACCATGGAGAAACATGTCGCCGTGATAAGATTTCTTACTGTGATAACTTGATAAGCCAGACTAAATCAGGTAATAGGCATACAAACTATAGGTACAGGGTGTGTAATAAGACCACTCCCAAACAGTTCTGGGGGCTGCTATAATAGTATTCAACCCATATACAGGTTCCATAAAGAATATGTTCATACTTGAGGTTAGTGGGGCTCACACTCTGTATACTCTGTTTGTGTGTTCGTTCCTATTACTTAACTCTGTCTGTATCTCGGTAAGTTTATGTGTTCGTAATTGAATTGCATTGATTTGATTAATGGTACAAAAAGTACCAAGGTGAGCGCTAGTTACAGCCATTTGGAAATATCTCTATTTACATTCACAATCGAAGGCTGTGTGAATAAAATTCTTATCATTTTACGACTGTTAAAGGGATAAGGATTGTCTGGCATTCCCACGCAGCAGTCTGACCGCCAAGTGCAGTGATAGTGGAGTTCAAAAACTTGGATCGTAATTTTTACATTCCTCAAATCCTTCTAAACTGAAATAAGAGATGGTAATAAAAATAGCAACTTTTTTTTTATTTCCACTACCTATCATTACAGTTGGCGGTCAGACTGCAGGAGTTTACGTGAAAGTGCTCGGCGAAGTTTAAATTATTCCTTATCGATGCGTGTTTCCCGAAGATTGGTGTTCCCATGCTTTACATTCGTCAAATATTTGCATGTTTTATTTAGAATTTAATCTGAAGAACGTTTGTATCGATTTTTGATAAAATAATGACAATAACAAACAAACATTTTACTTTCACATTTTATTTTATCTTGAGACGATGTAAAATATTACAAGTTTACAACTAAACAACCACGAAAATACCAGTCTAGCTGATCGTTTACATTGAACGTAAATTATTTTTTCCATTTTACGTTCATACAGTAAAAAACCTTGCGTGCTGGCACAGGACAATGATTATATTTAGATCAGACGTGACTATAAGGCTGGTATGCACTAGAAACAAAGCCCAATGTCGCCGCAGGCCTTCATAATTGCATACTTACGAAATTACACGTAATTGAAGCGTTCCACGACTCGCTCGCCAGCTTTTGTCTCATAAACATCTCTGTTTTATTTATTTTCTTTCTAAAAACTGCATGTTCTAAAGCTTTTGCAATTCGTTTAAAAGATAAGATAATGAACTCTAAAATACAGGAACGCAATAAAAATTCCAAAAAATCGACCTTGTTGTTACCTACATCAGAGATTTGCAAACAAATGATTTCACTTTACTAGCCACTTGAAATTGACATTGCTAGTTTTTTCCCCAAAGGTCAGCAGCTCGGTAATTTTGAATGGAGCGTATTATTTACAGTGTCTGTCAGCGTTTGGTAACATGTGCTGCGCTGGCGCCGCCGCCGCCGCCGCTGACGTAGGCGGCTCGCATGTGCGCACTCAGCTTAATTCATGGCCCGAAATACTGTCATAAAACGAAATATTATTTTTTATATCTCACGATTTATGGGGAGGCATTAGTCTTAGTAAATACATTTGGTTTAGTACAACATAACCGGCGCAATAAAAAACCTAATAAATAAACAAAACTATGTAATAGGTACCTCTCAAGTGTCTATCTAACAACTTATTTCTTTATAATGTACCTGGCAGCAGTCTTTTATCGAACGCATAATTTTATACAAGTCTAAGTAGGATATAATGCAAGACCTTAATATCGACATATTATACGGCATAATCACCTATTTGTGCATACCGCAGGTGGACGATGGTACCTAACCTACTTGTAATATCTTAAAATGGTAGATATGTAGGATGATGAAGCCTTCTGGACATGTTTCTTAGTCATGGCCTGTTAGTTGGTATGTAATTGTCATGCTTGTTTACGCAGCTAGTTAGCAGCGTCGTCTCAGCACTGATTGGGCACTTCAGAAAATGTTTGCAGATGTAGGTATACGTATACCTACCTACTCTTTATATAACTACATATTCAATACCAAGAACTCTGGTTCTTGATTTGTTACACATGTTAATATGAGCGCTTTTTAAATTTATATACTTACCTACTTTAGTGAAGAAGTTCATGCACTAACTGAGTGGGTTTTTTGCGCAATTTAAAATATGATTTAGGTTAGCAACATTTATTTATTTCATCAAAAAAATCAAAACTGTTTTTATTGTTAAATACAAGTTTTTAACTAATTAGGCTGGGATCTCTTCTTTTAAGTTGATCTAACCGGTGTTAGAAGAGTCCCCTCTTTTCTGTGGTCACTAAAAACACACTTGTATAACTTAACATAATGTAGGTACAGTAAGTTCATTTCATGCGACAGCTTTTTTATGAAAATGACAAACTGAACACAATATTCAATAATATTTTGTTTCTAAAGTTAGTGTAACGATTTCGAATTTCTTTTTTGCGACATTTAAAACAAGGATTTACTTCATAGCAATTTAGTTTGTAATAATGTAGCTTACTCGTAGGTATGAAAATGGTAAACTGGACTAAAGTGGTACTTTCTCATCAAGAGTTTGCTAGGCATACTCACATTACTCACCTAATTAAAAAAGTTATTTTTATACAAACGGTTTTGCTATTTACCTAGGTATAATTATATATTTTCGAATTGAAAGCTATTTCGTGTGATCTGCGAGAAGTTCAGCGATGTTATCAGCAACATACATCTCGTCATATTTACGTTTTAAATTACATTGACAGCTCATAATACAAGAACATTATACAATGACCGTTCAGAACCGTAATATAATGAAAAATGGGTATCACTGATGACAAACTGTAAAGATAAGTGTTCACTGTTCACAAGGATACGAGGTGCTGAGAGGCAATTACCTCCGTATATCTGCGCAGTGACTGAGGGTCACCCACGCGCTCTGCGCACGCTCCGTCATTATACAATCAGGAGGAATCAGCACATTAATACACAACGATACAAGAACCACGGCTCTACGACTATAAAAACATAGCTTGCGCGCAATGCAGCTCAAGCCACTAGATATTATTTATAACTCGGAATTGTACCAACGATGGATGCGCTACAAAACTATGCACTCGCAAACGTGTAACCTCTACAATCTCGAGCAATGAACTATGAAAAGTGTAATAGCGCGCGAAACATCTCTCGTTGCATAAGCGAGGAAATATACCAGCTCAGAATCTAGCCACCGATGTGCCAGAGGAGCAATAATCTACCCACTGCACATAGATTAAATCAACGAAACTCTTAGTACCTATTTCCTAGGTCTGCCTACATCAATTAGGTAGGTACTTCATAATACAGTAGATTCAAACCACGACATCATGACGCTGAAATGGCTTCCGGCTTTGATGCAGCAATCTATACCTAATGGATTTATAGCGAACAGTTAGCTGACTAGTATAAATCAAAACTGAATGGAAATAAGTGGCAGCTAGTTTTCTATTTTATTAGATTATGGCCCTTTCAATCGTTTATTGATGGATTTTTCTATCTAAGAGAATTTATAGAGAGCACACCATAAAGAATAAAAAAAACTATTCAGAGAATATTAATACCCACCAGGTTTAGGGTATGATACATAGAAGATCTTTGGGTTTAGGTATAAATTTGAATTAATACAGTCAGATGGTGCTTTGGCATTGACATAAAATTGCTTACGAAATTGGTCCTGCTAATCATTTCGAGATCTAAACTAAAAAAAATCGAATCGAGCTTGATCATAATCATTTTTGTTACTTGCGGTTTAAAAATTTGAGAATCATAAATTAGTTTTTTTATAGCTCCGAGTCGGTAAATCCCAGTACCTCTCATTTTATTATATACACTCGAGAGCAATGATTCCGGGTCACTTAAAGAATGTTAAAAATCTCGGAAACTAAAAATGATAGGTTAATGCAATAAATTGTATTTAATAGACAATGTAATACTCCTTAAATGAAAGTAAAAAAATATGAGTCACCATACATTTTATTAACACAAAATTACATAAAGAAAAAAACTGCTGATCTCTCCTTAAAACAAAAATAGGAAACATGAAATTTTTGAACTTTATTACGATTTGACTTGAATTTTAATACTTCGTATTGCCTCCTCGTGCTTCCATTACTGCGTTTACGCGGTTTGGCATGCTGTACACCAAGTTCCTTATACGATTTTGGGGAATATTCTCCCATTCCTCTGTGAGAGCAATTTTGAGCTCACGAAGCGTGATTGGGGGAGGGTTTCGTTGTTTTACGCATCTGCCTAGCTCGTCCCAAGCATGCTCGATCGGGTTGATATCCGGGCTGCGCGCTGGCCACTCCATACGAGTAATGTTCATCTCTTGAAGGTAGTCATTCACAATCCTACCTGTATGAGGTCGGGCATTGTCATGCATAAATATAGCATCCTCACCTAAATTGACCATAAATGGACCAACATGATCATTGAGGATTTCTTCCACATATCTTACGCTAGTTAAAGAGCCGTTTTCTATGATCACCAGCTCTGTGCGACTTTCAGAAGAAATTCCGGCCCACACAAGTACAGACCCACCACCGTAGGCTACTTTTTCTTCGATGCATGCTTGCTTGAATCTTTCCCCTGGTCTTCGATACACTCTGTGTCTTCCATCGTGCTTGTAGAGCATAAATTTTGATTCGTCGGAGAACATAACTTTTGACCAATCTTCAATACTCCAATTTACGTGGCTCTGGGCATATCTTAGTCTTGAAATACGATGCCCACGCTCCAGTTTAGGGCCGTTTGCAGGTCTAAGGGGTTTTAAGTTAGATTCAGCAAGCCGACGTCTTACTGTCCATGCACTTGGGTTACTTCCTCCGAGGCGTCGAAACTGATTTGTGAGTTCAGTTCCTGTGAGAAAGCGATTTCGAAGCATGGTGTTCACCAAGTATCGGTCTTCTCGTGCTGTGGTACACCTGGTTCTGCCCGTTCCTGGTCTGCGTAGGTTAGAACCAGTTTCTTCGTAACGTCGGAGAACTCTTTGTACTGTTGACAGCGACACACCGACAGTCCTGGCTGTATCGCGCTGACTCCGGCCGGTTTCCAGCATTGTAAGTATTCTGGTGCATTCTTCAGGCGTAAGCGACATAATTTCAGCTTGAATAATGAATATAGAGCACTATCAACATGGTTTATATACCCACATAAATGACAGATTACAAACAAAAGCAAAACCAAATGCTGTAATTTCGTAGTTCCATCTTCGAAAGTGGCCCTTTTTCAAATTTGATTTTTTTAAGATATAACTTTACAATAACTAAGAAGTTTTAATACCTTCATTTAAGGAGTATTACATTGTCTATTAAATACAATTTATTGCATTAACTTATCATTTTTAGTTTCCGAGATTTTTAACATTCTTTAAGTGACCCGGAATCATTGCTCTCGCGTGTATTATCTTATTGGTATGAATACAATGGGCACGCACGTGCGTCGCCCGCAGCGTCCGCTCGACCATTGTCTGATCAAGCCATTGTTTCAAGGAAATCCTTCTACAATTTTGATTAAATACTCTATTAGGGACGATTACTCATTTTTTTTAAACTTTCTTCCTTCTCACTACACTCTATAGTAGTCACGGAAAATAATATTTTCCTATGGCACTACTGGTTGTGCCAAGCAGTTGTGTCACGGGGGATAAACGTCGCTATCATCTAGTTTCGTATCAGTCATATCATTTACGTGTACTTTGTTTTTCGAAGCCTTCTTTCAATAGGCACACATTTTATGTGCCACTGCATAAAAAAAATCTTAACCAATAACAAGTTATTACATCTTTTCCTTTTACAAGTTCAGACCACTTAGAGAAAGCTAGATTTCCTAACATTATTGGAAGACAAAACAGACAGAACAGAATCTATAAAATAATTACAGAGCCAAACCTGCCAATTTGTACCAAGACTATACAAATACAAGGTTCACCAGTCACGTACCCACTGTACCCAGCTAAACATTACCGATTAGATTCCTGTTTGTTTTACAAACTGGTCAGACGAAGTAGATCACGGAACTTAGATCCTATTATCTATAGACACGAGTTCGAAACTGACCTAGAAACGAAAAAACGAACCGAGAACCGCCTTTGTGCGCTTATAGGATCGAGAGCTGTGTGGGTGAGCTTAAAAGCTTATAAATCTTGGTTGTGCTTGTGTGAGTATTTGACAAGAGCAAGAGCAGAGCAACTTGATAGCGACACAATGCCTTGAGCGCGTTTTCATTCCTTATTGAAGCTTAGAACGAAAGCTGTATTAGGAGAAAGTCTCGGACAAAGAAAATGCAAATCGTATTCGATTTTACTTTGAGATTTTTGATGTTAATTTGAATCTTTAAAATAATAAAATGGAATAAATTTGGAGCTTTACAAATTTTGGACAAGTTTTGATCAATATACAGAAACATCAAACTTCCGTAGAGCTTCGTAGAACCACTACGAAACTCTTCTCGAATTAGACAAATATTCAAGTTCCATAAATTATTTAACACAAAACCATGATAATTTATTCCGGAAAATCAACGAGATTCAACGGGACGTGAACTTAATCCTACTAATATTATAAACGCGAAAGTTTGTGAGTATGGATGGATGTTTGTTACTCTTTCACATAAAAACAACTGATCCGATTTGGATGAAACTTGGAATATATATTGTCCGTGGGTTGGATTAACACATAGGCTACTTTTTATCCCGAAGAATCAACGGGATCCTACGGGACGCGAACGAAGTCGCGGGCGGCACCTAGTATGAATATAAAACCAAAGACAATAAACAATGACCGGTCTAAAATGTAAATGGACAAAAACGCGCTATGACAATACATGCGCGTGGGCAAGCTGGCTTTCGTTCACGTAGCACAGGGCTGGCTGTAAATCATAGAGCTTTCTATGTATGCTGCACTCTTGTAAATGTGTATAACTACTTTCAATGGCCTAGTCTAGACTATTAAATGGTCTAGTAAATAAGTTACAATAAGTTTAATAATAAGTTACAGATGCAATACGATAAATTCTTTGCCCTTGGTAGCTTTTTGCATAATTAAAATATTGAAGAATAAAAATTCCCTTGGAGTGGGGATATTGAATAGGGTTATCCATATCCCAAAATTATTGTGATGATAAAATTATTTTAAATTGAAACGAAAAAGCAAAATATAAGACAAGCGTCGTCATTTTGTCAGAAATCTACGAAGACAACCCTAAAATACCAACAAATGATAAAGATGCCGAATACGCAACGCACGCGACATTGTTATCTGGAGAAGTTTGGAGAAAACATTTCTTTCGTGGAAACATGTCTATTTTATTATGGTGATGATGCTCTTATCGCGATAGCGCTTTATGGGACCTGTATCTTGCACTTCTAAGCAACACTGGATATAATATTCTTTTCCTTTTCGAGAATTTTGATTGTGAAAAATTCCATTATGATAAAAAAAACAGGTATTTTTGTCTAATTTCTGGTGATTAGAAACGTTTAGATTTTAATGCTATAATAGATACCATTAAAATCCAAATGTTATTAGCATAACCTGCCTGTATTTATGATTTTTCCAGAAAGAATCCTAATAGAACAGTAACGTCCATAGTCCACTCAGAGTATTAGCATGAATACGTTAAAATTTGAAATTTATTGCACGATATTTATGTTCTAAACACAACAATAAAAATAATATTAAGTTTATTCTTTGATGTTTGAAGCTAGGTATCATAAAAGTTGTGGCGGAGAGCTGTATTGTATATTTATTTTTTAGTTAGATACCTGCCTTTATATGATTGAAACCGCAAATTGCTTTGCGTCCTAGGTATTTCTTGTTGAACAACAAAAGCAAAAACGTTCGGTCCTAATTGGGTAGCGCGCGTGACAGCATTTTAGCGGTGATTCTTCAAATTCATCGGAGAGAGACAAAACATCACTCGTAAAGGTGTGTGATAGAGTGCGGAGATATGTCGAAGGGTGACTCCGGGTACATTAGCGGCTTTTAGTATCGGTCCGCGTCATTTCTCGTATCGTAATGGTCGGGATTGCCTCAATTTGAATCTGCCGATGATAATCTTTGGGACGCTGTGTTCTTAATGGATCACGATTGCTCAGGCTTCTATGATATTTTACCAAAACAGTGACACGGTGCATTTTTTAATACTGCACATTATAGGTAGGTATCTAGCATAATAGCGTTTTCAGTTATTTCTCCAATTTTAATAGTAACCAACAACCAACACGTTTTGTTTTTGTGTTAAAATTACTCACCCAGATACTGCATAAAATATTATAATGGGCATTAGTAACTAATTAAAATCTTGTAAGCTATTTTACGAAATTAATTAATTTCCACAGAAAAAAATAACTAGGGAATGTAAAAAATAGATAAGTACCAACGCAAAAACATTGCCACCGTGAAAACAAAACGCTACAACTCGTTACAGTTAACACCCTGTATTTTTTGTTTAAAATGTATGTTTGGAAACAAAAACTATGCGGTTTTTATTAGGTGACTGTTTTTGTGTGTTTGCCTTGGCGCGCGTTGATATCTTTTCCTTGCACCGTAGTGGCTCCACTATACTTACTGTTGTTTATTCTGGGCCCTAAGGCATGTGTTTGCAACATTTTTATGAAAAAGATTAGGTAAAGGTAAGGATTAAAAATATTACCAACCCTCTTTCACCTCTCTACCCTGATACCTATACGAGTAGAGTACAACCGTTTCCGAAGAACGATCACAAAATAAATTCAAAACTCGCCACCAAATAGAATATGAAACACTATATCATGGCCTAAGTAAATAAGTATGAATATGTTTTTTTTGACACCAAGCCGAGATAGAGGCGTCTCTTATGAAACCAACAAATCCGTCAGGTAGCTTAACCCTCTGAAGAAGGTTGTTCACCCCACAAGGGTAGTCCACGTGCACCACAAGCCCACAAGCTCGTACTTATGGAACCCACACTTGTTCCATTAGTTCGTAATTTACTGCGCTAACATATTTCAACATCACCATTAGTAGGGATTAGGGGATTCCTCAATCACTATAGGATATGACGTGACTGAATTCCTGGCTTAGGAAAGTGACTTTACCTATCCATAATCAACATAACATTTTGTTCTGGCTCTGTTTGATTAATGATATTTGAAGAAAATCATTAATCAGTCATTGCTGTTTATAAAATTGTATACGTAGGAGGAGAAAGGCTTTATTTTTATAAATGTCTAATAAAACCTACACAAAAGTGATTTGGAAATTGAAATTATGAGTCAAAACTTGTTTCTTCGCTTGGACTTTGTTGTGGTCATTGTTTCTTATGGCTAGCTTAAAAATAATCTCAGCGTTCCATCAGTGGAGATGACGGTCTTAGCTAGTCCACAAACACTTAAATTTAACGTCACCTCGCTCGTCAAGCCAGTGGGTACAGCGTGATATCAACGCAGACGAGACGAGACGAGACAAGGTTGTCGTCGCTCGGAGCGGATGATAAAAGGCGTCAGGCGCGGCCACACATACAATACGTTTTAACATAAAAGCCTCGACTTCGGTTTATTGCTACGGCTTTAGGCCTTGTAAAATCTCAACGTGGCATCTTTTATAGTGGTATGTGTCGTATATTTTAGCTTTATGTCGTATGTTTCTGTCTCGTCGTGGGCTGGCGTGGGCGCTACTCCAGAATCGTAGCCCACGTGCCGTTGATCGCAGATACAATTGTCCGCTCTCGGCTTGTTTATGGGAGCACGATATCACAAATGACACCTCCAGCTCGTGCAGTAATTTCATGTGCGCACAGGATCATCGGTCATTTTACTTAGAACTTTTGCACGTTACTATAAAAGCGGAGAATCACATGTTATGTTCCTAAAAACCGTTTATTCGAACGTACAACGACCGAACAATAAAACGACTGATACAAAAGTGGTCCTATAAACGCGTATTGACTCGTGAGCAGTAGCAATTTGAAAATATTTTTATTGGAGCCGGTTACACAGTGTCGCAGCGGGCACCGAATACAAAATGAGCTTTCTTCTCTAATTAATGGCTCCGGTAGTATCGGGAGCCAATCGCGAGGCAATCAAATTGTTCAAATATAATATTATCACGGTGCTATATTAATTAAAACCTCTACATGCTCGATCAAACTTGTATTACAAGAGAACCTGTATGGTAAATGTAGCAATACCAATACCAAAAAAATATCTTGTCCAATTCAGATCACCAATATAGCATCTAACCGTTTCCTTTCTTTCTATTACAGTGGTCTATCTTCCAACGCGGAACGAGGCGTGACCCCCGTGTACCTGCGATGCCGAGAAGGCAGCGTCTCCTGGCTCTACCCCCGAGGAGCCCTAAGACTCCTCTTCGGCCCGCCCCTGCCAGCCGATGAGAAAGACTTCAAAGTGTGCATACGAGTCATCAGAAGGCCGGACCCGCCCGATCTGTTCCATACGCTGCGGTTAAATGACTCAGGTAATAGAGACAATTGGAATAAATTGGTCTGTCAAGGATTTCGGGTGCATTATTATTCCATAATTATACCAACTAGGTATATAAGTGCTTTTATTTTTCATCAAGAACAATGAAAAAGAATATATTCCTTTTAGATGCCGCAGAGCGCTTTCCCGCTCGCATCTTCGTGGAAGGAGCGAAGAGATTGGTGCCATTGTACGCCCCTAACGATGGCGACCCTCGCGAGCTTCGCTGCTTTCGAAGCAGACACGGTCGCGCTGCGTTGTACGTCGAAGCTGAGCCCGAAGAGGGGCCGAAGAGACGAGTGGCGATATTCAAATATGAAGCGAAGCCGTTACAAAGGAGGCACTACGATCCCAGCACGGCAGACTGTCGGCCCTGCACCGAGTCTGAGCTGGAACTCGCATTTTGCACGAGCGACCTCGGTAAGTCCTTGATACCTATACTGAAATGTTATTAGACCGCCCGCCATTACACTAATAAGTAAGTAGAAAACGAGAAGCGGCGTCCCTGAATGTTAATAGACGCCGAGACAGCCGACCGCACGGTAATTTGTCGCCATAATCGAGATTCCTCGCGCCTGAAATTAAAATAAACCTCATTTTACCGGAATAAACCTAATTAACTTCAGCGTAAACACAAAGTATTCGCGCAACCGCAACTATTTATCATTCCGTGAACCTCTTATGCGAGTATTTTGAAATGGGCAAAAAATAAAAATGTTATCTGCTAATTGTTGCTATTGTCCGCCCGTGCCTTTGGTGGCATACCGCTAAGTGGTCGCCAGATAAGAGCTAAGATAATAAGATTGCAATTTCATTCCGATCATGACTCACGGAAGCTCGTACGAGATGGATGGAGCATGGTTGTTTAGATTCAATTTACGGGCATGACGAGTGAGCTGACGGCCGATACTATACCGGACAGACAAGTATGGGGACGGCACGCGACGCGGCGGGGAGCTAATGTTCCAAGTTTTTCTTTGATAAATTATAATAGTCGAGAAGTTATGTCACTGCAGCGACGGTGCCTTCTACGCCCCGCGGAGCCGTGGGCGGCCCGTATTAGCCCTGCGTTATTAGCCGCCTCTACCGCGCTCATTGAAATTTTTGTTTGTCATGCCATATAATAATTCATCGATATTCGTGATGCTAGAACCCGAAACTTTTGATGAAAAATCGAACAAGAATGAGATTTAGAATAATATCCAGAATACAAAATATACTAAAATGAATCAAAGCCGACGTAATTTGATATTGACCTATCAAGCCCCATAAAACGATATCCAAATAAATTTCAATAGACCCCATTCTTTTAATTACCTCTCGTATTGGTGCTAACGAAATTAACAGTTCTCTAGGGCTCGGAACCAAATACAGCCGCGGTCCCTCGTTAGTCAAATCTTCTCTATAATTATCGGTGTTCGGAGCCAGGTTGATGACCGTTTACCGAAGCCACTATTCACTTATCTATCTCAAACAAAAGACTGCCGGAAAAAATACGGTTACATTTTGCGCTTACTCACGAACCGGACAAAAAGCTTCGCAGTAACAAAGGCGACATGGTGATTAATATCTAATCTACATAAGAAATAAATGCTTTTGATATTGTCACGACGAATGCGGATCTATGAAATAATAGCTCTATATTTTTTACCGAACGACCTATTGTTTGGCAGTAGGTATATCAATGTAGACGATAAACTGTTTGGAATAACGCGTCGGCGGCGGCGGCGGTTACAAATGATGGAACCAAATTCCCAGTTTATAGATTGTACATTGTGAAATAACTTCGTTCAATTTATAGACCTTTCTTTACTGAAGTATTGATTCTATCACAAGTTTCAAAATTTAACGGTAGAGCCAAATCTAATCCGACCTCTAAAAGAAAATTAAGCAACTTCTTATGCGCTAGTGGCCAACTCTGGTCACGGAGTTTTTAGGCCGCCTTAAGGCCTCCATCAAGGTTTAACGACTGCTAGAGCCGGGACGGGACCGACGTTTAACTTGCTCTTCTGGCCTCCGAAGCACAGAAGCGCTCAGATGTAAATACAACTAACGGTCACCCATCCAAATATTGAGCGCGCAGAACGTCGCTTAACTTATACAATCGGTGAAGATTAACAAAGCAAGCGAGCGCTTTTATTTTGAAGTTGAAAGCTAAATATGATGCATAAACAAATAAATATTCATAGAAATTTCACTCAGCGCCATCTAAATCCCAAACTAAGCGAAGCTTACCAATATATTTTTCTATTTTAGTATCCCGAGGCGAGTTTGTTGGCATCGAGAACCGCGAAGACTTGGACTCCACACAGCTCACTCTTCGTCTGACGAAGCTGATCCGAGCTACCAATGAAGCGGACTCTAGGGAAACGCCCGATCTAGAAGATAGTCAATATTATAGGTAAGGCTTTTACAAATTCTATAAAACTAGTTTAGAAAATACTTGTGAGAGTGACTGTACTCGTAGAGCACGCGTGAATATAAATCTAACAACGAATGAGTTAGGTACAGCCAATAGCATAAGTCATTCAAGTAAAGTGCTGTCGTAAAAATATTATTTGAGCAAAATCATTGAAGTTAGGGAGCTACCTTAGCTTTTGCAAATGTTACAAAACAAATACTTACCTTGTCAAAAGCTTCCAAATCATAGATGGTCAATGTTAAATTGTTAATTAACTTTTTGTTGCTGACTGTAACTAATTAATTTGTTTCGTGTTATTCAACGATGTTAAGGATGTAGTTACGAGTAGGCACACAATACGTAGAAGATACTGTAAATACCGACCAAGTTCCCAACTCATCTCAGCTAGACCGTAAACAAACAAATTCTGTGAAGAGCTAAAATCACAAAAACGATCTATCTCAAGTTTTCCTTGTTTTTGAGACGCTTTGATAATATCTAGTCGTCAATTTGGACTTTAGATGGACATCTTGGTGCCTGTTTACAACGGTCAAGAAAGATAGCAAACTGGTTTCGACTCTACATCATTGTTATCACAGAGCATGATCACAAAATCTTTTTTGGCTCGACACAGTCCTATCTAACCGCACTTTTATTGTACCTAGCTTTGTTATTACCGTTACAAAAAGTAGACATGGGTTATGGTCATATTGGTAGGTAGATAATTGTTTTATTGGCATAGTTTTTCCGCACGACTGACTAATTATCAGCCTTCGATATGGTGACACATTGGCAGGCTGCACTGATTAGGAATGCAAAAGTGTGCTATGTGTGCTCATCGCCTGTCTTCTATGTATTATCTAGTACCCAAAGCAGACTGTCTTTTTAATATAATCTTGGTTATTACACCAATCTAAAAACGCGCAATGAGATTTTAAAAGTTTTTTATTCAAAGTGACCAATGCTGGTCGTATGACTCTTACAGGGCTACTGAAAACAATTTCTCTAAGTTCTTATAAGGCTAACACTTTTATCTTGAAGTTCTTGTAACGTTTGAAGACTAACTTAGTACCATAATTCTCCCAGGTACAAATCACGTCGTTTAATAGCGCTCGGCGAAAGTGTAGGAGTTCAAACATAGTATAAAATTGGACTTCTGCGCATTCAAGGCCAGCGCTATAAAGTCGTGTCGGTTCCCTGTATAACGTCGACAATACAGAACGTTTCTAACTTAATTTTTTCCCCCAGGTATGACGTAGACAACACATTAGAACGTACCTCCCACCGCAGTCACAAGCGGCGAAAGCCGCGAAGCCTCCACGCACACATCCACGTATCATCAGTGTGTGGAGCGTCAGCCGGCGCTGGTGAGTTCCTCGTCATGGCAAGGAGGAGGTTAGGGAGATACTCCTTGGTTTGTGCACCGAGGATAGAGGATTGGGTGCAGTTGGTTGAGAGGAGAAACGCTGATGGGACCGCACATTGCCTGTTGCAACACTGATGGAAATATCACACGCTGCAATTTTCATTCGAGACTCAAACATAGCATTTTTTGGGAGTTTTTAGTGACAAAAAATCTATGCTCATTTTTAAGATGAGAAAGGCATATGAGAATGTCATTCGGCTGGCAGACAATGCTTTCAGCATTAAGTCCACCCTTTGTAACAAATTTAAATTTTGTTCAATAAAGTAATAAATAAACAAATAAGAATTATTCTTTGAATATTGAGATAATGTAACCAGTAATAGACACTTTTGTTGATGTAGAGACCAAGATATCCATACTAAAAACTGCGGACTATACATTTGTTATCAATAGTGTTCAAGGCTTTTGAAGTGTATCCTATTTAGAACCTATTTGCTTTATAATTGAAAAAATAATGAATATATCAAAATATGACCAAGATCCATCCATTTTTCAAGGAAATGTGAAATCCTGTATTTAGCTTGCCATAAATATTAGATACATAATATATTTGTATTGTAAATAGAGTAAATGTAAATATAAATGTATGAAACGAGAAATGTGGACCAGAGTGCCAAAATCGATAAGATCTTCATAGTTATAAGGTTGATCTCAACTCTGTACATAATATTAATCATAAGAAAATGAATTAATGTACTATTAGTCGTAGGACCATCAATGTAAATCTTAGAATGGAATGCTATTAGCAAACCTATTTCTATTGGTATAAAAGCTAACTTCAAATGATGTACTCTATTTTTATGAGTAACATAGTTTTTGAATGAACATTTTCGTGTATGTTTCTACAAGGTGTAATGAGACCACTACTGAAAACTTGGGAGGTTAAAACACCCATCAATATGAACATTAACTTTTTTCCAACGAACAAGAATTGGTCTTGACAAAAAATTATGGAACAGCAGCTTTTTTTTCTATGATAAAACTTGTTCATATTAACCTAATAATGGGTCATATTAACTTTACCCTTCCGAAGTTTTCGGGAAAGGACATAAACTCGGTATAAAGATTTTGTATGAAATATCGATTTAGAATGAACATTTTAGAAGTTATATTTAAATGGTGCTTAGAATCAGTTTGTACGGTCTTCCAGTAACAATAGTAAAAATCAGATATTAATATAAACAATGCAGATGTTATGTAGATTGTAAATAAATATAAAAAGACATTTACCTACCATAGTATATTAAAAATGTGAATGCTTAGTAATATAATTGTAAAAATACTATATTAGTTAGTTGTCAATGTGATATAGTCTACAGCGAGATGATATATTGAAGTGCCTTAAATATATTGTACATATGAATATAAATATAGTCGCGGTTCATACATATGAGTGTTTATAAACATTTTATTTTGGATAAGAACAAAACTTGAATAAAATACTTTACAAATTATTATTTTTTTCTTTGAAACCTACTTCTGTTTTTCAATATGCTTAGGAAAATGGAATTAGGTAGAATAAAACATATTTTTTATAGCCATTCATTTATTTGAAAAATCACAACTGATACCACATAGAAAAACTACTCGGCACGGTTTAACTCTTAACTATACATAATATCACATAAAAACACCTCATAATTTAATAAACTATATACAAAAGACATTTGTTATTTTGGTACACTTTGAGAGCTAACAATTACTAAGTGATAGTATAAAATAAAATTGGAAAATAAAACATTCTTCAAATAAAATCAAACATAAAATTATAACAAATAAAAAAGGCTAAACTATACATTGAAACTAAATTGCTTATTATTATTATGACCGTTTTTTTTTACAAAATTCGTTAAGAAAAAATAAGACAGACAGATTTTTAATTATCCGAATGCTTTATGCATTTCATATGACCAATTACGTCTTTTGAAATTCCCAAAACAAAGGGTGTAGACGATATGAAAATACTATACTTCTTTATGTGAAAACTATGTCTAAGGTACAAATTGTTATAACGATGATAGATCAGAAACAGGTACTTATGTATTTTATTTCATACACTGATATGTAGCTTATGGACAACCAAATCAAATGTTCTACCATCTTAATGTGCACAAAATAATGCAGTAGAAGATATTCAGTTGAAGCAAACTAATAAAAACTATGCAACAAAAAGCTAAAAAACCATATTACCTTCTACATAGAGCACAACCATTTCCGCTCTAATATCATTACTTCTAAATTCGTCAGGGCTATAGTCGAAACCAGACGATTACAAACGCACATAAAATACAGTCACATACAGCTCCGCTCGACCACGTATATTAAGGCGACGAGTAATGCCAGACAACCTTTTCGCTCGCACATTTCAACATTTTTGAAGATATAATATAACTAAATGGAATTATGTGAAATGGCAGAGCTTCAGAGTCGAGAGAATAACAATGCAAAGATTGAGTAAAACAAGTTTTCCGACCCAAAAACTTATACCAATGCGATAAATTAAAGTGCACATTTTTTGGTTAGAAAACTTGTTTGGATCAATGTGATATTTTTACTAAATCTTTGCATTGTTATTCTCTCGTGCCTGAAGCTCTGCAATTTCACATAA
Source organism: Eulithis testata (assembly GCA_947507515.1). Lineage (NCBI taxonomy): Eukaryota > Metazoa > Arthropoda > Insecta > Lepidoptera > Geometridae > Eulithis > Eulithis testata. Next base: position 7,726,775 of record OX382203.1, on the reverse strand, counting down.
TTACATTTAGTTATATTATATCTTCAAAAATGTTGAAATGTGCGAGCGAGACTGTTGTCTGCCTTTTACGTACGCCTTAAGCTTTGGTCTCGCGATCGTAACGCACAACGCTACGGTATGCGGCTCAGCGCAGCGTACCGCGTTTGATCTTCGCCGCCGACGCATACTGCGACGGAACAAGAGACCAGTCTAGACGTTTTCCATACGATTATGTATCCGGCACCGCATGAAAGACGAAGAGATCAGTATATGACTCGCCTGTTGATTTGTTTTAACTTCAACCTCTTGGTTTATGGCTTTTGCAATAAACCAAGAAGTTGAAGTTAAAACCAAACAAGTCCAGAGAGGTATATTATGACAGTCGCAAGTCTGGTCTCGACTACGAACAAGCTTATAGCATCATTCCAATAACTCCATACACGAGCAACTTGTAGAAACAACAACTATCATTTCAAACTAAACAATTGTAACTTATTTTGGTAAGAATCCAACCATATTATCGACCGATAGAAGCCTGCGAGGGCTCGTATGCCGAATCAGGGCCTCTACTGTGAAAAATGTCTTACAAAGATTCGGTAGCGTCGTTTCTGTTACACTGCGCAATGACGCTGTCACTTCGCAAGAGCCCACGTCATCGTTCGAGATGACCGCGCAGTGTAAAGCAAACGACGCTACCGAATCTTCGTAAGTCATTTTTCACAGTAGAGGCCCTGAAATTGTTATTAAAGAACAGATTTGTGTCGATATTTTCATTACAAAAAAATCTATGCTCGAGTCCGGATCAGTGCTTGAACAGTGAATCAGCAAACGGGCCTTAGTTACGAAAAGTTGGTATCCAAATCGTGTAAAATAACCCCTTTATTCATATTCGGTCATTCTAGTGCTGCTTTAAAAAATCCTTTTTACAAATTTAGCAGCCATTTTAGCTAGCAGAGCTTTAGAACCAATATGAATAAGACTATAAGATTGAACGCATACTTTTTTAGCATTCGTTCAAGGTAAAATGTTATTTATTACTGTAAAAACAAGGATCATTTTAAAACATGCGACTGATCGTCAACTCGAAGAACCTTGAAGAGTAGTTCAGGTTGCCGCACGTTCTCTACAGAAACCGCTTTTATTGCATTAGTATACTGTTGAAATTTGAATGTAACCTGAGCTTTTAGTTTATCAGTTATAGAGTTGAAATTTGAATGAAATCTGTCGTTTGAGACGATAGTGTGTGTGTACGTACAGTCACCCTTTTCACACAAATCAGCCTTCATTGTTACAACGTTGACACACCAATTACAAGAAACTTTTTGCCATTAAAAATAGGTGTTTATATTCACCAACAAATACATTATAGATAGTTTGTTATACAATTCCTCCCGAATCTATGGTTTTATTTTTCTAAACTAACCTAATTTGAAAGCGCTAAAATTATAGACGTCTTTGGTCGGAATACTGAAACGTAACTCAAATTTAAGCACCACTTAAAATTGCCCTGCCTCTGTTCGACATTACTCGTTGGTAAGAGATGGCAATAATTAAAGCATGAACTTAAATTATATGTAGCTTAATATAAGTAGCGTTTCGAGTATTCGGCCGTATGAGAAACATGTTTAGTGTTGTCTTTGGCTAGTTTAGAAAAATGCAACAATAGAATCTACATCAATACAGTCGTATTAATATGATACAAGCACACCAAGAACGAATAAACAAAACTAATATATAGGGAATTCATAAGAATACCTAATATGTGATGCTTAGCCAATAAATTGTGCGACATATAATAAAAAATTTAGACAATATTATTACGCGAAACGAAGAATTTAGTTACGTAGTAAATCATTAGAAAGTTTACCGATTTTAAAAATACTTAAACAACCTACTATATCATCAATAGGTCAAGGGTATATTTTCAAAATAGTAATTTCAACGATATTATTTATATTTTTTTTATAAAATTTTCAAATGTATTTGAGTGTAACAATGTTTTTATGAGGGTATTATTGTCTAGAACGATAATTGTGCAACAACTAAATTGCAGCCTCAGCATCCACACTTAAAAAAGTATCGACAACGTGAATATTGTTTCTAAAAATGTCATGGTTGTCTTTCAGCGACAAACAATCGATAAATTATCGATACACGATCGAGAATGTATCAATGGTTTGCCAGCTACTATAATGTCTCATATCGTACAAATGATTGAATAGATAATATTTTTTTTAATCTGAAAGGTGTAGGCATCGTCAGGGCTACAATTTAGTAGCTAGCATTAATTTATGATTTTATGAAGCTCATTATAAATATGTATTGAAATTACATTGAATATTTGTTTATATTTGGTTTTCATAAGTTTTATAACAGGATTGTTTAGGTTACAACTTTTGTCTACTTCTAAACGTTCATGGAATAAATTATTAATATTAATTAATAAAATCTATTAAATATTTCTTGAATAATTCAATTGCATCTTACTTGGTGAAATATTAAAATAATAGGAAATACTATACAATTCAATGTACTTAAATAAATAAAACCATTAAAAAGAACGAATTCACTTCACAGCACGGTAATACATAGTAAATACAATATTAACAAAATCACTTTGCGCAATTTAATCTACAATTAAAACCCACAGTAATTATTTAAACATAAACTACTTATTACTTAGAAAGGGCACAGATTGTGTTTAATCAATACTCTAATACTATTCTATAGTTAACTATCTCATTGTAAATACTTTTATTTGTTTTTTATACCATTGATAGATAATATTTAATTATAAAAAAATAAAATTAGTAACTCCAACGATAAAATAATCAACATAAGCATTTGTTCCTTTTCGACGTACAAATTCTAAAATCTTATTCATTTCTTATATAACATATTTAAATAGTGATTTCTTTATCCACAATCTCTTAAACATGGCTTAACTATAGAGCAGAGAATTTGTAGACAGATCATGCCCTCAAAAGGTTACCTTACCTACTTCCCTTAATAGGGAATACTATTTAAAAAATGCTACGCCATATTTAGGAAGAATATCTAACAAGCACGGTACAAAAATAATCGACAGCTTATCCAAAACGTAGAGTAAAAATGCTAACATCTCAATAAATACGTTTAAAATAAAATACTACAGTGACTTGGTCAGGGTTGTGGATTAAAATGACTATTTGTGATGACAGTAGTGGATTTTACCTAATTATATTATGCCATACATACTCGTAGGTATAAAGAAGTTTCTACCTCATGCCACTAATTATAAATGTCAAAGTTTACATGTTTGTGTTTCAATCACGATGCAACTGCTGGCCCGATTTTGATAAAATCCCACTTCCTTTTCAGTCAATCTTCACCGATTATCTAAGTTAAGCGACGTTCTGCGCGGTTACTATTCGGATGGGTGATCGTTACTGGCATTTACATCTGAGCGCTTCCGTGCTTCGGAGGGCACGTTAAACTGTCGGTCTCGGCTCTAGCAGTCGTTAAGCCACGACGGAGGCCTTAAGGCGGTCTAAAAACTCCGTCACCAGAGTTGGCGACGAGCTTGCTTAGTTTTAGGTTATAAGGTATATCTACATTACCTGGCTTTATTCAAAATGCACTGGCGTAGGCGTCATCACATCAATAATGATGTCTTCCATATTAGGCAGTACTAGAACCTTTTCGAATTCCTTGCTGAGTTTCTGCTCGATCCAGTTGGAGATGTGAGCGAAGCGAAGTGTTCTCGCGCCGACCGCCGGTCGAGCTTTTAGCACCAGCTGCGGGTTTGTTCTGAAACTGGAAGGATAATAATGTTTGAAGATTGAACACTTGAAACCACAAATGAAATAATCGTAAACTAAGCAGAGTTTATACTATGGGAACTAAGTTGCTGAGAGAATACTCCTAAACATTTTTTGTAAAAATATACTTAGCAACACATAGAACGAACATGCACGTTTATCATCGAAATGTTTATTCTTGGTGGGGATCGAACCCACAACCCACAGCATGGAGAGCAGAGTTATTACCGACTGAGCTGTGACGCCTGTCAACCGATCAACCAATAAGCCAATCCAATGCTTTTGCTAACATATCTATAGCGGCTAAACAGGTGCGATTGTGCCCAAAAAAAATTGTCATAGTGTTAGGAATCAGACGCGGTTCCAAATAAAAAAAACATAAGAAGTAGTATTTGTGGTAAAATCACATAACTTTAACAGCTGACAAACAGCTAACTTCCATAAATCGCATTAATGCTCATAGAAATCAGGATATGGCACTAAAAATGATGTGAAATCATCAGTTTACACAAATAACCTCACAGTTTACATTTAACCAACAAAACAGCGTTGACTAGTTAAACAATCTTCAAACTTCGTAACTGATTATCGTTACCGACCAATCGCACAATAATTAGCAACTCTAGAGCGCTATAAACACATGTACATCGGACGAAAGCCCGACCAAGACTGCCCGGTCGCTCCGCGCGCATCGCCTTATAAAGGAGTGCGTAAACAAGTGACGTCACATAATCCAGGCTTCTTCGAGGGGCTTCCAACAATAGCATATAGTCAAGAATAGATAATTTTAACATTTACTGTAAAAGAACAATTTACAAGTTTACTCTAGCGGGAACCAAATTCGGACCACCTGTTGTTATCAGTATTGTCGATATTGCATTGATTGTAGAAAAGCAGCAGCGAGTTGCGTACTCTTAACCTATGAGATACACATTTCTGAGACAAGAGTCCAACCTAAATAATGTAAAAGGGTACATTAAATAAATCACTACATAGTATAAAACAAAGTCGCTTCCCGGTGTCTGTCCGTCCCTATGTATGCTTAGATCTTTAAAACTACGCAACGGATTTTAATGCGATATTTTGAATAGATAGAGTGATTCAAGAAGAAGGTTTAGATGTATAATATAGTAGAGAAACACTGATAATTTTAGAGGTTTCTAATGTGATGTCGTAAATAAACACATTTTTTGCGCTTACATTGCAAACGCTGGCTGAACCCAACGAGATAGACCAAAATAATGTACTACAGTATCCGTATATAAAGACATTCTGTGGTATATTTAGTATCAGCATTGCACCCGTGCGAAGCCGGGGCGGGTCGCTAGTAACGTGATAAAACTCACCCGATCCAAACTCGATCGTGCGGCGGTGGCGGCAGATTCAAAGCAAGCCGCCCTTCCAGACCGTGTATTTCTAAATGCAGTTTTATATCCGTGTTGGATAGCCCTTCCATGGCACGTTTCACGTACTTATAGTCCGTTACCTGAAGTTACAGAACATTATTGATAAGCACGCGGTCCGCCATCTTGATTACTACAATTAACCTAAAATGGCGGACGCTAGAAAATTCTTTGGGATAAATTATATGAAATGAAATTTATTTGATTAATAACAAACATCATCAATACATTTACAGGATTTAAATTTTAATTAAATTATCTTTTTGAGTTAGTTCAGATTGGACAGCATTGGTACCAAACTAGGCTCTGTGACATATACTCGTATTTAATTAAAACTCAATAAATAATCTATCTTACGAACCTAAACCTGTTATTAATAAACTCGATGTAAGCTTAGTATAGATACACCGTGTTTTGACTTTTGCATTGTCTGAAGATTCAAGTTCGATCGAAAGAGACAAACCCGGTGTAACTATTCCAAGCTTACTTACTACGAAGCTACTTTAATTTGAAGATTATTAAGTAGGTAATAATATATTGGTAATGTAAAGTTTAGCCATAAATTACTTGTTGGAAATATTTGTTTGTCGCTATCTTATCGACCATTCTCAGGAACTTTTTCTTAGACGATCCGCCTTCTGTTGTTGTTGATCTGAAATAAGACAAAACTAGATCATTTTTTGTTTTTTTTTTGCAACTGAATAAGGTGTTTTTTTTAATGTACGATCATTCTCGCTTATAATGTGGATCGGCTATCAAAATAAGCTTGCATGTAAACTACGCGGAATAGTGTAACTTGGGTTGAATAAATCATAATGATAGAACAACATAGGTTGAATATAGGGTAATCTCACGCAATTTCGTACACAGAGGTTCTAACAAGCAGGATGTCAAAACTATTAGACTCAGTAAAGTCGTATATCGAAACTTCTAGATATTATACTGATTAGGTAACATAAGTTAAAATGGTAACTTAGGTTGAAATGGTAATTTACGTTGAAATGTTAATTTACGTTGAAATGGTAATTTACGTTGAAATAGTAATTAACGTTGAAATGATAAGCTATGCAGAATAGAGTACCTAGATTAGAGCATACTCACGCTACTTCTTGCAAGGGAATGTTTTCGGCGCTATCAACAGGTTGAACGGGAGGACTTTCGTCATCACTACTGGATTCAGCGGAGTCTTCGACGTCTGAGTCGTATATCGCTGGCTTTTTCTTCTGCAAATAGATGAACTGATAATTCTTTCGAGAATATTTTTTACATAAAAATCTCCTTAGATTCTGTTCATCATCACTGGTCATTATCAGACCTTGGAGTAGCAAATCTAAGTACATTGTGATGAACTAAATGTTTATACAAATCGAAAACCTCAAGTGGACGAGCTCAGTGAGGCAATGCAATGGTATAGGCAGTGGTTACGATTTAAATTCGACCTGCGGGCCTAAGATGCGCACCGCGAGATATTTGTCATGTCGTTCGGTCAGAATGTAAGCATTTTGTACCAGTTTAGGAACTATTGCATTATCTGTGGTAATGTTGTCGAGAAACCGCGCCTTTGAATTTTCAACTTTTGACATTTCTGCATGACTATTATCTCGTCCTCAGAGAGGTACGACGACTAAGAAGTGTCAAAAGTGTACATTATGGCGCGTTTTGTCGACAACATTAGGTACCACAGATAATGCAATAGTTCCTAAACTGGTACAAAATGCTTACATTCTGACCGAACGACATGACAAATATCTCGCGGTGCGCATCTTAGGCCCGCAGATCTATCATTTAGTTGTACAAAAAATATATATGAAATCACGATAAAATAGTGGGAGAATTTGCACCATTTTCTCCATACTTTATATAAAAGAGTAAAAAACGAGCATATTTTTTATGACTTTTTTGAGTCACTGAAATTTGTTTTAAAATATGCATCTGATATTTAAAAAGAGGCTTCCAATATAAATTTAAAGATCCAATTGTTTCTTACCTTGCAAATTCTGTCTGCTAAGAAGGTGCTTACTGTAGGTGATCCACTCACTTCGTTTTCAACTACATTCTCATTTGTAACAAGCAGTTGATCTTCTAATGTGATATCTAAAGAAAAAATTATAAACACATAAGAAACTGTGTTATGGGTACAGATTAGATGCTAGTTTGTAAGCATAAATGGGTCATTTTTTGGTAAGGTCTTGATAAATACCATCCCACTAATATTATAAGGCCCAGTTTCACCAAAGTCTTGCTAACATAGTGTTACGTAATCGGGCGTCAAAATGTCAAGCGACTAAATGAAAACGACGTTCAACTCTGTTTAAATAAAAGGCAAGCAGATGCATTTTTGTTTAGCTGGTTTATATGGTGGCCGTCAGATCAGCGATTAGATTAAATAGTCTGTTAATTAACAAACTGTTAGTTTAACTAACAGAGCATGGTGAAACCGGCCCTTAATGTCAAAGTTTAGATGTATGTGTTTCAATCCCGCTGCAACAACCAGTCCAATTTGGATGAAACTTGGAATATGTATAGTTAATCATCTGGATTAACACATAGGCTACTTTTTATCCCGGAAAATCAACAGGAAACGGTACGCCAACGAAGTCGCGGGCGGAAGCTGGTACATAAATGTAAATAATGCCACATGAAACAACTCTTCCTACTAGAACGCAATACATTACTGGCTACTCACTCTTTTCCTTCAGCTTCATTAGATTAATTTGTGTAGACAGAGCGATGTATGCGCCCCCATCGTATCTTAGATCTGCGTCAAGCCAAACGCCTCTTGCATCACATGACACTGGTAATACTCTTTCTACTAAAGGACAAGCACCGGCTAGCGATAGTTCTGTGACCACCAGTGGCGACATGAATGAAGGCAGCTGTAAATGTCAAAGCTTAGATGAACACTTTCCTAAGTCTATTAGAGAACTGCCATACAATAAATTTAATTGAAAATTACATATATGGTTAGTTGATGTTTATATAAAGTCAATGATTTATTTTTATAATTTTAACCAATTATTATTAAATCTGAAATATGTTATCATTACCATTTAACTAATTTATTGATTATTGTAATTACACCATATTTAAATTTAAATTATATTAACATAATAAGCGTTATCTTAATTTTGCATGCTGGGTTTCTCTGGCGAAGTGTGAGAATCAATAATTTATTTAAGATCTACTATGTAGAGTCCTTTTCATGAAAGAAGTCCCGCAGAAATTTCCGGAACTAAACTTTAAAACTAAATTTTAAATTAGTTGTCAGGTGTTGTTATTGTGTTCGGATGCTAGTGCGTTTTTATTTGGTTTCTGTGATCAAAGTCTTGTTTTCAATGCCTAAAGTTGTTAAGTGCTGCCCGAGAAATAATACTTAAGGTCGACTACAGCGCCGCGTCTCCGGGACTTCTTTCATGGAAAGGACTCTACCACTCTTCACGCAAATAAATCATTCATTTATTCATTAAGATGTTTAAAAAAAACTTGCTATTAACACTTGTAAATAGGAAGGTATAGGTACATTTAGGTAGGTACTTAGGTATAGCAAAAATCGTAGTTGGATGTTTGTGTTTCAATAATGTTGCAACTATTGGTTTGATTTGGATGAAACTTGGAATATATAATAGTACGTAACCTCGTTTGACAGGATCAAACAGGACGCGGACGAAGTGGCGGGCGGAAACTAATATAAATATTCATGGAAATTTTACATAACGCCCTCTAGTGACCAACTAAGCAAAGATTGCTGATAGAGTACTTATGTAACTTTCTTTGTAAATACATACTAGAAAACACATCGTATGTCATATATTTAAGTTAGTATGTTTCCTGTATGTTTAGTTATGGTGTGCAATTAAGTATTTTCTATGTTTTATTTAACACCCATACTTAGAACAAACATTTATGCTACACACAAAAGTTTGTTCTCAATGGGGATCGTCAGCACAGAAGACAGAGCTATACCTGTGACACATGATATCTAGCTTTTGCCACCGACTTTACCTTTAGTGTGTTAAGTTTCCTTTGGATTCGGTGTTGGACGCGAGTTATCATAGCCGGGTCGCGAGTGACGTCATACATGAGTCGCGCGAGCGCTGTATTCACCCACGTCACTTCCGCCGGAAGTAGCCGGCAATCGCATTCGGGAGATGGCGATTTATTCTGGAAAAAAAGACAAATTTATTAAAGGCCAAGGTTAACTTGCATAAGGAGTGTCCTACAGGCCTAAGATGCGCACCGCGAGATATTTGTCATGTCGTTCTGTCAAAATGTAAGCATTTTGTACCAGTTTAGGAACTATTGCATTATCTGTGGGATCTAATGGTGTCGACAAAACGCGCCATAATGTACACTTTTGACACTCCTTAGTCGTCGTACCTCTCTGAGGACGAGATAATAGTCATGCAGAAATGTCAAAAGTTGAAAATTCAAAGGCGCGGTTACTCGACAACATTACCACACATAATGTAACAGTTCCTAAACTGGTAAAAAATGCTTACATTTTGACAGAACGACATGACAAATATCTCGCGGTGCGCATCTTAGGCCCGCTGGATTAAAAATTTAATATTTCGTAGAAAAGTATTCGATTTTTCTCTCTACTTCTCTTTTGTCATATCTGACTGATCTACAGGACCCAACAGGATACACTAGGTACAATGGAAAATAGTATGGAAATTAACCAAATTATTTATGAAATACAAACTAATGCGGTATTTACACGTTGGAAATAAATTAATAGAAGATAATTGTTGGGGTGTTAGGAAATAAATTAATAGAAGATAATTTCAACTTTACCATTAATATGTAACTATACATACTAGTAACTAACTTTACTAATCCATAATATGCCTAAAAGAACTAAAACGTCCTAAATATATATCAGATTCTTCATATTCTACTATTGACGATGATAACTAAAATATAGATAAGATATTTTAGTTAGACCTACATTGGTGACGATTCCGTTGTTGGATTTTTCTAAACTTACCTAATTTGCACTAAATTTTACCGTCCCTTTCTCATAAACTAAATGACAAGACGGATATAATTTTAGCTCTGTCAAATTAACATAGTTTAGAAAAATTCTACAACAAAATCGACATCCAGTGGCACCAACTCATCTATAAACAAAAAATCAATAATGATATTTGTGTTTTAATTTTTGAATGAACAATTAAGTTAACGGTTAAACTAGACTACATAGAACTTTAGAGAACGAACATCACATTTTCTCTTCTTCTTGTGTTTAGAGCGATCGTGAGGCGTCGGCTCTATCTGACACATCACGCCGACCTCTGCTGTGTGCTTCGTAAACGTCATTTCATGAGTCTGTTACGATCAAAATCAGTTTAAACGAAAACGATTCCAGCCCTCTGATTGTCTATCATTTAATACCATCAGTTTTTTTTATACAACTAAATGATGACAACGTTCACGGCTCAGTCTGTAGTAGCTCTGCCTTCTGTGCTGTGGGTCGTGGGTTCGATGCCCCACCGAGAAAAAACATTTGTGTGGCAAACATAGATGTTTGTTCTGTGTCTTAGTGTTACTATGTATCATAAGTATGTATTTACAAAAAAAATGTATACAGTATGTATCTACAATGGCGACATTAAATTGACACACGGGTAGAGCTACTTATTAGTATTCATAAAAAATAATTAAAGTACAGTCAGCTGCACTAGAATGTGTACAATTCGTATTTTCCAATGTAGGGCTGCAGCATTGTTATGGACTTTGACGGTCCCAATACTAAATAAATAAGTAAAATTATCAACCGTGTTCATAATTTTTTAGTTTTTATTCTGTAAATGTCTATTGCAATACGGTGACACTAGTTTGAAAGTTACGAATCATACACATTTTAGTGCAGCTGACTGTACTTTAATTATTTTTTATGAATACTAATAAGTAGCTCTACCCGTGTGTCAATTTAATGTCGCCATTGTAGATACACGGTGTATAAGTATTTTATCAGCAATCTAGTTCCCATAGTACAAGCTTTGCTTAGTTTGGGACTAGAGAGCGTTGTGTAATATGTCCAAGAATATTTATTTATAATAATCAATAAGGTTTAAAATTACCTGAATAATTTTGAACAGGTACGGCCAGAAGTTTTTCTCGTACGATTCAGAGTTATGCGGCAGTGGTTGTGATAGCGATGTTATGGTCACACCTTCCGATATTAAATCTTCCGTTTTACTCTGAAATTATAATTATCTTTTTATACTAAGCTGCCTTCGCCTATAATAAAAGCAAAGCAAGTTCGTATGAGTTAGTGGCCAACTCTGGTGACGGAGTTTTTAGGCCGCTTTAAGGCGTATGTATAAGGCAGACAACCGAACCTAACCAAAAAATTTTGGTTTGCAAATTTTTTGGTTAGAAAACTTGTTTGGATCAATGTGATATTTTTACTGAACCTTTGCATTGTTATTCTCTCGACCCTGAAGGTCTGCAATTTCACATAATTACATTGAGTTATATTATATCTTCAAAAATGTTGAAATGTGCGAGCGAGAGGGTTGTATGCCTTATACATACGCCTTAAGACCTCCGTCGTGACTTAGCGATTACTAGAGCCGGGACCGACAATTTAACGTGCCCTCCGCAGCACAGAAGCGCTCAGATGTAAATGCCTATAATTGCAGTGGCATATGATTTGATACCCTTTTAACCATATCCCTTAAATTGCAATGATGTACATTATGTTGATAATCAATAAAAAAAAATTATCGCAGTGACCTCGGTTACGCGTGTTACAGGATAAACAGGAAAATGTTTCCAAATTTACATTACAAGCTTCCGCCCACGACTCCATCCGCGTCCCGTTTGACTCTGTTAATTTTTCGGGATAAAAAGTAGCCTATGTGTTAATCCAGGTTAAGAATTAACTATGTATATTCCAAGTTTCATTAAAAAAAAAGAGGATATACTTTTTTTGTAAATACATACTACGTTGTGTGATATGTTCATGAATATTTATACTCAATATATGTATTGCTTTCATATGGTTTACTTGAATTTTACATTGGTTGTAGATGTAAATAGGTCTCTCATGAACCCTGCTCAGGATATAGCAATATGGAGGCAGGCCGACGTTTATAAATAGGTAGTAGATCGCTAATAATACATAGTGGTAGGATTTTGTTATAAATTTTATTTATTTGTTACTTACAGTACTCTTAGCAAATGCAACCGTGTCCTTCTCCGATAGTTTGTACACAGCCAGTTCAATATTGTCCTTATTATCTCCCGGTGTTTCCGCTCCGGACTTTTCTTCGGACGTGGAAGATTCGGCGGAGACCGCGTTAGCTTCTGATACCGCCGTCACTAACCGACGGAACCTGAATTTGTTTGTTTAAAAGGTCTTTATTTATCTTAGTTAATATAAAAGTAACATAATTAAACACAGATTAGTACACTACAAACTTAGTAAGTATATGCATAATTCGACAGGCTATAGATAGACCCTCTTAAAAGATTTTTAACAAAAATTTTATTTTATAACCTATTTAATTATTTTTTTATAAATTTTAATTTCTAAATTTTATTTTATGACTACTTGGCAAATCTTAAATACTGTAACATTTTAGTTTAGGTTTACGTTGATATGAACACTTTGTTTAGTGTGCATTTTTAAATAAAGCCTGAATTTAAACCGGAATTAAAAACGGTCAAGTATATCCCACCAAAAAATTCTGTAAAAAAACTAGCCAAGTCTCGATGAAGCTGCTTGTTTATTTCTAAAAAGTAATGAAAACTAGACAAAGTCGTGCCAAGTCTAAGGTTCCTTACTGCGATTTCTTTATTATTATTATAGTTAATGTTCCGAGGTAGGATTTATATATAATAAATCCTACCTCAAAAATACTTGGCATAATTTATAAGTTTGAAACTTGAAAAACTGACTTCAATTTCATTGATCGTTAACACCACAGAAAAGTCACAGGCAAGCAAGATACGCAATGTAGTGTACTTGAATGAAGTATTTTTTCAAGTTATTCTTATTTAACTCCCAAATTACTGAACTCATTTTGGCAAAAAATAATAATTTGGACCCATTAAGATAAAAAAATGTTTTTTTAATCGGTTCATAAATGACGGAGTTATGAGGTAACAAACATTAATCGTTGAGTGTACCTTAATTACCAATTTATCATTTGAACATGGAACATTTTAGTTTTACAGAAGGAAAACGAACTTATTTTTGGATAGCGATCTAAATTAGTTTATGTTGCAAACATTGTTATGACTATTATAGGAGGAAAACCTACTAATTTTAGGATTAATTATTCGTTAAGGTAGTCATATCAATTAGATGGTTATAAAATCAACCAGGACTTCATTATACTCTACCAATTCAAGTGGGAAAGAAGTACCCAGTCATTTTATGCTAAATTGTTACCGTCCAGAAGAGTACTTTTTGGAAAAGATGGGTAACAATGATCTCGAACCGGGGGAAATGGTGGTAATGTTCATAGTTATATTTATCTTCTCTTGTCTTTGTGTTCTATTACGTCGGATGCTGATAAGATTTCTTTGCGATGAGGCATGTAATAATTCGGAAGACATCTAATTAGAAGCGTGTGTTTTGATTGCAATGTGCGAAGTGGAAAACTGCAAAGTGTGATCCAGTGAACTTATGAACTTTTTCATTATAATTGATACAGTGACTATTTTTTTTGATTTGTTAAATAAAAAGAATCCTTCAGTCAAATACGGCATATTCATTGCAATATTCAAAATTACAAAGTGTATTATGTGTATTAAAAGTGGGTCACATTTATTTGTTTAATAATAATAATAATATGTGAATCTTAAAAAAATGAATTTTATTCTTTTACTAGCTGTTAAACACAGCGCCATCTGTGCTTCAACGGCTGAACGAAATAAGTAGGTAAGTCGATACCTAATAAATCTTTCACTTCGAGTACTACATAGACTATTTAGCTAATTAGTTTAGACAGTTGCCAGTGTAGGGCGCTGTTCCTAGATATAAAAGACGCCGCGTGGTCTCGGCTCGCCCTCTTTTCCCGGCGGTCATACTGACCAGCTGTACCTACCTACTAAATTATTAATAAATATACGCTTTGTTTTATAGCCAACTGGATTTCCTTCCTCCTGCATTAGACACTAGCTAATACCCGCGACTTCGTACGCGTGCGAAACTTTCCACCAAAATATCTGTCAAATGGACGAGCATGATTTGTTATCTCTTCGGTAGAAAGAAACGTTGTCTAGGTTACTGATAATACATTCTGTATTTATATTATATGCAATAAAATATAGTTTACCATTCATGTTTATCCCTGCCGGTCCTGGCGAATAAGTAGAGATGTGAATGTTTATCTCTGGATTGCTTCACATGTACACTCCATTCGCCTTCCACTGTGCCGTCTGCGCTCATATCCAGCTCCTATAATAAAAAGGTTCATTCCTCACAGTGCTCTGTAATTTACAACACATCATGGCACAAATACCACAAACCCTCAAGACGAAAGGCATGTGCGTGCGTGCTGCCAGATTTAATCTCAATAGTATGTATACTGTTATTATTCCTAGATGGAGATAAAATCGTGGCCATATTTACTTTTCAATATTATAAGCATTGTTTATAAGGTAGATACTTACCGCCTCTTCCAAAAACTCCTTTATCCTAGACATTTCGTTGTCATCAAAATCTTCATCGTCCTCCTTATTGCTCGTAGTTGATTTCGTGGTGAGTTCCATCTCGTCTGGAAAGGCTTCCTCTAACTTATCGCTTCGCTTATCGTCCTGACCGTGCGTTTCTGACACGGGTTCAGTACATGTAGACACACTGTCGGTTTTCTTATCTGGGAATATAAGCAGCTAGTTTTATCTACGGTAAGTACCGTAATTTCTTGGCCGTTCTTCTTGGCTCTGATGGCGAAGAACGGGCACTGAGAATCATCTGGTATAAGACTATTTGATTCTAATGACTTTTTTTTTATGAGCGCCCGCGATTTCGTTCCGCCCGCGACTTCGTTCGCGTCCCGTTGGATCCCGTTGATTTTTCGGGATAAAAAGTAGCCTATATGTTAATCCAGGTCACGGACAACATATATTCCAAGTTTCATCCAAATCGGATTAGTAGTTTTTACGTGAAAGAGTAACAAACAAACATCCATCCATCCATCCATCCATCCATACTCACAAACTTTCACATTAATAATATTAGTAGGAAGTAGGATAGCTAAGCATTTGGCCAGCACACCTCTTTTCTTACAAATTTCTAGGTTATATCTTTCAGGAAATACTGCTGATGGCAGAGAGTTCCACTCCTTGGCAGTTCGCATTATGAGGGTGGTGGTGACTAATGATTCTTGTGAATTGTGTTCAAATACTCACCTCTGTGCATTTTTCGAACTAATCTATGCCTGAGCCCTTCCCTTCCTGTCTCGCCGTCTGAGTGTGATACACTAAAAAACAATAAATGTAACATTTAACAATTTCTTGTATTAGAACCGATATTTTTATGAACAGTGGCTAGTTTTACTGAGCGGTAACGCTGTAGTAACGCAGTAGCTGTTGTTGATAACAAAATTTCTGCTTTATTATTTCGATTACGATATATCCAACTAAGGTCTACTTTGGAAAACTATACGCAATGGTTCACGTGACATTTGAGTTACACTATTCGTTGCTGGGTTTCATGCAGTGTAACTCAAAATGTAATTATCGAACCCCCAGAGATCTCCTAGACAAGTAGACCAAAAGCAATATTTAATCCTCGGTAAAGATTAGGTAACAATCTGAGTCATACATTTTTATAATATGCTATGTTGCTATTGTAATTAGTAGCAAGCAAGCTCGCATGAGTTAGTGGCCAACTCTGGTGACGGAGTTTTTAGGCCGCCTTAAGGCCTCCGTCGTGGCTTAACGACTGCTAGAGCCGAGACCGACAATTTAACGTGCCCTCCGCAGCACAGAAGCGCTCAGATGTAAATGCCACTAACAGTACCCCATTAATTGTAATTAGTAGAAAAACCATAGGTTGAATATTGGCTATAAACTGAGAAAAGGTATCTATAGTAGGTGCCAAATAACACCGCAATACAGGTCATTCACCCACTTTCACCACGATGTCGCAAAATTCAATTTATGTATGGTAAACAAACAGTGGGACAGAGAAGGCTCGTAATAATAATAATAATAAACAAACAGTACTACGAGATTCGAGCGATTACCGTCTTAGCGACAGGTTTGTATGGAAAGGACAGAATTAGCCATTCATAAATTGAATTTTGCGACATCGTGGTGATGGTGGGTGAATGACCTATATTGCGGTGTTATTTCGCACCTACTATACCTCTTTTCTCTTCTTCTCCAAACAAACTTCTTCTTTTTCTCAGGACTGGTATTAGTTTCGGTACTTTCTGTCTCGTGTTGTTGATCCCGTTTCTTCTCAACAATAGCCTCGGAAAACTTCCTTTCAGCCTGAGCTGCGTTTTCTTTCTCCAACACTTGGATTTTCTCTTTTTCGTTTAAGATAACGCAAATGGGGTATTTTTTGCTCCATTGCCTGAAAAAATATAAACATTTTAGATTCGTATGCGTACAGTGAAATCGAGACTCAAGCTGCAATCGATTATACAGTTTTGATACTATTCAATAAAAAATTCTACCCAAATCGATACTCGAGTATCTTTTAAAACTTGAGTTTTTTTTTGAGCTTACGCAAGCCTTTTTTATAATATTGGTCCACTGATAAATTTCTGCTTTCTGATCCGTAAATTATGCTCTAAGAACTGCCACACTAAAATTGGCAACTGCGATATATCGACCTTATTAATATTGACAAGCAAGAGTGTAGAGTTTAAGAATAAATTTACATCGATATGAATAATTTAGATCGATGTTTTGCATCTGTATTATCGTTACACAATCGAGTTAAATAATCAGCTAATGCGCAGACTGCCTTCTAAGCGGAGTTATAAATAGAAAATGAATAAAATTAAACGAATTAACATTTTTTACAAGTTGAATAACTCCGGTAACACACAAACGATGTCAAACGGCTTGGCTGCTGGGTTTCTAAGTACAATAAAACATCTATCCTGTACCTCTATCACGAACAAATATGACAGTCGCCGCGTTAGCGTATTTGAGTTATATTGCGCGTCACTGCCAGTTCGACTGCCAACCGTTGTAGTGTCACCGCGCAGTGTATCTCGGATACGCTAGCGTTACGATACGTTTGCGATTGTCACATTTGTTCGTGATCAAGGCACTGCTATAATAAACTCGATGCAAGCTTGGAATAATTACACCGTATTTTGTCTCTTTTTACCGGATTTGAATCAGCTTGTCAATACAAAACAAAGTGTAACTAATCCTAGTTTACATTATTATTATTTCCTAAGCGTTGGCGGCACGACGAAGACGTCACGTCGTGTAGCTAGGGAGAGAAAAGAAATATTCTTTTTGAAAATCCGGCTTTCATTAGAGCCGGATTACGTCACAATATAAAGCATATTGTGACGTAATCCGGCTAAAATATAAAATAGGACGGCACAAATAGGGGCTTTGTTTAGCCATTCTAAAACCGTTTTTATTTTTATTCCAGCTTAAATAGTTTTTGATTGTAGATCATAAAATTATCTATAAAAAATGTTTCAATACTTTTTTTTTTACGAGCCACCGTTTCTGCGATATTACGAGATATATACGATTCGAAAAGTTTTATAATTATTACTACAACTCAAAAACTATTTAAGCTAGAATAAAAATAAAAACGGTTTTAGAATGGCTACACGACGCGACGTCTTGCCTTCTAGTGTAGTTTGACGCTAAATCGTCGAGATCTACGCTTTGGTAAACAAGCGAGTCTGTAGGTTAGATCGATAGATTAAATTATGTATCATGCTGGTGACATTAGGTCTTATTGAATTAAAATGTGCTCCAAACGTGACCCCGTTCGAGGACTAAGATATTTACGGATTGTCTGTATATTTATTAGTAACACGTTACTTTTAGGAATTCAGATAGTCTTGGTCTTCAAATTGATATGCTCATTAGTATGCCAGTATTTAGTGTGAACGCGGACATTGCCCTACATTTTTTCTTCAAGACGAAGGCTACATTATTCGGATAAAGTAAGCTAAACCGCACTTTGTTCTTTTGTCTAAAGACCTTGGTTTATTTTACGTTTGCTTTGTGACGCAGAAATACCAATTACAGTAGTTATAAAATGTAATAAAGTGCCCGTATTTTTGCGTAGTGATATACTATGTTTAAGAAATTATCCCTAAAAGCACGTGAAAGGGGTAATCCACGGATAATGGCGAACAATGCTTGTTTAACGACTTTAGAAACTTTAATCTTTTATTTATAAAGTAAGCTTATGCCCAGCAGTGGGTCACTACAAGCTGTTTATGATGATGATTTATAAAAAGTTACCTACCTGAAATAAAATAAATTGTATGGAAATTTATTCGGTGTATTCACCTTAATTAGAAAAAAGAATGATTTTAGTTTGATTGTACTTACCTCCTTTTAACAAGTCCTTTTGGCAGTAATATAACACGCGCTCCCGCCAAATTGTACAATCTATGTTGATAAAACATTACTTTATCTATTTTCTCATCCCATAGTGCCCTTTTCGCAACTTTCGTTTTCGTGTATGAAATCCTTAAATTGCAACCTGGAATTATATTCAAACATACTGCATTTATTAGACATTAGCTTCCGCTTGCGACTTCGTTGGTGTCCCGTTGATTTTCCGGGATAAAAAGTAGTTTATGTGTTAATCCTGGTCACGGACAATATATATTCCAAGTTTCATCTAAATTTAATCAGTAGTTTTTGCGTGAAAGAGGCACAAACATACATACATACATCCTCAAAAACATTCGCGTTTTTAAGTTTAATTTTAATTAAGATTTTTTATATGAAAATGAGAAAATTGTATTTCGTACGTAGACCAACAGAATAATTAAGTAAAAGTATGCTAATGTGTATGATATAAGTAGGTATTCTACAAATTAAGAGGTCATTGACGCAAAGTGCAAACAAAGGTGTGAAAATGAGTAATAGATAGACTACGTTATCAATGTGATAAACAAAGTATTACCTTCGAGTTTCATGAATGCTGTTGTAGTTTTGTTGATGTGATAACTGTATGGATCGTAATCGGGAAATCTGAAGTGGTTAATCCATCCCTAAAATAGGATAAACCATATAATCTGAGGGCCTAGTACGAGTTTTGATGTGTAAATCTGGTGTAAAACGTCTGGCGCCCAGCACACTAATGGGCGATGATTTGTATGGAGACACTGAGCGCATTCTTTGAGAGGCTCATTCCAATTTTCCCCTGACTAAATCCCCTGAACTTTTGTCCAAAAATCCCCTTAGCTACCACGGCCAAGCTCGTACTTGCATGTCGAGCTTCTCAAAGAATCCGCTCAGTGTCTCCATACAAATCAGCGCCCACTGGTGCACTATACACTGAAAACTCGTACTAGGCCCTCAGTACCTATATAGTTTTTATGTGTTTGTATAGCTACATAATATTTTTATCTTGGTGCTAACGGGAAAATAAATTAAATTAAAATACTAGCTGGTGCCCGCGACTTCGTCAACGCTGGAGTAGAAGTGCAATTTGCTATGCGAAATCTTTTAGGCGTTTTTGAAGAGTTGCGGTCCGTTGGGTCCCGTTGATTTTCCGGGATAAAAAGTAGCCTATGTGCTCCAGTCACGGACAATATATATTACGAGTTTCATCTAAATCGGATCAGTAGTTTTTGCGTGAAAAAGGAACAAACATACATACATCCTTACAAACTTTCACGTTTATAATATTAGTAGGATCCTAAAAGTTATCTAAGTCGTAATAATTCCCAGTTTCAAGGGATATGTTTCTTTATACAACTGATGGAACTATAGCCGAACGAGCCGATGGCCAACCTGCAATGATGTTAAGTGATAGATAACCACTGCCTAAAACCATGCATTGCCACACATCCGATGGGAACGCGCCCTGTGATGCATTGCTGTGAGACATAAAGGTGATACATGGGTTCAATTTCTAGAAGCTTTTAGGATTGTTATTTTTATATGTAGGTAAGTCATATGAATCAAACAAAGCTTACCTCAAATTTCTTCAAAGGTTGATGCTCTTTGACAGAAGGTATTGTGTAAGTAGTGGGCATAGCGCTACTTCGTTTCAACTGAAAGATACTGCCTTTCTGAGGCTCCCAGTGACTAAAGTAATTATCCAACAGCCAATGTTTCAAATTACTCGCTAGAGTAAAACACCAGATACCCAATAAAAACCCATTCCATACATTAGAATTTGGAAACAATACATAGTTAATAATGAGGAAAACCGTTAAAAAATACATTGTAAAGTTTAAGAAATACTTTTTGGACTCTAGTGCCTTGCTTTTTAGGTTTGATTTGCTTGGAGGAAGGCCGAAGTTTGTTTGTGTGGGTGGGGTTGGATGCAAGGGGCTGTCTGAAGGTTTGTTCTGAAAACTTGGGGGGATGTTGTTGACATCTCCAAAGCCCTCCATTGTATCTTCTAATGCCTCGATTCCTGACTCTATGTCTAGAAGGCTGTCGGTAAGATCATCCTTCACATCAGCCATTTCGCTATGAGCTGTAGGAAAAAAGTTACTATAAATTACACCCTAAGGAACAAACATCATCGATTTTTCCTCAAAAAAAAAAAACATGAGCTCACACTAGGATAACTTTTGATGAAGGTCAGTATATTATCAGAAACTATGGGCTGTAGTGCATACATATGTTTTTGGAACCAATATTTGCACATTGTGCAAACATTTTGTTCCGCCGCGCGATGTCATAATCGTGGCATTAATTTGGTCGTCTACGACCGAGTCAATTTAATTTAAACCTAACTGCTAATACTTTAGTGGCAATTATCACTTACTCAAATTCTTATGTGTATCATCACTGGAATCCGAATGGTTTTTCTCTATTGGAAGACTTAGTTCGCGCTCGGTAGCTTGAGCTGTGATTGGCTGGGTCAGTTCTGATAGATTTTGAATACTGCTGTCTAGTGAAGAAACCTATCAGAGAAAAAAATATTTTCATTATATTTTTTGTTGCCATCTGGCCTTGAAAGTTTATTTGCATAGAAACTTAACTGGTTCTATGTATTAAATTAACTTTTTTATCAGCAGTATCATAAAAATAAAATGGAAATGAGTTCAAACTCATAATTTAATAATATAATTTTCTTTAACTTGGTGTACCATGATAACATTATAATGTGAAAGTTATGTTTGAATATTTGTGGAACCATGACAATAAAAGAACAAGGTTTTGACTTCCAATATCCTGTTGATTGGGATTCTAATTCTAGACACAATACAAAATCTATTATGCCTCATCAAGATACATATTCCAGCGCATGTCAAAGTTAAGTCTTTGAATAGATACATTTTAGAATGTTTGATAAAAAAACATTACTATTTGAATAAGATTACCTGATTATCTGTATCTCCAATACTGTGCTGATCAATATCTTTGATAGCTGAGTTCTCCTCAGAGTCTGACATTGAATTCTCGCGGGGCAGTGATTTCTTTTCTTCTTTTGTTTCTGTAACAAACAATTGGATTCAAAGGCCTGAGGAGCAAATCTAATCGCACTACGTAAACCTATCGTATTCAAATCATATTGCACGTGAACGTCAGCTCGACTGCCAAACGTTGTAGGGTAACCGCGCAATCCATCTCGAATACACTAGAGTTAAGATATTATTACGATTGTCACATTTATTCGTGACTAGCTGATACCCGCCACTACGCCGAGCGAAGTTTCGCTCGTACGTAGTGGCGGGTATCCACCAAAATATCTGTCACCAGCATATGATGAACCTCGTAGCAAATGGCTGCTTTTGGTTTAGAAAGTTCAAGCTGTATCTAAGAATCCACGTCTTTGATTTCAATAAAATATAGCCTATGGTTTAATCCGGAAAAAGGGCTTCTGAATGGAATAAGTTTCAGTGAAATTGGTGCCGTAGTTAAGGCGTGATACGTGAACAAACAAACAGACAAACTCGATTTTCGGAATCAGAACTGCATATTCGGCCTTATTCCAGAACGAAGACTAATGAAAGTCAGGGTTTAAATGTACGTCAATGTAAAGGTAAACCTTGACTTTCTTTAGTCTTCGTTCTGGAATAAGACCGAGTTGAAGTAATTATGCATATATTTAGTTTTTTGCAGTTTTACAGTTTTATAATAGTATAGATAATAAATTAAGTTAACACAATTTTACCTTCCAATGACTTTGTTTTCATGTCCTCCACAGCCTGAGCTATTTTAAACTTGAAATCATGGAATATCTTCCACGTCTCATTGCTGCCTTCCTTCACTTCGGGGTTCACCTCCGGAGTACTTCTTTTCCCAAGCCGGTTCAAATACTCTTTCATCGGAGATGATGTTATTTCCTTTGGTGTACTCGATCGGCTGTCTTCTTTATCCTTACTTTCTGAGGTTTTGACATCATCTGGTTTATCTTTATCAGTGGATTTATCAGAACGCATAGACTTGAAGTACTTGTCTATGATTGACGGTGTCCGATCACCTCTTTTAGGGCTGGCATTCTCACTCGGGACAGCAGGAGGATCACATTGAGGGGTGGGAGGATCATCCTCACATGCATTAAATAGTTCCTCTAATACCTCATTGTTGGCATTGTATCTAAACGATAATGTTGTGTTTGGAGATTTCCCTAAAAGATAAATAGATTTAGCACCTCTGAGGAATTGAAGATACGCATGGAGAAGCTGCAGAAGCTGAAGAAGCAGTACTTTATACAAAACTGTAATATTGAAACAGCTGGTACAAACAGTGCTAACATATGTTTAATAAATAAATAAATGTCTTCGGACATTTCACACAACACGCTCTAGTTCCAAACTAAGCTTGAGTAAGTAACATAACATAGTAAGTGTACATTGAGTAAGTAATGTAAGTATACTGCTGTTTTGGTGAGCTCAACTACACTGGCAGCAAATCAGCCCGAAGATTATACGTAAGTGTCGCTTAGTTTTACTGGCGCGTAGTGCGTTCTATCTCATACGATTTCATGTAAACAATAATAATTATTACATGCGCCATGCGCCGCTCAGAGGCTAGAATATTTTTATGATACATTGAAGGGAATTCCCCTTTTAGCCTGTGAATTTCGTTGTAAGTAGAAGGTATGTCTTTGTTGTGAGAATATCTAACCAATTGCAATGAAGTATAATCAATGACGAATTAGCTGCTGATCAAAGGAAGGCGTAGTGCCTTAAATTGTGGTGCAATGGATTTGTACCTACTTCAGCAAATATTTTTTTAAAGATATTATCTAATTACATAGGGATATTATTTAATTACATATTGTGCTTGAATAGTAAATAATAATAAATGTACAGACCCGAGCCGGAGACCTCCATTGTAGCAAATAAATTAGGTGTTTCTCATTACTGTAACAAATAATAGGTTGTAGCTTTCTGGTTTACTTTTAGCAGTTTAGATTTAGCCAGCCTAATTGAAAACATTAAGAATTATCGCACGCACGAATTGTATTCGGTAGTTAGGTAAAAAATACCTTCTTCACGAACGAACACGAAACACAAAATGAAAATAAAATGACGATGAGTAAACAATGACAACATAGATGACATGACGACTGACAGCAAGCTACGACAGTGACAGAGTCAGGTCTTACTGACAGTGACAGTAATGACAACCACAGAAATAAAAACATGCGATTAGTGCTGCCAACAACTGTCGGTTTGTCGCTCTAACTAGCAGCTTTACCAAAGAATTGGAACGATTTTCCGAGAGCACCTTCTTTGTCACCGGCCGGCGGCGGAAGTGTCGTCGTCGCCTCAATTTTAATTTATTCAGCAAAGAATAACCTCACAGAAAGGTTTCCAGAGCGTTATTCTACTTTATTCATTACAATATTACTTTATTCATGCATACGTTATTACTACGCATTGCGTCGTGAGTGTTTGATTGAATCCGCTATAAAAATAAGCTTTTATTATAACCTATGTCATCTGCTTTACTATTATTCTCTAAGCCACTACACTACGTAGGTAGATACTTCAATGGCTATGAAAATTACTGTTTCTAATGGCTGATGATATTTTTCATTTCAATTGATTAATACTTTAAACGCGAAAGTTTGTAAAGATAACTGTATCTCAGGATGTTTGTTTGTTCCTTTTTCACGCTAAAACTACTGATACGATTTGGATGAAACTTGGATTATATATAATTTATCCATGACCTGGATTAACACATGGGCTACTTTTTATCCCGGAAGATTTCTCATAACAAGTTACACTTCTAATCCTGCGTTTACAAAGTCGCGGGCACCAGCTAGTGTATGTATGTAATATGCAGATGGATCGATTTTTTAGGCCCGTATTCCGTAGCCTTACTCAAGCACTGATCCGTACTCAAGCATAGATTTTTGTATGAAAATCTCTACTCAAATCTATGCTTGAGTAACAATTTCTGTCTCGGAATACGGGCTTTAGATTTAAAAATCTACCCCTGGTGGGTTACTCTCGAACACAGTTCCAATCCGGATCCCTAATTTTTGACAGAAATTCTTTCATTTTTCAGTACAAAATGACATGAGATCTGTCAAATTCCGTGAATTTGGATTGGAACTGTGGTCGAGAGTATGTAACCCACCTGGTTGGAATTGGCCTTTTTTTAATTCACTCGCTGGCAGCACTGTTAGTTACTGTCAAATGTCAAAGGAAAAGGCCGAACGAACTTGAAACATGCTTGAAACCGAAAGGAAGAGAAAGAAAAGCGAAAGAAAAGGGACGTTGTTGTTTTTCTTGTATATTTTGATTTTGTGCTAATTGTGTTGTGTTTCATGACTAATGGGATGTAATGTAAACCCGTTTTATTTTGGTGAAAAATCAAGTGCACATTGAAAATGATACCGAAATTAGCGGTAATATTATTATTTTGTGCGTGTGGCCTCGGTTCCAATGTGGACAAAGATGAAAAGGTACCTATGTAAGACGATTGCGGTGCATTGATTTTTAAAACTAATAAAATATTCAATATGCAAATATTAGAACTATATTATTTTATTTGTTTGTATAGAGAAGTACAGAATTGGTTCGTGCCTTGGACGAACGGCCTCTGCTCTTTGCCACGTTAGGAGGCGGCATGGTGGCTGTTGATCCTCTAGCAGGAAACATTATTTGGAAACTGAAAGATGGTGAGTTAGCATTTATTTCACTAAATAAAGTATGCTAGATCGTAAACTGTGTCATCAGATTTTATCATACACACTATTTAGATAGGTAGGTACTTAAAAAACAAATGATTCATCAAGAGAAAGAAACTTGAATATGCTATCAATGTAATCTGGTGTCTGAGACTCTGAGTAAATCAAATGTTGCGTTCACACTATTCTGCAGTTGGCAGGGACTTGGGCAGGGAAGTGGGCAGGAGCAAAGTGTGAACACGAACATGCCTCTGTCCCGGCTCCCAGCCCAAGTTCATGCCCTTGCTCCCTAATGAGAATAAAGGCGATGTTGCTGTGGCAATAAGTCCGCAGCAATAATGCCAGCAGCGGCATGGGCATAGTGTGAACACGGTATAATAGGTTGCTAAAGGGTAGCTGTTTGGCTTTACAAGTGCAGTGGCCTGAGTCGCATAAGCGCTTACAAATTTGAAAACTTTTGTACTTTAGTAGGTATGAAGTGGATGTGATAAGTAAAAATATAAAATCAAGGTGATGAACCCATCCTGAATCAATGCAATGAATTTTTAATAAATTATCTTATAATGAGTAGGTATTTATCATTATAGTTATAAGACAGAGATAACATACTAGCCTCAATAAGCACTTGTTACCTTTACAACTAATCTGATAAAATAATTTAGATATGTTTAAATAGTAAACAAACTGTAAAATTAAAGTTTGTTCTGAAAAAGTATCAGCATCATATCAGCCTATAGAATTCCACTACCTCTCAAAGTATATTACATTAATTTAATTGACTCGTGGCAAAGCTTGCTTAGTTAATCTTCACTGATTATCTAAGTTATGCGACAATCTGCGCAGTCACTATTTGGATGGGTGACCGCTAGTGGCATATATCGTGACCGCTAGTGGCATCTTGGGGCTTCCGTGCTACGAAGGACACGTTAAACTGTCGGTCCCGGCTCTAGCAGTCGTTAAGCCATGAACGTGGCCTTAAGGCGGCCTCCGCCACTAGAATTGACCACTAACTTATATGAGCTTGCTTGCTTTAATTGGCTTTTTTGTGTGCATTTACATTCCTTACTAATCTTGTAGATTAATAAATGAAAGAGAATCCTTTAAATTAATAGAATTAATAAGTCATTTCATTACACCGGGCTTAATATGCGCACCGCGAGATATTTATCATATCGTTCTGTCAAAATGTAAGCATTTTGTACCAGTTTACGAACTATTGCATTATCTGTGGTAATGTTGTCAAGAAACCGCGCCTTTGAATTTTCAACTTTTGACATTTCTGCATGACTATTATCTCGTCCTCAGAGAGCATGCAGAGAGGTACGACGACTAAGAAGTGTCAAAAGTGTACATTATGGCTCGTTTTGTCGACACCATTAGGTACCACAGATAATGCAATAGTTCCTAAACTGGTACAAAATGCTTACATTTTGACAGAACGACATGACAAATATCTCGCAGTGAGGCCCGCTGGTATAGATCTCATCACAGTTTAATAGTGCTCTGACAAAATGGAACTGAAGTGGGGGGCACTGCTCAGCCAAATAGATAAAAATTTCGACTTCTTATTGACCTTGAATGCGCTCAAGGTCAGTCCTATTAAACCATGCCAGTACATAATATACGTATGGTCCTAAAGAAAAAAAAAATTACTCAATATATTGTACTGAAACAGGTTGATAGGTTTCTATAGTAGATAACAAGTTTAATTATGATAAAAATGAAGCCATGTGTTAAACATGTGGTTCAAATATAAGTCTTTCCCAGTATTATTGACATTCATTCCGTTTTTACTGTGACATTTTGTTATTTTAATATGTAGGTAATCTATACTAATATTGCTTCACCCTCACAGGGCATATTACTGTTCTTTTAAGATCTGCGACAATTGCAGGCCAATCGCTGCGTGAGCAGTGTCAGAATTTTTTGCTTTGTATTTATTTCATTACATTTATTGATTGCATACGTACATGGTTTATATGTATAAATAGTTTAGGTCATAGTTAGCTAAAAGAACAGTCATGTAGCAATAGTAATATTGCCTATAACAATCATAAAGTAATATAGATTGTTATTATGTTATTTGTATGGGACTGCGTGCACTGCAGCGGCCTTCATTCTTAGTTCCGCGCGCTGTGATTCCGACGCAGTCGACGCGCAGCTTTAGCTGTCCTAATCTAGTAATTGCAATCAATAAATGTAATGAAAGCAAATTTTTACCTCATTACCTACTTTTATCATCAATTATTTGAATGGTCAGCTACATTATTGGAACTATCTAGAATGCAATTACAAAAACACAGCAATACTTATTTACCTAACAACAACAACAATGATGTTATCTATCACACTTGTGTGACCTTTGATGTTTATCTACCTTTATTGTGTACTATTATTTATTTTCATTATTAAAGTAAAATTGAAAGAATTTTTTTGCTGCTGTTAATATGCCAGGTACTTACATAGAACAGATTGCGTGACATTGATTTGAGGCTTCGTAATGGCTAATTTATAAACTTCTATATTAAGTGGCGGGTTAAGGGGAGATACACTGCGCGACATGCAGCGGCGACTAGGGCATGCCGTAAAGTGTAGCTCTACTTCGCAAATCATCATTTAAAACCAATGTTGTATACATAGAATACGTTTAAGGCCGTTTGTCCACCAACGCCATCACCGACACGGTACCGGTAATGCACTACCAGGGCAATACAAAACGCGTCCACAGCACTACCATCACACCGCGCCGTTCGCGTGTTTTTTATTGCATTACCGGTGCCGTCGTTGGTGGACAAACGGCCTACAACATGAGACGCAACCATTCTAGAACCAGCCGTTAAAGTTCCGGGAAACCAGCAAGAGAATTTGATGCCGCAATTCCTTCCGGACCCGCGTCATGGCTTCCTCTATATGTATGGTCCTCGAGGAGACCAGCAAAGGCTGAAAAAGCTGCCGTTTACGATACCGGAACTAGTGGCTAATGCACCTTGTCGGTCCACCGATGGGATACTTTATACGGGGAAGAAAAGTGACACATGGTTTATGCTTGACCCCTTGACTGGATCTCGGGAACACGTATCAGGTATGATACATGTTTTTTTTTATTTATTTTAGCTTTAGGGTTATCTGAAGTCTGAAGAGTGGTTTGGGCCAAACAAGGGTAGTTGAATAGTTCGTGGAACCAATAACCGCTGGGAAAAAATATTTCAAAGCGCTATACGAAAGCTAGCATGATTTCGGAGTGAATTTTGTCACTTTGTTTTTATCATGATCTACCTCTTAGATAATTTTTCATATAGGTCAGTAATGTATATTTATACTACACCTGCTTGGAAAGTACCTTGATACTTTATCAAATTTACGGTAGAAAGTACGTCATTGCATATCGAAAAATATGCGGGGAGAAAACGCATCTGAGCGGCAGAGAAAAGTGTATGAAAATCCATTTCTTACGTGGTTTTTCTTTTTTAATTTTGGGTAAGACTATGCGCCGGTAACCTAAATATCAAAAGCCAAAAAGTTTTTACAGTGAGTTTTTATCTCCAAGTTCGCAAAATGACACTGGCCACTAGCTGTGTGTTGGATGGTGTCGGGCTGGCAGTGCGACCCTGCGGCGGCAGGATAAACAATTTGAAAAATGAACATGTGAAAATAGCAGACGCCATTGGCGCCATTTTCAATTTGTGTGTTGTTTGAGGATTCAGTTTTAGTTTTTTATTTTCCTCGTAGGTGTAGTATAAAGTACTATGTATCACTCGAGAGAAAGTGCGATTCCCGATCTCGGGTGTTTTAAAGCCCTCGCCTACGGCTCGGGCTTCAAACGACACCCTCGACGGTAATCGGTCACTTTCTCCTCCCGGTGAACAATGTACTATTCTTTTGAAAAAATAAATAATCTCTAACCTTAGCTTTCTCGAGAATTGGGTATCTAGGTATAGTTCCATTTCATTACTTGTGTTATGCTCAATTCAATATGCATTTCCAATTAGCTTAAATCATAAAATAACGTAGCGCTATGTCGTGGGGTTTCCATTGATAAAATCAGAACGTATTTTTCCAGGGTTTGATAAGTCGAAAATATTCCAAAGCGATGATAACACCTGCGAACCTGATAAGAAGAGAGGGATCTACATAGCTCGAACCGAGTATAATATTCTGATGCACGATTCTAAGAACTACAACCATAAGTGGAATGTGACGTTCTTTGATTACACCTCTCATGCTATGGGAAAGGAGTTGCTGAATGATTATGGTATGTATTTGTTGAAGTGAAAACATCTTTAGATGTGTTTTGCGTGAAGAGTGAACGGTAGTGCACCATCACGCTCGGGTCGGTTACGATGAATAGGGTTTATTCGGTTCTACTCGACATTAAGCTAGATATAATAATGGTCACCCAGAAAAATACTGTTGGTCCTAAACGATTATATAAAAGTCGGTGGCCATTGTCATCTTCATCATTGTCACACTATATCTACAGAAGTCCACGCTTGGACTACCCCTTAAAATATCAATGTAAATGTGGGTTCTGGACAATTTCGAATTATTTATTGGTTTAGCTTTTGGCATGGTATGGTATGGTAACATATAAAAAAATTCAAATATCGTAAATCTTTTCGGCCTTGGGTTTAGTACATTTCAAAGAAATATAATTCAAAACTAATTTGTGAAACCTGAAACAGTCATTCATAATGATTAATGAGTCTCATAATGAAAAACTCATCGCATTTCTCTATCAGTAACATCTGTTCCAGCATTAATTATAGGGCGTCAACGTTAATCGGTGATTGGACCGTATCGATCGATTTGTAGTTCTACTTTACAGACTAAAACAGCTAGGACTGTTTTAATCTTTATTTATTTTGTATTTTTTTAAATCAGCCAATTAAGTCCACTGTTGAACATAGACCTCGACAATAGATTTCCAGAGAGAACCATTTTGGGCCTTTTCTATTCATCAACTAGCAAAGTCGTCGCTCTATCGCCTATTTTAAAATTTTCTTGCAAGCAAATTTTCGATAACAATATGCGCTGAAGTTGTGTCAAGCTTGATGGACTAAAAAATATTTAGATAGATAATTCTTTATTGTACAAAAGGGTAGGCTTTTTTGTTCATAGAGTTCGTTCTGGAACATCGGGCAAGGGATATATCTAAAATTTTACCTTTAAACGTAGGTAAGAGAGATATCAATATTGACTCGTATTATTTACCTCATTAGCATTAATTAGTTTAATCAACCGTGCATATTATTTGCATTCGTTACCTTGTATGTTGTGAATCTACTGAAATAACTATCATTTTTTATACGATCATTGTGAAATAATGATAAACAAAGTTTCGTATTTACATTCAGCGTTACATTGCGTGATAACTCGAATGCAGAGCATTATAATAAATCAAAGTTTCACTTTGGGTACATACCGAATATTATTTTATCCACATTTTGTTTACAGGTATTATACATTTTACTTCAACATCCAACGGTCGGGTGATGTCCTTCGACCGCAAAACTGGTGACCTCGTTTGGTCTCACAATTTCGAAACTCCAGTGGTGGCCGCTTACTTGCTAGACAGAGACGGCTTGATATCTGTACCTTTCAACTCGATTGGGGATGATACACTTGACCATATTATGGAAGATGCCACAACCCTCAGTAATGGACAGGGGATCAAGAATTCTAATATCGAACTATAGTAAGTACCTAGCATTAAACAATAAATTCGTTTCATGAACATTTTCACACAACCTCTAGTCGCAAACTTAGCAAGGTTTGTACTACTATATAAAGTAATGAATGTAAGTAATTGCTGATACTTATAGCAATTTTTTTTTGTAATTATCAACATAACATAGTCTACATATGAAGTCCTTTTCTATACTAATATTATAAAGAGGAAAGATTTGGATGAAACTTGGAATATACACTCGAGAGCAATGATTCCGGGTCACTTAAAGAATGTTAAAAATCTCGGAAACTAAAAATGATAGGTTAATGCAATAAATTGTATTTAATAGACAATGTAATACTCCTTAAATGAAAGTAAAAAAATATGAGTCACCGCATACATTTTATTAACACAAAATTACATAAAGAAAAAAACTGCTGATCTCTCCTTAAAACAAAAATAGGAAACATGAAATTTTTGAACTTTATTACGATTTTCTTGAATTTTAATACTTCGTATTGCCTCCTCGTGCTTCCATTACTGCGTTTACGCGGTTTGGCATGCTGTACACCAAGTTCCTTATACGATTTTGGGGAATATTTTCCCATTCCTCTGTGAGAGCAATTTTGAGCTCACGAAGCGTGATTGGGGGAGGGTTTCGTTGTTTTACGCATCTGCCTAGCTCGTCCCAAGCATGCTCGATCGGGTTGATATCCGGGCTGCGCGCTGGCCACTCCATACGAGTAATGTTCATCTCTTGAAGGTAGTCATTCACAATCCTACCTGTATGAGGTCGGGCATTGTCATGCATAAATATAGCATCCTCACCTAAATTGACCATAAATGGACCAACATGATCATTGAGGATTTCTTCCACATATCTTACGCTAGTTAAAGAGCCGTTTTCTATGATCACCAGCTCTGTGCGACTTTCAGAAGAAATTCCGGCCCACACAAGTACAGACCCACCACCGTAGGCTACTTTTTCTTCGATGCATGCTTGCTTGAATCTTTCCCCTGGTCTTCGATACACTCTGTGTCTTCCATCGTGCTTGTAGAGCATAAATTTTGATTCGTCGGAGAACATAACTTTTGACCAATCTTCAATACTCCAATTTACGTGGCTCTGGGCATATCTTAGTCTTGAAATACGATGCCCACGCTCCAGTTTAGGGCCGTTTGCAGGTCTAAGGGGTTTTAAGTTAGATTCAGCAAGCCGACGTCTTACTGTCCATGCACTTGGGTTACTTCCTCCGAGGCGTCGAAACTGATTTGTGAGTTCAGTTCCTGTGAGAAAGCGATTTCGAAGCATGGTGTTCACCAAGTATCGGTCTTCTCGTGCTGTGGTACACCTGGTTCTGCCCGTTCCTGGTCTGCGTAGGTTAGAACCAGTTTCTTCGTAACGTCGGAGAACTCTTTGTACTGTTGACAGCGACACACCGACAGTCCTGCCTGTATCGCGCTGACTCCGGCCGGTTTCCAGCATTGTAAGTATTCTGGTGCATTCTTCAGGCGTAAGCGACATAATTTCAGCTTGAATAATGAATATAGAGCACTATCAACATGGTTTATATACCCACATAAATGACAGATTACAAACAAAAGCAAAACCAAATGCTGTAATTTCGTAGTTCCATCTTCGAAAGTGGCCCTTTTTCAAATTTGATTTTTTTAAGATATAACTTTACAATAACTAAGAAGTTTTAATACCTTCATTTAAGGAGTATTACATTGTCTATTAAATACAATTTATTGCATTAACCTATCATTTTTAGTTTCCGAGATTTTTAACATTCTTTAAGTGACCCGGAATCATTGCTCTCGCGTGTATTTGTCCGTGACCTGGATTAACCATAGGCTACTTTTTATCCTGGAAAATCAACGGGATCCAACGGGACTCGAACGAAGTCGCAAGCGGGAGCTA
Organism: Eulithis testata; assembly: GCA_947507515.1. Taxonomy (NCBI): domain Eukaryota; kingdom Metazoa; phylum Arthropoda; class Insecta; order Lepidoptera; family Geometridae; genus Eulithis; species Eulithis testata. Next base: position 7,693,756 of record OX382203.1, on the reverse strand, counting down.
GTATTTAATAAAATCTTACTGATCGCGACCACTTTGAATCGTCATTTCAGGTTTTGTATGATTATATAATTATTTTTAGATATATTTATATTGAATGTAACACCCAGACATTAAACAAACATCTATTTTAGCCACACACAAATGTATGTTCTCTTTGGAATCGAACCCACGACCCACAGCACGGAAGGCAGAACTACGACCGATTACCAACTGACCAATGACGCTTGGAAAGTTCAAAATGCACTTAACGACTAAACTTATCGGTTAGTAGTTCATTGAAATTAGGTACAGCGTACAATCCACTAAAAAAAGAAAACTAATGTTATGAGGGTAGATAAGAGCCCATATTGCAGAAGTACGTGATTTTTTAATGCTTACTAATTAGTTTGTATCAACTCACATTAAAATCTACGGGTGTTACTGTTTGTGTCTCCATCAATACAGATTAAGGGGCCCATCATCTTCTTAAACCAACTTAAACAAACTTAAACACGCGTCATTGCTCAGTTGGTAATCGGTAGTAGTTCTGCCTTCCGTGCTGTGTGTCGTGGGTTTGATCCCCACTGTGAATATACATTTATGTGTGGAAAACCGACGTGTTCGATGTTACTATTTATTTACAAAATATAAGGGTTTAGTATTCTATCAAAAAACTAGATCCTATATTAGTAGCTTTGCTTAGATAGGGACTAGAGGGCGTTGTGTGAAATGTCCATGTATATTATACTAGGTGCCGCCCGCGACTTCGTTCGCGTCCCGTTGGTTCCCTTTAGTTTTTTGAGATAAAAAGTAGCCTATGTGTTAATCCAGGTCACGGACAATATATATATTCCAAGTTTCATCCTTATTGGATCAGTAGTTTTTACGTGAAAGAGTAACAAACATCTGTACAAACTTTCGCGTTTATAATACTAGTAGGATTTATTTAGGTATGGATGCGCACATGTGCGTTGATTCATAACTCTACCCATTATAAAACCAATCAATCAATTTTAATTCCAGCCCAACGTTATACGTCGGCGAGCATAATCACGGACTCTACGCGTTATCGTCTCTTGTTGATAAGAACACAATAACCATATCCACGGGCCACACCAAACCGTTACTTCTTGAAGGTCCCACAGAAGTTATAACCAACGATAATAAATATGAGCCTTTCAAAAACATACACTACAAACTGAATGATCTTAATATCCACGTGTCAGCCCCGTATCTATTACTAGGACACTATAAAGTACCAGAGCTCACTACATCTTGGATGCCAAAGCTACCAAATACAGAAGTCATAAATCGTGAAACGCAGAGTATAAAACTGATAAATGGAGAAGTACATACAGGAACAGAGAATGACGTTGAGAACGAAACCAATCTGAAATCAAACTTAATCTCTGTGTCGGTTCAAACTGAAGATCTTTTCGAAGGGCTCAGTATAAGGCCGGATTTGTGGTACAAGAATGCACACAATTGGTTCCATCAACAAGAGAATCAAGTACTGAAGGTCGCGTTGATTATATTGGTCGGATTGGTTATCAGCATGTTCTGGTACTTGAGATATCAGGTAATTATTTTAGGAGCTAATTAGTAACGCTTGTTTTTTTCTAACCACGCCATAAATGTTTTTGGATCTTTCCGTGAACTATATTCCTTTATTTTTGGTGTGAAATGACGTCAGGATTTATCAGAGCATAGTAAACTCTTGCAAAGATGGGACGATGACCCTAAAAAGTTAATACTTATCTAGTTCAGAGAGACTTGAATTGTATTGACAATACTGCGTTATAGTATGCTCAAGTAACTTGGTTGTATTTCTTATTGAGGCGTGTAGATCTGTTTATATGGAATTACAAATATTATAAACATGCTATAAAGAGGCTGTCTAACATTATGAAAATACAATCTTTTCTTTATAAGTAGCTACTTTGTAAATAAGTAGGTAAGCAAATATGTACCGAAACTGCTTACCTACTTGGAAAACTGCCTAAGTAACTAAATAATATCAGTAAATACATAAAATTCTCAAACACCTAGATAAAAGCACGCCTGTTTACACGTGACTGACCGGCTGGGTAAATAACTTTATAATAAGCTATCGATTTGATGAATTTTTAATCTTGATTACTAACGGATAATGCATAAACAACCTTACATTGCTAGTGATAAAGTTGTGTTTCAGGTGAATCTGTTTGTAGGGCAATGCGTTTTGTTTGTTTGAAATCCATTCGTCTCGTTGTAAAAGCAATTTGCATCGGCTTGTTTGCATAGCTGGGATTTTAAAGTATGACATGAATTATGTTTATTTCACACTTTTAATTGCAAAAATGTTCTTTGTTCTCTCCTTTTGTATTGGTTTCAAGGTTTTTCATAACACACGTAGTATTGTGTCAATATGTAAGGGCGGCTATACACGAGCAGCTTGAAGTAATTGCGTAGAACTGCTTCAAGTTCCAAGTGCATAGTAAATTTCAATCTTCTATTCATTGTAATAGACGATACACTCGTGGCGTAGCTTGAGTGCTCGTGGCTTAGCTTGCTTAGTCAATCTTCACCGATTATCTAAGTTAAGCGACGATTTGTGCGGTCACTATTTCCTTCCGTGCTTCGGAGGGCACGTTAGACTGTCGGTCCCGGCTCTAGCAGTCGTTAAGCCTTGACGGAGGCCTTAAAACCCTCGTCAACAGAGTTGGCCACTAACTCATACGAGCTTGCTTGATTGAAATTTCATAAATATAGAGAATTGTAGTTAGCAACTTGGAGCAGCTGCAGTCTGTGCTGTCTGTTGCTCGTGTACCTGTAAGAGCTTATTAAGGCGAAGGGTAAAGTCAGACAACCTTCTCGCTCGCATATTTCAACATTTTTGAAGATATAATATAACTAAATGTAATTATGTGAAAATGCAGAGCTTCAGGGTCCAATCAAGTTTTCTAACCAAAAAAATCGCATTGGTACAAGTTTTTTGGTCGGAAAACTTGTTTGGATCAATGTGATATTTTTACTGAACCTTTGCATTGTTATTCTCTCGACCCTGAAGCTCTGCAATTTCACATAATTACATTTAGTTATATTATATCTAAGATGAACCTCCTACAGCTAGCAGGTCTTTGCTACAGACAGTTAGTTTATACCTACGATTAATTCAATTACCTATCTGACCTCTCGCCAAAAAGTGATTATTTAAATTTGATTGAATAATCCCGACGATAACATTGACGTGACTAATCTTTGTCGTGTTTCTACACTTTGCGTCCTGTGAATTAGTTAGCAATTTCTTCAAGGTTTCATTGTTCGGGTTAATGGCCAAATTAAGTTGTATTGCCTAAGTGATAACGCCGTAGAATAAAATGCACATAATTAATTTTACAACTGTATTAATATACATGACGTCAGGGGTTAAAGCCCTTCTCCCAATACGATACGCACAGGCGATTCAAGTATCCTGCAAGTCTCGGAGACTAGTCGCGGCCAAGTATCTCACATACATTTGAATGCAGGATACCAGTAGCGTAGTGTGCGAGCCTGCATTCAAATGTATGTGAGATACTAGGCGACTAGTCTCCGAGACTTGCAGAATACTTGAATCGCCTGTACGCATCGTAATGGGAGAAGGGCTTTACGTCAAGAGAATGTTGGGGGCGAAGGGTTGACGGAGAGTTATAGAGGGTCGGGTACCCTCAAGAAAAACATCTTGAGGGTATACACGAGCAAGTATTGACTATATTTTTATTTAGAAGTCAAACTGAGCGGATTGTGGGATTTTCTTAGAAGCCTATACTTTACAGCAACCCTAGGCAATAGAGGTTAGTATATAAATATTTATTTACATATTAGCCTCTAACCTCATGCAAATGTAGGTCGTATGCATTTTCGCCGAGTACCTAGGTATTACATTTTGTATGGAACAGCTGATTTGTTTTCGCGCTCACACTGTTCCATTAAAAAAGAAGTTACTCTGACCCTCCAAAGTTTTCGTGATTATCTTATTACACTCTCTACAAGTCTATTTTATAGAATAAGATTTTCAAAAGTGATTATTCTAATGTAGTGTACACTATGTGCACTGTTGGCGTTGCCTATTGAATAAATAAAATAAAATGAGTCTATTTAATTTTTCAGGCTCGCGAGTTCCAGCAGCTTTCACAAGGCGGGTCGCGCACTTCAAACACATCCACATCATCGCACGGTGAAGTGACCGGACAACTGATGGACATAGGCGACGGAGAGGTCAAAATCGGCAGGATTAGCTTCTTCACAGACCAAGTGTTGGGCAAGGGTTGTGAAGGAACCTTTGTTTACAAGTAAGTAAACAGGGACCATAAGAAATAATAGTACAGGCAGATAAGTTAAAGAAAAACCTGACGAATCCAACTCGGGTATTTTGGATAAGAAACGAACGGAGATCATCGACAAATGTGTGCTGCCCTTGTTGCCAGCTGAACAGCCCGTTAAACTGTTTCAACCAGCATTCAACTAGCGCAGCGTGTGAATCAACTTCTAGCCTCTACGTAGTTTATGAATTCGAACGTTAATCGCTAACTATATAACTTTAATTCAATTTTTTCAGAGGTGCATTCGATAAACGCGACGTAGCAGTGAAGCGATTGCTGCCTGAATGTTTTACGTTCGCCGACCGCGAGGTGGCGCTACTGCGCGAATCTGATGCGCACGCGCATGTAGTACGCTACTATTGTACAGAGCGGGATAAACAATTCAGGTATCTATATTACTCATCACCAGGGCCCTAGGGTAAATATAAATATTTACCCTAGGGCCATCCCGGCCATGGCCCAGGGCGGTATAACTGAACCTGGCAGATCACGTTTTTTTTTGCAAAAAATTTAGTGTAAAATGCAAAGAGTTCTTAAAAAATAATCAACATTTTGTACATGTTTTATTTAACCAAGAAATAAAGAAATTCCGAGCATAGCGAGCTGCCTTCGCTGAGCTTGTTTAGTCTAAATTCACCCTAAGAAGTGTAATAATAATAATAGTTGTATTTTTTTCAGGTATATAGCCTTAGAGCTATGCTCGGCTACGTTACAGGACTATGTGGAAAAGAAACTGACCTTTGAATGTAAGATCGACGCAGTCGAAGTACTGAGGCAAGCTACTATGGGACTTTCACATTTGCACTCAATGGATATCGGTAAGTTTTATCGGTAAAGAAGCGCTCGTGGCGTAGCTTGCTTAGTCAATCTTCACTGATTGTTTAAGTTAAGCGACGTTCTGCGCGGTCACTATTTGGATGGGTGACCGTTAGTGGCGTATCTAAGCGCTTCGGAGGGCACGTTAAACTGTCGGTCGTATGAGCAAGCTCGTATGAGTTTGAGGCTAACTCTGTTGACGGAGTTTTTAGGCCGCCTTAAGGCCTCCGTCATGGCTTAACGACTGCTAGAGCCGGGACCGACAGTTGAACGTGCCCTCCGAAGCACGGAAGCGCTCAAATGTAAATGCCACTAACGGTCACCCATCCAAAAAGTAACCGCGCAGATCCTCGCTTAACTTTGATAATCAGTGAAGATTGACTAAGCAAGCTACGCTGCGAGCGCTTCATATTGGTGTTATTTATGTTATACTAGGTGCCGCCCGCGACTTCGTTCGCGTCCCGTTGGATCCCGTTGATTTTTCGGGATAAAAAGTAGGCTATGTGTTAATCCAGGTCAAGGACAATATATATTCCAAGTTTCATCCAAATCGGATCAGTAGTTTTTACGTGAAAGAGTAACAAACATCCATCCATACTTACAAACTTTCGCGTTTATAACACTAGTAGGATGACACAGGTGAAATAATGCTTTAAAATTAGTTTAATAGTTCGAAAGAACAAAACTACAAACCTCTGTAATAATGAGGAAGTAAGTATCTATATATACCTAGATAGATTTACATGCAAAAAACTAGCAACTACGCAAAAAGAGGGATACGAGTTTAACAGTACCTACTTATTTACAGTACATCGAGACATAAAGCCCCACAACGTCCTACTATCAATGCCGACCGGCACAGGGGAAGTTAGAGCCATGATATCTGACTTCGGGCTATCGAAGAAGTTGAATATCGGCCGAGTGAGCTTCTCACGACGATCGGGTGTTACCGGCACTGACGGATGGATCGCACCGGAGATGATCAATGGTGAACGGACGGTACGTGCACAATAAACAAAGAAATATAAGACTGCGGCATGGCTCAGTCGGTAGTAGCTCTGCCTTCCGTGCTGTGGGTCGCGGGTTCGATCCCCACCGAGAACAAACATTTTGTGTGTGGCAAACATAGATGTTTATGTCTGAGTGTCTATGTATTATAAGTATGTATTTACAAAAAAAAAAAAAAACATGTATTCTATCAGCCATCTAGTTCCCATAGTACACGCTTTGCTGAGTTTGAGACTAGAAGGCGCTGTGTTAAATGTACTTGACTATTTATTTATTTCAATATTCTTGGACATATCACTTAACGCTCTCTAGCCCCAAACTAAGTAAAGCTTGTACTATGGGAACTGCTGATAGAATACTTCTATACATATTTTTTTTGTAATACATACTTATGATACATAGTAACACCCAGACACAGAACAAACATCTATGTTTGTCCTACACACAAATGTTTGTCTTCGGTGGGATCGAACCCACGACCCACAGCACGGAAGGCAGAGCTACTACCGACTGAGCCATGACGCCTGTGACAATGCACATACAAAGTTAAAAAAATGTAATGCAGGCCCCGACACGGTTTTATCGCTCGGCGAAAGTGGGAATATCGATGCTAACACTCATATCCTATCCTAATTATAAACGCAAAAGTTTGTAAGGGTGTATGGATGTATGTTTGTTCCTCTTGCACGCAAAAACTACTGATCCGATTTGGATGAAACTTGGAATATATATTGTCCGTGAGCCGGATTAACACACACCGTTTGTCGAACAACGCCGGCACCGGCATGGCACCGATAATACAATTATGGAAAAAAAACGTTATGGAGTTCCCTTAAAATTCGTAAAATAATTTGTTACAGACAACATCGGTGGACATCTTTTCTCTGGGCTGCGTGTTTTACTATGTGCTGTCTAAAGGACAACACCCATTTGGTGACGTTTTACGACGACAAGCCAACATACTCACTGGAGAATATAATTTGGAACAAATTGAGTGAGTACTTTTTCTTACTTTTAAACGCCGTCGCCGAAAAAATAAGGCATATTACAAGTTTGACGCGGCCCCTCAGTCCGCTCCGAAAGTAGTGGTCCGATTTCAATTCGGCTTTTTTTGTACCTATGAAAATTCATTATTTTCTTGTTATTTTCGGATGATTTTTAGTTATGTTTGAAATGATATAATTTCGTTTTCAAGTTATGAAGGGAAAATTGCACCATTTTCCCTTCAAAATAAACGACAGCCGACTTAACGAATGACTTGACTGATATTATTTCAAATATTTCATTTGACACTGGCAAAATTATCTGTCGAAATGACGAATAGAGGCCATAGAAGAGGAGAAGAAGAAGGCAATCAAGGAGCAGGGTCAGAGTTCAAGTTTTGAAGATATTGTAACATTATTTCTTTGTTACAGCAAAGTGTTACCTGATGACGAGGTCCTTATAACCAAGATCTTGATCCGAGCGATGATATCATCCCGGCCTCATACACGGCCGCCTTGCGAGACTGTTCTCAAGTACCCCATGTTCTGGGGCAAGCAATCTATTCTCAACTTTATGCAGGCAAGTTCTATAATCAACTTTATCAAGAAAGTTCTACTCACAATATAGCAGGAAGGCGTGATAAATAAATAAAAATCCTAGTATTTTTAGGCCATGTTTAAACTACCTTTGAAATATGTCTACTTTATGCAGAGTTAGTAACAAGTTACCTCTAGTAAAATAAGTTTAGGACGTGCCCCTGTAGTTACGATCAATGATTTTTTTATCGCAGGACGTAAGCGACCAAGTGGAAAGCTGCACGGCGCCAGAAACAGAGCATCCGCTGGAAAAAGGTGCGCGACCCGTTATCAAAGGCGACTGGCGCGCGCATGTTTGCACCAAAGTCGCTGGCGACCTACGCACGCGACGAACTTATAGAGGCGACCGACTCACCCACTTACTAAGAGCAATCAGAAATAAAAAACACCACTATAGAGAATTAGAAACGGACGTCCGAAACAGCCTTGGGAAACTACCGGACGGTTTCGTCACCTACTGGTTAAGGCGATTCCCACTACTCCTACCACACGTCTGGCTACAGATGCAGCAATACAGACAAGAAGATATCTTACAAGCTTACTATCCACACACGTTCACATTCAACCGAGATGACGTCATAGAACTAAACGACGATAAGGATTACCAAGAGATACCTTCAGAAATGTGCGATCCAGACAGAAACGAACTATTCATTAAAAGCAGAGTATTCTACGACGAAAGTAATCAAGAAGTGAGAAATAGAAAAGAAGGATCGCCACGAAAGTTCAACAACTGGAGGACAGAGGGAGCAGACTATAGATTAAAGCAGGACGACGTCAGGATGAGAGACCGCCATTACAAGAAGAAGGAAAGGAAACGGGAAGAGATTCCAGTCTGGACGTTGCCCCCGCAGTGAAAGCATAAAGTCTAAGCACTGGTTTTTTATCGCACTTGAGCTGAAATCTTGCATCCCAAAAATCACTCTTTATTTTATAGGATGTCAGTACTAAAGCATAATAAGTGGAGCATTTATTTATTATCTACGCCTACATTTGGTTACATAGTATGAATCGAACAGTTCAACGGAATGAATGTAAATGATGTCGTTTAGAAACCGGTATACAATTGACATTCAAATGCGACTAAACAGGTTTTAATTTGATGGTATGTGTTAAGGATAATGCACAAGTTATTCGATAGTTATATAAATGAAGTTATTGTTAAACATAAAATAATATATTGACATTAGGTGTAAGTATGAGCTATGAAATAGTATTATTTTACAATGTAAATAGATTTAAGTAAACCAGTGACATTAGTATTTAAGGATTACAACTTTTTTTCATTTGGGACCAACCAATTTTCAGAACTTTGTGGTTGAAAAATAAGACATCTCATTATAATAGCAAGAAGCGAATGCACAAAATGTTATACATTTTTTATTTATAGAGTTGTCTGTCGCATATTTCGCTCTAGCTTTTTTTATCCTGTATTAGTTGAATAGGTTTGCTACTTCCGAGCAAGGATCCAAGGATTCGTTAAAGTAGGTAGTGTTATTTGCATTAATTTGTATAAAAAAAGTCGCACTATGCCGCACCTGCTGTGTGCGGCTAGAATTGGCTTTTTTCGTACCAATCACGACAAAAACACTGTCTACCTTGTTGAGAAACTTCAATACATTCCGTTCTTTCATTCAATTTATATAGGGCTACATGGGGTAGTATAGATTTTTTATAGTTCCTTCTTGGGCCCTTTGCTTTTATAGGTCTTGCCTATCACTTTTGGCAGATCAACAAATAATTGCAGTCTTGTATAATATCTTCTCTTCAACATAAAACTGCAGATTGTTTGAGAATATTGGTGTGACCGTGTCACTTTACTAAGTATTATCCAACCTAATAAACCAGTACCTATATATTTTCTTAGCCATTTTATAAATGCAATGATCTTGGATGGTGACCAAACCATTTTTATTATAAACAAGTGGCTGTGTTTTAGAGTATTTTTTCTCAGGTATATGACCAAGGTCAGCGATTGGTAAGTTAGGTACATTTCTAGAGTCAACCGGTTTATAATGCAATGCTGTAGGCAATATTATTGGCTGTGTAGGTATATTATTTGAGAACTTGTTCAAGGTTTTGAGGTTTAGATGATAACCTCAACCGCCTTAACCCAATAAAAACTATGTACTTATAGTACTATCTGATTATTGGCCTATTGTTTTTATTTATATTTGGGAAATGAACAATTTATGTCGTTTATTGGCCCACAATATTTTTATTGGGCCCGATTCTGTTGGTACGTTTTTTCTAAACTAATTTGACAGCATCAAAATGAATGCTGTTTTTGTCGTAGTTTATGAGGAACGGATGGCAACAATTTGTATTACATTAGATTAGGAAAGTGAAACAACAGAATCGAGGGCATTGTCTGTATTTATTATTAGTCTCTATTGGGTGCTGATGTATACTTTTTAATGATGCCGGTACTTTATGGATGTAGTTGGAAATCATGAAATTTATTACGTGTACATTTTTAAAATTTTAATACGCGATAAAACTATTATTTTAATGAGAACGCCGAAAGGGGGCGTAAGTTGTAGATGGTTGGTTCCTAATTAGTTTCCTTCTATTATAATTTTACTCATTTTTATTACATAATCTTACGTATCTACTTACATACCTTATTTATTCAATTAGATGTAGGATAAGCACACGCATAAAATTGGAATTTATGAATGAAGTGATATTAATCAACGTAATACAGAAAACTGAAAGAGTATGTACTTAATACAGTAGGTACACTATGTAGTGTGAAAGTACGAATATGTAGTCATAGTGGGTTTATAAATCGTAAAGCTCAAACTATTTGTACATTTATATAAATGAGTAAATAATGATTTTCTTGAAATAAAACCTGAGTCGATTGCATAATTATTTTTTTATTTAAAAATTATACTGTGTCTCGACCGCTAGCGGAACCGACTTCAGCTTAGGTTTACTAGTACTCAACATGGTGTAGGTACTAGTAAACCTAAGCTATGTAATGAAAAGTAGGCGTGTCTATCGGTCCGACAGCGGTCGAGATAAAACATGATTGTTAAACATTAGATAACATCATAATAATAGTTAGTTGGAAAAACCATGCTGACAATTCTGTTTTAAAACTGAATTATATGAAATTGCAACAGCAGATATACTATTATATAAATTATGCTTATACGTACGGTGCATAGTACCATATAGTGTAGGTACAAAAGTAAAAAATAATAACAAGTTTAGGCATACATTCAGTCTTAAAAAGATGTTTTGTATCGTGAAACGTAACATTACTTACATGAAACAATATACTATAAAAAAACATGGCACATTAGTACTTAGGCTTATATTACAATTTATGAAAATAAAAACCAAACCCACAACAGTAAGTTAAATCCTATAAAAGCTAATTACTAAAGTATAATTATACTCAAACTATTTCATTATTGGAATGCATGTATAGTTCAACATAATATAATATCTTTGATTTATTATTTGAGTAATAAACTAAATAAATGATTTCTATTTTACATCTTCGGTGTAAATCGGTGTAATGCTTTAAAGGCAGTGATAAAATAATATTGGCTTAAAACTAATGAGTATTACAAAATAATACCAAAACAATACATTATAACTTACTGGCATAGTTTTCTATCAAATCTATAATAGTTAAATGTACTTTATCTTTGGCCAGTCCTAAAGCTGTTTTCTCTGAACCATTTAGCATTGTTATATCGGGTTTATAGCTAATTAGTATTTTAATGGCGCCTATGTTGCCCATTTCGCTGGCGTCATGTAATGGGGTATTCCCTGCTGAATCTATAGCGTTTATATGGGCGCCATTGTCTAGCAAGACACGCAAAACCAAAGTTTTGTTGTTCAAAGCTGCTAGGTGAAGAGGAGTTTGACCTTTCTTATTAGCACTATTCACATCAACTTTATGACAAACCAATATATCGCACAGTTCATCCAACCCGTATCGTGCAGCGTAATGCAATGCTGTAAAACCATTGCTATCAGCAAAGTTTACATCATAACTCGAAGAGTGTGAAACTTCCTTTTTGCTTAGCTGGCATTTACAAAGTGGATGGCATCCAACATTTTTAGCTTTGTCATTTGTTTCTAAATAAGCAGCGTAGTCAATGTTCATGTAAAAACACGCAAGTTTAACATCGCCGTAGGAAATGGCTTTGAGAATTCTATCTATCAATTTTAAGTTCTCAACTGTCTTGGATGCATTGTTTGTGTCATGTTTCATGATCTGTAGTTTCATAGTTACAGGGTTTTCAGTTTTACAATTGATTGTTTGAACATCAGAACTTGTTATGTGAATATATTCATACAAATTTGGACTGCTAGATTTTAGAACTTGTAATATTCTCAAATTATGAGCATTATCAAAAGCAGTGTGATTTTGTTTATTCTGTAAAGAGGGCTCCGCTCCATTCTCAATCAAAAGCTTGGCTATGCCTTCATATCCCCATTTAGAAGCTAAATGCAATGGTGTGTTACCACTCTCATTTATGCAATTAATCTTTATTTTCCATCTGCTATGCTCTGCAAAGTATATCAAGGCTTTTACGCAGCTCAAATGGCCGTTGTTGACAGACATGTGCAATGGAGTGTTCTTATCTATGTTTGCTCGATTAATATCTGCACCGGAATGCAGCAGTAATAACAATGCATTTTGATGTCCCCTTGAAGCTGCATAGTGTAAAGGTGTGCATTCATTGAGATCAGTGGCATTGACATCAGCACTCATGTCTATGAGGAATTCAACAATGTTTGTTTTTCCATGTATGCAGGCTACGTGCAGTGCTGTGAGTCCATGGCTGTCTCTCGATGCTACCGTAGGAGAAGTTCTGAGTAAATTCTTTGATATTTTAGAGCAGCACTTTTTACAACTGCAAAGGGGATGGCAAAGCTTTTGGTATATCTCCAAGTTTTCTTCTTCATCTTCATTAGATGAATAGTCATCCACAGTTATCTTGAGAATGTTATCATTCTGAATGCTTTGCAATTGCTTTTGATTCTTTTGCAGAATAGTTTGCACTTGTTCAGAATGATTTGCTTTGATCAAATCGAAAATGTATTCTAAAGTCTCTTCCCTGCCACTGGTGTCAGATGTTGAAACGGACTCAGTAAGACTGTTTTTTCGATGTATCCCACTCAAATTGTCTTCTGTAAGGTTGCTTTCGTAGTAGTAAGATTCAGGATCAGGAGGTCCTGCCAGAGCTCCCGACTGAATATGCTCTATAACAGCTTCTAGAGTTGTTATAAGAAATGCACTTTCATCACCATCACCCTTACCGATACCGCTGAACCTAAACTCTTTCATATAAGTCAACTGACTGTACCAGTTTGGCAATCCAGACTTTATGACTAGAAATACAAAAACTGGCAGCAAATCATCAGCAGTCAGTAACACAACATTGTCATACTCATCTTTCTTGTTGATAGCATTTAGTGCTTGTTTGATACACAAAACCTTTTCTAAAACTGTGTGAAAAGTGTCTATTTTTGAGAGTATTTGTTTCGCTTTAGGGACCGCATGATAAAGGTCCTTCTTGATATCTAGATCTCTCAGTTGAATGTCACACATGTTTCTGATCTTTTTGTTGAGGTGAGCATCTTCGTATGCACAAGAGGTGCAAATTGGTTTGAATAAATAATCAAACAATAGGTGCTGCATATAACTTTCAACAGCAAGCTTAACATTCTCAAGGATTTGCTTACAGGTTTTTGATTTGTCTCGCAGTCTTCTGTTTTGGAGTGCTATTTGAAGGCAGTGAGTGTAGAGCTCCCCGACTGTGTCACGAAGTGATGCAATAGCTACCGGCAGCGTTGAATGTTTTTTTACAAACAGTTGTACAGAATGCTCGATTTGATCTAACACTTGCCTTCCCGCTGCTTGTGTCCAGAGGAGATCTATGCAGTCATTTATACAAGAAAGGTATTCTTTGGAGATAGCGTTGTCTTCAGCTGTTGCAGAAGGTTCTAATGGAGTTTCAATGCACCATACCTTGTACTTGATAAAATCTTCTGTATAGAAAGTTTCCTCAAACAATATGTGGCTTTGTAGTGGCAAACCTTTTGTAACCTCTAGTGTGATTACTTTATTTGTGACGGTTACTTGTTTTTCCGTGAGAGTACTATAGTGAGTTTCTGGCAACTCATCACTTGGAACTAGTATGTGAGCACAAAAGTCCTCCACCGTAAATACTCGCGTGTTTAGACTACCAATTCGAGGCACACAAATATTCCAAGATTGTGTTAGGCAATGTTGAAATAGATTTGAATATTCATTTTTCAGTTCAACAAAAAATGGATTTTCTGAAATGATTTCGTCGTACGACCCGTCCATTGCTGCAAACAAAAAAGGAAATAATTGCTAATGCATAATGAAAAGGTTTTTTCGATTATTAGATTGCAAAAAGAAAAAAATACAAGGGTACAGTAGGTACCTCCCTAGTCCCTACTTCCTATGTACATACCACTGGTATCACTCAAAGAATAATAATATCCTACCTAATAAAGCCGGTATCACTCACTACACTACCACGCACTCACAGCACCAGCACGGACTGTTAAGAAGGACTAAGATTGCTGGAGGGCAGAGGTTCGGAAGACCGCTGGAAGCACCGAACATCTATATGAAGCCTTGCTTCAAACCTTGCTTGGCATTGCTCACGACTTGCTCGCCTTCACAGATTAGATTACTCACAGAACATTACTACTCTAATGAGATTACTGCAGCTCGCCTTGCTAGTCGCTGACATGACAGTCGCTGACAAGTCTTTTTATTCTTCTTCTTTTCTTGTGGTGGTGGTTCGGTCACCGAACATCTATATCCTAGCGGGTTCGGTGGCTAGGAAGGGCTGCCATGAATTTGCCAATGTCATGTCAGTGTTTGTTTTATGGGCGTTTACTTGTATATATTAATCTTTTGAACACGAGTTTTGTCATTTTTTGAAACGACACATACCTAGCACTTTTATTTTAATAGTTTTTCTTGTGTTATTGCGAGTATTGTTGTTTAATTTTGGTGGAATTAACCAATAATACTTAGGTCGTAACACAAAGTGTGAGCCATTGGAATAAATGTGTGTAAAGTGATTTTTCTGAATGTGATAATTCGTGTTAGGTTTTGAAGAGAAAATAAACCATTTTCTTTTCAAAACAAACGACAGCCGACGTGACGAATGACTTGACTTGACTTATATTATTACAATTAAATCACTGGACATTGACAAAATTGTCTGTCGAAATGACAGACAGAGGCCATTATTGAAGAAAAAAAGAAGAAGAGAAGAAGAATCTTTTAACAAAAGGCGGAGATCTGAGTAGAAAATATCTTTTGTTTTGGTTCATCTTCTAAGGCCCGTATTCCGTAGCACTGATCCGTACTCAAGCATAGATTTTTGTATGAAAATCTCTACTCAAATCTATGCTTGAGTAACGATTTCTGTCTCGTAATACGGGCCTAAGTTTGGGTTTTGTGGCTAGTTGTCACCATTATTATTCTGCCAGTGTCGGTCGTGATCGTGGTTACAGAGATAAACAAGATTGCTTATTTGTCTGTGGTTGTGGATGCACCACACACCACAGAGAAAAATATGTGAGTGATGCACGCACAGCACGATCGTTTTGACATTTGTCAGACAGAACACGGGCCCGTTAGGCCCGTTCTGTTGGTGCAATGGTGCATTTTTCATTTGACCATTCCGAATTCCGAAACCGGAATGGTGCCGAAAGCTCAGATTGAGAATGGCTTCTCACGAGTTGCTATCTATCTGCAGTCCAGAATGCATACATGGTACCTACCTACCTAGGTACTTAAATAATAAGCTTGTGGAAATGCGGATGGCCAATCACAAATTGCTACCTATTTGTATTTAAATTATGTCAAATGGATAGGTTTGTGATTGGCATCCGCATTCCGGATGCCATGACCCATACTTAAATCAGGTTTTTGCATAGGGTAAGTTTGTTTCGAGTTACCTACCGCCCGGGAATACCCTCAACGTGTTTCATGTAAAGCATAATCGGCTTAATGTTACATTGAAATTTCAACCTTATCATAACGTATCAAGTGTAAAAATATTTATGCCGCTTTATGGTAGCACCAATTATTGCAAAATACAGCATGTGTGAAGTGAGTAGTACTGTGGTAGTAGGTACGTCAATTTGTAGGGTTATCCCTGGTTATCCGTATGTTAGGTACCAACCAACCTACATATTGTATTCTCTTGGTGCTCTTTATATAAATAGTATCATAATCGCTTCGCACAAAATACGTCGCGTCTTCCAGCGTCCTCCGCTCCGTAGGTACCTACACTGGAGATTTGAAAATACCTTGTTCTCGCTCGGTTTGTAACCTAGGAAGTACCTACCTACTACGTGGGAACCGTTCGGGAAGGTAGTACCTACCTACCTACCTATTGTGTTGTTTGTGTGTGACGTGTGTGGTTCTGTGGTAAAAGTGCCGAGCATTGCATACGTGCTTATCCTGTAGGTAAGTTCAAAAGCTATTAGGTATAGTTTAATTATATTTGCAAGTTAGTGGGTGTCAGTTAGTGGGTGCGCTAGGTAGATGTCAGGTAGGTACGTACCTACCTGACATCTACCTAGCGCACCTAACCGTGCAATCAAGGTTCACACGTCTCGCCCTGAACATAGTTTTGTGCTTCTCCAATTTCAGATTGTTGTCACATCAACTTCTGTTCCAAGAACTATCATATAGCGAGTATCATGGCTTCGGCGAAGGCGAACAAAAAGTAAGTGCTAGAATCAACAGTCAGCGGACTTTTTGAGTGAGTTTGGTAATCAGACTCAATCAGGAAAGAAATCATAGGTAGATAGTAAAAATAAAGCTGATACCTACATCAAAACGGTACCTAGTGACTAAACGTAGGTAGGTAGGTACCTACTACATGAATACAGTTAGGACAAAATATAGGGTCTTTCACTAACGTTCTAAATCTTCGTAGGTAGGTAGATAAGTAGGTACCTACCCCTAGGTAACCTAGACTTGTCAAAAACAAAAGATGAATAACAAAAGATATGTATTTTTATCTGACGGATAGCATTGCTCAGTATACCTAAACAAACACTGCTTTTAGTGACGTCCGACGATGCTAGGCTAGTGTGGGCTAGTGTAAAAAATAGCTATCTTACTATAGAGAGTGTACCACCACGTACCTACCTAGATACTGTTTACGAACAATCTTCAATACAAGCTTAATTATAGGGCGTCAGCGGCAGCAGTGAACCTGCCAGAATGTCCCGTATGCCTGGAGACGATGACTGCACCGATCTTCCAATGCCAATCAGGGCACAGCCTCTGCAAAACTTGCACCTCGAGTCTGATGCCGCCGGTGTGCCCGATCTGCCGACTGGCTATGACGCAGATGAGGAACTGGCAGCTTGAGGATATAGCACAGAAGGTAAGTTGTTTTAGTGGTAGTAACCACCACCACCAACAATCCACTAGGTAAAAATACTTACTTTCTTCATAATATACAGATTAGGTAATGGTGCGTCCACACTTAGCCCATGCTGCTGCCGGCATTATTGCCGCAATTAATTCCGGACTTATTGCCACAGCAACATCGCCTTTATACTGATCAAGGGAGCAAGGGCATGAACATGGGCTCTATAAAACCGGGACATAGCCGGGTCAGAGG
Source organism: Eulithis testata (assembly GCA_947507515.1). Lineage (NCBI taxonomy): Eukaryota > Metazoa > Arthropoda > Insecta > Lepidoptera > Geometridae > Eulithis > Eulithis testata. The sequence continues at coordinate 7,676,365 of OX382203.1, read as the reverse complement.
CATGATCGTGATTACACTCAGCTCATGCCCACTTCCCTGCCGACTGCAGCAGAGTGTGCACGCGGCATTAGATCAGGCGGCAGTGGGCATGAGCTGAGTGTAATCACGATCATGCCTTTGTCCCGGCTAGTGCCCATGTTCATGCCCTAGCTCCCTAGTGAGAAAAAGGCGATGTTGCTGTGGCAATAATTCCGAAATTAATCGCGACAATAATGTCTGCAGCGGCATGAGCTGAGTCTGAACGCGGTATGATATGAGGTAGTCGCTTGTACCTATGCCTAATCCTGCCTTAACGTAGTTCTCAACATGAGACTAAAAAAGGGAAATCCCCATTTAGTAGGTAGGTAATAAGTTCACATTTGGTGTTTTGTGATAATCCTGTACATTCAACCCTGGACGTAATCATTGCTCCTTCATTCAGTCTTTGATTTTTAGATTGTATCAATGTAGAAATAAGCGAATGTTTTGATTGTGAACTTGTGTGTGCTTGTATTCCAGGCGAAAGTGCCGTGTACTAACAAAGCTAACGGCTGCGTGTATGTAATGCTGGCAATGGAAATGGACGACCACATGAAGGAGTGCATCTTCCGTGAGATGGAATGTCCTCTCGGTGCCGTGTTTGGCCGATGCTCTTGGCAAGGTAAGCGTAGCGTGATAAGTGTTGATCGAAGAATGCTAGACAAACACGTGAATTCTATATATCCGTTGAGCACAACAATACCTAGGTCATTCTAATGTAGGTATTCTTCGTTTTCACCATTGTAAATTTCTACTGTCTGTCTTACAACCTCCTAAAATTGCAACGTATAAAATGCGTTCTATGTCTAAGTATACTATACTATATTATATACCGTCTAAGTAAGGGGTCTAGAATGACTATTTTGATCGCCACCTTTGTAAGCCCTGTTCAGGGCGTACATAGTTCACCACCTAAACCCAGCATTTGTTAAGAAATTTAACCATTTTCTTAGAGGTGAGTTCACGTCATCTTTATTAATAGAAAACTGTAAAAAAGCCAAAAACTAAAACTAAAGATAAGGAAAAACTAAATCTACTAAAAAAACGAGATTCTGATTTCAAAAATCGAGTTTGTCTGTTTGTTTGTTCGCGGATCACGCCTAAACTAAGGGACCAATTTCAATGAAACTTATACCATTCGCAGAAGCCCTTTTTCCGGATTGAAAAATATTTTATTGAAATGAAAGATGTGGATTCTTAGATACAGCTTGACCTCTCTAAACCAAAAGCCGCCTTTGGTACGAGGTTCATCGTATGCTGGTTGACAGATATTTTGGTGGAAAGTTTCCCACGCGTACGAAGTCGCGTGTATCAGCTGGTTAGGTAATAATTCTAGTTTCAATCTTTACAGGAAAGCTGAAGGAAATGATGGAACATTTTAAGGACCGTCACGCCGAGCATTGCGACGTCACTTCAGACGTCGATGTCGTCCTCAAAAACATTAGCATCACAACCGACGACCGTCACTTCTTCCTCGTGTCTCAAGGCAAGATGCTCTTCATCATCACCATGAAGATTGACACTCTGCAGAAAATGGCCTATTGGACCGTCCAGCACATTGGAAGCAAAAAGGTGGCCAGGCAGCACATCTACGAGATTCACGTAACTAGTAACTTAGACGCGAGACGTAAGGTTATCTTCATGGAACATTGCTTCAACGACGCTATCAAAGCCGATGAAGTGTTCCGCCGAGGTGAATGCGCAGTTCTGCCTCTTGAGGTCTTAACCCACTTTATCAAGGACAAAATGTTAACTTTCCGTTTCTTTATCAAGAGGATCACGCCTCAGCCGAAAGGTCCTAAAAATGCCGGGGATGATGGGAATGATAATAACCCGCCAAACCATGGACCTAAGGGCCCTAATCCGAAAGGCCCGGGTCCTAAGCCTAAAGGTCCAAATGGTCCGCAGAATAACCAGCAGGGCGGTCCTGGTAAAACTCAGAAACAGAAGAAAGCTCAATCTTAAATTCTGACCATTTAAAAGGGTTTGGAAGCTTGATTCTAGCTCAAACCTTTTCTATACTTTTTACAATCATACGTAATCTTTAGAATAGATTGGTTTTATCATTTGCATTAAATTATCGGCTCTGATAATGTCTTGTGTGTTGTTTAGTCCAAGTTGAATTACAGATGCTATTTTTATTATAACGCGGTTCGTACAGCCACTTCTTACTGTGTTATTTTCAGAAGTTGTGCGCAAGTTCTTGTGTTTGTCACCGAATTATTCACTGTTTCAAGACTTGCTGCCTTCTGTAAATGCCAGTTGAGGGTTAGAAAGATAGACCGAGTAAATTCCTCGGACGAATTTGTCCATGGTATACCTAGGTTATTTCAGAAAACAAAATTTTGTGATGAAATAATCTTTATTCCATTCCAGTTAGGTACAAATTATCTACCTAACATAGATAAGAATAAAGAAAATGTCACTAAGTTTTTGGTTTTCAGAACATCTTTCCACGCTCTTACCCCTAGTTTTTCTGGGGTCTGTTCCTAATATTTTACATGTTTTAGATCGAAATAGTTCAGTGTCGGCTTGAGCGAAAGCTTTTCTAATATAACATGGGTACGTACCTACCTAGGTTTTGAGCAAAACAATCAAGGGTATGGCCCTTGATTGATGGTACCTATGTTCGACAAATCACTGCCTCTAGTCAAAAAGGACATAAGTCGAGGTATGCCCTTTTGTTTTTATTGCACCATTGTAATCTATGTACGTGTTCTGTTACATGTCAGAGGACATGGAATAATGATCAAAATATTGTGATGATATTTTATCTGCTTTTGTCACGCTTTCCTTTGAAGTGAGTCATCTTATCAATCGAGTTTTGTTGAACGTTTTCAAGCTCTTTAGTTTTTTATAGTTTCGTGTAGGCTAACTGATTATTTACTTAAGTATTCCAAAATAACCAGAGGCTCTATTTACCTTTGTCACATATCATAGTATAATGTGAATTTTGTGGTTCGTTATGTGTTTAAGTCTGTATGGTCTGACCTGACCACGCTAACTTAGCAATGGTCAAATAAATAACACAAAATTATTTTTTACGAGTTAAATGTTATAGTTTTCGCAGTACGACTGCTAGTAGGTTTTCAAACTCTGTTATATTTTAACCGCTGCAGCTTAACGTGGTCTGACTACGATACTTACCACATTTTTTGCCTCACCATAGACCGGATAAAAGCAAACAATGGGTGCTTTATGCTTATTGACATTATATGGCACTTAACACCCACGCTATACGTGCAAAGTGAATCCTATCACCTATTCGAAAAAAAACTATAGTACGCGTCATGTAAAAGAACGCTGGAAACAGTGGAAGGGGTGTTTCACTTACTGCGCAGCTTGACCACCAGCGTTCTTCTCATGACGCGATCTATACTTACCTATACACTGTACATCCAATCTCTTACTTAAAATTACCTAAGATTCTTGTCACTAAGGGCCGTTTTTTTTATCCCTAGTTAACTAATGGTTAAATTTGTATCAACGAATTGTCAAACTTGGACCAAATTTAACCATTAGTTGAGTTAACTAGGTATCAAAAAACCGGCCCTAACTAAACAAAACGGAAAGGCACTATTTTTTTAGAAGGCGATTAACTTTTTACAGAGTTCTGAGTTCTAACGCGATTCTATGAGTGCTTTTCCACCAGAGATAAAGCTCCGTTTTTAAGGATGTGTTTGACATCCACCAATAGGAATCGTTTAATATGAAAACAAACGATCCCTATTGGTGGATTACAAACGCATCCTTAGCAAACGTAGCTTTGCAGAGCCGCTTAGCTCTGGGGAAAGAGCACAATAATAGCCCTAAATCCTACTGGTTTAGTTTAACGACATAGTAGGTAATGTAGAATGACCTTCCTCTTCTCTTTACTTGCCTTCTCTTATGGCAGATTTCTTTGTTCTTCTATGTTTTCATTTCATCAGTCTGGTGTTTTCAGCATCAATGTTTTCAGGGGTTTATTTTGAAATTATTTCACTCATTTCAACTTTAAATTAAAATAGGTATCTCGAGATCTGCAATGTTTTTCTTTGAATAGGCCCTTGGTTGAACGTGACTTGTGTATTATTATTAGTGGCCGACAGTTGAAAACAGTTCGACTGTTACGTGTCATGTTCACGATAGTATGACTGATGAGAATTCTTTGAGTTCGTACATTCTTATCAGGCATAGCTATCAATATAATAAGGAACAGATAGGTATAACAGAAGAAGTCGTTGATACGACGAGTGGAAAATAAAAGTACAATTTGTAATCATGAGCTTGTTCAGTACAACACACAAAAAATCTTAGTTTTTTATGTTTAATTACCTATTTAGATTAGGTAAAGTACCTATTATGTGCTTACTTTTAAAAGGTTGTTGTTTAAGTAGCAGGCAGTAGCTACCATTCAATCCTGATCGTGGGTGCAATCCGTACACCATTGTTTTTTTTCTATTGAGACATTAATGAGCGCACATGCCTCAAACGGTGAAGAAACGGTGAAGGAACACTCATGAAAACGCGGTCTAGTTAGCTCCACATGTATTGAACATGTCGAGTTTAGTAGACTAGCCTGTGGGGATAGTATGGTGCTCGGCAAGCCTGCTAACTAAAACAGAAGACTGTATTACACCTAAATCTTTTTCATATTAGTAGAATAGTAGTAGAGGGTAACTGGGTAAAGCTGCCCTCTATCAGCCCCATTACCGCTAAGCGAATGGTGTATTGACATCTCTTACAACGCAAATTTTGAGAAATATACTCTTAGTGCGGTAGTTGTAGTTACTCTTGGTTTCATAACAACTGTACGGTCATCAAAACCTTCCTAAATAATCGGTCGCCTTACTGAATATTTTTAATACTTTTTCACATGATCATCTTTGAGCATCAATATTTATCTGCAAAGTGTACCAACTGGATAATCATACTACTTATGTATTGATTTTAATTTTCTAACATTAGACTATGGCAAGTAGATGAAAACAAAAAATAGGTTTAAAAAAAACGCGTAGTAAATACCTACGTACATTTATCCATCCGTGTTACCTAGCTATTAAGTAGATAAGTAAGATGTATTTAAGTGGTTTTGGATATTACCAATAAAACGAATTAATTCAATACATTTCTCTTTATTATTTTTCTGTATATAAAAATGTAGGTGGATGGCCGGCCTGGGGTTAATTTGTTATCAATAAATCAATTCATTTCTTTGCATAAAAATATGATAAATTATTTACAAGGATGTCAAAGTATAAAATAGTTACTATAAAATAGTATAATATAATTTTAATTCATTAACTTTGCTTATTGGTAACAATGCATCACCTTACAGAGCAAGTCCATTGAGGACGTGAAATGTAGGCAATGCACTGCGTCTATCACTCATCAATTAATAAGAGAGCTGCATAAACTTGCAATACAGCCGGGTCTTAGTAACCATGAAGTTAGTAATTTGAGATGCGTTTAAACAATTTTCGTACGAAAATGCTCTATTGCTAAACACCTAACTTCACGATCGTAGAGATCAGCCGAGTGTACAATAACTTTTAAACTAAAATAACTTCAAAATTACATGAATCCCAATACCGTGATATTTAATTTACCGCCTTCCACCTCGACCACCACCACGGCCGCCGCCAAAACCTCTGCCACCTCCGAATCCTCTGCCTCCAAATCCTCTGCCTCCGTATCCTCTGCCGTAGCCTCCGCCGTAGCCTCTGCCGTAGCCTCCGCCGTAGCCTCCGCCATAGCCACCAAACCCTCCTACTATTATAGGCAGGCGCCGGTAGTAGTAGGGGTAGTATCCTGGAAAATAAAATGGGTATGTAAGATTTATTCACATGAGATATGTAAATGGTGTAAAAAACTTCTCTCGAAAACTTTTGGGCAGCTGTTTCATACTAAATGCAATAGAGGTACTATTGTATACATTTTTGTCAAGTACCTACCTAGGTACTTGACAAAAATGTATGAATGAGTCATCAATCAGTTATAGGTATTGTGTGCATTTCTAGTTTGCTTATTTGTATTGTTCACTTATCAGTAAACGGTAGGTACTTACACTTACCCCTAACCAAAGTTACTATACTTGCATAGTTGAACCGTTTCAGATGACATCCGTACCTAAAGTAGGTAGTAGGTAATATTTCAGCTGTCGACATTTTACAATTGCTCAAAACAGTAAAATTTCATGTTTTGGGCATCTGTTGCTACACGATCTCTATAATTACGCCCTATCTTATAAAAAGTTAGAGTCGAAATTATGTCCTGATTACGTATGTTAAACAAGACATAATGTCTACTATAATCTTTTATAAGATAGACCATTATTCTATACTTACCTAATTAATTATGGAATTTTTACTATATACTAAATATTAGGCTGTACTCACCGTAACCGTATTGCCGTTTCACTCTTGATGCAGGTTGGTCCTTCAATCTATTTTGATTCCCATTCAAAATCAAGTCCTCCAGGGGGTTAAATGGTGGTCCGGTAGCTCCTTCAGCATGATTTTCTTCGGCGTTTAATACTTGAATTGATAGTGTTAATGCGAGGAAAACCAAAAATACATTCTGAAACATTAAATTTTAAATTTTTGTACAATAGTTCTAGATTAGGTAGAAAGTAGATGACCAATTAGTTCCAAAATATATAATGTATAACTCTAGGTACGCTGATCAACTTGACCGTCATTCAGGCTTGGACGAATTTTATTCATATACGCATTAAGGCTTTACAAAACGCCCACAACATTTCATGAATCATAAATCGTCAGAAACGATTTTACGATTTATTTCTGTCTAATCAGCCTATGCTCACCCACTGTTGGGTATAAGATTCCTCTTCGTTTATTCCCGATCCAGCGCCAATTAATCTAATCCAATGTGCTTACCTATTTACTCCCATTAAAAGTATTTTTAGACAAATCAATTTACATAATCAATAAACATCGATGTTCGAAATGGGAATTGTGTTTTTGCTAGAGTCACAACTCAAATAAACGGCGAAATCTAGCTACGTCTAAAAATATATTTAAAAACTCACAGTAATTTCCATAGCAGATATCCTTTTCCATGTATTTTCCTTTGGTTATCGTTTCGCAACTGATTGAAATCGCCGCAAATTTGTTATAAATATGATCCTTCTCAGCTCTTGCTAATTGGTGACTATGTAAAATCAGACTGTGGTCATCAGAGTTCGCATTACTTCGCATGTGTAGAGGACGTAGAGGTATTAGGTATTTCCCATTCGTTGACCATTCGTATTTAACATTGTGTACCACAGTGTTGTTTGTTATCGGGGCTACGTAACCTGATCTCAGAGGCGTGTTTATACAGATAGAACGATAGGTAAGTACATATAAATAGTAGGTATCTACTCTCGTCTCTCGATATCACTTTTAGTGCCTATACCTACTAGCAGCCGGTGGGGGATCCCGGATTTTGGTTTGGTAGAGGCTTGATCCAGGATTTTGGTTTGCGGACACGCGATTTTGGGGCTTGCCACAGCTAAGGGGTTTTTGCAAAATTCACACGAAGAATTTTGAAGGAGGTGGGACCTTGAGCCCTCTAGTCCTAGGATAGGAATGATATCAAAATGACATCGAAAACTCTTTTCGGAACGATTTTTCGGCCAAAATAATTACGTCATCCCTATAATAGAGTAAAATATCTGCTGAACTGAGCATAAGGCCCCCGTGAGGATCTGCTTTGCTTTGGGATAATAAAAGTTGCTCTAACTCGAACCAATCATTGAACTTTGTTGTTTTAATTTACTAAGATTTGACTTAGAGCTAGTAGGTAGGACCTCTATGACATGCTAAAAGAAAAAACTAAAAACAGTAGGTAAGTTATAATATTCCGCGAATAATTACATCTCTAAAATAATTTACCTACCTGGAAAATACTCGTTCGGTCGACTTTGTTTTTGCTTTAGAAAAAAGTTGGAACTGGTTTACCCTGGTCTCCTGGTCATTGGCCAATATACAGGTTGATGTGTGGGTTGCCCTGCGGTTGTATAAATATTTCATAGCACGCGAGCCGGAATATGAAGTGGTTAATTTAAATTCTGGCAGTCTGCGTGCCGGCTGAACACCCCACGTATCACGAGATTCACGTGATACAGTTACTGGAACAACTCGTAGGATAACTTGAATGATGGGACACCTTATTGTCTTTATGTTCGGTACAGTGTTCCCTTTAATCTCAACCAGGCCAGGGGCACAATCACGCTAATTTGTAGCGGCTCAACCGTTTCCGAACCTGATACGTTATGGCCGATTTTCACCGATTTCGTATCGCCATAATTTTCTGACAGTACTCTCGCTGCTTCTACGTTACGGATATCAGATTAGCGATGGATAACGTATATGAAAAAGCTCATCGCTAGGTAATTTTAGTGAACCGAAGCTGAGACGTTACAGTGTTTTGTAGTGTTTTGGTGTCATTTCATATCCTATTATACTCGAATTCAAAATGAGCATATTATTATGTCAATATTTTTACACAACAAGATTGCAACAGTTCTCCCTTCCATTCCTCGATCCCTTTCCTACGCTCAGACTAAGAGACAAGAAGAGCCCGTTAAACTCATTGAGTCTAATGGCACATATAGATGCCAATATGGTCAACTGACTATAAAGGAGCAGGGTTCCCATTTCTCTGGTCAAGGCAAAGAGGCAATAAACATCTCGTGTAAAAAGTTAGAGTAGACATTATGTCTTGTTTACCATAATTAATCAGGACATAATGTTTACTCTAACTTTTTATAAGATAGACCGTCTGTATCTCTAGCCAGTGTCTCGAAAAAGATCCAACAGAAGACACTGGCGTTGAATTAAACCCAGATCATGAACAAATACATAAAGTTCCCATTCAAACGACGGAAGAGAGAAACTGAGACGTTCACGTTACGTGTGCGAACCGCTACCGTTGGTAGTGCTACACTAACCAATGTACCTACCTAATAGTGATAATTACAACCATTTAAAATGATTTAATCACCTATATAATATATTATCCAGAGAGATGAGAAAGAAACTACCATAACGACGATAGTGCACGGGTTTACTTTCCTTAGTCTAACCGTCTACAGAAGAGAGCTCGTAATATTACAAATTTCATATATTCAGCTTTTCAAATTAGTGCTTTTCCTAATATTCAGTTCTATAGTCTGAACTCTTCCTAAGTATTCGATGGAGTATGTATACCTACTCAGTAACTCTGTTCCAGCAGCAACAGTATCAGTGTAAAACCCGGCATATTTTGCGTTTTTTCACCCCAATTCCTTTCAAAATGTACAAGTGGACGCCGCTTTTATTACTGAAGTTTGAGCGAAACGAAACAGAAATAATTTCCCGCGCCCCCTGATACCCCGAGGTTATTTATTCATGAACGTATGATTTTGTTTGTTCACAGTTAAAAAGGTGTTGAAAATGAGAGGATTGGTGAGAGTCAGAAGTTATTTTGCGGTTGACCAATAAGACACAAATTGACACATCATATTAAATACATACTTACAAGTACCTACTACTTTGAATATTGGTACTCTACTCTTGTAATAATAATAATATTAAGGTTCTTTCTAAAAGAGTTCCCTCGAGAAATAAAGTAGGTAAGTACAGGACCTTTGCAAACCTTTATAAAAACCTTTGTGCCAATCAGTGATGCATTGCTGTGTACTGGTTTGAAGATTACCATGGTTTCCGGTGCAATACAGTCCCATGATACTGATGGTAGGTACTTTACAGCATTATTACGTCTACGTTTGCTGTAACCTACTTATTTACTAGAAGAACTTGTAAGTTTAGCATTATTTATGAACATTGGCAGTAGTAAATGGGTAGAAAAATATGATTAAAATGCACCGCTACAACACTTGAATAAGTGTAAGGGAAGTCAACAAAGAACAAAGGCGCATGGCAGCATGCAACGAGCAATTCTTCAGGCGTCAGTTTTCAGGCCCTTTGAGACAAAAGGTTTGTACATTTCCTATGCGGCAGCGGTGGTTGCTCTGTCGCATTGTACGAGAATGTTTCCGTCCGCAAAAAAATTATTGATGTACATTTTTAATTCGTCCACCAATATGGTTGTCACACCGCAATACTCATGAGACTTACCTTTTATGTCTCTAGAGTGATGACGGTAGTGCAATGCATTACTAGGCACGTCCGCAGTGGACGTGCTTAGTAAAGAAATGCATAGATTAGGTAGTGGTTACCATTTAACATCAGTTTGACCTAAATAGTATATCTAGTTGAAACAAAAATGTGTAGACAGGCTCTTAAGTGATTCAACTATTCTTATAATCACAATGATTTAGCTGACAGATGACTCACATGATAAGCGATTACTTCTGCCTACCATAGCATAACGTTTTGCGTTACCATTAAAAAAAAAGGCTTTTCTTATTGATAGATTTTCAGTTTTTTATCGTTATATTATGATCTAAGAGCCCTCTCTTCCTAGAAAATAAACTGTTAAAGCTCTAATAAGCCTTTTGCGTTGCGAGTTCCCCAGTCAATATCTCAAGATATTCATCAGATTTACCCGGGGCGCGCGCCATGTTGTGGCTCTTGAACATTGAGGACGAGCTACTCTGAAACTAACATTTACGTCGTAATAATATTACAGAGATTAATTGGAGCTCGTCTTTCCTATGGTCTAGCGAAACGCACAGAGAACGGGTACAGCACCATTATCGGGAAGTGAAACTGCTAATGGGGTTCAAAACTTTGGACATTATTTTTATGTGTAAGTATAGCTACTATTATCCAATACTAACATCATCATGACACTAAGCGTCAAACTACATCAGAAGGCAAGACGTCGCGTCGTGTAGCTAGGGAGAGAAAATGAATATTTTTTTGAAAATCAATCTGTTTTAAGAGCTGTTTCGCTACAATATGCTTTTCCTTAAAAGCTATTTCAGTTATAACGAAACCAAAAGCAAATGAGCTTAACCTTTCTTTAGTGGTGGTAAGCTAAGGCGTGAAATTCATTTTGTATGTGTAGAGCTTCTCAAAAGATTTTCATTATTTCAAGATTTTTTACTGAAGGAAAGTGGAGCAACAAATACCTATAGCTACTGCAATGTAAATTTTTAGCTTTTTATGTTATAAGAATCATGGTTGACCTTACCACACGTCTACCTATCGTAGGTAGAGCGTGTTGCGTCAGCCGATGACTACGAGACATATTTTATACAGTCAGACCAAATGCATACTGCTCGTCCCTCATCTAGAAGAGTGAAAGAAAAGTCTTTTGAAGAATCTTTATTGAATGTTCTAGGGCAAAAACATATTGCTGCTGAATCACTTGCTTACGATGAAGATTATAATTTTGCTATGTCATTGGTACCGATTCTTAGTAGATTTTCTGAGTATGACAAGCTTGATTTACAAATGTAAATTTAAAATATATTTAGAAATAAATGTACCTCACAACCACAACTGCGCAATTTACGCATAGTAAATTAGAAAGTCGCCTCGTTCCAACGTACTTTCTAATAGATCCCTTGGATTTTCTTTAGAGACACCATCTATGGCCATACCAGGCTCATCTCGTATGGAGCATGATAAGCCTCAAGGTTGGCTGCAGCCATTATCACCAGAGTGGACTCGTTAGTAGTATTATCAGAATAATACTACTAACGAGTCCACTCAGAGTTATCATCACTTTAATATCTGTATGGATTCCAATGATTCAGAATGAAATGGATTTTTTCAAAAAATATCAATACAGCACCCATTTTATCTTTTATTTACTTACCCCAACGTCACTGCTATTGGCTCGAGTGCTGGTATAGCTCGACGAAACTTTGTATTTTGGTAAGTAATATGGGGCTCAACTAGCTTCAGTAAACCGTCAAAAGTTATCACTTGTATTCTGAAGTATTTAAAAAAATCTTTGTGGGTTTCACTTTGCCGTATAGGGTATAAAACTTTTTTTTATATTATTTCTTTAACTATTTTTTTATTCAATATAGGCAACTGTTTGACCACAATCTCAACTGATGTTAAGCAATGATGTGGTCGACGATGGATGCACCCAGTAGCGTCGTCGCCACCACTGTGCACGTGCACGAGAACGTATGAGTAAAACACTTATTACAGCCGCTTACATCAAGTCCATTTTAGTATTTTCTCTATGATGGAAATTCTATGATAAATATAATTCCTGATTTTCGAATTTCCCTTTGCTCGATGTCACCACGCACGTCAAAGTTTTTCAGCTGGCTGTGGTCTAGAAAAGGTTAAATCTGTAGATTGTAAAGGCTCACGATTTTGGCTAAGTACAGACAAACAGAAGGGTGGATAGAGCAAAATCATGAAAAACCCTGAAAAAATGGCAACGCACCCATAATATTGGGAGAGCTTATTTAAGTCTAAACATTTAAAATTAGATTAAGATTAGATTTGGTTGTTCCAGTTAATGCTTCGACTTATTACGATCAGTGAATGCTTTTGCATTTTTGGACGAAAACAGCGTATGAAGAAAAACATTATAACGAAAACCTCTTTTGACAACATGCTTTTCAAACGAATAATTATTTTCATGTCACTAAGGACACGACAGCGACATATTGTCAGGTATGCGCCAACGCATTGTAGCTTATGACTTTTTTATAAACTGACGAATGTTGGTGAGTTTCTGAGTAGTGCAGCCGAGACTTGCGGTTGCGATGCATACGGCACAGCCCTAATGGCCCCATTCACGCGCCGAGTGACACTTGGGGAAAACGCCACACTGATGCCTGTGTAACTTGCACACATGCATAGACGCTTAGACGGCAAAATTTTACTGCCGCACTCAGAGAACATAATCAACATAACTTTTCTTATTCATGTTCTACTGTCATTTTATAGCGGCTCTATAAAATATCTATCATTGTTATTATTCTATTATGCTTTATGATTGTTAGACTTACCGTAGGTAGCTCAGGGTTGGAAGTGAATACAGAAGTGTTTTATATGACGGATAGCGTTAGTTACTCGAGATTGGCGTTTGGTCAATAGGCTATTGACCAAACGCCAGTGAGCAATGGCAGAGACGGGAGTTTTATGTAGCAGTGTCTACGGCGTAGCAGGTTCGTAGCTTTCTTAAACTTTGCAAACTCAATACTTTGTTGTTCATAGCTCGCAGGACTGACAGCTAACACTGATGGTTTCATAGGAACGTAGTTCATATTGATGGGTACCTACACCCGCCGTACATCTACGACCCTACGTACTTAATTTATTTTTACAATTTTGGGAAAACTTACAGCTAATGAGAGTATAGGTTTTGTAAACCAGACTAATTACAAGTTTCCACATGTAGCAAACCCCCAGAAGTTTTCTGAAGTGGTCAATATATATTACAAATATGTTAACTGTTTTCTGTGTATACGTGTTGTGTGATTATATACAATTAATTCATTCTATCAACAAGTATCGAAGCGAGCATTTGTGATAATACCACTTGAAAATCTAAATACTTACCTTGAATATTTGAGCCAGCACTTACCTACTCTGAGAACATAAAAGCTCAGTAAGTAAGCCTTTTTATGGAGACTCGCAAGGCCTTTTCGTTGTCCATTTCTATTCAATATTCCCTCAACCTCTCTTTGATGAAGATGAAAGTGATGACTGATGGATTACTTTCGTACCTACTACAAAAAAAGTCATTGAAAATACTTTTCGCCATAAAACTAATTTTTCCCGAGTTTTTTGTATTCATATTTAAGATACAATAGTTGAGCTGCAAGCTCACTTGTGGTAATGGCCATTGTAGGCTTACAAAATCACTAAAGCAATAGTTAGTTGTCATAAAATTATTAATCAAAATACATTATATGGATAAAATGGGTGCCATAAAGTTTTTTGACCATTAATGTCTATCGATAGTTGAATCCCGTTGAATATAGAAACCGGTCATTCATTGCATCGCTATTTGCTACCACTTTAGTATTCTTTTTAAAATGCTCTCTCTAGTTGTTTGTTCCAATCGAGAAAAGCCTCTTCGTGTCAAAATAAGGTTAAAAAGTATATCATGGTTTGGGAGCTTTCTATTCCAACCACACGTTGGCTGCAGCTGCACTCCCATCATCGTCTGAGACTGCAACTAATTATGGATGTATGGAATCGTATTTAAAGTGCTCGTCGCGTATAATGTGAACAACGCCGCCGCGCCGGCCTTAATTATCTCTATCTTTTGTTTTGTTACCATCAGAATCTGACAAATTACACTCAAAATGACAGTTTACCGGTCACTAAACTGTCATTTTAATTGTAATTTGTTTGAGCTGATGGTAACGAAATATAGATAATCAGCTGTAGGTAAAATATGGTGGGATTTGAAAACCTCTAGTTGGAAACACCGTTTGTACTGCGAAAACCATTTGACAACGGAAGATACTATGGATAGATGATACGTTGTAAATGTTTTTCAGGGTCGCCCATTAACACTATTGAAGGGTTCTTGTGGTTAGACTACTTGTAACATATTTTTTTATTATCGGCAGCTATGATAGAATGTATCTATGACAACAATCAGAGCTGTTTTATTTATACTCTGACAGCCACAGAGCTGTCTTCGATAGAAACTTTAAAACCTACAAAGAGGCTTACAAAATTTTCAATTCGACTTGAAATGGGTTGACATTGCATACGGTCGCGTGCAAAACGTTCAAGAGTGTAAAATGCGAATGCTATTTCAAGCTAGTGAATTGTGCATTTTGCGATAAAAGGCGATTGCATGCGGGCGTATAGCGTCGAAACCTAAAAGCGTATTCATGTCTATCTAAAGTTTGCGCGAAGCGCAGTAACCTATAAAGCTATTTTGCTCTAGTTTTTATACTTCACCTATAAATAGGCTCGTGGGTATTAGGTTTTCTTGAACTTTAATAAAAAAAGCAGATTTATTATTTACTTGAAATTGTATGGGCTGTCTATCTATCTCCAATAATAAATGGATACCCCGCCCGACCCAACTGCTAACCACAAACCTGCAAACCAATCTCAAACCACCTAGAACAGAAAGTATCACGTCATCAAAGTATCTATAACCATAACTATACAGTAAGTGTGAATAACTAAATAATTACCCCAAAACGCATGCGAGACTCCTATTTGAATTGTGTTCAAATTTTTTCAACGAAACAGATAGGTACGCTGTCATGCAAGATTTATCCGTACAAAGGGAAAAAATCCGGATTTCCGGCAGCTCTACCGGGCCATGGGATGTGGGTAACCCGGTGTGCGTTAAAATTTTCAGCTGGGTGCAGTAGGTTACGGTTTCCTTAAGAAGGCGGTCGTTATAATGTATTATAACGACCGCCTTCTTATTATAAATACTTAGTACAGGGCAATCCAATCCGAGCCAAAAAAAAAAAAGAATAAATCAAAAGCGACTTTTGTAGGTACTTAGACTAAAATGTTTTTACTCGAGTATAGAAACTACGTCCACCCAACCACAGTACACGACACAGAAACCCAAAAAATTGAATACTTCTAAAGTCTTAGGCCGGTTTCAGAGCTCGACCGACCGTCGGTGCGTACGTCGGTCGCGCTTGTCATCTGTATGGAAATTCACGCGCGTACCGTCAGCTTGGCTGTAAACCGTGCTCGACTGAGAGTCAGCGCTGACCGTACGTCGGCGTAGCTATATCTATGCAAGTCTATGAATGCGTACACAGCTACGCTGACGGTACGCGCGTGAATTTCCATACAAATGACAAGCGCGACCGACGTACGCACCGACGGTCGGTCGAGCTCTGAAACCGGCCTTAAGGTACTGTTACACATGCTAATAAAGCATGCTTTTAGCGAGCACTTGCTCATTTAGCATGTGTATCGAAGCCTTGCTAATAATTAGCATGCTAATTATTATTTTTGAGCATGCTACCTGCAGCGCGGGTGAAGGGGGGCGTGCTTTTAGCGCGTGTGAACAGGTTTGCTTATTGAGCATGCTAGTATCGATCGATCAGTCGTTTGCGACAGGTGCGCGTGCACAGAGAGCGTGAGAGCACGCTATAAAATAGCATGTGTATTGGAGTGTTTGCTTTTAGCATGCTTATTCAGAAGCATGCTTAAAACTAGCATGCTTATTGCTAGCAAATGTAAACTCCTCACTAGCATGCTAATATTGAGCATGCTAATTAGCGTAACAGTAGCTTTAGTCTCGCAATCGTAACCCACAACGCTGCGGTATGCAATGCAGCACAACGCAGAGTACCGCTTTTGTTCCTCGCCGCTGACGCAGACTGCGACGTAACAAAAGACCACACTAGACGTTTTCCGTACAATTATGTGTCCGGCGCTGCATGCTGCATGCCGCCGCGTGATGCAAATTGACGGTGGCAGGTTTTTAGCAAACATGTAGTAATCTGCGCTAGTAAGATACTTACTTTCATTCTGTAGTACTGCTCTAGGTAGCAGGAATTTAATTAGCCCAGTCCTCAACTAATCCGAAGTTGCGACTAAAAAAAAATGAAACGAACTGTAATTTTATATTTAATTTTAAATCAGTTTTTAGTTTAATTAACCGACTTCAAAAAAGGAGGAGGTTCTCAATTCGGTTGTGTTTTTTTTTATGTTTGTTACCTCAGAACTCCGTCATTTATGAACCGATTTGTAAAATTTTTTTTTATCTGAAAGGGTATGCACCAGATTAGTCCCTTTTTTTTAGTTAATGTTTTTTACCTCAGAACTTCGTCATTTATGAACCGATTTGAAAAAATCTTTTTTTATCTTCGAGATTGGTCCCTTTTTTTAAAATTAATGTTTCTTACCTCAGAACTCCGTCATTTATGAACCGATTTGAAAAATTCTTTTTTTATCTGAAAGGGTAAGCTTCCAGGTTGGTCCCGAACTGCCATCATCATCATCATTTGATGATGAAGGCGTATCAAATTGAAGTCCGTTTTTCCAGTTTTTTAAACTTATAAATTATTATTCCATTATACTTTTGGTGCGCGGAATAGTCAAGGAATGTAGTTTTTGGGACAATAAAAGACAATTAATAACTGTACTGTATGGATCTGAGTGCTGGGCTACCAAGGTAACGGATGAAAAAAGAGTGCATGCGACAGAGATGAGAATGTTGAGATGGATGTGCGGGCTGACAAGGATGGATAAAATTAGGAATGAGTTCATTAGAGGAAGTCTGAAAGTGGCACCAGTGACAGAGAAAATGAGGAGCAACAGGTTAGCGTGGTATGGGCATGTCATGCAGGAGGGAAGAGAGTCATGTAACGAGGAGAGTGCTAAGTATGAATGTGGATGGATATAGAGGAAGAGGTAGGCCCAAGAAAAGATGGATGGATTGTGTAATAGATGATATGCATAAGAGAGAAGTGAACACTGAGATGACGAATGATAGAGGAGAATGGAAGAAAAGAACATGTTGTGCCGACCCCACCTAGTGGGATAAGGGCAGGAAGAAGAAGACTACTGAAAAATCACAAAAAACGTATTGGCTGTTTTAAACTGCCATTAACATGACACATACGATATCGTAAGCTGACATGTTGTATTCGTGTAGATGTCGGTATCGTCCAGTGTGCCAGTGTGCTCTCTATAAAAATGTATACTGAGAAAACTGCACCTGCCGAAAACTCGTAGCATTCACTGTGAAGGAAATAACTTTATACCGCGTGCACACTATGCCCATGCCGCTGCCGGCATGAATGCCGCGATTAATTCCGGAATTATTGCTACAGCAACGTTGCCTTTATTCTTATACCGCGTTCACACATGCCCATGCCGCTGTGGAAATTAATGCCGCGGACTTATTGCCACAGCAACATAGGCAAGTTCATGCCCTAGCTCTTTATTGAGAATAAGGGCGATGTTGCTGTGGCAATAAGTCCGCGGCATGAATGCCGGCAGCGGCATGGGCATAGTGTACACGCGGTATTATATTGGTCGATTAGCATTGCATGGGACTCGATGAATGAAGTTTAAAATTCAGAGAACCATAGATTTCGTATTGCTGCGACTGAGCCTTTTTTAAATATAAATTCCTTTTATGCAGTGACATTGGCACGGCATTCAATGTAAATCCCGATTAATATTGTAATTACTCACTCATATCGCGACTCATCATCATTATAACCCTGATTGTCATCAAATATCGGCATTGCTATTTCGGCTGCGTACATCAGTTACTCATCACATCAGTGTAATTGCTACGACTCACGTTGCATAATATGCCTTGAAATTGTGTCTGTTTTACACTGCCACCGACACGACACGGTATAGGTGACGGGTGCAAATCCATTTATCTTACTTAAGTGATCATTCTTAGCACCATGCTTTATACAACACCGTTTCACATAATACTCAAACGCATGCTTAGCTTTTCCTAGCTCGTAATTAAATTATGGAAATTTAATTACGAGCTAGGAAAAGCTAAACAATAAAACATTCAATAAAAGTCTCTACTAAAGACATACTCTCACTTTTACCATCTCTCGATTTTGTCTGTACGCTTTATCTGCAAATAAACTTAAATTCAGACCACGTCACCTTGAGGATGCGGAAGAACATAGTGATTTTCATGACGCGGAAGATGACAGTGACGCTGTTCTGCTAGAAGGACGGAACTCCTTTTAGTGGGAGACAATGGAGTCATTCCGTTCGGAAAAAAAGGTAAAAACATCCACAGAAGTGTGAATCAAAACATAAAACACAAAGCATCAAATAATTCAAATATCAGTTCAATTTAAATATCACCGGATAAAGGTAATTAATAATTGTGAACATGACAGGCATAGATAGCGGACCGGAAAGCCGGAAGTGGAGGAAGGTGTCACAGCCGGAAGTGGCGTTCCACTGCGTTATCATCGTCGTCCGGCGAATGTTCCATCGGCGGAGCTTCTCGTACGAGCTTTATGTAAAGTTCGATCGAATAGAGGCCCATTTACACGGTAGTTTTGTCTCGTAGATGCGATTGTCGTAAAAATACAAGAACTTGCCTCTTGTAAACTAAGAGTTTAGTTCTTTTAACAAAGACTATTTTCAACCAACTTAACAAATAAGAAGGTTCTAATAATTCGGGTACCTACTATATTTTTTACTTAAATTTCCAAGTACGGCTTAGGTGATGAGAGTTAATCGCCTTATATGCAAGCATTTGCATCTAAAAAGTACGCACGCTAAATTATATTTAAGTTTGAGTTTCTATGCACTTAGCACTCCTAGGAAGGATCTTCCCGGCAGCGCACAGCTCCGTGTTAAACTAGAATGGGAAACGCTTTTACAATTTGCAATTTGCGAAATGTCAGGTTAAATTACAATTTCGTCCAAAATGCAGCTTCAAAATATAGAATTACAATCTCAGTTATTCCTGGTTCGTAGGTGCTTCGTTTTGCGCTGCATTTTCGCACTAGAATTATTGAGGTTCATTAAAATTTACCCCTTTGCTTAATATTCAGTTCTGTTGCGGGCTTATCCGCTCGCGTTCGACACTAATTACAGGCTAATGCGGTAACCTACATTGCGCTAACTCATTTTGTTTGATTGCCATTTGGAGCATTGTCATTCGTTTGGAAATTACAATAAAACAAAGACGAGAAAGTCGTTATTGCAGATAGTATCTAGGGAGTTAAAATTTTACGGGGGTTCGTTTTGATTTAAAATTTATGATGTCTGTAACTACTTTGTACTATTATGCCAATAATGCTAATAAATGACGTGTAATAGTTTGATGGTTTTACTCTGGTAGCACAGTATCGACGAATAGAAGTCATAAATATAAGAAGAAGAAGTGTATATGAATATGGAATTGTTGGTTAGGTTGTAAAAGCTCCGGCTCTAACCGGTACTGCATTCACAGAAGCGCAGTAATCGGCTATCGCTTATTATCCCCCTTGTCGCGTTTCCGAGTGCACCGGACCGCCCAGCGGAATCGGACGTTCCGGCCGTTATCCGCGCGCCACTTCCGGCGACTCGCGCTACTTCCGGCCGACTATCGTGCACCACACGTAAAGCCCGCACACACGACAGATAATGTACATTTCATCTAGTTTTTCATCCAATCAGAGACTTTAATGTAAAATGTACAGTATAGGCTTTGTACATTTGGAGCGAGTGTTAATGGTGAGGGATATATATTATATATGGGTTTTATGCACCACAGTTGTGGAAGTGATAATTGAGTCATGTTTTAGGCTGAAACTTATGCTAAATGTGCTCTAAAAGTACAACAGAGATTATACACACCCGACGACTACATGAAAATTATGAAACGCTGTAAAAAGCTCAAGCCAATGCAAGTATATAGGATGAAAAATGAAGGCTTGTCTTCATCGAGGCTAGATCAAAAAAATAGTGCGTGGAGTCCCTCCGCGCGGAAGAAGTGAAACTTCGAGTGCCACGCATTCACTCTCGCTCTGTCTCTTTCTATTCCCCCGCTTTCATACCCTCTCCATGGTAGCGTTTAATGCAACCTTGTTGGAAGTCGCATTAGAAGTTTCACTTCAAAAATAATTACGAACCGAAAAAAAAACCGAAGATTGAGACAAAGTTTCATGGATTACCACAAAAGAAATCGTATTAAAAAAGAAGAGATGTTTAAAATGTTTTTGAGGTCCAATATACACGAGGAATATAAGGAAGTGAACATTCATAGAAAGTGAACATCGTAGTTGTGCAAGGTCCGGTTATGTTGACAAAAGATCTCATGGAACCGCTTTGGCCAACTAGCAAACCTGTTTCTGAGCTTAAGATAAAGGATCTGAAAAGCCTTCTACATCTGATACCTAAAAATTCACAAGATTTCTACGTAAAGCTTGTGGGAGACGAGAATATTGTGGACGATCTAGAAGGTTTTTCTGGCGAACCTGATTTCGAAGTGAAGGATGCCTAGCAACCTTATAATAAGTACTTTTTTATATTTGCAGAGGTGCAAATAGTAAGTTTATATTGTTTCAAATTAAAATTCTGCATAAATCTCCAGTATATTTTTATTTTCACCCATATAACTTATACGAGTATATATGTATTTAATTTAATAAAGATCCAACTGACATTTGGGGTTTTTTGCAATAAAGATCAAGGGAGTTTTTTTTTAAATGTGGTGATTGTCCAGTTAATCGTTAAAATTTATACTTGAATACATAAAAGGCAACATGTCTTACATGATTTAAAACTAACTTTCTTAAAAACACATATAGTTTACTTTCATCACACCGTTTTAAAAAAAAAACGAGTTATCTCTAAACTATCTTTTTGCAGTTGGATCCCGTTTGCTTATGTACGTCCAACTAATACAGTATTCATAGTATTCACAATATTATGTACAAAATACACATGAAACAGTTGAGCTATCTACAAACCGTTGCAAAAAGTTGTTTACTTAATATACCTATATTTGAGAACCTACGAATACTGTGGAATAATGGTAATACTATACCAATACTAAAAATCAAGATTTGCCAATGGACGGACCAGTTCAAACTAAAAACATGATTTTACTCCAGCACCGCTAAATGTACCTTGCCTCAGAATATAGGTTATCTGAGTACCTAGCAAAACTGAAGTGGAGATGTCTAACATGTGCTCGATTAACCTTTTCTATGGGTCACCACCAGAATCACCGAGAGCCCTAAGAAAGTGAAGCTGCATCAAATAACACAGCAGACCACCGCGCCAAGCTGCGCCGCCGCCATCCCCGGCAGCCGCCACCACTTTGATTCCAACCAGTTTCCACCTTAATCGCTTGTAATTAACGCAATGTTAATATGATATGAACCTTATTCTTTACGATTGAATTTTTTTTTCATGTGGCCATTAAAAAAAGTATAATCGAAATCGTATGTAAAAAAGTCGTACGTTTTCTGTACGAGCCTGAAAGTCAAGCATGTGCGCATACGTGTGTGGCTTTATATGTAAGAGACTTCGCCATCTCGATTGTGTCTACTCTCATAAAATATTTTTAACAGACACAGTGAAGCCATTCACAAGCTTTAAAGAATATGAAGAAGGTAGAAAGTTAACGTACACTAACAAAGCCGTAATTGAATGCATATAAATAATGGCGACATTGATTTAAAAATACCTGAACGATTTCCTTTGGAAAGAAAATGTAAAAGAAAAAGTTTCAAATGGGCTAGATTGTCGATTTATCTTTTTCTTAAAATTTCAAAAACATTTGAAAACCAATTAAAGTATTTAAAAACAAGCACCTTCTAAATTTGTACCAAAATATAAATTTTATTGAAAAACAGGGAAATTAATGAGAATGAAAAAAAAAGTGCTTTGAAAAATAAAATTAACATTAAAAGGATGCTAAAATTTAGGACCATGGTGCCGCACCATGGACAACTTCTAAGTCACGCATAAGTTTTTATTTGCATAATTATGTAAGGTTCTGTAACGCTGAGGTTATATGACAAAAATTAGGTAATAATAGTTTATTATTATTTTTTATAAATAAATGAGGTTCTAATAACTTCTGAAATAATAATAATCATCATCATTTCAGCCCGTTTGCACCCACTGCTGAGTATAGGCCTCCTCTTTATTACGCCATTCTTTTCGGTCCCTTGCGAGTCTTGTCCAGTGATTCCCAGCCAGTTCTACGATGTCATTTGACCAACCATATAATAATAATAGGTAATAAAAATTTAATACCTATATTTTATACGTATTTCATAAATTACAGAACGCATTCTAAAAAACTTATAAAGAAAACAGTTACAACATTTTGTAGGTTCTAGCATTGTATAAGAAAAAAAAAATTCTATGACGATTCCTCCATTCAGACGGTAGGTGACACAATTTTATTAAAAATGTCCGCTCGAGTGTATTCTGGAATTTCATTTTGTTTCCTAATGTAAACTATTGACTGTGAAAAGAAATACTTACCTACTATTCTATTGACTACCTATTGAGAGTACCAAAGTGTACTAGGTATACCTAAAAGTATTACTAAAAGGGTTCAAAGTTCTATCATCGGTTTCCGAATCCAAGGCAATAATATTACGAAGTAGATACAGGTACCTATGCGCTGTTCACATCACATTATTCCAGTCCTATAATCGAGCGTGCTCGATCCACCAGTGCTGGGCAGGATTACATCGTTTATATTATTCTAGATCGAACCATGCATCCGAACCACGTGGGCAGAAGCAATCTCTTAGCATTTATTTACGACTACTATCGCAATGTTTTATATGATATTTGTGCATAATTATGTTTTATCGAACTATGAAAGTAAAGATATTTATAACCAAATTATACCCACAGCACGAACAAGCATTACGTACAAGTACAGCCATACCCAATTTTACACTGAAAACCTTCTAGAAATAGAATTATAGGTACATAAAACCGTTCAGCAAAAACCTACAAGGAGTAGCTTTTTAATTTGCACCTCAACTTTGACGTTAGAACTGGCAAAATCGGAATTTAAACCAGTTCATCCCAGTGCTGACCAGGAAATCGTACCATGTGATCGTTCTTTTGACGGCAAAAAACGCGCTGAAAATCGCTAATGTCACTATTTTGTCACAGAATACCTATGATTTAGTATGTAAACCGTTCAGAAGACCTGGCAAGTTTCCTGGCAGGTTTTTGGAGTCAAAAATCAGGCCCCTGTTCTAAAAGGAAACGCTACAAATTTCCAAATCTGTGCTGTTTTCCAAACCAAATAACAGTCCCTCTGCGCAGCACTTCAAAATATCTGTCTTTTACGAATGCCTCGGGGTGTTTATTCTAAAAACATAATTCCACAAAACAAGCTGTCAAGAGTCAAGTTGACAAAGACGGGCAGGAACAATAGGTAGGGTCGCCCCTTCCTCGGCAATCAGCTAAAACGGAGGGTCGACATAAACACCTCTTTACACCTTGCTCTCACGCTGTTATTCACATTTTCAAGCAAATATTGGTCTGGGAATATTAGGCGGGCTATTCCGGATCTAAGTGTGTTCAAAATTGTATGTTTCTTCTTTTTTATTCATACCCTCAGGTACTCCATACAAAACTATCAGCCACAAAAGTGTAGTGCCAACTCAGGGGTAGAAAACACAGGATCGATAGGTTTTCTGCAAGTGGCCATTAGGAGTTCTCGTGGTGTGACTCGTCGAGAGCCCTCTACCGTCCTCTATTCGAGGGCTCTGCTGCACTCATGACATGTCATGTTTTGCACCATCGGAAGTTTAGAGGAACTGGTGTTTCAACAAGGGATTATTTATGAGAATTAGGTCCTATACAAACAGTGCCGTTTGTTACAGACAATTTCGTACGGCGCTGTCTAACCTTAAACTACGTTTGTATAAAGCCCACAATTAGTGACCTCGTGGGGCAGAGTCACGTGGTCCCGAGAGATACCATGAAAATGTAGACATCTCCACTTTAAAATTTTACCTTTTTTGCTTCGGGGCGAACTAAGTAAGTAACTTAGTAGTATAAGGGCATAACAGAACCGTCTCTGATGATTAAGACTCACTCATAAAAACCTAGGTTTTGCTAGTTAATAGTAGCTAATTACTTATAAAAGTTGTGCATTCATCTCTACAGTAATAACATGTATGATACTTGGCCGACTTTTATGTTTCACTTCAAGTCCACTTCTAATAACTCCACGAGCCCAGCTGCATATTACTCATAATTTTGCATATTTTCGCAGCAAAGTGTTCTTGTTATAATTTATGCGCATTCGTTATGAGCAAAGAATCGGAAACGCTGAATGGCTGGAAATCCCTTCGAAAGGAGGTTCTCTAAATGGAGTACTAAAAATGTGAGGTTAAGTGGTTCACTATTTTTATGGTTCGCTTTTTACACAAGTAGTTCCGCTCATTTTCATGAAATCAAAGCGTAGTCATAGAATTTACTCAGCAGCTTTTGTTTATAGGTAAATCAAATAGGTACTGAGCAAATAATGTTGATTGTAAGTAATATGCCGTCGAGTTTCTCCACGATTATACAAATGTTTACTTACATTCTCATTCGTGAATCAAGAACACTAAAAGTGTCCTTGACTGAGTGGAGTGAGTTCTCAATTAAATTAACTGAATCAAAATAAATAGTGAAACATTTTCATGGCATTTTTCTGTTCAAAATACCATGATATTTTGCGAGTTCTTTGTTTATTGATTGTCCAATTTGTGTGTCCCTCGACAGTTTCGAGTTCTCAACAAGAGCTTTCGATGTAGATAGGGCACGGCTCTCACTGGCTCGACGGCAGTCGCAAGGGGATCAAGCAATGTACTTCAGTTTTAACAGGAAAAATTTTATTTACTATTTAATTTAAATAGGATTCAGGTCAGTTATTCAAGAGGTTCATTTCGCTTTTTAATTATGTCAGCCCTCAGTTTCATATTACTCGGTCAACAAGAACAACTCGCAATTGAAATAGCCATTTAATTTCCCGTTACTGTGTTGTTCAACGTTATAAATAAATAAATATTCATGGACATTTCACACAACGCACCTTAAAACACGCTACAAACTAAGCAAAGCTTTTACTCTATGGGAATTATATTGCTAATAAAATATACATTTGAAATACATACTTACTATGCTTACACAATATACATAGTAAATCCCAGACATAGAACAAACATCCATGTTTGTCATAACAAATGTTTGTTCTTGTTGGGATCGATATTTATTACTCCCTCAGTGTAATTGTGGAAAAGCTTATTACAAAGTGGAACAATTTCTACACCAATTTACACTGAACCACATAATTGTTGCCGCCGATTCAGCTATCCGAACGAAATGAAT
The DNA here is from genome assembly GCA_947507515.1 of Eulithis testata. NCBI lineage: Eukaryota > Metazoa > Arthropoda > Insecta > Lepidoptera > Geometridae > Eulithis > Eulithis testata. The sequence goes on along the minus strand of OX382203.1, from coordinate 7,650,650 downwards.
ATGTGGGAATTGGCACTGCGGCCATCGATGCGTTGTTATTCCACCTTAGGGCGTTTGCACACTGGTAATACCGACACGTACACGGTACCGACATATCAGTGGCGTTGATCAATTTGCGCAATAATATTAAGCAAGCCACAGGGTTCGCGTGATATTATCGCGGGGCTATCCCGAAAATATCGGTTGTCGGTACCGATACGTACTCATTGTATGACAGCGATATCCGTCGGTCAATTTAAAAAAGCATACGCAAAATTCTTAGTTTGTAGGTTACTAAATCATACCTAACTTTTGCATTCATTATATCCCTTTTATGTACTTGTTCCATACCTACCTACTAGACAATCAAGTTTGGTTTTGTTTATGTAGCAAGACCTCTCTTCGTTGTAGCTGTGGATAATGGTGTTGGTTAAACATTATTATAACTGTTTTTTTTACTCTGTACTTTTGCTTAAAGACACAATGAATAACTGTTTATTGTCCCAAATAAATAAAATAAAAGATATCGTGCAGGTGTCGTGTTGGTGGGAGTACGAAAACAGTCATACGTGAGAGTACAATAATTGGCACTCCCATTATAAGTATCGTAGTGAGCATCCTATGAAATCTCTATTGTATTGTTATCCACAGAATAGAGCTTGCAGAGTAACAACGAAGTTCTAAACTTGGCTAGCTAATGAAGTTGCATGCAACGTCGCGTCATGACCTAAATATGCAGTACTTGCACCACTGGCCACCTGATACTTCTTCGTATATTTTGAGACTCTTGGATTTGCGATATCAACTTCGTTTATGCCCAAATTTTGGACATAAACGAAATCAATCTGTCAATCTGCCTCTTGTTTCTCTTTTTATTGCATGATAGTATTTCATAGATCAAATATCTTTGTGATAGTATTTCATAGATCAAAACATCAAGACTTACGATATGTTTTAGAAAGTATATATAATACAAACTCGGTCTTTCTCGGGTGCAGCTATTTAGTCGTAGGTAAGGTAAGATTACTTGCAAGATGATTGAATACGAACTTGTGCGATTGATCAGATCTAGGTAGATACAGCCGGCGTCAAAATGACTTAGCAGACAGTGCAAAAGTACATTGTTGTCAAGAATAAATAAATCGGTCGCAATTCCCGTCAAGTACCAACCGCAGGAATTAAATGAATAGGGGCATATCGGGAATCTTATACCGACCCAATAGTACGATTGGTATTCGAGATAAAATCTCATTGACTAGAAGGATGCGATAAGGCATTTCCAATTAGCACAACAGTCAGCCGTCAGGTAGACGAAGGATGGAGGTTTGCCTTTGAGATTTCGAGATAGAATTGTGGAGTAGGACTTCCTATTTACTAAGTGGTATTGGAAATTGATTATTGGGGTTTTGTTTCTTTCTAGTAAATTTATTTGAACCAAACATTTTTTCATTAAACCGTTCATAATGATTGTATCTTATTACATTTTTGTTAATTAATACGGGAAATTGTACCATGACTAGCGGTTTCTACCGTGAATAAAGATTTTGTGAACTGTTAAATTATTATATTCATTTTATTTTTCTGAATTTGATGCCCTGTGACGTCACTAACCCGATTGCGCGCCCGTATTCTGCGTATCTGATTTAACGATCCAATCAGTTAGGATATTGTTTTCAAGGGTTTGTCTGGTTCGATTCGTTCAGACAAAATCTCAAGTACCTTGCTAGCTTTATAAAGTAGGTACCTTAAATATGTGGAAAGCCAGTTTTCAAAAGCCAGTTAATCATTTTAGTGTTCCAGTAGCACCAATATTATTAACAAAATTATAAACAAAATACCGCTCCTTAAACTTATAGCTTCACCGTACTCTCTAGTCCCTAGGTTATTAAGTTTACGACTGTTTTAAGAAGGTTGGACGATAATTTTATATTTACAAGCTCTACAGTTTTAGCAGTGCGTAAGTTCTTAAAGAAACAGTTATGCAGGTTTTATACTAAGTTTTAATAAAATAAGAATAAAAACTTGGCTAAAAACTGGCTGAAATGAGAATTAAATTAAAAAAAAGTTATTCCAAATATACTTTTACTTTAATTATCATCGCCAGCTTATCTTATGTATGTAGATGTATAATAGTCCGTATCATTATACCTGCTGGATAAAACCCAGCCTGCGTATAATTTAGCTATCCTAATTTTTACCGCCTCACGTATTGCAAAAAATATAGTAAATACCATGAGTAATCATATTATGGTTAAAATTAAACAAATTGCGCTACTTTCGTGGTAAGCGATTTTGAAAGCCATATTATTCAAGATTATTCCGAAGTTTTTTAAAGTACCTACCCATTCCCTATTAGCATTCAAATGTCCTCATTGTGGCTCCAACTACTTACGATACTTCTTCCCACTACCGGCGAGAGTGAAGGAACCCTAATCCACCACGTGCGACTGCCGGGTCCAGTTCATTGCCATAAAACAGCGAACGAGCTAGTATTACGAGTCCAAATACTATCCAGCTACAACGTAAAACCCCTTCGAGGCGGCTCTTTACGGCCGCAGCCCAGTCTCCTTAATAGCGGTTATACACGTATGATAGCGGACGTGTTTTTTTAATTCGAGACAGTGATATTTCGAGCGTCTTCAATTCCAACTTCTTGGTTTATGACTTTTGCAACTTATAACAAGTGTCTTTTTACTCTAGTGTCACAAACGGGATGGAGGGTAGGGCAAAATAAGAACATAGTCGTGATGTCCTAGAATGTGACATGTGGCATTGCATTGTGTCCATCACAACCTTAAGTATCTTGAACCTCGTGTGTTTCGTAATTGCACTGGCACCCATACCTTTCACATCTTTGAATCTCAAGACTTGTCTGATTCTATCAGTGCGATTGTCAAATTGGTGTAGGGATGTTTCGCGCCAAATTTTTCACACCACAAGCTAAAAGTAATAATAATTGCTTAATTTCTCACCTGCTGTTTTTAAAATTTTCGAGCCACAAATTTATAAAAGAGCCTAAAAGTCAACTTAAAGTATGGAAAGGTACAATCAGAGAAAATTCGCTAAGTATATTATAACCCTTATGACGGTCACCGGTTCTTAAAAAACCAACCTTACCCGGACTACGGCATTTTACCGTCCAGTTAAAATGGGATAGGTATAAGAATAATACCGGTTCTTCATATCACCGACGTAACTTTAAACGACTTGACCCTTAACTTGAGGCTTGTTCCATCCCATACTTTGAGACGTAAAAAGAGCTGAAAGTGCCTGGAGTCAGTGCTCAAACTTCAATGGCTGGGACAAAGGTTCTCGAGAGTACTGGTTAACTTCAGCGGTTCGGTGTAAATTATACACTTGTTGCAAAGGGTTAGACCAATTAGCTGGCTATGCATGTTGATGGGCAAAAAGGACGAAAATGTTCAAGTCTTTTTTACTCTGTGACGGTGTCAAAGGCTTTTGAAAAACAGGTAATTCCTCAATTCGGTCTGAAAGAGTTACCTCGACCAGTTTATTATATTGCACAGAGGGTTTACCCAGTCGTAAGAAAAATGGAGGACACGCGGTCCTTGGCTTTTGGCTTATTTTTCTGATTACCTTTAGCACTGATTTGGCGCTGAATCGTATAAAAAATATGTACTCATTGACTACAAGAAAGAGAATAATTAAATTATCCAAGCGTAAAAATCTATTGGAAGCTTTCCCGGATCCAATGCACGACTCGTTAGAGTAGTGTGCCACAGAAGCGAGTAGGCGAGCGCTCGGAGCAATGCATTCGAATCATTCGGACGATTGAATCGATTAATCGGATGGTGTCAGCAAACAACGACGCTATACGCATGGCCACCTCGACGGAGCTGCCGATTCAGAGCTTATTTACTTTCCGGGGACGGCTAAATGCACAGAACGTAATAAAAAAGCCTGGTGTAACGTGCTAAGAGAATCGATCTCTAATCTTTATAGTACTTTTTGGTCAGTCTGTAGTTCTTTTGTCGAATCCTCGATTTTTAATTCGATACTAAATACCGAATAAAAATTGAGGGTCATACTTTTTGTATGGTAAAACATTTTTTTTGGGAGGAGTCTAGTTACGTGGATGATAATCGATTGAAATACATTTGACATCTGTATCATCACGTGTTATTTAAGATCAAACGAGGCATACCCGCTTGCATGCATTAACAAATTGTAGAGTCGTAATATGGACAGCATTGACCTAGATAGATTTTAAAATGTCAAGAATTTAGATACTTGTTTGCACAAGTTTTTAGAAAGCTAGAGAGCTACGAGACCGAGATCTTTCACGCTTGACAGTAAAACTAGGAAACTGCAATTTCATTATTGCAGCGAGCGAGTCATAAAACGGAAATTAATCAAGGAAATGGATAATGTCACGGTATTATTTCTTATTCCTTTTGCGCTCTACTTAATATCGTTGCTTCTCTTTGCATAAATTTCACGTACCTATATAGGTTTTGGCTATTTTTCCACTGCTATCGACACGATATCGGCAAAGAGCTAATCTTATACGTTACAAAATAACCTAAAACAGGTTCTTCAAAACATGTATATAATGTATTCACGAAAGAACTGTAGTGCTGCATCGACAAACTAGTCTAGTACCATCTTGAAAAATGGACGTCTTTAGATTGTCAACAATACGACACAAACACGATATTATTGGAGATCTAATCTCATATAATATGTATTAGGCGCTTTGACAATGTGTGTGGACCAACAAACATATTTTTATAAAAATAATAAAGTAATACAGTGAAACTTGGTTAAGTGGGACCTGGATAAGTGAGAAACCTCCATAACTGGAACTCATGCTGAGGTCCCAACACTTTGGCACTGAATTACCTCTGTTAGTGGGACGAGGTAAACCTCTATACCTGGGATTTGTTCTTTCGATTTATCATCATAGTTACCTCTATAACTGAGACAGCGAGTAAATGCATAAACCTCTGCATAAACCTCTGTAACTGAGATAACATTGTTTGTTTACTCATTCTTATTCTACCCACAAATTCCACACGTTATTCCAAGTACGTAAGTACAAATTTTGAGCTTCAATTACCTTCAGTTTTAGTTTCGCTTTACTATCATACAGATGTTTATTTGAAAAATGTCAAAACGAAAGCTACAATCGTTATCATTACGTGAAAAACTGAAGTTAATATCCGTTTATGAAAGTGGGAAGACACGCGAAGAAGTTTGTGCCGAATTTAATGTGCCAACACATACATAACACGTTATTTTATTTAATGATCGCACCTGTATAACTGAAATAACCTGTATTCTCACCTCCATTAATGGAACCCTCTGTAAATGAGACAGATATTTATTTATACCTGTATATCTGAGACACTGAGTAAGTGGAATACCTCTATAAGTGAAACGACATTGCAGGTCCCTTGATGTCTCACTTAACCAGGTTTCACTGTATAAATTTTATTGCAGGCAATTTAAGAACTGAAGAGCAGGTGTACAAGAATGTAAAAAATATGTACCATAAGAGACTAACATACATACAATATACTTATTTATTTATTTGCCACGTAATCACGTTTTTATTCGAGCCACTGACGTCAATATAGTGGATGTCGGGTGTGTAAAAACTTCTGTTAGGCACCTACTGAAGATAATCTCAAGCTTATTGAAAATATGTGGTCCTTGTGGAGCAGTCACATGGACCAGGAATGCATGAATATTGAATAGCTATAAGAATGATTACAGTTGGACGAAGCGACTCATTTGTAATTCATAACTGCGGTGCGGATGTACGGCCGCCAAATGGACCTGTAAAACGAATAAAATTCCACTTTTCAAATTACGTTTGAATATTATATACGCCGAGTATTTTAGTTGGGTTAGTATGTATTATATGAGCTGTGGTTGGGTATATGTGTAGCGCCATCTAGCGCGCCACTTGAGAACTATCCTATATCGCGCAAACGAAGATAACACGGAGTTTGAACATAAGTAATATTACCAAACACCATCCATTGGTCCTCGGACCCCGAGCCAAAGGTCGCTCGGCAAGGAAGATCTTCCCTTTTCGTCGTGATAGCGTGTCTCCCTCATAATGTTTAAAACTAATAATTTTAGTAAACGAAAATCCGTACAGAAAGTTCACCTTTCTTAAAGCCTTGCTTTGCTATGACTATAAGTAGATTACCCAGAATTTTGCTTTTCACATGGACAGCTTTACGTAGCTTGCTCCAGAGTAAGTTCAGCAAGCAGCTTGGTTATACTAGCTACTGACGGAACCACCACAACGGTTCTTCAGTAATAATTTTTTTACATCGATGCTGGATATACAAGTTTATAAAAAAAATTATGTATCGAACACGTACGTCAAAACAACATTTACTAGATATACCCCGAAAATTAGAGAGAGCTCTCCGACGATATCGATAAGGTGTCGGGTCGTGTAAAAACGCCTAATTGAAAGTGAGAAATATAACTGAATTTCTACCTATTTCAATAGCATTACTTCAATAGCATATCCACCAATGGTATATTAGATTTTGGACAATAGATAAAAGTATCGATTCATAATGTATCAAATCACTTACTGCAATATACGCAGAAAACCTAGTAAGTATAGTAATCATGGTTATTGTTGATTAAGCCTCGCGTTTAATTATAGAGTCCACTCAATCATTACCATCTAGTACCTAACACCAAAGCACTTGAGCGTAGATTGGCCTAAATACTGTACAATGTAATTCATATCATCATCATCGTCATGTCTGTTGAAGTTCACTGCTAGTTCATAGTTCCTCTCTCCTCTACCTCTCTCATAGTTTTCCATGATTTTTACGCCAATATAGCACGCTTATATAACCTAGTAGCTGTACCTTACGGGAAAAACTAGGTACATTTTCGCAAGCATAAAGGTTTATCTAGGAGGTAAAACACCAAAGATCTATCTCTTAGCTTAGCTGAAAATAGCTCCATTTTTCAGCATTTTCGACCATTAGTCCTCGAGATATCTCCGAGCCGGTTGCTCTCTACAAATAAAGATTTCCGAGTCTTGAAAACTTTTGATTAGAATTGAAAACCAATCATAAGATTTATTAGACAGAAATCTCCTGTTCTGTTTATTCAGGTTTTTTTTTTACTTTTTAATTTTGTTAATTTCTATTCATTTCGATATATTAATGTAGTTTTAACCTTAATTTTTCAATGAACTGTTGAAAGAGTAAGCTAAAAAGTAGTGCCAATTTTTAGGTTTGCAATACTTTTTACTTTTATGAACCTGAAAAATTAATGTCGCTATCGCTACCATGAAGACATTTTAAATAAAAGTGCCGCATCGTAAGGACTGTATCTTACAATGGGAATCGAATGGCTTTATTTACATAAAACAATCGTATTCTCGATTATGCGTAATCGAATGTTTTGATCGTGGAATCTGGATAGAGCCAGAATAAACCGATATAGATCGGTATGGATCGGTATAAATCTCGCTTTGAGCTCGGCCGGCATTCCTGGCAAGTTACCGAACAACAGTAATGAAGGTTAAATCCGCTAAATTCCTGCATAATCCGCTGGGATCCGCTCGAGACTCGACTTAGCTCTGTATATATCTGTAATTATAGGCATAATATGACGATTAATTGTGTTCATGTAGTATTGCGTAGCTTGCTTGCTTGCGTAGCGTGAAGCGATGCCTTGAATAGTCCGATATTAAGAGGTTGTGTGTATTATCGTCGTCATACATCGTAGAAATTTTTACAAACGTTCGATATTTTTAATATTTTGGCTTGCATGTTTTCGAAACTACTCGGGAAGGCAGCACAATACATCCCAACGCGGGACGTCTGTGCAGATCTCAACAACGATTTAGAATTAGAATTAGCGGGAAACAGATGCAAATAATTAATCATCAGCATTGTTAAAAGGATTTACGAGTTAAAATTCCAGGCAGCATTAACACCTTTCAGCCTCCTCCATTATTCGGCGGGAATTTGCAAAAGATGTCATAAAATTTTAATTTTTCATAGCGCCCATTACGTTTTGCTGAAACGACATCGCATTACAGGGTGGCTAAAAGCACAATTTAAAATGCCCGTTGAGTTATTCCTTCATGGTTGTGTTAACAAGAGCAATGGAAATTACTCGAGCGATTTTTAAAGATTTTTTGTTTGGAATTTCCGTATTTTCAAGCGCAGAAAAAAATTTGTAGATTTTAAAGAAATTAATTTTTTAGAAGTTCTTTTAGAACTTTTATTACAAGCCCTGAATTATTCCGATTTGTGAAATTAATTTTATTAAAAATGAGCTGTTGAACACACACACAGTTTTATATAAGATCATATCTAATCCCTGAGGATCTACTTCGAAAAACGATACGAAAGAAATCGTGTTGATATTTTGAGTTACACTGCGCGTCATCTGAGGCAACGCTAACAACGTACAACAACTCGATAGCGCAGTGCAACTCAATACGGACTCTGTATACTGGCTACTAGATCCCAGTTCATAAATCTGCGTCGACACCTAGGGAGGCTCGCATTTAGATAATTGCGGGTAGCGGTGGAACTTTGCTGGCGCGCTTTTGTAGTGGTCTCAGTTCGCGCTCTTTGAAGTGCATAATGGCAGTCCGCGTCCCGACCACATTGTTCCATGATGGCGCTTTCTGTGATACGCATGTTTGATGGCGCCTTGTCAGCTCCTATTCGTGTGTTCATTAGAATAATGAGTTTGATATCGCTTTTGATAGACTTGCATAGAAAGGACTTTTCACACTAAAATTATTTCGTGGGGTTTTTTAACGATGCTGAAATGACTTATACGCATAGCAGATATCATTTATGGATGAATATTCAAATAACTTATCGTTGCGTTTATAAAAATAACCTATTTATTGATTCTCTACATGTCACCACAGATCATATAACACTAGATGTCACTCACCTATTAACCTGTTTTGTCACTGAAACAGGGCCCCGATTGCGCTAAATTTACACGGTCGACCGTGAGAGACGTAACGTGCAAGTAACGGTACGTCCAAACTACGTAGCGTTCTAATTTTTCCGGAAATCAGTATTGCGTTAGCTCAATATACGTTTATCATGCTTTTACGCTGCTGGTTCGTTGCCGTGGTCCACCGTTCGTTCAGCCGTTAAATATGTACGTCTTCTTCTTTAGAATTTTGCAAAACCGGTCAATCGATTCATCATTTTGCAGTGTCCAACCCTAGTTTTGACGGCTGACAGTGACAATAGTAAGAAAATGTTGAATGTGTACATAGAACATAATGCGTATTCTGTGGTAATGTATGTTTTTGTCTCAATTTTGTAAACAAACAATTTCATGAAACTCTTTCTATTTCTACATAATTTTAGGAGGTGGTTTGTAAAACTTTATAATGTCCTATTAGAACAAGAAAAGAAAGAGCCTGTGTAACGTTATTACCTACATATTTCTAACAATATAAATTGTTTTGTGAAATGCTACCCATCTAACAAATTGTTTTTCTCTACAGGAATGAAACTACCACTAAATAGTTAAATACTCTTGTGTCAGTGCAAATTTGGTGCTATAAGTTATCTACCGTACATGCTAAATAGAAATAGCTAGCAAGAAATAGCACCCAACATCCTAACCTGACTGATGGAAATAAATACCTACGCAAAAACAATGTTGGAAGGTGTACCTCTCCCCGTCTCCTGCTGAGACAGGACAAACTAGACTATGACGATGTAAGTATACAAAGCATCTACCTACCTATATTTCCTAGTAGTTAGGCACTAGAACATTACAATGTTTTTTTGCAAATCTTTTGGGTGCAAAAACAGTTTTTAATTTCCTATTTTCTACAGACAAATCAATCCCATTTTATATTAGTAATAACATGGAGTTATTATGAATGAAATGTAGCTAGGTACATAAAATTCATATTCAAGAAAACTTACCTATATTATTTTGTTTCAGTATTTGCATACCACCATCGGCTATACAAGTGATGTGACTAGTAGGTACTTACACAAACTTTGCTAGTTTTTTCATATTTTTGTTAACCGCCTAGTAAAGTAAGCTTAGCTATAGTTTTTATAACTGAATAAAATAACATTGATTATTATTTAATACTTTATTTCAAGAGTTTTAGTCTTACTACCCCGGTCACATTATAGGTATGTATTGCTAGTATATTAGCTCACAGTGGTAGCTTGCTTTGCAAAATGGATGGGCATCACTTTATACTCTGTAGTACCTAAGTGTAATTCACAACCTCAAGCATGTTAGGTTACGGGTCTAAGACGGGTGTTTTCAATCTGCATCCAAAGAAGCTGAAATAAATAAAATTCATTTATCATGAACTTACATAATAAAATTATAGTAGGATATACTTGTAATATAATATCGATACGTAGCCCTTCAGAAATATCATACCATGAGGTATGGGTATAGTTAGTTTTGAACTGATCGGTGAATAGCTTAATACAATTTTAGAACAGCGTAAGTTGTAAAGATAGGTAACTGATTAGTAGTAAGGAAGTATTTAATATTAATAATTCTGTAAGTACCTGGATGGCTATAACTTCTTCAAGGTTTTCTTCACTCTTTTATGAATTGATTCATCTCATCATGAGCTCACCTAAAACGATTGGCACTGCTTTATTCCTATTGGATGTAGGTCTGTATACTTCGGCATCTCAAGCTTGTTATTGCCCGTCGACATGAATGTCTTAGATAAACATTACAAGACCTGAAATAAAGAAAAGTTTAATTAGCAGGAAAAACTTACACAACATTAAGCTTATAACCTATTTACCCATAGTTTATTGTAGAATGATAGATGGATAGTTCTATAAAATAGTTTTTAGATGAAGGTGGGTAAGTATCTATAGGATTCTCTCTCATCATGCTGTAATGGGAAAGTAAGTAGGCAAGTAGGTACCCTAGTAAACTCAAGGTAGATGTAAAATCTCAGAAATTGTAGTTATTTATGTACCTAGATAGGTACTTTAGACCTATCTATCTACTGTCTACTTGTGGAGTATGGAGTGGAACCAAACGGTAAATCATCTAGTCATCTAGCCTAGAGTGAGAGTTTTGCTGAGTCCACAGATGAGAAATTTTCCTAAACACAACATTCTTACCTTTGTAGCGTTGTTTGAAGTAAGTATCAACATATTATGTGATGTGGTACGATTGGTGGCAAGTGATGAGTAAACTTTGTAAACATTTGATGAGGCAAGTAGTCCAAAAGGGTCCATTATAGTGTAGGTATCTTTTCGACAAATTGCTGATCACTCCGCACTTTAGATAGATGTATCTTGCATTCTTGGCTTGGACAACGCATCCAATTCATTTGCCCTCACTAGTAAATCCTTACAAGTGCACTTTTAAATTATTTTCAAGGAATTTCAGTCACAAATAATTCTAAAACACTGTAACGTAGCAACAACGTTCACAAAAAGTACCTCCCGATGTACTTTTTCAAGCACGCTAATCAAACGTTATTCCGACATGTTTAGAGTAGAAGCAACGAGCGTCTGACGGATCAATTACGGTCAGAAAATTAAGGCGATACGATATCTGTGAAAATCGGCCATAACGAAGCAGTAACAGAAGCGGCTGAGCAGTTGCAACTTAGCGCGATTGAGGCCCAGTTCTCAGAAGTCATAGTGGCCGTCGTAAAGTTTCGACCATGTAGCACCTCAAGTGCTGGGGATTAAATGTTCTCGAATGGCGGCTATGAACCAAAAGACGTAACGCAATGATCGGTAGAAGTTGATGGATAGACAAGGCTCAAAATTGTTATTCTTAGTTATTGTTAATACGAGTATATGGAGGCCTACTTTCAGGCAACATCAAATCTACATACATATTCAAAACGCTAACTCTCAATACCACCGCAGACAAATTAATATTAGGCGCTCGTCTACGTACTTATCTATTCTGTCAAAGCATTTGATGACAGTACAACAGAATAAACACAGTACATAGAGCCCTATCGCGTCCATTAAAATAATGAGTGTGATCGCTTTGGATTAACGCCACAATGCATCCACATTTGCGTTCTATTTGCGCTCTTTGGGCAAATTGGATTTTATTGGATAGTGTTTGCTTTGACTGAGGTTTGTACACAAATTTAGATTTCAGTATCTACAATCGTTAAAAATATAGGCGTAGGCAGCTCCAAATAAAACTTGAATCAATTTGGTGGTAGCATATTTTTAATGTGTGCTATAAAACGCCGAATTTGCTGAAAACTAACAGGATATAGGAAGTTATTTTGCATGTCGAAAACTGAATTGTTATGCGTATTGTTGCTAATGTTACAACCTAGTCTATTTTTTTATACTATTTTTTTTTCTCATGTCGGGCGCTGTTTGTGCTTGCAGAGTGGGGCCTGGTGACGTGTAATACAGATTCTTCCGGTACCTGTTTCTCACACAAAGTTCGTGTCTAACATTATGTTGTACTTGTTTGTATTATAGAGTTAATAATTTTACATGCTTTATGGGAGAAAATGTTACACTTTTTATAACATGCCAGTCAAGTTATGTAGGTAGGGATTATGTCACACTACAACTTGTACAAGAGACGTTTACTGTAATCCGACAGAAGTTTACCAGCTCAAAGAGCAGTGCCGTATATCGATTAAACTAGAATGGCATTTGCAAGTGTGAATGGAACAATACACATGTTCCGCACAGTTGGGTGCATTGAATCGATGAGTGGACTGATTTCTCGCCCATTGAGCCCGCCGTGTATCCATAAATAAAAAGTTTATACAGTATGTAAGGTTTAGTGTCGGATAATGTTGCGCTGGGACTACTGACTGGGACGATTCATTACGTCAGATTTGTGCGTCAACCCAATGAAAATTGATGGTAAAATTCTGATGGTTGGGTCAGAAATTTATGCTCTTTTCGACGCTGATAGCAGAGCGTAAAAACGCTAGCAGTTTTTAGTAAAAACAAACTAATTACGCTCGAGCGGCAGTACTTGTATCTAAGAGTTTCTACGAGATATGCACGTCTCACTTCATTTAGCACATTGCTAAATGAATCTGTATTGGATGGTGTATAGATAGGTAGGCTTGCAGAATAATTGAAAATCAGATTACGTCCGTGTATCCCGCTGATGTTTACCTTCATCAACTGCTAGCAGACAATCGTGTTAACACCGTGTTTTTAATAGGTACATTCTCACGCAATAAACCGTTTTATTGCGTTAAACGTTTTACATTTTGTTTTTTACGTTTTATAGAAAAAAAATATTTTGTCATCGTCATTGGCATGTAAATAAAAAAATATGAGTGATAAAAGATAAAATAAAAGCCCTTAGCAGAAACATCTCCTAGAAACATACCTAGAACATTATTTACTTGCAATATAGTGATAAAATTGCTTGCCATAAACTAAATCCCTTTCAGCTAATGCTTGAACAAATAAATTAATCGCTAAACAAAACACAAACTATCAATTGCAGAGACGTAAGACGCTATCGAATGCGATACTTATAAATGGTCCAGAATATCTCTCCGATGAGAATATTCCCGCAACCATTTTCCATCGGATAGGTTACCTTACTTGTACAAAAACGTGCGTAATACAGAATTTAGAGTTTTATCAATTTCAATTTATGAACGTGGTTTGAAAACTCTAAATTCTGTATTTCAAATTACGAGGGTGACGATGCATCATACAGATTGATTGCCGTTTTATTAATTCATAAATAATAGTCCAGCTTAACTTTAGGCATGCCTTTGTTACTGCAAGCATCCCGAAACAATGCGACTGAAATTGAATTCCTGGATTAGGGATATTGGGTTCACGGCCTGGAGGTATTCATCATTCCCGAATATGGGTTCCAATTGTTTCAAATTGCCAGAAATGCAGTGATAAGTGAATTGCATATTCTACCAAACGTCAAACAAATAAATGCCAATGTAAAAATCAAAGAAGATAATATAGATCTCGTGGACACCACAGTATTTTTAGGCATAACTCTAGATAATAAACTTCAATGGGGCCCACACATAGATAAATTGTCGAAGAGACTTAGTTCTGCAGCATATGCAGTCAAGAAGATCCGCTTCCTTACAGATGTGGAAACCGCAAGACTAGTCTATTTCAGCTACTTTCATAGCATTATGTCGTACGGCATTTTGTTGTGGGGAAGTGCTGCATACATAAACACCTTAATTGTGTTGCAGAAGAGGGCTATTCGTGCAATTTATAACATGGGTCCCAGAGAATCACTAAGAAATAAGTTTAAGGAAATAAATATAATGACAGTACCTTGCCAGTACATCTATGAAAACTTATTGTATGTTCAAAAAAATATCAATCTATTCAACAAAAAAAGTGATAATCATAATGTTAACACTAGAAATAAAGACAAACTCGCTGTTCCCACCACTAGGCTCACAAAAATTAGTAAATCTTTCAAAGGGCAATGTGTACGCTTCTTTAACAAAATACCAAGTGATGTGTCTCAGTTGTCGATTGGCAAGTTCAAAAACGTAATAAAACAGAGACTTCTTTTAAAAGCATACTATAAAATATCTGATTATTTAGAAGACAAACAAGCTTGGGACGAATTAGCTCCAACTCATCCAATAAAAAAAAATGTAATCATACCTAATCATACAAAACGTAATGACGATTCAAAGTGATCAGTGAGATTTTATTGAATAAAAGATTTTTGACTTTGACTTTGACTTTGCAGCGAGACACAAATTTCTAAGATTATGCGTCAATTTTATAAGTAAGTAGGATCTAAGGTAATGTGATATTATGTGTATTTAAATGGCTTACTGCGCGCGTTGGTGAAAACTGTAAGTGCAGTAAGCAGCTGAATTCAATAAATAAATAGCTTACGAAAAGTGTTTTATTGTGTTCGAATTCGCATTATTTGTTGGCTGGTGTTTGCAATAGTCTCTAGCGCTTCAACCACAAACCGCGTGTCTTTGTTAAATCGATAGGACATAATGCTTATTCAATACAAGCTTCCGCCCGCGACTGCGTTCGCGTCCTCTTTGATGCTGATGATTTTCCGGAATAAAAAGTAGCCCGTGCGTAAATTCAGGTTAGAAACTATAATTATTCCAAGTTCCATCCATATCGGACCAGCAGTTGCAGCGTCATTAAAACACAAACCTACAAACGTCTAAACTTTGACATTTATGATATGAGGGATAGTAGGAAGTGCGATAGTAGAACAGTAGGATTTGACAGTGATATTTTTGAGTCACAATCTCTGTCTTCGGTTTCAAAAGATTATACTTCCGCCAACTATCTATAGTCGAACTATGCATAAGTCAATAGATACTTAACAAATGCAACACTGCATTGACGTTATTAGTAACCGCAAAGTTGTCATCGATATACACCAGCATATTGATATCTTGTAGTATTTTATATTTATGTACTATAATTTTTTACTAATTCTTTAATTCCTTTTAGCTGCTAACTTCTAAATTATTTGTTATAGGATCTTTTCAGATTTTCAGACGTAACGGAACTCTTTACACAGCTGGCAGGTCAACATTTGAAACAAAACATTGAAAATCGGAATGGCTGTCAAAATTCGGATGGGAGATGGTCATCAGTCTGGTCTTGATTTTCATGGTGAACGGAGTAAAACAGTTGATTTTTATAGCCCATGGCTCAGTAAGCTTCACGTAAAAAGAACCTGGAAACTGTGGTAAAACCTGGTAAAATTCCTAGATCCTGGAAACTCTCTTATACTGGAACGAAAGTTACAGAAGCTGCTTACTTCAACCAGCGAGTACAGGAGCGTGTGTTAAGCACCGCTCCTCACCACCACCAGCTCCAGGGACACTCCTCTCCTTCAAGTGAACACTCCGACCTCTCACCCTCTTCTCCTCCGGCAAGAACTCATCACCGACCTCTCGTCTTCTCTAAAATTACCGAACAATCTTTCATCTTACTTATTTTAATTATACCTTGTAAATTTGTATGTATATAGTTCTATAATTTAATGTGTAATTTAATGTTATGATAATTAGTGTAATTGGTATATCACCGTGCTAGTTATTAAATTAAATAAATAAATAAATAAATAAATCTCTACCACCTCCGTAATAGTGCTCCAGTGAACTTTTAGAGACAATAACTTAGGTTCTAATAATAATAAATTTATACACACCTACCGACTCCTATTTCCTTGATAGGATCTTCTGAAAGGATAGGTAGGTCTATCTCAAATAACTTGTGGCTTACAGTAGACCAACAGGCTCTGTAACGTTACAATCTTGATAAGTTCATCGATTATGTATGCAATCGTTTGACGGCTTCACACTAACTAAAATGTGTGCAGTTCAGGGGTTCTGTCCGGTGATAGCATCCGAGCTACTTACCAATTTTAGGGTTGTTCTGTAAACAACGACACATTAATTTACTATTTATTATATTTCATTATTGTTATTGACATAACAATTACAATCTATATTATATATATCTAAGATATTTTAACTTAATAACTTTTTGTCCGTATTGACGTGGCTACCATTTTTCAATAACACTACAGCTTTTTTATTGAAAAATGTTTCATATTTCAAATAGACGTTGCTCTTTAGGAAAGAGTAGAATCGATATCAACCCTTATTTTACCCTTACGACCTAGTTCGCGTGGACTTTGACGGGACCAAGATCTTTTATCGCGATAAAAAGTCTCCTACTACACAGGTACCTCTTATCCGGCCCTCGAAAGACCCTGTGCTAGAAACGTAACAAATATACTTAGGTATATTTGTTATATTGTTAATCAGTCAGAAACACTAGTATAGATTATTAATGTTCGGAAGGTAGACTGAATTATTAATCATTTTGAAGATATAATCTGCTTTATAAAGACTAGCAATGTTTGCTAACCATCCACCGGTTTCCCACGAACTTCAATAATAAAAATCCTAAGCATTATGTACGTATAGTGCTAAGAAGGAATAATTAATTTTATAATTTTTTATAAATGTTTATTAATGTTACGAGGGTTAAAAACAAAATAGCAGCCCTAGCATTCAATTTGAAGGCAGCTCGTAAGCGCTGTATAGGTTCCTAGGCGTCCGTCAGGAATCGGATTTGTAGAGTGGGCCCAGTTCTACTGCGGTAATGGAAAACGGATTACGCGAACTCTCTAACTAAAGCCGTGTACCGACAGCTATCGGGAGTATTAGCATTGTTATTTATTCAGAGTATTTTTTTTTAATCTTTTAGTACAGTACACTCTGATAGACAAATGGTTACTCAAGCGTATTATATAATCTGTGCTCAAGCATAGATTTGAGCACAGATTATATAATACTATAGCTACTAGTAATTTGAGTAAAGATTTTCATACAAAACGTCTGAAAATGTCTGTTATCTCTGTTTTCTGTTTTTTATGGTAATTGTCGATGTCGTTTTGTCGTTGAAAGCATCGTATTGCAGATAGCAGTTGCACGGAATCGCGCGATGATCAGTCAAAATTTTATTACCAACGACATTTTACAAGGGACTTGCATTGGCGTAAGCATTCTGTAGGAGGATTGGCAACTCAATACATTTACTACCAACCAATAGAATACTGCATTCGATGTAGCCATATTACTTGTAAAGCTCACTTGATATCTGCATTCACAGTTTCACACACACAGCAACAAAGTCGAAAAGCGAGTAAACTTTTAACTCCATACAATATACATAGCGTTGGTTAATAAATCGTGTAATGGGCAGCAAGCAAGCAAGTTGCCAAATAATTCACACGCAAAGTGCCATAATGGCCTGTAGCGGCGCACGTAAACAATATACCACGTAAAAATACAAAGGGAAAGTGATTTTATCGTAACTCCCACGCCATTATGTACTGTTTTTTAGACTTTTAGAGGGGTTGTTCAAAACTCAACCGCGCTAAAACATGTTTTGTTGGACATTAAAACTGGTTATCAGTTTTGTTTTCGGTCGTTAAGAAAATAATGATTCTAATTGTATGAGTACTTGCTGAGGTATTTCTGTTTTAGTTGTCCGTTCGTATAGTTCATCATTTATTCTCTTTTTGTCATAACACATTTACGATTATATTTGCTTAAAATTAAATTATTACGAGCATCTTGGTGTACTTGTAACCGATACCTACTTAACATCTAAATGTTAATAATAAATTATTTTCAAACAATAATAGGTATTACTTGGTTATGAATCAAAAATTTAAATACACTTATTTAAATTTGTGTTTAAATAAACCAAAGCAAAAATAATATAAATAAATCTTCACCAGTCCTTGAAAAGCGCAAGAAAAAAGCAAAGATGGCGGTTTTCTTAGCGTTGAAATGTTGACGCGTTTCTTTGCGGATTATAAAGATTTACTGTGGCTTTCTGAGATTATCTCTTAAAATATATTACATCAAGAGTCTCTGAAAATAAAACTATTTTTTTTGCTCAGAATAAAATAAAACAAGGGAACAAAAAGTTCTCACAGCAGTAACTTAGTATGCAAGTGAGGCGCTCGAAAAATTATTCTCATTAGCTTATCTGCCAGGGAAATTCGGATTTACCTTATCTCACTGTGGAGCTAAACACCGCTACGAGCTCTACGAGGCTACGTCGTAGCAGATATCAGCTACGGCGTAGCAATTCTACGAGAAGTGGTAAAACGGGTACGTGCTTCCTTACCGAACATGACTCAAATAGAGAGTTTAGTACGGTAGTATTTTAATCAATTGAAACGTTATCAATTGCAAATTGTATTTGAATTTAGTATAGGTTTTATTCAAGTAAACGACACATATATAAGTATACTACAGTATACTTTTGCCCATTGACCCCATTGTCATTAGATAGATAGATAGATAGAATATTCTTTATTGTACACCACTTATATGTAAACAAAATAACAAAAAAATACCATAATTGGTAATACGATCAGTTTTAGGAGGTAGGTACAATGTCATTATACCTAATAAAATTTTTTTGGTGAACTTTGGAATTTTAGGATTTTTTTAAAGACTTCGCGAATCAATTTAGTGCGCACAGAACCAGTTTCATTTAATTTTCAATCATATTTTAGTAGTTTGATGCATAAACATACGTAGCTATTTATAGTTTCCCGACTAATGTGTCGTCATAAGCAAGTGTTCGAGCGATAAATTCGATCATAACCTCAATAGCATTTCCAACGCTTGCAGTAATGACTGCCTCATCAGCCCACACCACGGAGCAATTAAGTAGGAGACAGACAGAGAGCCCTCTATCTCTGTCCCTCTATCTTCTAAGATAGGCATGATTTCTTATCCATCTCCTACACGAGTTTTCTACATTACATACACGTGATATACGTTACACTACACGTGATACACATTGATTGCACGTGTTTTCGGAGTGTTCGTTTTTTCTCATTACGGAAATGGTTGGTTTAGAAAGGATTCGATCGAAACAGCATCAGAAATCATCAGTCGTTTTTATGACTTATTAGATACCAAATTTTGTAATACGGACAATTACACTCACAACAAAAATTAACCCGAGATATAAGATTTGTGATATCACAAGCTTTCATTATGCCCATTATGAAGAGGATGTTCAATACCCATTGGTTAGCCATGGAAAGATTCTTTCCTCTGGGCCGGGTTTTCTATACTGATTAGAACGACCTAGCCTCCAGTCTTTTAAGACTTATAGAGCAATGGCTGAAAAAGGTCTTAAAAATGTTGCAAATCGTGTAATTTCTGAAAAATCTAATAAGCACATTACACCAGATAATATATATGGCAAGGAGTACTGAAGTACGGAAATTCTGTACCAAGACGCTGTTCTGACCATATTTATGAGCGTTGTTTTCACGATTTGGAAGTTAAGGACACTATTATTATTATTGACCAGATTCCAGGCTCTACTTCACCAGGTTTACCTTACATTAGGACTCACCCTGGAAAGAAGAAAATCTCTATAAAACCCAATTTGACTAAATAAATACCTACTCTTAGCAAAATATATTTTTTGTAAACGGCCCAAGCATAAAACAACCATACGTTACACTGGTTACACAACTAGTATACGAGAGAAAATTTAAATCATACAAAGGAAAAGTAAAAACAGATTATGCTTCGTTCGAGTGATTCGAAAAGGAGTCAGATCAAAAATTACATTTTATCTCGAAATTCTTTCTTCTTTTCTACACAAAACTTTCCATTTACAATATGACATGGATGCCGAGCAGTGATTGTGTTGTGTGATGAGTGTTGCAAAAGTTGATCACAACTTCAGTCAACATTCATCTAAATAGAACCAAATTCAGTAATCGTAGGGCAAGGCGACTATTAAGTGGTAGCGGGAAAGTGACGGTAAGAAGTAAAAGAAACCTAGAAAAAAAAACCTGTGCGTGCAGTCCCTACGCGCGAGAAAAGTTATACTTTGAGTGCCACGCATTCACTCTCGCTCTGTGTTTTAATGTGAAATTAAAGTAGTATTTATTTTTGTGTACTTAACCAATATGCTGTACTAAATTTTCACTTCAAAATAAAAAGTAAAAAGTTGCATGAACACTGCCATCTATTATATTTCGATTGTAGCGTATTATAGTCTCTTTCTATTCCCCCCGCTGTCAGTTGGAAGTCGTTTATCTTCAAAAACACGGGCGGTCAAATGCTGAATTGCTGAACACTGCCATCTATATTTGATTGTAGCATTTGTAGCGTATTAGCCTCTGTCTCTTTCTATTTGGGAGGAATAGAAAGAGACAGAGACTATATCATCCCGTAACGCAACGTTGTTGGAAGTCGCATTAGAACTAAAACTTCAAAAATATTTTCATAGCATCCACTTATGGCTGATAACTGAAATAGCAGCCCTAGCATTTATTGGCCACTAAGCATTTCCCTGGATGTTTCCGGCACGCGTTTACGTAGTGCTAGATTCTATCTGTGGCGGCACTTTACCGCTTCGATAAAAACCTCCTTTCACCCCGAGCACGTTAGGTTTCGACCCTATGTTTCCGCACGCGTACTTTCAGAGTAGTTTTAGTTTTGGGTAAATATTCAATTCTTAATTAATTGTACTCATTCATTTTAAA
This sequence comes from Eulithis testata, assembly GCA_947507515.1. Lineage (NCBI taxonomy): Eukaryota > Metazoa > Arthropoda > Insecta > Lepidoptera > Geometridae > Eulithis > Eulithis testata. Next base: position 7,629,632 of record OX382203.1, on the reverse strand, counting down.
AGCTAAATGTAATTTTGGTATCGTTTGTGTAACTAGTTAAAATTATTATCGTCAATATATTTTTTATGACAAAAAGTAATGAAATAAACTTCAGGCCTACCTAATGGTAAGCGGTTGCCTCCGCCTATAACAATGCTAAAAAATGATTTGACATTTATTTACAAAGACAATGACAACTAATAAAAAATACATATTTACAAAATACACACAAAACAGTTGCGCTATCTATAGATCGTTGCCAACGAGTTATAAATAGCTAGATTAATCCAAATCAGTACCAATAATGGGAAGCAAAAAATTAATTGCTTTAATTAATTAATTAAATGCAGATTTAAACCTTACTTTGAAGTTCCTGTTCTGGAATGGCAACTAAGCAAAAGAATGGATGCGGGTACATAGGATCTGTGCCTTCACCGCCAATGGGCGTACGAGAAATGAATTTCCGACGTGTCGGTTCGTTCTGCGAGGTTTCCCGCGCTTTGTTTGTGATACGACCTGTCAATATAATACTAGAGGTTCTTATCGTTTGGTCTTTTTACGATAGTTCGCGTATACATAGTGCAGTATTTATTTTTTATATTATAAGTTTCTTAGCTTTTGGTCTTATCATATTAGTTCGTACTTATAAGATGGAATGCAGAGGTAATTTCAAAGTTTATAAGGACAAATACTTAGATAGAAAGTTTTTTTGCGTGTGCGTTTTGTCTTAGGCGCTCTATCCTCATCTTGCACAAGACGCGTATTACTACAGACTGATCTAGAACCAACTATCAATTATTTATTATATTGAAACGAACACTAAGGCTAAATTAAAACATTGGTGAACACACTAAAACGTGTTTATTAATTTTCTAACTAATTATACAACTTTACAAAAAAAATACAAAACCTTGACTGAAATGTAAAACCACTATCAAAAATAAAATGCATTGTATTGAACTTTGGCAAAAACGCAAATAAGGCAAGACTTGGAATCAAAAATCTAAAATGACGACGTCTTTGACCATATTTCAGTGATTATTTCTTCGGCAACGTTATTTCAGCAAAGTATACGTTAAAAACACGTGACCAATTGGGTCTCTAAACACCAAAGTGCTTTCTTTACTACTTCAGAGTGAATTTTTTCAGATCCCAGATTAGTTACACAGATTAGTTTAGTTGTAACCTACTTAGCGGCATTCATCGTGTGTCGGATTCTGTGTGTGGCCTCCAACGGCTGGCGATAAAAGTTTCTTTGTGTCGACCCTCTGTACTCTATGGACGGAGTAACTCTTTCAATGCAAGATTGCAAGGGTGGGGGGATGCGGAGATTTTGAATAATATATTCTTTTAGTGAAGAGGAACAGGGTTTTCTTTAGAAAGGAAAATACTAAATAAGCGCAATAAGAGCCGATTTACACACATACAAGTATAGTAGCGAGATATCTAGCGGTAAAGTTACACATACTAGCCCGTCCAAAAAAAAACTGTCGTGACGATCCGGTAGTAAAGAAAAAATGAACTACGACATCATCTTTTAGTGTATACTACGTTCGTCTAAATATGTATACTGCAATATTAAGTTTATTCACAAAGAAAATTACAACTAATACAGTATTTACAAAATACACATGAAACAGTTGAGCTATATACAAACCGCTGCAAACGATTTATAGATAGCTCAACTGGTCCAAATCAGTACCAATCGGAAGCATATTTATCAGAAGAAGCTCCACTTCAACAAGGCAAGTATGTGTCGCATCATCGAATTGACCTAATCTGCAGTTATCAGACAGGTATCGTTGTCGACATAAAATTCAAGAATACTGCACTGCACACCATAAAATGCACAAAAATGTAATTGTTTGTCTATTTTATGGTTAAAAATCTTATAAAAAGTTGATTTAAATGAAAGTTTATTCGTTTTATTTTAGAAGAAGTGATGATAGAAAATAAACCTAAATTATCTTTATTGTCATAATTCCACCAGCCAGGATAATGGGGAAAACACCAATTTTTTTTTAAGATTGATTTGAAGATTCACAATCCCCTCTGGTGGGGACAACTTAGTGGGAATTATGACAATAAAACGAATAAGTTCAGAAAAAGTTTATAAAAAAAATTTAAAAATTGTATTATAAATAAATGAACTATGAACCAACAGTAATTTCAGGATCTAGCCAAGTCGACATTCTACAGTTGAGAAAATCTAAACTGAGCTAGGGCATCACTTTGCCTAGAACATAACCCTTCGTTTCAATCTCCCTGCAAAGTAAAACACGTCCGAATACTTTTATATGGCGGAACTAAAAAGCTGCTTAGTTAAGTGTAATATATGCGGCGTGTAGCGATGATAAATGCTAGGAGCGCCGCCACGGAACATGGATAGGCTTTTAGCGTTGTCCACCTGTGACCTGGTTCTGTGGATCGGCGAGTTTCGTGAAACTTCAACTGCATGCAGTTTCTGAACTACATAAAATAATTTTCAAAATATAAAGTATTTCGCTAATTTTTTTATAGAATTTTATATTTATTTATATTGTACATTCTTTTAGTTCTTTATTGTTTACGTCTCCTATGTAGGATTTGTACATTCTACTACGGCCATAGTTTTTCACAAAACATTGTACAACAGTTGTTTGAAATGCTTGAACTGTATTATTTTTTTTATTCTTTATGTCATAGATATATGAAACTGGAATTATTTTCAAACGAAATTTGAAATCAATTACAATGTAATAAAAATTTTAAAATAGATTTTACTTAATTCAAAATAATACATTGAATTGGCTCGATAACTGTGAGTTCACTCCAATTCTAAGCTAATTCTAATAAAAGTAACTAAAATGTAAAAGGAAATGATATTATCCTAAGTGTACTAACTAAGATAAAATGCTATAAAATTTGCCGCGCCAAGTTCTAAGCTCTCTAAAGGTAATTGTGTAAAAGCAAAGTTCAACCATTACAGAAACGGGAGTTTTGAGCACTTCTTGCCGTTAGAATTATTATTTTAAATTGAAATGCATTGGCTACTTCCCTTATTTCCCACTGGCTTTCCTTTGGAATATAATAAATGGAATAAAAGCATAAGATACATCCAATACTCGAGCGGTTAACCTTACAGCATGTTTTGATATGCAATAATTTCTAAAATGTCTGTTTAAAAATCTTGGAGACTTTCTACAAAAAAAAAATGTTCAAAAGAATAACGATTTTACTCCGATAAAGCATCAATAAACGCATATTTAAGAAATAAACACTGTTTTATAAAGTACGGTTGTACCAAAACCGGAGTAGGTATTCAAACGAAAAACACAGAATTTCACCAAATTTCAAACGTTTAAACTAATGCAAGAATTCAGAAGTTATTCCACAAATTCCGCGTGGAGGACGTAGATAGAGGGAAGCCATTAGGCCATACATTTACATTTAACTTGCTCACATTTTACTGCATTTTTACTTCAGCACAAACAAAGCTTAGGAATCGCTGGCATGTAGCGCATTGTTTTGCAAGAGCGTACTTTGTAAAATACCATATTTTCATTAATGTGAAAGTGGTTTTAATATTCAACTTATTTCCATTATGTTGCAGTATTTGATGTAACGAAAGCCGTAGAAGTTTACTAAAAATCTTATCTAATAAGCTTTAAAAAAAACCGTGTAAGGTATAAGGTACCATTACTACGATTAGGTATAATTTTTTTTTTAATTGGCGGTTTTTCTAAATATTTTCAAGTCTACAAAACCAGCCAGTCTTTCCTATAGCACAAGTGCAAAACGAAACGTCAACACCAGTGAATGTGCAGATTAGCACCAAAGGTTCTGCAAAAGGACTACTCAGGAAATGAAGGTTGTCTGCGCAGAGCTCCATTTCCGGCCGGTCCGGCCCGGAAGCTCAGTCGCTAAACAGTAGTACGGTTAGTACGAAGAAATACGACAATCGCAATTGTGTCATAACGGCAGCGTCTCCCGAGTTACATTGCGTGGTGACGCTGCAATGTTCAACAGCTAAACTGTGATCAACACGCAGTGTGAATCAAATACGTTTGGTTTACGTGTAGTGTTTATTTTTTTGGTGACCCCACAGGGCCATATTATCGCCAGCGCTGCCATCTACGATGCTCTTTCACATCTCGCCTCTATTGTCAAGTATGCTTTTGTCTATGCTTCCCCTCTCTATAAGTTGAGCTTTAGTGTGGGTTAATTTTCTCACAACAATATATAATAATATCTAGTTTTGTTGACATTTACTATTTTGCTTTGAATATTTTGTCTTAAATCTGTCTGAGACATCATTTACGAAGTGGTCAAAATGTGTTAGTGTGTTCAATTTGTTATGGCATGTAACAGTAAATCTGGGCCAGAAAGTTGTCTTAATTTTTTGATATATTCTACTGTAACTGTGTAGTAGAACATATTATAAAAAAAGAAGACAGGTCTATGGTAAAAGTTACTCTTGTAGACACAGTAAAAGGACAGAATGGGGATAATAAAATATACGTGGTGGACGAAATGGCAACTAAATACGGAGTGACTCTATTAAGATAGCACCCTTACCACTGTGAATCCTAAAGAGTTACTTTGACCGCACATAAAGGGATACGTAGCAAGAAATTTTAACTGAACTGTCAAATTCCCACGCGCAACAGGACATACTGCTTGCGTAATGTAGACGTGCGCGTCATTACGCAAGCAGTGTGTCCTGTCTCATACAGTTTCATACATTACACCTCAGTGTACGTGCACGTCTACGCTTACGTCTACGTATACGCATCCGGTCTGCTCCAGCCTTAAATCTGATTCTGATTATACAAGTATGTTGGAGTTATAGTTCTATACTTAACTATAACATACTTAACTATAACATGCTACATAGTTATTCTATACTTAACTATAAGTTATTCTATACTTAACTATAACTATAAGTTATTCTATATTTAACTATAACATGCTACATAGGTAACATACTGCTTTTAGTTGTGAATAAAAATACCGGTAGACAGGGTCTATAACGCCAACATACGCTTACCTTATTGAACCGTGTATGGTATGTTGCTACTTATATTACAAACGAATATTTGTAAAGTTTGACGGTCAAAATGAATTTCTTTTGAGCCGATTCTATATATCTTTGCATTGATATACAGAAAAAGTCCTAATCCGACGATATTTCTAAATGGTTCGCGTATTTAATCGTGCACAGCTAGTGTGGCAGCATTCTTTATGAAACTGTGTTATGATAAAAACAGAGTCCTGTTACACATCACTCTAACATTATCTAACGTAGAGGATAACCATGTCCAAGAAAACCTAAATAATTTTAACATTTCTAATAGCCCTGTCAGCGTTTGCCACTTATATTCGTAAAAAATGGCACTAGTTTATGGGTATTTATTTTTTTATAGATTTTTATGTATTGGGTGGAACCAGATTTTTTTTAAGATTATAATTTATTTTCCGAAGATTAAAGAAAGTATACAAAACTGCCATGCCAGTATTTTTTTGCCATCGGTCCACCTATGTCGCAGGTCTATGAAGTGTCGGAGTGTAACGGATACAAGGGCAGCTTATCCTTCCGGACGGATATAAGGCATCGCGCGCGGTCGATTCAGCCTTCGGCGATACTTATTGGACACCAGCCTTTTATACGTCCTTGTGACATTTATTCGGGGATTACGGATAGTTTAGTTTTTGTGGTATTGTATCGCAAATAGTCGAAGGTATGCAATACCTTGGAAGGATCGTTTTGAGTCAACTCGAGTTGCGACTCGAGTCAACAAACAGTTCAACTCGAATACGAAAAAACTCGTCACATCACTAAGATAGCAAAAATATGTGTCTTTCTAATGATGTCTCAATAAACAAACCAAAGTACTTGAATTACATTGGAAAACAATTCAAGTGCTCGAAGCATTTATCTACTAATGCCGAGATCGCTCGCAGCATCGCGTTCTCTCATTACATGAAAACCCGTTTGATCTCTTTGTTTTATTAAACCTTATTGAAGCTCTACGAGTGTACCCAGTCAATCGACACTTAGGTTACATGCGCACTACGCGGCAAAATAACCGACCAGTGGCAGGAAATCCTACTGCGATTTTTTATTTTAGCTATTGTGATAAGGGTCGTAGTTTGATTTTTTATTTTAATCAGCTAGGCAATGCTGGATGCTTGGCTTTTAGTAGAGGTCTCAGCCAATTCGTGTAACCGTAGGCTCACAATACGTCCAAGCACTTACAGATGTTCCACTCACAGAGCTGGCATCTGGTCAGACATTATTGGATCGCTAGTAATACCATAAGCCTCTGTTTTACGTGGGCGTGCTCAAATGTTTATTTTTTTATTAAGTTTTCCAGATGCGTACCAATGCACACAATTGAAATTAAAGGTCAGCAAACGCAAATTCGGATCTTATCGGAAAAGGTATTATACAGATAGTCGAAAATCATTTTGTGTGAAGTGAGGAATATCTCATTCCATAAAACCTTCTTTTGTACAATGATCTATTTTTTCTCTTCACCCAAACCACATCAAGTGAAGGCCCAATTACACCATACCATTTTCTTGTACGTACCAGTTCAATAATTGAATGCAATAAATTCATTGCATGGTCTAAACAACAACATTTTTGATCTGGTATACAAGTTTTGTTTCAAAACTAACTTTGACAGTCAAGAGTTGTAGGTATTCAATAATTGCATTCAACTTTGTTTACTATATCCGCGTGTAAACAGTTGCTTACAATTCTTGAACGTCAATTATTGCGCTTTAACTATTGCATTCAATTATTGCACTGGTACGTACAAGAAAATGGTATGGTGTAATTGAGCCTTGATGCATAAGTACCTAATTTAAATTCCTCTGCGATTTTGAGACTGTCTGCACTGTGGCACTCGACTGAACAACGGTGGTGATACTTGCCCAAAGTTACTGACAGCAGCAGCCAAGTGGCCCGCTCTCGAACTGAAAGACTCTACAGACGACCCGACCAGACGGTACACCACACCCAATTTGTACGCAGCAATCTCGCCATATTTTTACATATTTTTGTAGACCTTTATTTACTACATATTTTTATTATATTTTCGACGAGCATGTATGAGAATGGTCTTCGTTTACCTCTTCAGGGAGGTCCTTGCCACCCCTACAAAAAAAAAGGAAAAAAAAGGGATTTCATTCAAAAGGCAGCTAGTCTATAGATTATGGGAATATCTAAGTGCTTCTTTTTTTCGACGATTTTTGTCGGGCACAATTTTAACATTTGTTTTAGTTAAAAATATAAAAGAAATTTACATAATATTTTAAGTTCTTGACAAAATTGGCTCGTCTGTAGCATCTTGTTCCATTCCGGTGCCGAAAGGCTCTACGTCGAAGCATTTGAAATTCGAACGTTTGGTGCATGTCTGTATGAAGCCTGTTGGGAGTTATTGTGGCGAATTTGGGGCTTTCTCCGCACATTCCCAGTCAAAGCATTTCAATGTGAAATATCTTACAGGTAAAAAAGTGAAAGTTTTTTTACACTGTCAAAACATCGAATTTCTTTATTTTATTAAATAGATTTCGCGATCATCGCCTGTTGATTATCTCTTTATTTCTTAGCATTTAAACTATTAAAAGCTAAGAAATAAAGAGGGAATGAACATCGCTACGTAAAGTACGTACGCTGGTGGTGGTGGAGTGACTCGATGTCACATCCTGAGCCACCCAATAAAGTTCAGCGCTAGATTTCTTCTCATTTACTGAATTATCTTAAATCGGAAGATAATAAGGTCATAGATAAATGCCTACTTAAGCTGATTGCCTTATGATTGTCATCCGTTTACAATCGTAAATTATATTGGTTTTAAGGAATTTGTGCATGCTCTAAATCCGGCCTATGAGAGCTACCATTTCCTCGTCGCTGCTGCATGCATACGAAGAACGAAGGCAATATTTCCAAGACTACGTGAAAGAAAATGCTGAGTGTGTAAAGAAATGCGTAGCCGTCTTGATAAACAACAGTCAACTGTTAGACACAGTTGACTGTTGTTTATCAAGACGGCTACGTAAACCTAATGTACCTAGACGTATTATAATACACTTTCAGTAAACTTTATGCACCTGTTCAGCGGTTCATTAAACAAAAGACATTAGAAGACACAAGAAATTATGTACAATTATATATTTTTTAAAAATAAATCAATAAGTACACGTAATTCAACAATTGTAATAAAAAATATTAGGCAATACATAATAATAATAATTTAATTTTAATTTAATGAAAGTGTAATAATTAATTTGCATGAATGTGAAATAACACTATGCACCACTTATTTAAGTTTTAGTTTGAAATAAATGGGCTTTTTTATTATTATATTTATAATATATTTTTAGCACGTTTTTTTTCAAAAGACTTGGTATTGAAAACTGTCTCACTAAAATGCAAAAAACTCGATGGAACCCAACACCAAAATGTCCAACAGCAATAAAATTGAAATTTGAAATGTCAAAAATTACCAATAAGACCCTATAAGACTTTAAGTAAATGCTGTTACGTATTTTTACCATAATATAGGTAATATGCCAAGAATACGTAACTTAAACTTAAAGTTCATTGGTTAACATTCAAATGCTTGTCAGCACGAATCGTTGACAAATGCAATAAGGAAAGTAGGTAGAGTTGTAACAGAAATTGTCTACCACCTCAAACTAACTAGGACATATTACAAAGTTTCTAAAAGTGGAACTTCGAAATTTAAATGGAACATGATTGCAGCTGAAGTTGGCAAACTGCTTCCATACGGAAAGAACGTCACTCTAACTAGACTCGCTCTTGACGCGAATTCACACGCGAAAATATCTTGGAAGTTCATTAACGTATACGAGAAACTTTTAATGGAATGTTGCCATTTGATTTTAGCTTAGTTTGTACTACCTCTTTCGACATCTTGCATCAGACCGTAGTGCAAATAAAAAACATATTATAGAGTCCTTAATTTATAGTTGCCAGAAAAAAAACATTACCTTCTGTCGTCAAGTAAAAACGAGATTATAGTGTATTTAACGTATTAAGTTTCGTTCTCTTAGTTTTCACTTTGAAGGTAAAACTAAAACGTATGATTGATATGTATGAACGTAGTAGGCATAAATTATCTGTGCTGCCTTTCAATCTGCGAGTCAGTAATAAACGGTCCTTGAACTAGAAAGGTTGTTTACTTGCTATATTACCTACACCTACCCACAGATATACCATTTGGGGGAAGGATGGAATACGAACCCACGCGTGCAAAGCACATTGGACAAATCGTTGTGCGCCAACGTTGTATCGTTGTATAACTACGATAAATAAAATAAACCAGCTACATCCATAGTACATTCTATAGGTAAGGTCGTTACGTCACAGTAATGTAGTGGATGGGATGGTGCAATGTGGTCGCTGACACGGCTCGTTTGACGCAGCAAATGTGAGGCTGGAATTCGCTTCGCCCGTAGGTTCATTGTAAATGGTTGCATACCCGTTTCCATATCTTGCAAAAGCAGCCCCTATTCAGATAGAGGCTGCTTTTGCAGGATGGATACGTAAACCTAATAATACTGTAAGTGGAAAAATTGATTCAGACCAATTTTTCCAATTACAGTTTATGTTACCTGCTTTGTTACGAGAATAAAAAAACTTTAAGTGATATTTAAGCCGTAACGTTACAAAGAAATTTTCGTAAGTATACCAAATAAGCTAAGCGTAAGCTACTCATTACAGATTCTGAGCAAGTGGCTTTACGATCATCGAAACAATGCTTATCATAGCGACTCTGAGAGATTAGCTCTCAGTCTGGAGACCGAATTAATCGTGCAGCAAGTATCAAATTGGTTTAAAAACGCGCAAATAAAAAAAAATGAGGGTAGATAACTTTCTTCATTATTTTTGAACTCGTGTGCTTGTTTGTTTAGGGCCGGTTTCACCATGCTCTGTTAGTTAAACCTAGTATAGTATTATATAATCTGTGGTTAAACTAACAGCTTGTTAATTTACAGACTGTTAAATCTAATCGCTGATCTGACGGCCACCATATAAACCAGCTAAACAAAAATACATCTGCTTGCGTTTTATTTAAACAGCGTTGAATGTCGTTTTAATTTAGTCGCTTGACATTTTAACGCCCGATTACGTAACACTATTAGCAAGACTTTGGTGAAACTGGACCTTAGTCACTAACCTGAAACATATAACTATGTCGTACTACCAGTTGTTTTTGACTAAAATGGTGAAATATCCCATTTGTGGGATGTTGATTACCCCTATTATCGTGCCCATAAAACTAAGGAGATGCTTAGCTTATTGGAAGAAATTAACTCCTCGCATCCTCCCCCTCTAACTTTAGCAAATATGAAACTGATGCTTAGACGGCACCGCCGCTCCTTGAAATCATTAAAGGTAAGTTTCTTCTTTAATTTACTTTTGTATCATGTACCTGCCATACCTATTTTATTAAATAATCGCAAAGAACTAATGCCGTTGTGGTAGTAACAACTGAAGCTACCCCCATGCCGTCGAATGCGCAAACCAACCCACCTCAGCCTTCAGACAGCTTGCCAAGAAACTCCAAGCTGGCAATATATTATATAATATATAAACACATAGAAAGCCAACCATAATTAAAGATATGAATAACCCAAATCTAACGTTTGAAAACAAATATCTACAAAATATACTTACTCCGCTGGCTCAGTGGCCCAAAGTGTCTTAGCCTTCGATAAAAGAGCTCGCCAGCCTATTCTATCTTGCGCTAGGTCCTGCCAGTTCTCGGCGTGAAGCTCACGCAAATCTACAAAATATGATATGAATAAATAATTATCAAATTCCATTCGAACACTTAGATGAGTCTAATATTTCTAAAGCAATTCCAGATTCACGTATGAAAAAAAGCCCGCTAGACAACTTAATTCATAAACCCTCGTTCCGCATTTGGTTCTTATTTTGAGGATAAGACTCAGATAGTTAGGGTTTACCTTGGGTGATAAGGGAAACTTATCTTTGTATGACAATTCACATGAAGATAAGTTTTGCTTCTACACAAAAGTAACCTTTACACCATTAGGTCCTTTGCTAGTTATGGCACAACACACATAAGTACTGCAATATTAAGGCTCATTAACTCGAAGCTAGGTCGTTTGCATGAAATCTCTTTCGCCGACAGATTCCCGAGAGAAGTTGACAGTGCGTCTAATGAGACATGTGATTACCAGGAGTATTCTATTGTGAGGCACAGTGTTATACGAATAGCTAGCACCCTCCCATAGGCCTTTGAGTCATTAGACTTACTAAATAAATCAGTTGCTGGCCACTAAGGGATTCAAAACGGAACAAAGTGTAAAAAACTACTTGTTTTATTTACGACTCCAGTATTTTATATGTCTATCACATTTTGATTCGCACAGGGTCCGGTGTTGAAGTAAAGAAGATAATGTAGGTACCACGGACGATGTATGGGATCCGTTGCACTGATTGTGCGACTTGTACTATTTATATAAGTCGTACACACGTACACTTTGTACTTTTGTGCATTTTGTACAATTTGTACCATATTACATACTGTGTTACTTTCATATAGAATTTTTGCCACCTGGACATTTGGCTAACCCAGACGTTTTGTGCTTTTATAGTCTAGCTAGACGATAGTAAATGGTTAGGTTCGGTCATCTAACCTTTGCTGTGCCTTTACCTATTTGTCTGTTCTTTGCAACCCAGCCCAGCTATTCCTATCTTACAATACAGTTCTACGCCTCGTTACAACGTTAAATGAGCTTTACAACTTCGGAACACGGTATAAAATTACTTTTGACATAGGTACTTGATGAACTGTGGAGGTTTCTGACTTCAATACACTGTTGTAACAATAAAGTTTTGTAACTGAAATTAGGCTCATGCAAAGCTGTATATTATGTGCGCTGTGAATTTTGATTGATGTCTTTGATGTCAAATTGTACGAAGTTTAGTAGTTACGAGATTCGGGACGCGTATGACAAAAGCGATATTAGTATAAAGTACCTACCTACCTACCTTCCTGTCTATTGTATCAAACAAGAATTAACTTTGATGCTTATAATGAGCGATTACATTCATACATCACATCAAAGACTGCGGGAACCTCCAGAATTAAAATCAAATGTTGGTAGAGCTTCGAGATTGAGGCAAAGCTTTTTTTACTGGGTGTTGTCATTGACATGAAGTTGGCGTTAACACTGGGCACATAACACACAGCTTTCAAAAACTGATCTACCATAATCCTGAGACCCAATATTAATTCGTCATAGGCTCAAGTGAACATAAGTAGGTATTCATAAAATTCAAATTAGCTAGCATAAAATTCAAGTGTAACTATGCTAAGCACCGTTTTGGAATTTCGTATAAATATACGTTGTTAATGGAGACAGATAATAACGTAGTGGTCCATTAGGTACAACAAAGCAATATAAACGCATTCACCATTCATGCGGTAAAACAAAGTGCGTCCGGAAAGCACCGGTATTAGGTCATTACATTGCAATTGCGCAGTTTTCAATTAAATACTTCCATTTCAATAGAACCACGGAATAAGACTAGCCATCCATTGTTACAATGGTTTCTATTCAAAGGCTTTTAAGCACCGTGTTTACCAGGGCCGAACTCAAGGGATCGAAATGGAAGTTGTCACAAAACCCCTTTTAAGTTACTTGGACAGGTCGTTCCGGACACGACCGCAGGATAAACCGCGGGCAGACTGTAGAGCGAATCAATTAATATGAACTCAACGCTTTAAGCTGAGTCGATAGGTGGCCATTATTTGTTTTTTGGTAATATAATACAGTGTTATGGTTATTTTTTTACTTTAAAAACAGCACAGTAAATCTCGATGGGAATCAGACCTTCAACCGCAGACGTCAAAGTTTCTACTAACAGTTGTAAAGCGTTTACAAAAATTCAACTTCAGTCTCTTTTGTCCAGCTCTGTGTTCTCTATAGAAAGCTTTTTAGACACAGTATTACTTTACTGCGGTGAAAATGGCTTTTCGATATTGTTTTCTTTGTTGGTTCACCGAGCTGTTTTGAAACTTCCACCCACTCCTTACAAGGTTTCAGTAAGGAAACAAATTATTTGAAATAATGACCAACATAATATAATCACTACCTATGTAGATTCGGTAACAGTTATTCAACTGTTCTGTAAGTGTTCGGTTATATGTAACAGTTATTCAACTGTTCTGTAAGTGTTCGGTTCTATGTAACAGTTATTCAACTGTTCCGTAATTGTTCGGTTATATGTAACAGTTATTCAACAACACCTACTCAAAGTACATTATATTATCATATTATCTTCTTACATAATATTATCTTAGATGGAAGCATTACCTATCGAAGTAGTTTTTGCTTTGTGTCAACTTTATAAAACTTTCGTCGGTAAGCACCTAAACTCACCCAGACCAAACGTGCCGTTGCATACCGTTAAATAGAACGTATCCTAAGCTGTAACCTAGCGGTCAACCTCAATGGACCCAACCAGCTCATAAAATCCAACATAAGTTGCTATTACGTTAAGCGAATAGCCTATCAGGAATACGGAATAGGGATGTTGAGATCTCAGTCTGCGCGAAACTCCCAACCGGGTAACACGTATTCACCCTTACCCAGATTTGGAGGGAAAACTTCGAACGATCATCTTTAATTTACAAAGTGGTGTTTTGGACTTGCAGTGTGAAAATGTGGTTAATGAGTGAAACAAAAGCGTATGAAAGACTCGTAAAAGTATAGTAAAGTGATTGGAGTAAAAAATGAAAGGTAAGTAAGTTTATTGGATATCAATAATTACGATTCTGATGGTTTGAAAAATATGAGCACGAAGGAGAGATGATTAGATATGATGAAATATAAATTGAGTAATAAATATCAGAAACTGGGTTCAAAGACCAGTTGTACAAAAAATCGTAATAATTTACGAATCAGAATTTTCGCCCATCAGAGATATACCTACCTATTATGTACGGAACCTTCAAGATGCAAGAAACCTCTTAGAAACAATAAAATATTTTTTTAGAATTTTTTATGCATACCAATTAAATTATGTGACCATAGACCTGTAAACATAGACATGTAAACAAATAATTACTTATGAATATCACTCACTGTTTGTAATTGTATTAAAATGAAAGTTTTTCAAAAGCTTGCTTTTATTAAAAAGGTACACTTACATATAGAAAGAATCAGACAGTTTTATAGAACTCCAAATATTCCGAGCAACGTAGAGCAAAGACGAGTTATGATTTAAAAACACGTGGAAGTAAAGTAAACTACCCTAATCTTGACACCCCCACTAATCAGAGAAGTGCCAACAATTCGTGGGGTGCCAAGATTAGGGTAGTTTACCCTATACCAAGAAAAACTACTTATAAAAAAATTAAAACCTATAATGCAATTATACCTATTTAACCCGCCAGCTGTGTTTATGTGTGCAATTATGCTAGGTTTTTATGTTACTGATGAAAAATTACAATGGATTTTGTATCCATGACTTTTTCCAGATTCCAAAGAAGAGTTATTTAAATATTATGAATTTTGATAACTAACTCCATATAATTATAACTCCATATAACAAACTTCATAAACAAAGGGCAAAAGAGAAATATATGCAATTACTGCAATTTTGTAACTGCTCTAAAACCACGCTGCATAAATAATTAGCAACAGCGTCGCGACGTAACTTTTAATGAAATGCGCATAATTGCACCAAACTAATTTAAATTTCATAGTGTTACTGGTACGTTTGAAAATTTACTTTTTTTAAAGTACAAGGCTCTGACTGTTCGTTCGTTCAGCAAGTGGGTCGCCAGCAGTCAGTAATAAATAAAGCTGGCAGTCCAGTCCAGCAGTAAATAAGCCGGCAGCGAGACGATAGACGTTGTGCACTGATTTATGTTATGGTCCACTATAAACGACATCGCAGTAAATCTTAAAAATTAACTACAACAGTAAACGCGATAAAATGTTACTATGCGAGAGAACGCTGGAAGTTGGAACGTTCATTTTTTCGCAGAGAGTATCAATTTTTGCTGGGTGGCTCTAAAAAATTTAAAATTCTCTCCGCTGGATGGATAAATAGGTCAGTGGAAGTGTGGTGTCATGAGTTAAATACGTGTGGATTAACAACTACTGCAAAATACGGAAATGTGCTAAATATAATGTTTGGAAATGCCTATGTCTACCTTAGACATTTCCAAGAATATTTGTGACTAATAGTAATTTGTGACTTTTAAGCGACCGTAAAAGTTTGAACATTTTTAGTATGACGGTAAAATATCTTGTATTTCTATCTCAGGATTATTACAATGCATCCTTGCGACTCTCGCGTGCGTGAACGCGAGCGACAAGCGACCGCACTTCGCGGTAGAGCCCCCATCTCGATTGCTTTGGCCAGCGACCCGCGGCGCCTACGCGTCGTGTCGTGCGAATGGCCATCCTACTCCGGATATACACTGGGTCACTAATGAAGGACAGCTATTTACAACCATACCTGGATTAAGGTAAGGATATAAAACCTGTGGAGCTGAACTTTGTTTCCGCGTTAAGCGTGAACACTGAATGAAAGAAAGCCGTCACGCTCGGGTTTATGAGGTTAAATTTGGTTCTTAACTCCACTTGACATAAAGCGGCCATATCTCAGTAACTACATAACTAAAAGAAAGGTACATAAGATGAAAATCTAAATTTTTGATGACAGTAGTTTTTATTTCTATCGCGTAGGCACAAGCATACACCCATTTAACTATGATTAATTCATTAAAAGTTCAGTATTTTATCATTATTTCCCTAATGTATTCAGCCTGAAGTTCCATCAATATTCCAATTCTTATTATGGCAACAGAACGACATCAACATCACATCAAAAGTTTGATACTTTCCCATTCGTTATTTCCTGAAACGCACCCTCTTTTCCCTTCCCTTCACAAAACATCGAAAGATCCATTTCAAGATTCGCTCTGAATCGGGTGCTAGTGAACTTCGGGAGAAAGTCGACGACGGATCCATTAAATAAACTACCAACTTCACCTATATTTTACAAGAAGGCGATACGGGAAGTTAATATTTACTGCCAACACTCTAGAACTTATTATAAAGCTTGAATATGAGAGTGTATAGCTAGGATTACGGCTTTGACATTAATTTGAAAAGTTGGTGAAGCAAGCGTGCTTCCGCTGCGATGAATATGGTTTTTTCTACTTTATATAACTTTTATGGCTCTATGTCTTACGATTTAACACTCAAAACGAGAGTGTATTTTAAAAAACATACTTTGTTTTAGAAAGTTTTACAGAATTATGCAGCAACAGCGACATTTTTAATACTAATTTTGAAACTTCTAAAATATTTAAGTTGTTTCCATATATTTTTTACAAAAAGAGGCGGATTCCGTAGAATTTTACTTTACAGATAAATATTCAACTTAAATGAATCTTGTTTTAAATGAAGCTATTTTAAAACTTTTCGATGGCACATGGATTCCCTTTTTTCGCAGAAATCTCAGAGACAAAGTTGAATAATTAATTTCGGCTTAACTGTTTACGAAAAAATGTAGGTAACATTAAAGCAAGCGCCGGGTGTTGAGAAGCTTTTGTGCTTGGAGTTTCTGAGTGAGTCTAATGACCGACAGCAGGGACTACGAGTTTTGTATTTTTAATAAGTTCTTGTATTAACGTATCCAAACTTCTGCAATATCTTTACGATGCAAACGTTGCCTTGTTTTTAAGTTAAAAAGGAAATTTGGTTAATGACACAGAGTATACCTCGTAAATATTATTTAGTGGAAAATCAGCCCTTTCTTACAAATAAATATTAATAAGTACATTTTATCACCAGCCATAAACTTGGCAAGTTGGCTGGCCGATAAAAATATGAAATAACATCACCAAATCTGTATTCATTATCTCAGAAAGCCAATAAAGTTAAATCTAGAAAAGTAACTATCTTCCGAAGTAATCAATTAAAAAATCCTGCATATAAATAAAATAGAGCTGTTTCTATACTTTAGTTTCTACTAAAAGTGTATGTGTGGTGAAGTAATAAATTATTCCCTGCTGAAACCAGTTGCCGCAGATTTGTACATTGACATGTGCGACGATACGAGCTCGCTGCGAGACTTACGAGTGAAACTTTACCCATTCACAGCTCCGCGAAACACCCAAAAGAGTATTGAATAAAACGACTTAGCAATGTGCTGCCCATTTTAACTTTTTAAATTGAATTGTTGGAAGATTTGGTTTCGCATCTCGTTTTTAAAAGCTTTTCGGAAAGTTTTGAACATTTTGAAGCTTTTTGAGGATTTTTTTTAACAATCATACCAACCTTATATTGATAAGAAGTTTATAACTAAAATATACTTCGTTTTTAAATATACAATTTCGTACCTCTACCTAGGTTCAGTCATTGTTTTCCAAGGAAAATCATTACTAAGACGCCGCGCAACATAATAAAACCAACAAATAAATTCATCTAATGGAGTTTCTTATTCATGAGCATCTTAGCAACCCTTTGAAGTAGGTTACAGCCGACCCTTTAGTGGGTCTACTAAAGAAAACAGCAGAGTGGGCACGAAACAAACGATTATTGTGAAGGCTGACTTACGGCGTGTTAAAGCTCGTAAATAAAGCCACGTTCTGCTACTGCTAGTAGTAGGTTACGACTTTGATACCCATGGTAATAGTTAAATTGTGTATTACTTGTTTGTTTTTGTCGAAAATTTATATTTGACGGCAAGGTCCAATATGTATTGATTTATCACTAGAAAATCAACAGTGTAGCGAGTAAAACCGAAGCAGAAACTAGTAATAAGTATTGCGATCGAAATGATAGTGGGCAGACAAGCAGAGTGGGGCCCGTTTAACGTGACTCGACATTCCATTATCGAGGTGATTGCTCTGGTTCTCCAACCATCCGGGGATTTGTTTCGCGAACCAAAGGGCTTGCTGAGATGTTTATCTTAGATTGGTATAATTTGAACTGAAGACAATATTGTGGGGAGAAACAATAATAGTGCTGTGTTAATAACAGGTACTGTGGTCGGAATGGAACAGAATAATGGTTACAAAGTTCTTGCCTTTCAATTTTTGGTGAAATAGGTAGTTCATGCTAGACTAAGTAAACAACACAAAAGGTGATAAATCTAATAATTTTCCAACTGAATTCGAAAAGTATTTTCAAAGGATAGAGTTTTATCAAATGCACCAAAACTATTTCTAACAACAAACACCGTTCGGGATAGTCTTCAGTAACACCTTGTCTTGCTAAAGTTTTCGCATACAGGAGCTCTGCAAACAACTCCCCAGCGCTGCATTATTTACAACTCTATGACAAAGACATAAAAGCCATCTTAGTACTTTATAAAATAAACATGGCTGCGGTATCACGTTCGTCCCGTCAGCACAAACACACCTTTGTTTACTTACAGGCGACAAACCTCGGACATACTTGTATCAAAGAGAACATAAACTATGAAGTTTGTTTTTTTGTATCTTTGACCAATATTTCACTATAATTAATAAAATTGCTTCAAGAAAATTTAACTAGATTTTTTCTAGTCCAACTCATCTTTCTTCACCATATACATAATTTGAATGCTATCGTATTTGGAAAAACATTGAGGCGGAAAATTACATTTCCATAGCTATAAGTACAACACGGGCCTCGATATTAATGTTTATGTCAGCGGAAAATTGGCAATGATCGAGCATCGAAAATCTTCGATGAATGGATGGAACACGAGTGTTCTCGTTACCTATACTGTGCCTATACGTAGTGTGCGTATTATATTCTCGAATACTCGTTTTACCCTTCCTACTTACTCGTACCTACCTTTGTTTTACAAATAATCTTAGAGATGTGTACTGCTAACTTGAGACTGCGCTGAACAAGTTAGGTGTCAAGAACATAATAAATTCCTAGAAATAAAGCCTATTGCGTCATTGAAATAATTAGTTATAACTGAAGGTTTATTGTTTAAAGTTCCTCATTTTCTGCTATTGAAAACCTAGCCGTAAAAGTATGTTACCCTTATCTTATCTACTTCTATCTAATACTCACAAAAACTACATGTGATGACTATTATAATTTTTTTTTGCTAGACACGTGCTAAGCGACGGTAGACTGGTGGTGGGTGCAAGAAGATCGCTATTGGACGTGGGAAGTAGCGGCAGTCAAGCAGTTCTTCGATGTAAGGCGTCGAATCGAGCTGGAACAGTGCTGTCAAGGCCAATGCTGCTGCATCCAGGTACTGTAGGTCTTTGCGTGTGTTTTTTTTAAGTTTAAATCATTTTTATAGCTTATAAAACGTTTTGGTTTAGACTAAGATTTTAGACGCCTGTATTTAATCATTATTAAATTGTATAAATTAATTCCAAAACGATCTTTATCGTTGTTGGTGTTACTTTACCTACCATTAGGTAATATTTCAATCAAAAGAAAGATTGTTATACCTATTGTAAAAAAAACATTTATTTATTTCATGGTAAAAAGTAGGTAGTTGGTACTAAGTAGGTAGTTGATGTACTACAGATATGGGAAGCTTTACTTTATATATGCAAAAGCGTTAAAAAAACAGCTGACTAAAGCTAGGAATGTAGCGACAAATGCAAAAATATAGCACGCAACATTTTGGTAGGTATATTATTAAAACACCTAGGTACATGTTTCCTCGTCGAAAATGTTTGGTACCTGCACCTGGGTAAACCCTTAGTAAACTTGAGACACAATATCTAAAAGCTTGATTAAGATACTTATAGCAAGTTGCACCTTTTATACACTACTGTCTTAACATAATTATCTACGGAGATCGTTAAGTAATTTTATAAAAGCCGTAAATTCTATAATAATTTATAAAGTCTGCAGGTACTGAGTGCCAAGCCATTTACCTAATGGATAATGCTCTGCAAACATTTTAAGGTAACGGGCAAAACCAGCGTACCTGAGGAATTGGGTTGGGTTATACACATAGTCTACCTAGTGCAGTGTGCGCTGAGTACTTATCTAACTTTATACGCTACAAAATGTAGAGAATATTACACACTCTGCACTTTGTCTGCAACATTAAAATTTACAAATAAAGCTATTTTGATTTTTTTAAGGCGCTTAAAATGGCACTATAGCCGATTTTTTCTGAATAAGAATAATATTCTTATTAAACAAAAATTGCTATAGTGACGCCATTTTAGAAGATTACACATTAGTGGAAGTTCTACTAGAAGGAAACATGCAAATGTAAGCGTGTCCGAACTCCTTGCGAATATCGCGAACAAAGGGAAGCCCACCTTGTTGCAAACCCGCTCTAATGTCATTTTTAATCCCTTAATTAAAAGTTTTCCGTGTAAAAACTCGGGCCGTGGGCGTGCGCTGTTTTTCATTTTATTCCATATTTCCCTCGCTGTAACGGAAAGTTAATTGGTCCAACTAAGTCCGAAGTTGTAATTTGTTTTGCTCTCTTCTTTACATCTGTTTATTGCACAAGTCTGTTACGTTGTTTATACTTTTTTTTTAATTGAATTTTCATTCCATTAAGGCCGTGGCCTAATTATTGAACTGTCAAAAAGTTCCGACTGGTTGACCTAAGCGAAAACAATATTGAGTTCGTAATTAAGTAGATTGTTCATTATTTTGGGTGAATAACCCGAGACCAAACGTAATTTAATAGGTAGCAATGTTTTTTTAGATTTTTTTTCTTATATATGGAAACCTAATTTAATTTAAACCAAAGTCTCCAAGTGGATATACTACGTGGACAAGATAATGAAGAGTTTCCTTTATGTGCAATAATAAATGAATAATTATAACTTGATTTAGAACTCAAAGCACGTTCCTTTGTTATTTTTGTAAAATTAATGGCCTCTCAATTAAAAAATATTCAAACGAAGATTATTAACGGTTATAGACAAGCAAAAATTAATTATCTATTTGTAATTAAATTAATATTCTGAAAATACAGTCGGGTTCATTTATACAAAGCTAATTTTACACAGCTAGTTTACTAAAAACTACTTTATAAATACATATTTACGTTTTAGGTATAAAAGTATTCCATAAATTGCTGAACAGAATGTATGATGAAGACGCTGACATGCGTCAAACGACTTCTCGCTCGCTTTCAGCATTTCTAAAGATATAAAATCACTGATTTTTTTTTATCAAAAATCACAAACAACAATGTTAGACAAAGTTTAGCATACCTAAATATAGTTTAATCCAAACATGTTTTCTGACCAAACACGATACGTTTGTATATAATATTGAGCTCGATAACACAGGAGTATACGATAATCAAATTAAGTGAACCAGCGGCTTTCAGAAACGCTACTTATGCTAAAATAAAGTTAATATTAGATATTTGTAAAGATGAATTTCTGTCCAATTACTTTTTCCATCGTCTTCCGCGGCCGAAGAAAGTTTTAATTAAAGATTGAGGGACATTTTGTCTTCCATCTTTGAAAAATAGCCTTATTAAGGCGGGCGGCGTATCTTTATTGTTAAAAATATTTTACATTAGGAATACAGCTTCTACGAGTATTTAGCCTCAAGAAATATTTTCATTCGTTCATTACTGTGAAATTGAGACAGAAATCCTTGTTAGTCTTCTGCTCAAACTAACATTTCGCTCGTGGGATCAAATGATATTTTAATTTTAGAAAACATGCCTTACATTATACCTTATACATTTTTTATTTCCAACAATAAAAAAATGTGTAAAGTAAATTTATTCCTAAAGTTTTAAAGAACCATAGCCAGTTAGTGTCAGAACCGTTGTCGAAGATAAACAAAGAAGACATTCGTTTGTGTCGAAGAAAATACATATATTTTCCGTCTTATTGTTCTTTATCTTGCTTTCCTTTATATTTCAAGAAAGATTAATCAATTATATCTGACAGGGGAATCTCCTCTGAAATCATATGACGACGGTTTCGATATCAATAAGACGAAACACAGGCCGATATCATGGACGATGTTAAAAAAATTATAAAATGTATTTCAGTCGGACTACTAAATGAATATGCTACCTGAAGCGTCAATCTTCAATACCTATAAGTTAACGAGCTTCATAGATAAAGTTCTTAGAGGCTGTCCCTGAATGAAGTTCAAACAACTAGCGTTCAAGTTACTTTACTTATCATATTTTAATATTTTCCGCTACAATGAAGCAGGCACAAAGGGAAAATTGAAAGGCAACAAATGGGGCACAGTAGCTTATTCTCATTCAAATGAGCTCCGAAGAAAGTATTCGACACTTTGATGTTGAACATTGGACGCGCCTCGTAACTTCTGAAGAGTTATCATTAGATAAGCTCTCAAGAATAACAGTTGGTGTTGTGAAACAATTCCAAAGTGATTTTGAACATAAACCATTTTATTCACTGAAAGAAAAACAGTTAATTTGAGTGGGCTTTACTAAAAAGATATCGTACTTGCAATGTCTTTTTTAATATTTCTTTAGTCAAAGTCAAATAACAGAATCGTAGAGAAGTAATTACTTTTTTATTCAATGTCGGAGTTAATAATTACGATGGATTCAAAGTCGTAACCAGACTATGAAATATCTGTAATTTATTTTATTTATTATGCTGTGTAGTGTGTAGGTAATTTTCGTTGCTTATTTCTTTTTGTATTGGAGCTACGCATTATTATAATGAACGAGAATCTCGAAATTTGAGGAATTGGTTTCCTTAGACGCAACTGTTCCACGGCCAACGAGCGTTGTAATCTTCTTAATATTATTTTACTATAAAGCCCTCCCACGCCTATGGCAATCTCTTAAGGTATGGAAAATACGGAGTTACGTAGTTTTACCTACTTTGTTTTCATAACTTTCCAAAACAGTTGCATAACAAATACTTTATTCACAAAGAAAAGTACAAGTAACACATGTTTACAATATTCATAATATTTACAAAATACACATGAAACAGTTGAACTGGTTGGTAGGTACGTCGTTTTACTACCAGGATTTGTAATAGGTACCCTTATAAACTAGGCGTCAAACAAATAAGACTGATGTATTATTGCTGATGCTAACTGTACCTTTCGCACACAGTTGATGACAGTGCAATATCACATACTGTACGGCAACTCAGCCCAGCGAAGCTAGGAGGATCTGTCGTGCTGAGATGTGAGGTATCTCCGCAAGTCGGTCTGACAGACATCACGTGGCTTCAAGACAGTCTACCACTCTCTTCTGGGTATCTTAGCAGTGGTAAGAAAGAATATTAGAACAATTACATAAATCTTTTTAAAAACTATTGAACCTGTTCTTTGACAGTGTCAGAGTTGATTTTGTTCATCAGTAAAAAACCCACAGATAAAATTAGGAAACCAGAAATCGAAGAGACGTTGAGATGACACAAAGTGTTAAACACAGATGTACCAGTTGCTTTGACGAAAATTCTCTCGGGATCAGCCCTTATCGAAGTAAAATGTCTCTGTACGAGATGCCGGAAAACAGATAGAAATTCTTGCAGATTGAATTTGTTTTTTAGCGTTTATTTTACAAAAAATTATAAAAAGACTGCAGAAAGCTGAAATTTCAAGCATTTTTAATCATCTGATACAGCTACGTAACTTATGTACTTTACTATCCGCCCGTGAACCAGCCGTAACGAGAAAACAATATCTCAGGTACATCAAAGGAAACTTTTCTTGATGGGTTTACTAACTAGCAGAACTACATACCGGCCGCGAAAGAAATCCCATAAAAGCTTCCATAAATTGTGTGGTTTATGGTTTTGGCAGGACATGAATTCGTACTTTTATCCTCAGATTCCCGTTGGATATCAGGTGCGGGAGGTTTGTTGCTCGGCTCAGATTTAACGCAGGCAGATATACAAGCGGAATACTCCTGCATGGCGCTTGATTTTCCGAGCTCTCCCTTGAAACTGACCACTGATGGTCAGTATATGAAAAATGTTTATATCAAAATCTTGGAAACCTTTTTACTTATTTCCTCTTCAATTCATCCTTCTCATTATTTAATTAAGCTGAACGTTATTTTCATTATGTTAGACCATATTGCCTAATCACTGATCCAGACCCAAGCATAGATTTTTGTATGAAAATCTCTACTCAAATCTATGCTTGAGTAACAATTCCCTTATCAGCATATGACCCTTTATGTCTGCTTGTTTGAGTTTGAGAACGTCTTCAGTAACTATATCACATCCACTAAAATCTTCTTGTGGATATGGAAATTATATTATAACCAATCCTGAAAATTATTTAGTCAATTCTTACCGTATATCTCGTTTTTAAATCTACAGGTAATAACATAATCGCGTTTCCAGAATTCATTGCATCTGAATCCATTTCAGACAGCAGTTGGCTAGAAAACATTGAGTTGACCACACTAGAAGCTAAAGCCGGAAACACAGTGGTCCTGCCTTGTATCCTGCGCCACGTCAGCGGCCACGCAGTTACGTAAGTTATTTATCGCTGCAGCATTTCATACTAAATGTTACGGCCTACCGAATTAATTGCCCAACCCAAATCCAATAATCTGAGATTTGGAAGTCGTTTAACTTTTGCGAACGATGAATTTTGTTAATTAAAAATATCAGAAATGTTGCGAAAGGTTTAGGTAACGTGTAAACGTTCATCTCACATCTGATTACAGAACTGTAATTTTCTGTAACATGCGGTCTTTGCATTAATTGTAAAATTAATCAGATCGCTTTATACTGGACGAGATTCTTTGAATTATATACTTTTGACATGGCGCAACTGCTTCCAAAAATCGGGTATGAGTTGTGAATTGTGATTAGTACAAATTTATATGCAGAAAAGTGATTTTTACGAACAAAACCATGTATAATAAACTGCAAACATAGATTCATTAATATAGCCACCTCCGCCATTTTCATTCGAAAAGGATTAAATTTTTACGCCTGGTTCAAAACAAACGTCTTTACAACTTTTTGTGCGTTAATCTTTACATCCATTGTTCGAGCCATTAATCTGTCTATAGTCTATAGTAAGTGAATCTAAACCCAATTAGGTGGCAACGTCAAGATCCAGCTGGATCTTGGACATCTGCAACCGAAGGCACAGTTCGTAGTGGAGCTCTAATCCTACCTAATGCACGGGCACATTACACGTCCAGATACGCGTGCTCTGCAGGCCCTGAGACTTCACCCAGAGTGCTCATTCGACTTGTTGTGTTTGAACCACTGACTGTCTTAGTATCACCTAATCCTTTGGTATGTTTACAATATTGATCCTACATCACCATTTAGTAATCACAGCTAAAACTAAAAACTGTCTGTTTTTTGAAACAAAAGAGCATTGCACAAAACAAAAGAACATCTTTAACACATTTGTTAGCCATGATGAAAACCATATTTCACCACACTCACCACTTTTTAACTCTTACTTTAGGTATCACAAGTTTTCAGCACTAGAGAAGTGACTATAGGTTGGTTTTTGAAACAAAAGAGTATCACATAAGAGTATCTAAGGCCTCAAACGCACTAGCGGTAACTGCTAGTGCGTTTGAGGCCTAGTTCTCATAATTCTAACATAAAGTACATCAAAACAGTTCTGAGCACCGTAGTTACAGTTTAATCAGCCCTCACTTTGGGTTCAATGATTCTCAGCATTATTTTACCAGCTTCTTTTATAGCTAGATAAATTTTAAAGACTAGTGATCGCTTAGCTTGATATAACTTTCATCACTATAGATGATAGGCACAGGCGGCAGCGGTCACCTCAACTGTTCAGTGCACGGTGGTAGAGGCGGTGGTATCACAATAAGTTGGGTTCACGAAGGCAGGCCCCTTCACGCACCACAACCAAGACTATCGCTTGGTCCTGTCAGGGCTCACCACGGTGGGTTGTACCAATGCACTGCACATGATACTACTGAATCAGCCGTAGCGGGGGCGGAGGTTATTATTGCTGGTAAGAATTTTTATTTTATATTCTGTAGTTATCAGAAGTTCTTGAAAAATCAAGGTAATGTTCTACGTTGTTTGACGTCGACTAACTAATCGCGATCATAACATTCGCATTTTGTTTTCCAAACAAATTCAATAATGTCAAAACTTGAGAAATGTGTTTTGGTCTGACAACGTGACGGGGTTTCAGACAGGCCGCCAAGACTGGAGTCGACATTTAGCGAAGCTGTCGCCAGGATAGGACAAAGCATAACTTTGCGGTGCGCCGCCACGGGCCTTCCTTCTCCAAGAATACTTTGGACTTTAGATGACAGACCTTTGCCAGCCGCTCCAGACAAGTAAGTACAAACTATTCAAAGCTCATTATCATTAACATCCCTATATCAACCTAAAGAAGTCCACTGATGGATACCAGCAGTAAATCTCTTCAGTTCAATTCTGAATCTTCTTCATCAATCTACTTCTCGACAGAGGTTTAACGCAACGAGGTTTAAAATGAATGGGGTAGTTTTGGTAATATAAGTCGCATAAGAAGCCCTTGTGAACATGAGAATAGCAAAGTTTTCTATTAAAGGTACACAGTGAACACAAGAGCGGAGCCTATACCCGGGGCAGAAGAAGGCGCGATAGTTTCCACTTTGAGTGTAACTATAAGAACAGCTGATGAAGGTGGCAGATATGGTTGCAATGCTACCAATTCTCGAGGATCACATTCTCATCAAGCACGACTGAATGTTTATGGTAACTATGAAAACTAAATTGCTTGGAGAATTCAAATAAAAACAACATTTAATTTTTTATTACTGTCAAATTAGGTAATTTATTCACAAAGAAAATTAAAACTAATACAGTATTTACAATATTCACAATATTTACAAAATACACATGAAACAATCTACAAACCGTTGCAAACGATTTATAGAAAGCTCAACTGGTCCAAATCAGTACCAGTCGGAAGCGTAGCTAAGACACTGGCTGCATTGCCACGCTGAATAGCAATGCTGATACGCTGGCCTAGATAATCACCAGCCCTCGGGTCCCTTCAACTAGACGCCCTGAAAGAATTTTGAAAACCTGGTGGGCCTCGGTACCCCACGGACCTAGAGTCTCGACCCCGAGAGGCACAAATGTGTAGGCCCTATCGAGACCTGCATACTTGAGCCTCTTGAGATCCTCGGCTGAATCTGCCGCCGCACCAGCCTCCACAGAAGTCCTAGGCAGATGTGAAGGAGCAAGGGTATCGACGCAAGTAGCGTCCCACACCAAAGGCTTTCCCAACTCCCAAGAAACAAGAGTCATACCGTCAGGCCGTTTGCCATCGTCACGCAGCAGACCATTCGGCTGAAAAATAGCTGCCACATTCACGCTGGCAAAAGCCCGGCGGATGATATCGTTAAGACTAGCGTGGCGGGATATCCTACCGGCGGCTCTAGTGCACGATAATCCGTGGTGACCAAGCTGTTCGACAGTCGTACTGCAAACAAAATAGATTCTGATATAATATTGTTGTTTTAGGTCCACCAAATATTAGATATTTATCGGCATTGCATGTCAAGACTGATACAGATGTTATTTTATACTGCCCTTACTCTGGGTACCCAATAAAGTAAGTATCATCGTTTTTTAAATAAATTAAAATACAGTAGCTAAAATATTGACCTGAGCTGCTTTTTGTAGAGAAGTAGTATGGCGTCGTGAAGACGGTAGCCTCGTTGAAGGTAACGCAGAGCCTGGCGATGAGAGAGGAATACTAAGACTGAACGCAATTAGAAGCTCATCAGCGGGAAGCTATACTTGTGAAGTCCGAGCGGAAAGTGGGGAACTGGCTCGAAGAACTGTTCGCATCGATGTTCACAGTAAGTTTTCTCCATAAACAAAACACTTTACAAAAATAACATAAGAATCTTAAATAGGTTTCTTTTTACTGCAAATAACGTATTATTTTTTTCGACAGAACCACCAAAAATAGCAGCGTTTCAATTCCCCGAAGAACTGGAAGTTGGTGGTAGCACGCAGGCTTCATGCAGTTTAGTTTCTGGAGACAAACCTATTCAATTTATCTGGTTGAAAGATAATCTTCCTGTACCATCAGGACTGAAGGTATTTACGTGCTAAAAATGTTTTAGAATTTTTATTTTCAACAAAGTCCTTAATGGAATTGAGCTTTTTGGACAGGTGGAGCAGAAGAACATGGATTTTTTTACAATCTTGATCATTCAAGATCTGACATCAGCACATAGCGGAGAATACACATGCAAAGCTACTAATGACTTTGGAACAGTCAGCCACAGTGCCTCGCTTATTGTCAAAGGTACTATTGAACTGTACTTTGTACTCCAGTAGACTAGTTCGTCGAACAGTATTTGGTTTGGAAATAGCATAACATATAAAACAGTTTCATCATCTAGAGGTTCCGACGTGGGTATGGCGTGCACAGAATACTTCGGTGTCTGCTGGAGCGGCTTTACTCTTGCCGTGCTCTGCTAAAGGACAACCTACTCCAAGGATATCTTGGGAATATTCTACAGGTAGTATTTTTTTATTTTAATCATCAGCTATATCTCCAATGACCCTTTGCGACCCATAGTTGGGCAAATGCTTTACTTTATTCTTTTCACCTACTGCTATTTTGGGTTGTGTTTTTTAAGGTAACTGTAAAGCTCGTTCAACCATCTGCATGTTTATTAAATTTAATATTTTCATATCTCGTTCACAATCTCATGTCGTAGATGGTGACAATTGGCGCCACGTTCTCTGGGTTCAGTCAGAAGCCACAGACGTCAGTGGAGGAACAGTGCTATCAGATGGCACGGTTTGGCTCAGAGCAGCTACACCGGAACATGAAGGGTGGTACAGGTGTACTGCCCGAGTGCAACACTCTTTTCTACATCATTCATTTTACCTTGATGTACGAGGTAAGAAAACTTTTTTTGTGAATTGACGTACAAACCCGAAAGTTATCGTTACCGTTTTAGTTTTCGGGCTTGGATGTTCAAAAAATTGTATTGTATAATAGAACCTCCAAGGCTGACAAGGACGGGAGGTGGTGGTGAAACTCGATGGGTAGTGCGAGGGACCACAGCGAGACTGGCTTGCACTGTGCGAGGGGAGCCTGAGATCCACGTCCATTGGACTCACGATTCAAGACCTCTGGCTTTGCAGTAAGTTGCTTCATTTGTTAGTTATGTACCACGAGTTTTCATTGAGTATCCTGTCTGTTAGATTTCTGAGTTTAGTCAAATTGAATTTTAAATGTTATTCTTTTACAAATCCAAGCCAAACCATTCCCACAGGAAAAACAATATTTTTTTATAACAAACCCAAATGTTTTCAATGGAGTTTTTGCTATCGAAAAAGTTAACTTTTTTAAGCGAAGCAAGTAAAATCATACAAATTAAACAATGTGCTCATATTTTGCGAATAATAATCCTGAATTTCCTATAATAAAATTAAGAGTGCCGGCCGAGCTCACAGAATCCATATTGATGAAGAGCTACCGAAAGATAACACAACGTTTTCACGTGTATTTTTCTGATAACCTTTGTGTAACAAAATAAACGTATACTTATATTAAACGTAACGTTACTTATATATTTTGAAATGATATGTTCATTGCGTAACACTCTAATAAGGCAGGGACACGCTGGTCCCACATGTAATTTGAAAACCAAGTCTCCGCCTTTATAAAATCTTTATATCTTGAAATATTGCGACGTGAAATATTCTACCTGATCCTAGTGGTGGCGGTGTAGAAGCAAGAGACTCGAGCAATGGATTGAGCACTTCTGAAGTGACTATACCGCATGCAGGGCCAGAGCACGCCGGGGAATACAAATGCCTTGCAAGAAATTTGTATGGCAGTGATGAACTGCTTTTCCGTCTCTTTGTTAAAGGTAAGAAACATGTTGATGTTTCAAATTTCAGACGCATAAATCGTGACTATAACCGAAATTTCAAGAAAATTACACATCTACTCGTGTCTCAAGTAGCAAATGCTAATAACAATAAAGTAGCACTACAAAATTAAATAGAAAAAATATGCAGCCTAAATGGACTAAAACCAGTCAGTTGATTTTCTGTATACTATAATAGGTAATCTGAGGTAATCAACAATAACAATTCATAGAAGGACGCAAACGGAAAAAAAATAAACGTAACTTTATAACAGAAAGACCAAACATCGCTGAAGAAGTTCGCATATCAGAGGTTTGGTCTCGGCGAGCGCGGGTCACTTGGCGAATAGTCAGAGGTGCGCTAGTCTCACACTACTCGCTACAATACCGTGCCTTGACGAGAGATCTCGCAAACGCTCCGCTAGACTCCCCGCTACCCGCTCTGCTCGACACTTGGGACACGCCCGAAGTACTCAACATAACGCTGGCTAACTCGGATTTGCTTCATGTTGCGTAAGTTCTATTGTCTGTTTGGCTTATTACACTTGTAGCATTATATTAGTAGAGTTATGTGGTTTGTGAATGTGTGGTTTTAGAACTATGCTTGAACTACGACTAACACTAACCTTAGGCCTCAAACGCACTAGCGGTTAAACGCGGAGGCGGCTAACCGCGCATTTCCAGTTTAATATGCAACCGCTGCGTACAATCACAAGCGGTTGACAAGCGGTTGCATATTAAACTGGAAATACGCGGTTAGCCGCCCCCGCGGTTAGCCGCCCCCGCGTTTCAACCGCTAGTGCGTTGGAGGCCCAAATGTTAGTACAAATATTATTCAAAATCAAGGATGACTTGACTTGAAATAAAAATACTTTATCAGATTGAGTTTGTTCCTGGCTTTACGTGATAAAAGCCATTTTTGTTCAGTTTCTGCCTCACATCTTGTTGAATTAACCATTCCAAACTAGTTATAATAGCTAATATCCCATATTATCGTACTTACTGCTAATGAAGGTTGGATTAGTGTAGGTTAGTTGGAAGCTCTCCCAACTTTGGCAACTAGTTACCTAAGTAGTCCTATCTATATTGGCCAAGTTGCCTCGAATGGTTCATTACCAAAGTCGGTTAGGTCAAAGGAGCAAGGCTTTTGTGCTCGCTACAAAAGATGGAAAGTTAGCCTAAAATAACAAGGTATGGGAAAGCACTTTTCAAAACTTATTTTGAAGCGAACAAAAGAGCTCGATCTATTTTCCAAAAAAGTTTTGTTGATAAAGTTGAAGATGTGAAACAGGCTGATGTTTGTTACTTTTTTAGGGTTTCCAAGCGAAGCGAAGCGCTTCGCGAAGTGCTCGTGGCATAGCCTGCTTCAATCTTCACCGGTTATCTAAGTTAAGCAACGTTCTGTGCGGTCACTATTAAGATGGGTGACCGTTAGTGGCATTTACATCTGAGCGCTTCCGTACTTCGGAGGGCACGTTAAACTGTCGGTCCCGGCTCTAGCAGTCGTTAAGCCACGACGGAGGCCTCAAGGCGGCCTTAAAACTCCGTCACCAGAGTTGGCCACTAACTCATACGAGCTTGCTTGCTAGGGTTCCCAAACCAAAGGGTAAAAATGAAACCTTAAAATTTATTACAATAATAATTGTCATAAATTGTTTATGAATGCACTGTCACTATTTTATGAATAACGTTCCGTTTTATTGTGTAAATTGATATAAGTGTGCTTCAAATACTTTTTTGCGTTGAATTAGGGGTGAAGTATTATTTATTATACGTAGCCTATAAAACTCTTCGAATTTTTGAGGAGATTAACATTCAAAATCCCTTGGGTTGTTTTTTTGCTTTGAGAGTACAATAGTCTTGCTAAATATGTGCCAAATACAAACAAATGCGCGAAAACATAACCCTTCACCGTCAAGTATAAATATACAGGATGATACTTTCTAAAACACAAAG
Source organism: Eulithis testata (assembly GCA_947507515.1). NCBI lineage: Eukaryota > Metazoa > Arthropoda > Insecta > Lepidoptera > Geometridae > Eulithis > Eulithis testata. The sequence continues at coordinate 7,597,879 of OX382203.1, read as the reverse complement.
GACCAATAACGCTTAGTGTAATTGTATTTTAGGTCAGAAGGACCAGGGCGAGCCGGCGCGTCCATTTCAGGCTTGTCCCCGGACACACGATACGCACTTCGAATGGCGGCGCACAACGACGTCGGCGCGTCACCCTACACCACACCATTACACTTCACCACCAGAGAGGAGGGTAAGACGATACTGCCTAATTAGTACCGTTTCTGTCCTTATTTATTTTTTCTTATTAGCCCACATGCTGTTGATGTTCATTAAATTATTGTAAATAATGCAAACAGCACGTGAATTACTATAGTTAACGTTTTACCAACATACTCGTATCAAGATGTTCTGATGAGCTATCTAGATAAACCGTAAAACATAAAATCACTATCTAAACATAATATAGGTAAAGGTATAAGACGCTAGCAGAAAATAATAATAATTCATTTATTTTCTCATCACAAACAGAAAAAGAAAAGGTTAAGAAATAGAGGTTTAGTATTTTTAAATAATAATATGATTTCGCAACATTGGCATGCCTTGGCAACTATGAAGTGAAAGTTTTAAGCTGAAAGTATTTGCCGCAGCGCCCGGCGGAGCGCCGCGTGACGTCACAGTGCGGGCTATGAGAGCAAGGGAACTGCATGTCACTTGGCAAGTAAGTTAAGACAGGCTTGAAAACATCTCCACTGCCAGTAATCAATAACTTAGATTTACTACAAGTATTCAACTAGCAAAATTTTAAGTCTATACCCTCTAATTCCTATCTATAAATTTTTAGTGACCTAGGAAAAGAAAAATCCAGCGATAATTCGTGTGCGATATTCCGAAACACAAACAAATATTCCTGAAACACTATACGTAAACTAATCACTTTTACTTTCTCCACTTTTACTTGTATTCCTCTGGATCCTTAGCCAGTTAAACAGGACACAAAAATTTTTAGCCACCTCCAAGAGAAACATGGCACGGAACCCTGTTAGGCTACACAATCCGCTGGTGGGTGGTTTCCGAAGAGAAAGGGGCCATCAGCGACAACCCCGGCTCAGAAAGCGGAGCCAGTGCTGACGCAACTAGCACTACCCTGAGAGGATTGAAGGCAGCTACTAGATATGGAGTAACTGTGAGAGCATACAATGCAGCAGGAACTGGGCCATTGTCACCACCGCACTATCGACACACGTTGGAATCGCGTAAGTTTTTTTAGGGTTTACATGGCACGATTATGTTTTACGCTTCTAGTTCTGTTGGTCAGGTATTTTTTTACCCACTTTTGCTTCACCCGACTACGGTGAAGCAAAAGTGGGTTATGATTTTGACCGGCATGTACGCAGATCGGCATAAAAGTGTTCTTTACACATTTTCTTGAAAGAGTATATTAAACCCACTAAATTAGTATAACAATAATCAAGTTATGCAAAGAAACCTATACCTTACTGGCACTGACTTTACTGCACTGGCACTGGTTGTTGCAATAACACAAAACTACTAACAAAGTTACTATAAAACTGCTTCATAAACCTGAAAATTAATGCACAAAACTTATTGCTCTCGCAACAACAAGTAATTTAAAACAGCTACTACGAAGTTCGAGTTTGAACTTCAACAAGCCGGGCGTAAGTTCCATCAAAGTGTCGCGTAAATAAATCTGCAACGGTCCGCTATCGACGTGAAGCGACGATCGTAAATTTTCCCATCAAAATGCAAAATGGCTTAATTGGGACTGTAGCCTTTGGATCTAGGCCAGGCGATTCAGAACAAATTGATGACTATTTTGTGAGGTTGTTTCATTTTTGTGCAATAAATATGCATATTTGTGTAGCGCCGACCGGTGGGCCCGAGAGTGTATCGTGCGTTTCAAGCGGGTCTACCTCACTGAGGGTTTCATGGCGCTCTCCCGCCGTAGATGCAAGGGGAGGTCTGATTACACACTACACGCTGCAATATACTAGACGTGATGTCGATCCTTTACTGCCCACTCAGGACGCGTATCTTCGAGTTCAGGTCAGCAACAAACTTTCAACACGTTATTATTAGATTTTTCGTTGCCCAATAGAACTGTGTAATTTTGTACTCACAGGGAGAGGACGCAACAGTTTCAAGACTCACATCATACGCTGAATACGAAATAAGAGTGAGAGCACACAACGCTGCAGGTGATGGACCTCTATCAGTACCAGAACTTTGCAGAACTGATGAAGATGGTAATAAGCTCGCCTTCGAATAATCTTAATAAAGCATCGAACACTGTGGTTTGAGTTTTTCTTTGTTTTAGTGCCAAGTGCTCCCGGTGGTATGAAGCTGATTGCTCTCGGTGAAAGATCTTTAAGAGCTTCATGGCTGCCTCCACCAGAACCAAACGGGAAACTTACTCATTACACTCTTTACGTAAAAGATCTTTCAGGGTAAGTCACCGAAATCGCGACTTTTCTAAACCCTTCTAAAACTAGCTTTTGTTTTTCTACAAAAATTAAATGAAATAAAAATTGCCACTGATTTATTTTCTGCAGGTCTCAAGAACCAAACGTAACGAGGATAAACGTATGTACGGAAGCTGATGGTAGCGTATCAGAATGTATGAGGTCCCTTAGAGGTCTTCGAGCTGGTAGAACGTATGAGGCATGGGTACGCGCCGCTACTTCAGCTGGAGAAGGCCCACCTTCAACTGCTGTCGCTTGTCAAACCAGTTCTTTAGGTAAGACTTTTTTATACCCCGTTGCTTTGAACTGAGAACCGTATGGTCATTAATTTGGGGTTGCGGTAAAGTCTCTGATCAAGTCAGAGCAAAGTTAGCAGCTCCATAGTGTCATTTCGAGATGGGGTACGGGTAAGGAATAAATAAATAAAAAACCGTTGCGGTGTTTGAAAAGGATATTTTTGAAAACATAAATAGAAGAATCCACAGTATTCACATTCCAATGAAATATTTAAGAGATGCAAGTAACCCGTACAACATTGACACGGTTGATTTTAAAAAACGGTATCGCTTCTCTCAAGATGTCGTGAAACACTTGATTTTACCTTTAAAAGCAGTGATGAAGATCAGCATTTAAACCAAGGCTACCGATCAATTCCACTGGAGTGGAGTAGCAAATTTTACTCTGTTTGCGGTTTTACATTACCGCTTCACACCAGGTAAAGAAGGCACAAGAGCAACGGACATTCATTTACTTATCTTAACTGAACTCAGTCAAGAACTTCCACATTGAAACACCATCAACGTCCTGTTCATAGGTGTACCTATGGCTTAAAAGTGGCTCCTATTCTAACGCTGTATAAATTATCTAGATTACATGCAAGAATTTATTCATCCAGCTCCAGCCAGGATCTCATCTTTCGGAGGAATAGCGATGGGATCAGCCAGTGGAGCGTTATCGATACGCTGTATAGTCGGAGGTGCTCCACCACCGGCCAAGCGCTGGCTTCGAGCCGGAAACCCATTGCACCCTCGACCGCCGTTCCATCTAGATGGAGATGCATTATTAATCAGAGGTACTGCTTTATTTTAGCAAGATGTTCTATTTGTTTCGTCACTAGCCCACCATTCGTAACCTCGAATGGTGGGCCTTTAATTCGGACCTTTAATTGGCTCATTAGATACATAATTTTATTTCGCTTAGTTGGTGTTTAATTAATACTGTTGGTCTTCCAAAAATATTTTTTCCCTCCCGATATATTTATAATTTTTTTAATAGGACTGGAACTATCACATGCTGATAACTACACGTGTGTTGCTGAAAACCCTCACGGATCAGACTCTGCCACGTGGCGGGTTATAGTGCTTCGACCACCAGCAGCACCAGGCTTAGCGTTATTGGAGGCCAGGTCTAGAGAGTTAGAATTAGAACTGAGACCAGCACCACGTGCTCCTGGCCATGCAATACCAAAATCTTACACATTGCACTGGAGACTTGCATCACCTGAGGTAAATCTAAACTGACTTCTTATTAAAATAAACAAATAAGACCTAACATAAATGAAATTATAATCAACGATGTTATTGTCAAAAATAAAAATGTTGAATAAGCAATCGGAATAATAAATCTGTATGTACTACTCCGAACACGGAAATTCACTGCATACTTACGTGGTAAAAAGTCCTATCGCTTGAACATCAAAACTAGCGTAATTAGCCCTATAGCCGTCCTGAGCAAAGCAGTTTTTTTCAGGGGGAATGGCGTATCCAATCTGCCACTCCTGGAGCAGTCACTCTAACCAGTCTTCGTTGCGGTTCCCCTTACCGGGCATACAGCTCAGCCGGGGGAGCACCAGGGGCTGAACTAGCTGTGCGAACATCTGGGGGTCCTCCAGCAGCACCTACTGATTCAAGATGGATCAGAGCGAACGCGACACACGCTAGGTTTGACACAAGTGCGTGGAGCGATGGTGGGTGTGGTCCAGTGGCGCTGAAATTGGAGTGGGCTGGTTCTGGCATCGCTGGTGCTAGGGATGTGCCTGTTGGTGGGGAAGTTATACTTGGTGGTGAGTTGAACTTGACTGTGGAAAAAGTTATGAGCATTTCATTGTTTTTAGCGGTAACACCTTACTACATCCTTGTATCGACGGTGAAGTATTTCGGTTTCATACTTATAAAACGTACGTTATATAACGTAGGTCTATCCCCTGGCTCAAGATACCGCGTGGCAGCTCGCGCGTCAAACGAAGCGGGCTGGACGCGGGAGGTGTATGAATTTACAACGATGCCATCTGAAGGAGGTTTCGCTGAAGAAGTGGATGCACCATTTCCAGCTACCGCTGGGGAGCTGGCTTTGTTGCTAGCGCTATGTGCTGCGTTGTCGTTGGCAGCACTAACAATATTAGCTATATTGCTGAGAAGAAAGCGGTAAAAATTAAACATATTTACCAAATTACTTGTCATTTCGTTGAAACAGATTGGTTTTTGTTAAATGAAGTTAGTTTTTTTTGTTTAATATTTAAAACATTTCAAAAATTCAAAACCTAGGTAGTTCCAGTATAAATTTACTTTCCCCAACCAATTCTAATTAAAATTGAACACCGACAGGAAAAAAACCCTTCAGCTCAGCGAAAGAATACGAGTGAAATAAAACTCCGGGTTCGTTAGCAGTGGGAGACACGGCTGACACAAGCACTCTTCGACAATCGACATAATACACGATGTTATGTACATCGACCCTTTTCAATCGTCAGCATTTCAGACGTGTGATCCCAGATGTCTATGTGTTGTAGAAAAATCGTATTCAACGCTTAAAATGTGATTTGATTTACCATCGGGTTATTCCTTAAATAAAAACTGGACCATATTTAATACAAACAGAATTCCTCATATCTAAATACTACAGATAGATCCGGATAAGACAAATTATTACATAAGTATCCATAAATTAACTCTTAAAGAATGTGCCCTATAAAATTATAATTTAGCCGTAATGCGGGCTAAATGGTAATGAGTAATTTAGCTAAATTGTAAACAGCTTATTCTAGGATTTATTAATATCTTTCTTAATGTCTCTATTTAACGCTACGACACTTTGTTCTTGTGTTTACACTTTACACGTTTCACTTATAATAACCAAATTAATTCAGTTTGCAGAAATCCATCGTTAATTTCTCAAGGTTATTGAAATACTTGTTCATGTTTTTGTAACTTATAGGTCAGACGCCGCCGTAGCTCGTGTATCCACGAGCGCTGAAAAGGCAGCCTGTGGCACTTACAGGGCACCACCGCACCAGACACCGAAACTACCACCAGATCCACCCGGTAAGCCGATTCTGTGAAACTGATATTTTTTTAACGAAGGCCTTTTCCCTGGTGCTATTTTTAAAATGGTACTTAAATAAACATCTAAAATGGTATGTTAATTTTGTTTTACAGGGTTTTTAAGAACATGCAATTTTTTATTCACAAAATACATGTAGCTAAGTGGCGAAGCTTGCAAAGCTTTATTGGCAATGTAGCGACTAAATTGAATTACAAAAGCTTTATATTTAAGTAGGTATAATAATGGTTACAACGAAAACCTTTTATTACTTTTTAAAAGTATTTGCTTATGGGATTTAACTAATATCAAAGTCTTTTACACTGGAGAAAGCTTAGTGCTTTCTTTTTTTTTACAAGTTTGTAGAATAAAATTATAGTAGGTGCAAAATAACACCGCAATACAGGTCATTCACCCACCTTCTCCACGATGTCGCGAAATTCAATTTATGTATGGTAAACAAACAGTACTACGAGATTCGAGCGATACCGTCTTAGCGACAGGTTTGTATGGTAAGCGACAGAATTAGCCATTCATAAATTTAATTTTGCGACATCGTGGTGAAGGTGGGTGAATGACCTGTATTGCGGTGTTATTTGGCACCTACTATAGTCCTTGCTACTCTGTTAGCTCTGGACCTCAATTCTGAAGGGATCTTCAATTTCGAAGGGACCTGCGACACAGGTTAGACCCAGTGCGAGGACCATTAGTAATTTTAGTCAAATTTTTTAACTGTTTTGTGTATCAGATGTGTATGAAATAAGTCCATACGCAACATTCGCTGGTGCGGGAGGCACGGCCGGCAGCGGCTCGCGCGCCTACACGTTACAACTACGAGCGCTCGCGAGACACGACGACGACGCCGCGCCGCCTGCACTGCCCGCCTGCTGTGATGGTAAGCCAACATGATACCACTGCCGTTACAATACAGTTCTATTTTGTCGATCTAATGTTTGACAGAAGTTCATACACCACGGTACGCGATCGCGAGCTTTATGAGACTAGTGAAATAAATAAAAAAATAAAGGAATGACTGTGCGATGCCTTTGAGCTAACTAATCAAGCTGGTCAAGTACTTCAGGATTAGTAAAGATTTAATTAGGAAACTTATATTGGAAAATGAGCCATACAGAAAAAAAAACTATTTCCAAAAAATCACAAAAACGGAAAAAATCACGTAATTTAAATTTTCTTACTTATTAAATTTCGAGACTGAAAGCTTGTAGTCGTTTCAAGCCATAAAACATGATGGCCTAACACTACAAGAGATCAAGTTGACGAGATATTTCAGCAAGTAGAAAATTTCGGCAGGACCTAGCCATAAGGCCCCCGAAAATAAGATTTCACAGATCGCCAAAAACTGGAAAGTGCTGTAAAACTGGTGCACATAGTATAGTATCTTTTTTCAGTCATATTAACTGTGATTGAGACTAACGTTTTAATTCACAGAAGAAACGTGCGTAGACGCATGTGACGCGCAACGGCGACGGAGACGCCGACGACATTACTGCCCAGACCACGGTAATATTACGAACAATTAACCACTAAAATAAATCATTATTGATGAACTTTTAACACAACGCCATTTAGCCGCTAAGCTATGTAAACTTGTAAAATAAAAATAACTGATAGAAAACTAGTTATGAACATTTTTTGTTAATCCCCACCTAAATTAAAACGTACAAATATTTGTGTTAGTAGAGAATCGAACCCGCAGGAGGAAAAGTTATACCAAGCTTTAGGAGTACAGTTTGTGTACGAAATAATCATTTTATCAATTATTTTAACATTAATTGTTCTTTTGTCTACAGGTTGCTCACAAGACTCAGGGAGTTGAGAGGAGAAATTGCCAAATCATTTAGCAAAAAATATCTAGTCAGTGTAATTAGGAAATTCCGTTATACATATTAATAATGTGTACAAAACTTTATACAATAATATTGTTTATTTATATTATTCTGTGTTTATTTACATTCCACCCCATAACTTTATTTATTAAATAAACTTGAAAGCTTCATAAACTTAAGTAAGAATTTACATACAAACCCTTTGAGAGGAAATAAAACGAAAGTAAGATTGACTATGAATGGGCGCGGCTGAATTCGGAGGGTGTATTCATAAAATTTTGTAGAAAATTCAACGATAAAGTGCTTCATAAGGTGCTATAGTAGGTGCCAAATAACACCGCAATACAGGTCATTCACCCACCTTCACCACGATGTCGTAAAATGCAATTTATGTATGGTAAACAAACAGTACTACGAGATTTGAGCGATTACCGTCTTAGCGACAGGTTTGTATGGAAAGCGACAGAATTAGCCATTCATTAATTGAATTTTGCAAAATCGTGGTGAAGGTGGGTGAATGACCGCGGTGTTATTTGGCACCTACTATAGGCATACTCATAGTTTTAAAATAGATATCAAATAGTCTGTTACGTTTTGCAGATTTAGAAACTCGTATGTTACTAAATCAAGTTCTATCTATTGTATACAAGATCTTGATGCTAAACGTTTACTTAAAAAGAAGCGCCCCAAGCCTTCTTACACCTACACTTGTAATTCCTCGGGCCAGTTATATTGCGCGCCTTGCCTTCAAAACCAAGTTTGGCTTTTCAAGCCACATTCGCTCACTTGTTCGGAGATAATAGGGTTCGCCGTTGGCGGATACGCCAAAGAGGACATCATCATCATCATCATTGTATACTTTGGATAATAAGACTTGCTGAAGTTCACTAATGGACATCAGACTCGATAGATTTTCAGAAAGAACTATTTTGGGCACATGTCTTATTGTTCCTCTCGGTTGTAAGTTCGGCGAGTTATATGGCCTGATTACTGCCACTTCAACTTACTAACTCTGAGAGTAATGTCTACGAATTTGATCACTACAATATAGGTAATACAAAATAAATATTAATCATTCTACAAAGCCGGTGTTTGAAATACAAAACAACACAGCACCATCAAGATCGATTCTCTATTCTACCACTCGCAGATTATCTACTTGTTCCTGGCTGAATGAATAACGAATCAATTAGTTCGTGATCCGATTATATATCAGTCAGGCTGAAAGCTGCTTACAGGTTATTTTAGGATTTACAAACGAGCCAGTATCGATACTGAGAAATATAATAAACATTTCCAAGAAAGAGACGACTTAACTTAGAAGTATCTAGAGATAAGTTACAAAACTAGTACTATAGGTCCCTACTTTGAATTCTCAGACAAAATCTCTTTCTCTTCTTTGAATAAACAAGTTCTTTTGGATTCTGTAGTAATTGGTTTACGAATAGTGTAATTAGCTCAAGATTAATTTAGAAGTAAATAATCGATCTTAAACAAACAGAATAAAGTTCTAGCAGACTTTGCCTCAGCATAATGATAATGCAGTTTATAGTGTAGACCATTACAACCAACGACCAACTTCACATACTTAATCTGTACTAACATAATACGGTGGGTAGAGAAGTTTCTGCTGAAATTATACCGCATCGTGGTCCAGCCCCACAAAGGGTTCTGCAGTAACAATTAAGACCACACTATGTGGGTATGCTGGCAACATATGGTGTGGCAACAAAAATGTAAGTAAATTGCCCTCCGCCCACACTTGCTTGTATGAGGATAATTTTGTGGTCAAATGCTTTTTATTTTATTCCCAGTGCTGCTGTGTTATTATTATTAGGCATCGCACTGTACAAACACAAATACATTCAAAAATTACTAAATAAAATCTACATCCATGAGGTATTTGGTGCTTATTTTGCTGTTTTTCTCAGAGTGTAATTTTGGAAAATGAAAAAAGAAATTGACGGATACACTAAAATGAGCCATATTAACTTGCCAAGCCATACATTCACACGGCCAGTATGTAAATATTTGATCATTTTTTGTTAAGCAAATCATTGTAAGATTTTGTTTACTACACTTAAATATCAAAATCTCTACAAACATTAGCATTATAAACGATAAACAAACATTTAGCATGAAACTCAAAGTTCTGATATAGTTCCGAGCGGGTTCCTCTTTATTACCGCATCTAACACGTTTGTATGCTAATTTTATTCCCTGAAACCAGTCTGATGGAAACCGGTCCCAGAAGGAGGTACTATCGGGGCAGTCGGGGCAAACTGCGAACTTTTGGGTCACCACGATAACACATTCCTGAAATCACTGCGTATTACCTTATCGTGCGAATGAGATTATCCGATTCACAATTACCTAGCATAATCTTTGCAGTTTATTTTGCACTTGCATGTTTTGAAAACAAAACTTTAAAAATGTGGAATAACAATTTAGCAAATAGTAGCACATTTAGGCTTTACGTGGCTTCTTATAACCTGAAATATTTATTTTACCCTATAATATTTGGAAACTTGATCAGCTGCTCCTTGCAATAAATCATCGGATTTGAAATTTAAACCTCTCCAGCTACCTAGCGCTAAATATTATTTTGAATTTAGTATGAAAAGGTCGACGGCGACGTTGCGTAACTATATCTTTATCCAAATAGAATTACGTTATTGTAATTGGGGATTTTGATAAATCTACGGTCTGGAACATATTCTCTCGCATTCGTTCTTGTTCCAGAAAAGTCGCCATAGTGATAACAAAGGCATCAAAACTGTAATATCCTTTTATTTTATGACCCTCACAATACCAAAACTTTAGAAGAGGACTCGTATAAATAAATCCGGGGCAATTCATGCTTTTCCCAGCAAAGGCACTTGAAGGCAAACTATAAATATATCTACTGAGTCAAATCCTTCCTCTTATAACGTATTTCGAGATGATTTATTCAAGTAGTGGTGAAAGCGGACCGTGGTCATAAATACAGCTGAAAGGAAACCAAATATTGTGAACTGAATGGCTCTTTTCATTGCCGCAACATTAAATATGAAAGGTCCGCGGCAAATGTCCAGCCACATTTTGTACCGGACATTGATGCAAAAAAGCGTTTTTATTTTCATGCTGCTCAAATCAGATTCACTATTGAAAAAGTTACTAGCGTATAATATTCTTATGAACTTTTTATAGCACTTCTTCACACAGTAAATTCGTTGCTTTAATAATAAAGAACTGTATTATTTCAAAATACTTACGTAATTGATAAAAGATTTTTTTCACGATAAAAAGTATTGTTGACGAAACTGACGTGGAACTACTTAGTAGTCACAAAACAAGTAACCGTTTTAGCTATAGCATAGAAAGTATTTAAAGCTGTAGAGTAGTTGTCACACTAGTGCAACTAGAATTATTAACTAGCTGTAGTAATACTATTTCACTTTATTTTAAGTAGCTGCATTTTAAGCAGTCTTTAAAAACGGTAAAGTTAGGTCAGTAAAATAAAACTATCTCGTCATGTTTAGAGAGTGATAAAATGCCGGGAGATCTTTTTACTTTTAAGTAAGATCAAATGTATTTAACCATAGCTGAGAAAGTTGGGTAGGTATAAAATAATTTTATTAGTGCACCTAAGCAGATCTTTAATACCTTCTCTATCGAAAGGTTGCCTGGAAGAAATTGATCCGCCCATGGGATAAGACCGCACATTGTTGAAGTAATTTTTCCGTACTGCATGTTGACATGTAAATCTCGAAACTAAGTTTCGAGATCAATAATTTACCGCGAAACGATTCCTCTATAGGTGTCGCAATGTCTCTCGACCGAGATGGGAGTGTTATTAGATCGACACAGCGTGGACGCCTCGCCTCGTCTCTCAATCAATTTGCCATCAATTTGTCGCCTTTTATCCGACCACTACGTCACGTTGCCTAGCTTCATTATTTTATAAAATGGTATTGAAGAAAATGGAAATTTATTTAGTAGCTTTTTTATAGAGCTTGTGAGGTGTGCTCTAAGAGGACTTGCTGTCGATGCCTGTGGAAGTACTCTTAGACTAAGCAAGGCAAGCCGATGGCAAAGGCGTACTCTATCGGAGGTGGATGTGGAACGGATGATTGGAGCCAGTTCCGTTAGATCCAGAATCATTTTACTACAAATTTGAAAAAATACATTGACATCATCAGAACATTTTCAAAGTATGGGTACACGTCAGTCAACCTTCTGAATCAAATATAACATTATCTAGCGAGTGACATTGCATTGCCTACGAGATCTTTACTTTCAAACCGCAACAAAGTAATGCGAGTAGGAGTGAATCGCCCGAACGGCCGCTATCACAAAAAGCTCTACTAACCGTTATCTCAGTAGGTAGTAGGTACACCTAAACTTTCATCAGGTAGTACTGACATAAAGAGGTGTGGTAACTTAAGGTAAGTGCACACTAGACAGTAAGTACTTACCACCAACGGTTACGAGTCTTCGCTAAGTGTTGGCTATGTCTTATGCATGGAAATGAAAGATAACTTTTCCAAGTGTTTGCAAACTTCAGGAGTGGCTCGTGCCTAAAATAGACCAACTAGTGCCAGGAAATACCATATGATTTGTGTTTTTTTGTTTAATTTTTCATATGCAAACATAATAAAAATTCAAACCTGTTATATGACAGGCGTCATGGCTCAGTCGGTAGTAGCTCTTCCTTCCGTGCTGTGGGTCGTGGGTTCGATCCCCATCGAGAACAAACATTTGTGTGTGGCAAACATAGATGTTTGTTCTGTGTCTTGGTGTTACTATGTATTATAAGTATGTATTTACAAAAAAAAAATTATATATGTATTCTATCAGCCATCTAGTACCCATAGTACAAGCTTTGCTTAGTTTAGGACTAGAAGGCGTTGTGTTAAAAACAGGTCACCAACTGAAATAGAAAAAAAAAGAAAAATGCAATAAGAGCAGTAGGTACAAGAAAATTTCAATCAATTCGTGCTGGAAAAACTATTTTAGTTGAATGCGAATCTGAGAGCGGAAGCTAGTCAAAACATAAAGTCTACTTCCCGATTCGCGCCTGTGTCACTTCACCGGGAAAGTCTGGAAAGATTAATTACAAGATCGACAGTTTTAATTAGTTTCGTAATTAACAGCCGCATAGTCCGCCTCCGCTTTAAACTAAAATAAATTACCTTTTAATACAATCAGTGACTGGATTAAAACGGTTACAGTGTTGTCGTTCCACTGAAATTTCTCAAATTGTCAACCCAAGAGTACCCTAAGCTTATAGCGCTTTATTTTAATAGTGTACAAAGAGCCCACGTCACGTTATAAATATGAAATATTCTAATTTGTCAGTCGGATTCCTCAAAGGGAATCGCTAATTTCTATTCCATTTAATCAGAAAGAGATGCGCTGCAAAACGCTGTTCGTAATTCGTCACAATCGGAATTGTGACAATTCCCTCGGGAAAGCTTTGAGAAAAATTGTCGCTAACGAGCTTGTTCCCTCCCGCATCCCTCCTACTTTTAATCCACACCAACCCCCTCCCCCTTACCCATAGCACTTTAAAACCCTTTTTGCGATTTTCCGCGCGGAGGAATTATCAAGAAAAAGCGAAAGGAACATTTCATTCCGTTTTTAATTATTCGACAGTAATCCGAAATTGAAAATTTACCCGATGAGTGAAATTTAGAATTTACTCTAAATTACTCGTCATTGTGTTCTATGGAATAAATTTGAATTAAATTGTTTTTATATTTTGTGTCTTCAATTAATAATTAGGTGGGCGTTTTGCCGCTTATAGAAAAATAATATAAGGAATCTCACTCCAAGTGTCTCTCTTTGAGTAGTATTCGCTCTCATTAGCGATTTTCCAACCGAGTGATTTGTGAAAGATGATAAAAGTGCTGAAAGCTCCCACAATGACCCCGGTACCTTGCCCTCATCCTTACTAATATTATAAATGCGAAAGTAACTCTGTCTGTCTGTCTCGCTTTCACGCCAAAACTACTGAACCGATTCGAATGAAATTTGGTACACAGAACCTGAGAAAGGACATAGGCTACTTTTTAATGCGAAAAAAGGGTTGTAAGGGGTTGAAAGGGGGTGATGAAAGTTGTATGGAAGTTACTACCAAACTTTTTTTTTGAGTACTAAACTTTTCCCAAAGAGAGAACACTGTGTCATCACTGACACTGACTGACAGGGATGCGTTCATAGAAAATTGGCATAAAACTAAGTGTAAGTGTAAAGTTCAGGGATGCGTTTATAGAAAATTGGCATCCGAGTGGCCAATATGGTGACTACCATAGAATTTTATGACTGCCATTTGCACAATTAAAATTTGATTTAACCCAATTTTATTAAACCCTTCGCCAATCCGAATTTTGCGGATATACCTATGTTGTCTACTCGAAATCGTTATTTTTTTATTCTTTACTATTCAGGTAAGGTTTTATTTAACAAAATACTCGCCAATCCGAATTTTGCGGCTATAATGTTGTCGACTTGAAATCGTAATTTTTTTATGCTTTACTATTCAGGTAAGGTTTTATTTTACAAAATACTCGCCAATCCGAATTTTGCGGCTATAATGTTGTCGACTTGAAATCGTAATTTTTTTATGCTTTACTATTCAGGTAAGGTTTTATTTTACAAAATACTCGCCAATCCGAATTTTGCGGCTATAATGTTGTCGACTTGAAATCGTAATTTTTTTATGCTTTACTATTCAGGTAAGGTTTTATTTTACAAAATACTCGCCAATCCGAATTTTGCGGCTATAATGTTGTCGACTTGAAATCGTAATTTTTTTATGCTTTACTATTCAGGTAAGGTTTTATTTTACAAAATACTCGCCAATCCGAATTTTGCGGCTATAATGTTGTCGACTTGAAATCGTAATTTTTTTATGCTTTACTATTCAGGTAAGGTTTTATTTTACAAAATACTCGCCAATCCGAATTTTGCGGCTATAATGTTGTCGACTTGAAATCGTAATTTTTTTATGCTTTACTATTCAGGTAAGGTTTCAATTTCAATCGAGTCTACCGTACCCCTCGACGGAATCCTTACTAATATTATGAATGCGAAAGTATTTCTGTCTGTCTGTCGCGCTAACGCCAAAGCTACTGAACCGATTTAAATGAAATTTGGTATACAGATAGTCTAGAGCCTGTGAAAGGACATAGGCTACTTTTTAATGCGAAAAAAGGGTTGTAAGAGGTTTGAAAGGGGGGGATGAAAAGTTGTATGGAAGTAATTAAAAATGCTACCCAAAAGACACTTTTCCACGCTGACGAAGTCGCGGGCTTATCTAGTTTCAAATAATATTGGTAATATTCGATGATTTCGATAAATATTTATTTTATCCGAATTCCAAGAAAGGAAATACATCTAACAATAACTGCAATTCCCATCCCACCTAACTGTAGTTTTTCCTCATCACCTACAACTTAGCAAGTTTGTTTATTTGTAAAAAAATGTACGGTACGGCGTTACTATGGTAATAACAGCCTAACTAATTAATACTTAATTATATTGACAGGTCGCTTTAGTGCCTCTGTTCATTCGGAAGCCTTTTTTCCGGATTGAAACATAGGCTATATTTTATTGAAATCAAAGACGTAGATTCTTAGATTCAGGTTGAACTCTCTTAACCAAAAGCAGCCATTTGTTACGAGGTTCATTGTATGCTGGTCGTCAGATATTTTGACGGAAAGTTTCACACGCGTATGAAGTCGCGGGTATCAGCTAGTAAATTAATAAAATAAACCCCTTTACAGTACAACCGCTGGGGCAGTAAATAAACTGAATGAAAACGTGAATTTTAACGGTTCGACCCGTTGATGTCATAAAAGCTCAACTTTCCACTCAGTAGCTCGTAATTGTAATCGGCCACTTTCCCTCCATTAGTGCGGAGTAAAGATGGGTTAACCATGAAATTGAGAAAAAAGAGGAAGAGGCATTATTTATGTTGAATACATTTTTTTTACAACTCAGTTGACAAACAAGTGCACCCGTCTGAAAGATAGTTGTTACTAGTGTTACTACCGTTCTAGTCCATTGAAATGTTACATGAGCTTTGCATTTTTTAGAGGACTCAATTTTGTTTTTGGGAAATGTGTGGGGGGTCAGTAGAAGCTTAAACTCAAGTTTGTGGGGTTGCAACCCTTGTCCCCCGGCCGCCATCTTGGAAAAAGAGGTGAAAACACTTTTTTCGCGATATCTCGGAAACTATGCGTCTTACAAAAAGTTCTTAAGACATAATTTGTAGCAAATTGTTTTGCCTACAGATATGTTTATATAACTTTTTGCCCTAAATTAAAAATTAAATAAGTTATATATTTTTTTATACACATTATTTTTACTACTACTCAAAAACTATTTAAGCTAGAATAAAAATAAAAACGGTTTCGGAATGTCTCAACAAAGCCCTATTCTATGACATTCAATTTGATATTTTTGTACGACTTTTTTTTTCAAGTGTTTTCATCTCTTTTTCCAAGATGCCGGCCGGAGGACAAAGGTGGCAACCCCACAAACTTGAGGTTAAGCTTCTAATGACCCCCCACACATGTCCCAAAAATTAAATTGAGTCCTGTAATAAATACAATATTCGGTCCTTAAATTGTAACATTTCAATGGACGTAAATCCTAAAAACTAAGCTACGTAAATAAGCATTGCAGAATCTTTAAAAACGTGAAATCTTGAAAAGCTTCCCATAAGAAAGCAAAATCACAGTGGCACCTCCATTTTTGAGAGCTCCGCGTTGGGTAATACCCGCCCAGCCACTTTGAGCCGAATGCCCTAGTCATGGCCCACAGGCCTCTGTCAATATTGTACTAATGTTCGCCGGATGCATGTTACGAGAAACCAGGATTATCTTTCAGCTGATATTAAAGGTCTAAGTCTACTGCTTCTCGATATGAAAGGACATTTATTTCATACGTTCCATTTTTGGACAGAATATTACAAACTGTTTTATTGATTTGAATATTGCTATTTCAAAGACGAAAGTTGATTGGATGGCTTATTATTTGAACTAAAATAGAACATAAATACATTTAGTAATTACATTCAAGTACAATACAGTACCTATTACAGTTATACATACAGTTAGAGGATGATGCCAAACGGAGCATAGAGAGACTGCGTGACTAATGTTTCATTCGTAGACCCACCGTAGAGGATGCTACGCCACGTAACGTGAGCGTAGTTTTAATCGAAGGGCTGAGTGAGTAATAACTTTTCTACCTCAAAATAATACAATAATGTTAATAAAGAGTGCCTACGCGGTTTTTAAATAAAAATAAAATAATAGTACATTGTTCTCTCGAGTGATACATAGTGCTTCATACTACACCTACGAGGAAAATAAAAAACTAAAACTGAATCCTCAAACAACACACAAATTGAAAATGGCGCCAATGGCGTCTGCAATTTTCACATGTTCTTTTTTCAAATTGTTTATCCTGCCGCCGCAGGGTCGCACTGCCAGCCCGACACCATCCAACACACAGCTAGTGGCCAGTGTCATTTTGCGAACTTGGAGATAAAAACTCACTGTAAAAACTTTTTGGCTTTTGATATTTAGGTTACCGGCGCATAGTCTTACCCAAAATTAAAAAAGAAAAACCACGTAAGAAATGGATTTTCATACACTTTTCTCTCCCGCTCAGATGCATTTTCTCCCCGCATATTTGTTCGATATGCAATGACGTACTTTCTACCGTAAATTTGATAAAGTATCAAGGTACTTTCCAAGCAGGTGTAGTATAAATAAATATTCACGGACACTTAACACAACGCCTTCTAGTCCCAAACTAAGGAAAGCTTGTACGATGGAAACCAGATGGCTGATAGAATACATTACACACATTTTTTTTTGTAAATACATACTTATAATACATAGAAACACCCAGACACAGAACAAACATCTATGTTTACAACACACAAATGTTTGATCGAACCCACGACCCACACGGAAGGCAGAGCTACTACCGACTGAGCCATGACGCCTGTTTTTACTGGGTTAAAATAGTTTTTTGCTGGTTAATGATAGTTTCTAAATTCTGCACAAAAACTTCAATAGACATTCTCATCTCAAAAACAATACGAGTACTCAACAGACAAAACAGGAAGTTAGGAATTCATTTTTCAATGCAAAATCAAATATTTTCAGCAGACTTCATTTCGTTGTTCACTATTCAATTTTTTTACTAGAGTAAATTTTTCAAAGAAATCAAGTTGGTAGTTTTTTATTGGTAACAAAAACTGTGAGCTCTCAGCCACTTCAATATCCATTAC
The DNA here is from genome assembly GCA_947507515.1 of Eulithis testata. Taxonomy (NCBI): domain Eukaryota; kingdom Metazoa; phylum Arthropoda; class Insecta; order Lepidoptera; family Geometridae; genus Eulithis; species Eulithis testata. The sequence goes on along the minus strand of OX382203.1, from coordinate 7,580,018 downwards.
CGCGTGACAGCGGGTGCAGTGCTGCGCAAACAGCGGTGACAGCGCCGTCAGCAGGCTGCACGGCGCAAAGCACAGACGTCATCCTGCTTGTCTCTGATAACTAGAATTTGTATGACTACTACCAAAAAAGGAATATTGAATAAGAAACTTATTTTTGTATTAAAATTTAGTTTTTACGGCTTCTACTACAAAAAAAGGTAAAAAAGTAAATTGCGTTGGAATTTGATATGTTCTAAAAAATCTCTAAAAATGCTAAACGCTTAAAAGCGTTTTCTTTGCATTTTTTGTGTGACCTAAAGACTTTAGTATTGAGTACAAACTAGAACAAACTTGCACAATGTCGACAACGTGATAGTCAGGAGTAAAAAAATTATTAACATTTTCATTACCTAAAACTGAATTCCTTTGCTACTGAGAGAGTTTATTATGGTAAGTAGTAGTAAAGCTTTTTGTGAAAGAACTTATTCGGGGAAATACTACCACTGTATCAATCAACTACTAGACATAATAACAATTATAAGCTCTCTACGGAAATGTCCAATAGTCGTAATTACGTCAGTAATTTACATAAATATACAGTTTACTAGTTCATTTGGACCACAACCTAATTTCTGATGAGCTCCGCAACCGACTTTCATAAAATAATTAACAATGTCTCAATTATTGCGTTATTTTTTGCAGATTAAAGTTCAGTATTTTTGTTTACAAAAATAACATATTTTCACTAGCCGTCGCGCGCGTTGCTCGCGTTATAGACCCTTTACAGAGTGACTTTTCAAAATTCCTTTCTTAGTGCACCCCTACACTATGTAAGGATACTACCCTCCAAATTTCATACCTCTAGGACTTATAGTTTAGGCGTGCGTTGATTCTAAGTCAGCTTCAAAAGTGTTTTATATATTTAGATAAACAAAACAATCAACTGTGTGTACTGTATACCTACTACATTTCTAGCGGCTACGATTTTTATAATTAAAGCTTTTAATGTTAATATTATTTTTACAATTAATATATCTGTAAACGCCACCCTGTAGAAGAAGTAATAACGTAGGCACTACTTAAAGAAATTTGTACCAACCAATTTAATTTACTTAGCGCATTCGTTTTCTCTTCCTGCTAAGCTGAAGTGTTTTAATCATGCTTTTCCTCGAAATTATATCCCGTATCGAAAATATACTCGGAATCTACAGAAATCATGTATCATTTAAAAAATTTACTCGAATACTTATATATTTGAGAATAATATTAGAAATATTTTTAATAATTGTAAATGCGGTTAATTACGCTCTCAATGTAGCAAATGAAATCAACTTATCCATTTTCTTATTCTTGAGTGCTACGAACTCTATCACAGTATTGTTATTCGCACTATATCAAGCAGTTTCCTATGAAAAACTTATATTTTGTTTTAAAACCTTTGTTTCGTATTTCCCACTCCAAACATATCAGGCAGAAAAAACTGAAATCTCACAAAAAGTGTTACTGCTAACGTTTCTCACCTACTGCTTCCTTAAGCTTTTATTTCACCTATGTTACTTGCTGCCGCCAGTCAGTTTTACTGCCAGTTATTTTATTTCACACTTGGTATTACCAATAAACTTGTACGTCTGTGAAGTTCGCTTTTTATGTGAGTTCCATGTTATATGCTATGGCATCAATGCTGTCGCAAATCAGCTCGCTGTTTTGAAGGAAGCAATTGAGATGGAATCAGGACGGGTCATTTCTGTATGTGAGCACGCTACCGTCAGTGTATCGCAAGATTGTATAAAACGACTCCAGCAGGTCCACAAGTGGGCGACAGCTTATGCAGTTATTAGAAAGTGTTCTGAATTATCTAACAGTATTTTCGGGTTCCAGGTAATACAAGTATCGTTCAAAATACTTTATAATAATTCAATTTTATTATTATTGTCATTTTTACACACTAATAGCAAAGTATTAAATATTGTACTGTAATAATTATTTAAAATATTTCAGATATTTATAATGATTTCAACTACCACGGTGTACTACATCATACTTTTTTATTCAATAACGACTATGAGTATTCAGGTGAAGTAATGACACGTAACATAAAGTAGTATGCATGCGTACTATAGGCGACTCCGCAAATTGACTAGCCACTTAGTGCGTCCATGCTTTTCCTAAAGTGCGCTTTCTATTGGCTATTCACTATCGTATTAGTCAGATTGATGTTTAGTCGATTGTATAGTTAAAAGTCCGCTTTACTTCCAGGGTCATTTACTGCCGATTCTTCAGTGCATCATGGCTCTGCTCGTGTACATGCTAGTTCTCTATATTCTATCTTACGCTGCACAGCAGGTGCACAACAAAGCAGAATCACTGAAACAAAGGCTAGCTGTCATAGTTCTTGATTCAATTGAGTGTAAGTACCAATCAATCACACTAGCGAAGTCTATATTCTACAATTTTTAGAGAAGAGAATAAGCCACAAAATGAGATTCACTACAATTTATCAAATATAAGTACTTATACCCAAAAAAAGTCTATCTCCTATATCTCCAGCTGCGTATAAGAATTCGTCGATGAATATTAAAAAAATAACTTCCTTTCATTTAAATTTTTTTTTTCTTAGGTGAGAAACAGTACAAAGTGACGCGAGACCTACTGCGGCAGGTGAACACCCAGCCGATCCGCACCAAGGCGTACGGTTCCATCACGGTCGACATGAGCCTGCTGCCGACCTGCATCGCCTTGAGCACTTCTTACGCTGTTATAGCGCTACAGTTCAATCATATACTTTAAATATACTGCTAATTCACACTCGTATAAATAAACTTCGTTGACCCCGTATTTTGATATTTGTTTTCTTGAATTGAAAAGCGCCCTGTATACATATTTTTTTTGTTTTGTTTGTAAATGTTTTACATGATTATCAGTTTTATCATCCCTAATGTTCATTATTAATGCTGGTAGCGGCATGGGCATAGTGTGCACGCGGTATTAAACACTATCCGTAGACTAATTAAATTCTGTGAAGATTGAATAAGCGGCTCGAAAGATCTCGTCGAAAAACATAGGCCGAAGAGAGTAAAAAAAGAAAAAGTCGTACAAAAATATCAAATTGGATGTCGTAGAATAGGGCTTTGTTTAGACATTTCCAACCGTTTTTATTTTTATTCTAGCTTAAATAGTTTTTAAGTTATAGTAAAAATTATAAAACGCGCTCTCCGCCCTCTACCTCGAAAACGATTCAACGTATAAAAAAATTTTTGAAACAAAAGTTGCAGGAAGTTAATCCTCTAGAATATTGATCATACACACAAATAGCAAAAAACCCATAGGAAAGGAAATATTTGCAAAAGGTCGCTTTTTGTGAACTTTGACCTTGAGATTTTAATAGTCGCGAACACCCTACCATATGTAGGTTTTGAGACAACTTTTAGTAGGTCAAGATACAAGTTTATACGAGGTTATAGCTTGGTATCTCAAATTCTGAGGTGAAATGCTAAAATGACTGGACTATTAGGAGATACCCCATCTTAAGCTATGACTAAATATGATAATGTCTTATTGTGAAGGTGCTTTCGGGTAATCGATTTAATTACATTATAGGGTATTCCAAAGTAATTACTTGAGTTTAGTAATGACGATAGTTCATAGCACATTCGATTTTACAACAAGTAGGTGCCACGCTGACATCATGATCAGACAACCAATAAAATTAATTCTTATATTTGAAAACATTACTGGGTACTACAGAAATTTTACGTTATTTGGAAGACTGCAAAAAAGTGTAATTATTCTTCGAACGGTCTTAGAAATATCATTGATTTTATCAAGTTTTTCTTATTACGAAGGATTCTCAAATCTTTCTCTAGAATCCGATTCGTTTTATTATCTTTCAACTGCTGTTAATTCCATAATTATGTTGATTGTGACTATTTATCATTCGAAAAAATTCAAAATGATGTTGTTACACTTCAATTTATTTAGGTCCTATTTCCCCACGGATCAGTTTTGCTTTGTAAAAACTAACCGTACCGAGAAGAAACTAATGATAATTTTCATGTTTTGCAACGCATTTTCCGTATTTATAGATATGACTTACTACTGTATTTATAGTGAAGATATGGATAATAATATAAAGAATTCTGCTTTCATATTTTGGATGTATGAATTTATTCTGTACATTGGTTTCGCGCGGTTTCTTTGCGAGTTTTCAGTAGTTTACTGTTTTCTATCATTGATATCTGAGGAAATTGATTGTATTATTAGATCAGTTAACGTCGAAATCGAACTAAGAACAATTCTTCGCACAGTAAACAGAAGCTCCTGCTTTCAATCGAAACTACAACTGATTGATAAGTGGTCGGCAGCTTATGCTACGGTTACCAAGATTTCAAAACTATTCAACCTTATTTTTGGTTTTCAGGTAACTACCTATGTACATTACATAAATACCTATCAATATATAGATCAATATTCCGTTACTTCGTCACCCAAAAAATATTTGGTTTCAGTTAACATTAATGATCACCGTTATAACGTGTTTCTACATTGCACTGATATATGCAATGACTGCACTCGGTATTAAGGTAAGAAATGTGTTAATAGTTAAAAGTACTTCAAATATAAAGGGAATACCTACCTATACTTAAATTCTTTGTTAGTATTTAATAGCACTTGTCAAACATGAGCCAGCATAAGTCGGTAAAATCAATATTCTTGCAATTGCAGCTTTTACATAGTTATAGACAGAAAATTTCATTGAAATTGGTCCAGTAGTTTAGGCGTGATCCGTGAACAAACAAACAAACAAACATACAACCTCAATTATTGAAATCAGAATCGTTTATTTAGTAGAACTGCATATTTAGTTTTCCCATATCTTTAATTTTAGTTTTTGGCTTTTTTACAGTTTTATAATAGTATAGATTCAGCTGAAACTATAGTCAATTGGATTGGATTGGATATTGACGTCACCGTTGGTAATACAGTGAAACGGTATTACAGTACTCAGGGTTGGAATTTAATTACTGGAATGCTAGTATGCTAGATGGCGTTGAAGAAGCTAGATTTTGACAAACATATTTTTATTATGTTATAAATAAATTTATTAGCATCTAGCATTCCAGTATTCCAGTAATGAAGTTCATTACTGGAATGCTAGATGGCGTTGAAGAAGCTAAATGTTGGATCCCGTTGGTTTTCCGGGATAAAAAGTATCCTATGTTACTTCTAATACCTCCAAGAATATGTGTACAAAGTTTCATGATGATCAGTTGAGTAGTTTTCGCGTGAAAACGTAACAAACACATTTACCATTTCAGATTTGTAATATTAGGTATGATTTTCAGGGTATGTTCACAGCTGCTTTGGAGGTGGCGAATCTCATGTATTGGTACCAGTTTGTGATTGCTCTCTACCTTGTATCAAATGCTGCGCAGGCGGCGCGCAATAGTGCAGAAATACTACGACGCAGGCTGGCCGCACTTCTTTTACATACATTCGAATGTAAGTAGATATTCTGGGAATATTCCAAATTTCTCTCAAAGATAGAATCCGAAACGAAGTTATCCGATATAGAACCAAGGTACATAGTTCAAGAAAATTTGTAAAGTGAAGTGGCAGAGAACCGACAATCGTTGGAACAAACGAGTACCCGAGTGGAGTTTATGCACTTGACTACCGTTTAGACAAAAAAAAATATTCGAATAACTCGAATAAGAGCGAATATTTCACTGTGTACCTACTGGTAGGCCCAAATCTAAAACAGAATTAAAAACGTCAAAACTGCGGAACCGCTGGAACATTGCGCGATCAGCCTCCAACTGATTAAGATAAATCAGGAATAAAAACGGAGAGAGAAACGGAACTTATATATTCTCACCAATAACAAGCTGATGATGATGAATTAAAACTTTTTAAGATAAGCGATTGATATAAATGTTGCCTGTATTTAAATGTATTTACAAAATAGCCGAAATAAAAATCACCCATTTGCACAAAATGATTCCAGGTGAAAAAGAATACAAAGCGACGCGAGACTTCCTCCGGCAGGTGTCCATGAATCCGATACAGACCACAGGTTTTGGATCCATCACGCTGGACATGACCTTGCTGCCGGCTTGGATAACTTTCTGCACCTCTTACACTGTCGTAGCTTTACAGTTTAATAATATTATTTAGTAAGCCTATATTTTTAAAAACGTACGGTTGCCCATCTACTTGCTAAGATAATAAGTTTGTTCATCTTATATGTTAAGAGTTTTAAAAAAAAGAACCTTTTTACTTTAGTATCCCCTTAGTGGTGTAGGTATATACATACGTACGTACGGTACGTTAGTTAGTACTTGTTTCCCACGACATCCATTATTCCCAATGAATCCAATCTTAAAGACAAAAGAAAACAAGAAAAACTTAGCGTAGATTGTAGGGTAGGTCTTTCAATCGCAATAAGGTATTTTCATTTTTTAATGGTACAGTTGCGATAAGGCATCGTAATTATATTAATGTTACTTGTAATCATCAATCATAACCACTCAATATTAATTTTATTGTTATAAGCAATTTCAAACAAGATTGTATGTACTAGTAATCAACTCAAATAGAAAACTAGAAATAAACCAAGTGAATATTGAAATTAATTAATAAATTATTTCATGCTACGTACAAATAATAAATTTTGGGGTGAAGGGGGGGGTCTCGACAATTATAACTTTATGGTTTTTCCGTCAAAAACATTGTTTAATTAAGAGAAAACTAAGTTGAATGGAGTAAAAAAATTTCTCCACTAAAAGAATCCTGTTCTGACTAGTCTTAAATAAAAAATATGCATTTTTTTAAATCTTACGTGAGATTATGGAGGGTCGAGGAAAATCTCACGTCATCTCTTCAAGAGCCCCGCCTCTTCGGTCAAAAAATCTCCCAAAATTACCTCATTAATTAAGTAATTCATGGAATTTCTTACATAACTAAATGATGGAATATTATTTCATCACTTAGTTATGTAAATACCATATTGTTTGTAACACTGGGCATGGCATTCAAATTAAAAGGTATAAAGCTAATGGTCTGGGCACATTACCACAACACGGCGAGGCGCCGCGCCGCCCCCGCCGGCTCAAGTCAAGCACGGCACACCCGAAAAATAAATGCTGATGGTTGCTGCCGTGAGCCGGCGCCGCGCCGTGGTGAGGTATCCAGGCCCTTAGAATCTAATCATATTAATAGACTTTTTCATCAATAAACCTAACACAACGACACAACACATTCGAGTATAAAGGAGTGCACACGTTTTAGAGCCGCAATGATCACTGAACCGATAAAATTCATTCTCATTCTTGAAAATGTTAGGGGCCTGTATAGAAATTATGTATTGTTTGGAAAAACGCATCGAAGAATGATTATTGCCCGAACAATCGTCGAGGTTGCGTTCACGTTGTCAACGATATTTTTTTATGGCAGGTTATATAATATTTCATGGTTAGACTGTAAAATGATGTACTGCTACACAACGAATATTCACTCACTCCTTCTTTTCGTTTCACCGTTATATTTTTCAGAGAAATTTAAAAAGATGCTAATGCTTTTGAGCTTGTTTTCATCGTATATGCCTCCAGATCAGATTTATGCTAAAAAAACGGATCGCATTACAAAAACCTTTAAATGTGTGATAGCCTTTCATCTCGTTTGTGAACTATTCATCTACATATGGCTCTATACTTCGGACGAATCGCATTTCGCTATCGAAAATATTACGGATTTTATCATCTTTATGTTTGATTTTAATATAAAATTTAGTTATGTGTGGTTTTATTGCGAGTTCGTCGTCTTTTACTATTTTCTGAGTTTGTTAGCTGAGCAGATCGATTGTATAGTAAGATCAGTTGACGCAGAGATGATAAAAAAAAGAGCGCAACACTGCAATATGGATGGACGACTTTGTACTGATGCTCAACTACATATTTTTGATAAGTGGTCGGCAGCCTACGCTACAACTTGCAAAACTTCAACACTATGCAATTTAGTTTTCGGTTTGGAGGTACATAGTGCTCTCTTATATTGTGATAAAACTAGTATATCATTGCATTAAAATCTTATTTTAACGTTAGTTCATTGTTTCAGATAACAGGATTACTGAGCGTTGAGTTTACTTATGTGATTTTATTGATGTATGTAATGGGTGTTCAATTTTCTGGTCTGGTAAGACATTTTTTAAATGATTGCGAACTAGGTATCACCTGCGACTTCACCCGCATCTTGTTTGATCCTGTTGGTTTTCCGGGATAAAGAGTAACCTATGTGTTAATCCAGGTTACGAACTACATTTATATTTCAAGTTTCATCCAAATTGGACCAGTAGTTGCAGCCTGATTGAAACAAAAAGATCCGAGCATCTAAACTTTGATATTTATAATATTAGTGGCATGGGATGGCATTTATAAACGAAAGGAAAAAAAAGAAATAAAAGAAAGAAATAAAAAAAAGAAAGGATAAATAAATGATTAGTTAATTATTATTAAAATAAATTTCGAATTTACTTCAGAAAATCATTTTACAATTTATCTATTTGTCTTTATTTTTCAGAGTGGTCTCTCGATATTATTGCAGTTGATGTACATCATATCTCTATCAGAGATTCCGATAGTCCTCTGGCTCCTATCACACTCAGCACAGCGTGCGTGCAATAGTGCAGAATCACTACGATGCAAATTGGCGCTACTATTGAACGAATCCATTAGATGTAAGGTTTATAAAGTGCATCATACAAAGTGAATGGATATCAATCCAATACTTTCACATCTGCTTCTAGTCGCCAAGTTGGCATTCGTACACTCGCTAGAATAATCTAACTATACTATAGGAATAGGTATAGAAATTGTCACGTCTTCGTTTCCCGTTTGATCTTATTGATTTTCCGGGATAAAAAGTAGGCTGTGTGTTAATCCAGATTAAGAACGATATACATAATATATTCGAGAGTTTTAGAGTTATTATATCGTTCATTATAATGACTTGCTGTTTCCAATTCCAGGTGAGAAACACTACAAAGCGACGCGAGACCTTCTTCGCCAGGTGTCCATGCAACCGATCATAACGACCGCGTACGGCTCAATCACGGTGAACATGACTCTGCTGCCGACCTGCCTAGCTTTCTGCACTTCCTACACCGTCGTAGCGTTACAGTTTAATAATAGACTATAAGCTCACTTTACACTGTATTATTGAATTCGAATTAGAGAAAGTAACAGAAAATAGTTTACTCGTAAGTAGAGTCTGCTATTAATTTAACCGCAGATTGTATTGTCTGAAGTGCACATTAGTTAATTTTTTAAATGTACGAGTCATTGTTTGAATGCTGGATGTTTTTGAATCACGCCGTAACGACTGAAACAATTGAAACGATATCGATCAATATAGTAAAAGCAAAAGCAAGCAAGCTCGTATGAGCTAGTGGCCAACTCTGTTGACGGAGTTTTTAGGCCGCCTTAAGGCCTCCGTCGTCGCTTAACGACTGCTAGAGCCGGGACCGACAGTTTATTGTGCCCTCTGAAGCACGGAAGCGCTCAGATGTAAATGCCACTAACGGTCACCCATCCAAATAGTGACCGCACAGAACGTTGCTTAACTTAGATTATCGGTTAAGATTGGCTAAGTAAGCTACGCCACGAGCGCTATTAGTATAACTGGGCCTTACACTGAACATCTGTTCAAATTTTTATTTGGTTGTGATAAACCGCCACCACTAATTCTGTTAAATACAATTTTTTTCATACTATCACCTATTTGTCGTATCGATTTATGTACCAGAAAAGTTGAAAACAAAGCACGTCGAAAGCCAATCATTGTATCATTAGCTATGGCAAAGTCGATTATTTTACTTCGTTACCATCAATTAGAAGCCTTCTAATTTTCGGGTACGAGAAAATTTTCCAGCAGATTACGTCGATCGGTTCGACGAATCAGTAATTTCAAAATATATTCAAATCATATTTGATATTATAGAAAGCGTCACGTCTTTTAAGCATCATGATCACACAACCGATTCGATATATCTTGATGGTTGAAAACATTTTAGGCATTTACAGAAATTATTTGTTATTCAGAAAAATGTTTCAAAAGCTGATAATATTTCGAACAATCGCCGAAGTTGCGTTCTTATTCGGAAGTTTTTATTTTCGCCATTGTTTTACTGAAACATATTCTGTAGGCCCCGAGATCTGGTATTACAGCGTTTACCAGATCTCGGGGCCTATATTTTCCTTCAACGCATTAATTTTACCAATGTACCATGCTAATAATTTCAAGAAAATGTTAGTGCAAATAAACACATTCATGACATATTTTCCTAGCGATCATATTTACTTAAAGAAGACAACCTACAAAAAGAATGTCCTTCAATATTTTTTTATTATTTACAATATTTTAAAATTTTTGGGCGATCTGTTGTACTACATTGATACGGAACTTGACTTGGAACCGGTATATGTTTACGTTTACTATTTATTTGAAGCTAATACATTTATTTGTTACCAGCGTATTATGAACCAATTTGCCGTCGTTTATTGTTATTTATTTTTGATCTCTGAGCAAATCGATTGTATAGTTAGATCCGCTAGCGAAAATATAGAAGGAAGTAAATTGGAACCAAGACAGTACCGAAATATTGAACCACAGTTGTTTGAGAAATGGTCAGCAGCATATGCTACGGTTGAAAAGATATCTAAACTGTGCAATGTAATTTTTGGTTTACAGGTACGTTAATTCATTTGTTTAATAATAAAATTTAATAAAAAAGTAAATTAAAATGACTTGTACTTTTAGGTCACGATACTTATCGCCATAGTAATATTATGCACCTATAATTGTTCACCTAGCAATACCTACTGTAAACAGCCGAAGCAGAGATCCCTCGCGTCTACATACAAGTTTTACTTAGTTAGAGCGAGGAGTCAATGTATAGACTCCACAAAGGTTTAGCTATAAAGCAACTACTACATAACTAAACAAGTACCTACTTAATTTAAGTGCCTTCTTTTAGATTGCTTTTGTAAACCTTTTTATTGAAAATAAATATTATTATTATTATTAATATTATTTCACGTCGTACTGGTGACTTCATTTATAGGGCGAATTCAAGAGGTATGTTATTGAGTACATATAAAGCATAAATAATTTGAACTATTAGTATTTGTACACAACAATGTGTTTTTATTTCAGGGTACTTTCGGCGCGTCAAATTTTGTCATGTACATTCTTTTTATGGGAGAGTTCACCCTTGCTTTGTACGCAGTAGCGAATGCCGCGCAGAAGGCAAGCAAACGTGCAGAAAAACTAAGACAAATATTAGCCACGCTTCTTATTCACTCTGTAGAATGTAAGTACCGAAATATTTTAGTGGAAATAAGTGGTAGTACTATGTAGTGAAGTGGTAACACAGCAGACAAAAATAAATCTGTGAGTGGTAGATAAAAAAATATGAGTCAAAGATAGTAAAGGAATAAGAATCAGACCGGATTTTGTTTGTATGTCTTTCAAACTGGATTTTTTTTGAAACGCTTATCTGAAATATCCATGATGGCCATTAGATATTGTTTTGATTCCAGTAAAAGAGCAATACTATTCAACAAGGAATCTGTTACGCCTAGTCATGACCCACCCTATACAGTTGCAAGCCTTTGGTTCAATGGTCGTGGACATGTCTCTGATGCCAACGTGTGTTTCCATCTGCACTTCGTATACGATCACCGTGCTGCAGTTCCAAAATATTATTTAGATTTGTGGTATCAAAATTATTGTGTAAGACAACTCCCGAAATCTCTAGTGTCTTAAAGTACCTATCAATATCTGCGACACAGTTGAATACTTCAGCAAACTTTCTCCTACTATTTGTATACTCGATTTGTTTCCTGAATGAAAATTATTTTAATAATATAAACAACCTTTTCTAAGATAGGAATATATTTCAAAAATTTATATTGACGGATACTTTAAACCCTTCAGGAAAGGCCTTGTATAGTTTTTGATAATAAAACTTGTTTTGTACGCGTAAGTTATTTACAATTCTTAACAATCTCCCTTCATCGCTTAAACAAAAAAAACGCCCTACCTTGAAACATTGAATTAAATATTTTTACATAATATAATAGTACGCAAAGCCGTGAATTATTCCGGCAAAGTCGGAATAATTCACGCCAAGTAAAAGCAGGATTTGTTCCAAAGTTTAAAAGAGCGTTGCAAAAATGGTAACTGTCTGCAAGTTCGTTAGCGATGGGTGCGGCGTCAGCTACCCCTATCAGTTTCCTTCAGCCCTTCTAGTTTGAGCTCAATTTCCATGTAGATTTTTCATAGTGAGCTTGGATGTACGTGTACCTTTTAGTGGCACTCGGAACGGGCTTTCGATCAAGCAAAATTGTAAAATCCTACTTTGACGTATTGAAAATGAACTGCTTAAAAGTTAATGTAAAGTTTTCGAGAGTGGTTTTATTATAACCTTGTAAATCAATGCCCTGTATTTTTAAGAAATACTCAAACCGTAGTATTTATAATCTGGTAATCTTTAACACCAGGCAATATCCGATCTTCCGCTATCCGCTTATCCGATCTTCACAGAATTTGGTAGGTATACGGATAGTACTCTTAAGTTTTACTGGTTTGTTAAATGAAATAAATCGGTTAAGGGGTCGTGAAGTTATGAGGGTCCAAAGGGAGTAAAAAATATGATAGAGTTTTGTTTAGACATTCCAAAACCGTTTTTATTTTGACTCTAGGTCTATTAGTTTTTGAGTTGTTGTAAAAAATATAAAATTGGAAAACCCAGTATAACGTGAGCTACCATTTCTTGGAGTTTCAATGATTTTGTAGTTCAAGTAAGACTGGTAGGTACTTAGCTAGACGGCGATTTCGAAGCGATTTGCAAATTTTATTACAACCATTAGTCAATAAAAATTGTTTGGGTTTTATTAACCTGCGATCATCACGAGATCTCAGTTCGGGGCGAACTACTAGTTCTATTCAGTTGTCGCACTAATTAAAACGAGCGCTCTCTACGCGCGACAAAAAGAATTTACACAGACGCGTTTTCTCCATTTGAATATTACAAAATGAGATACTTGCCTGACAGTCTTGCAAAAAAAACTGTAAATAGTAGCAGAGAGCGGCGGCGATAAAATGAAAATGAGGGGAGGGGGCTCGTTAGCCAGCAGTCTTCTCACTGCTCCACACCAATTGTCGCAAGCTCAATATTTACAATCATCCATTAACAAAACCAACCTTACCGAGCTCGCGTTATGGTCTAAAGTACCTTAGCATATCGCCCGCATTTAAAAATGCCGTCGGAACAAAGAATGCATAAAACTCTGCAATACAAAGGATTTTCAGATATGTAACAGACTTAATATGTAATTAGATTATTCGTTTCTCGCTCTCCAAAGTGGTTCGTAAAGCTGCAGGAATGATTTTAAATAAAAAATAATACATCAAAATGTCGGAGAATGAACCAAGAATACGTGTACAGGAATACGCGTATATAGTTGATTCACAAGTACCTATGCTAATTACAGAAACATTCTTAAACCTGAGATATTTCCTTCAATGTATTTTAAGTAATTACTCGTCGCGCCACGCATTTGACTTATCCTCTGTGTAGCGAAAGCGCAATTTAATCTCGCGAGTTCGCTATCTGTATGCCATCTGTGTGTGAGCCGGTATGAATGGGGTCTACAAACAAACGCTATAGTGTCCCATCTCTAGTCAGGTGTCGTATCGCGCACACAGCCCGCTAAGCATGTCATAACTCAACACTGAGCTGCGAATATAATGATAAGGCATCGAGGAAGGTGATGAAACTACTTTTTTCTTAATTGTCTTCTCCCTAAATATTTATTCTAAGTTAAAATAAAACTGATAAGCAGTTTTCGGTTATGATTAATTTAACAACAGTCAGTAGCTTTAGGAAAAAATGGGCACTAAGAAAACTCAGAAAACCCAACCAATCATTGTTAAGAAAACTTTTATGTAGAAGTCAAGTCATAAATATTATGCAAAGCTAGTGCTGCACGAGTACAAAATATAATATAAGTAGGCATCAAAAGAGGCAACCAAATAAGAAAATTTATAGCTGTTTTTTAATAGCTAATTTATAACCGCCTGTTTGTTTACTACTTACATAATAAAAAAGGCAAAATGGGTACAAAGGCATCGCCAAAAAAACAAGATTCTCAGATTAATATTTTTTCGTAGTTGTAGCATCTCACCCACACCATCACATGCACACGCCGGTCTACAGAAAGAGCTCTCTCGGGGCAAACGTCGGACCTTTAATGGTAACTGCTAGCTCCGTGTTTGAATGAAAAATATGAGCTAAAGAAATGAAAATAGTCCAGCAGAACAGCGCACAGAATGCGGTGATTTTAAGCAGAGTAAAATGGTGTACGAGCTCACGTGCAAATGCGCATTAAAAAGAGCATATTTCTATCTGGTTTGGTACAGACGGTTCCTTATAGAAATATTTTTTTTACTTTTTGCACAAAAATGGGTTGCCATATAAAAAAGAAAACTTAACAAGTGTGAAGAAAGAAGCTCTATTTGCTAAGCAGCACAACAAGGAGAGCTGAAACAAGACGTTGAACTTTAATAAAGTAACAGATTATTGTACGTTTCTATTGTAGAGCAAGCGAAAAATACCATTGATGGTACAAGTGACACAACTTTGTATCCTTAGTACCATTAAAGAAAAATGAGGATATTCTCCCGTAATACCATTTTCTTCGGCATCACATAATTTCAGCCTTCTTAAGTTAAAAGATACTTCCTTTTTATTTTCAGTAATAATAAAATAGTGCTGATTGCAAACAACTTGCGCGGTTCAAATAATATTTCTCGAGCGCTACGAGACGTTTCGTAGACGCTCGTAGCAATGTGCTACGCCACGTACAAAATGCAACTTTACAACTCGCCTCGAATTTTAACATCACCGTTTTAAATGAAAGTCATATTTACTGGAAAATTCCACTAATTGACAATAAATAAAGACTACATTTTTTTAGCCCGTTTTTCCATTTGGTTCAGCCGTCAATACAAATTAGGTTATCTGCCATGGCGGTGTGAACGCGTGCAAATCGAGTTATGTGTTCCGGCGTCCAGTTAATTCAGTTCTTTCCTTTACTCTTCGCTGCACGTAATTGTCCTGTTTTGCATTTTGATGGATAATTTCGGCAGCAACTAACATGATTCAGAGTGACGGTCACACTAGTGATTATTTAAATACAATTCGCCTGTATTTATATGCCACAAGGTTCATTTTGAAACGTTCCATAAACTGGTCATTTTGTCAGTCAGTTCTACGTGACTGTATAATAAGCAAATAATAAACGAGCCTTTGAAATCAAGTTGATTTACACAACGTCGAAAAGACTAAAAACAATACACGAGTTGTAGTTAAAATAAAATATATATTTAGGTCATAGCGCACAAAGGTGCACGACCCTGACAAAGTAGAAATAGGTGAACGTAAAATGCAATACTTCAAAAAATTAAAAAAAGCTTAATATACCAGTAATACTATTAAAAATAACTGTTATTTATCGTGTAACGAGTGCGCCACATTACAACCATAAAGCTAGCCGTAAAGCCTTCGGACCGTGGCGGGTGGCGGCCGTTATTCCCACAGATGTTATCACGACATAAAATTCCGAAATTAAAACCTATAAAACATCGCGCCCAAACATGATTTATCTCGACAAATTATTTTCCGCTTCGATATTGGATGTCGTAAAGAAGATTGCTGTTTTATAGCAGGAACAGGTGATTGGGATTAAAGTTGGAACGGCAATAGGTCACGCGAGATAAGAAAACTCAATCTTTACACGACATTGAAGTTAAATAAAGAAAACTGCACTAAGACGAGGTAGGTTGAGTGACTGACTGCACATAATCTAGATATTTCAGTCTAGGTACGTTTATTTGGGTTATTAAAATAAATCATAATATTTTCAGGTCTGCGAACTCATTACTCTAATGGGTATTACTCATTCTGAAAACTTCATTTTCTCACTTCGTTGCAGTTTATTTATCCACAGAAATTCATTCCAACACGAATGTAACTATAGTAGGTGCCAAATAACACCGCAATACAGGTCATTCACCCACCTTCACCACGATGTCGCAAAATTCAATTTATGAATGGCTAATTCTGTCGCTTTCCATACAAACCTGTCGCTAAGACGGTAATCGCTCGAATCTCGTAGTACTGTTTGTTTACCATACATAAATTGAATTTTGCGACATCGTGGTGAAGGTGGGCGAATGACCTGTATTGCCGTGTTATTTGGCACCTACTATATATGTATGACGAGTTTACTTCGATATATTAGTATGGACAAAATCAAAAGCCTTAAAAGACGATTTTAGGGCACCTTTGCCTCCAGACGTGGCTTAAAATCTGCTGAAAGGACCCTAGGTATGGAAACGCCCAGAAGAAAATGCGACTATAACTGTCCAAATGCTAACCGCGCAGAAGATTACTTAACTTAGTTAATCAATAAGAAATATGCAACCCGCACTACGGTTTCTTGAGTAAAATGTAAAATAAATTACTAAAAAAACTCAGTGAAAGCGAAATACAGACTGCCGACCGGGATTTAACTTCAAGACTTCGTAAGAACTTGATGAGTCGTCCAAGACCGCATAGAATCCATTACTTAAATAAGCGGTGGCGTTCAAACTGCTTATTTCACTAAGTGGACCAAAAGCAGCGCCGAGCTAGGCATTTCTACGTTGCGTCATGTTCGTTCCTTTTTTTATTCTGTATTTTAAATAACTGTTGGCACCGCAAGTGTTGGCATTTTGCATTTTTCTGAACAATTTTTTTGACATCACTGAAATTATGGAATGGTTTTTTTTACAATTTGATTAAATAAAACGATATAGTGCTGTGAATTAAGTTACTTTAGGAAAATAAAAAACACAGGCGGACGCCATTTTAAAGAGTTCAACTCGCAATCTAGAACTGTTTTAAATCAGCGCGGCGGCGGTGCTTTGGTGGCGGCGGTGGGTTTTAATATAAATATTCAATTATTTGTAGGGACTGGGTTTTATTTCTTGTAGCGAAGTCAATTCGTTTCCTGTCAATTTGTAATTTGCATTTTATCATGACAAAACGCCTCTGAAGTGCGTTTACGTGCAATTTTCTCCCACGCACACTCACATCTTTATACAATGTATTATGAAAATTCACACTGATTTGAATAAATATGAGCGTAGCACGCTTAGCATAACATAGATGATATTATTAAGAATTCATAGCTTTGTAATGATCATGCATAAAGCTAAGCGTTCTACTGTGCAGTACTTATCCGTACCTACAGTATTAGTTGCATACTTACAGTGGACTTATATTGCGACATTGATGTACCTAGGTTTTAAAGTTCTATTTATTGATTTAGGAATGTTTTTATAGGTGACTGTACTTTATCGTGCGCGCGAGTTGACGACCAAAAAAAATAGGTAAAATCGGAAGGTGCTAACTCGCGCGCACTCGCAAGTTTGACGCTCGCGAGTTGACGAATAACTCGTCTTTGCCAATTTCAAAATTTGTTAGCACGTATGACGTATAAATCTGTCATTGTATACACTAATAGGTATATTGTATAGGCCGAATACTCAAACGCTACTTATATTAATTCATGCTTAAATTATTGCCATCTCCTACAAATGAGTAATACCAAACAGAGGCAGATAAATTTCAAGTGGTGTTTAAATTTTAGTGACGTTTCAGTATTTGGCCCCAAGTGTGATCATTTCAATGATATGTTTAAACTTTTTGCCGGTAAAAAAACCTTTAGTCTTAAAGACTCAAGGGTTTTTTATCGGCAATAAGTAGATAAATCTTAGGTTGTCTGTTTGTTATAATAGTCTTATTATAACAAACAGACAACATAAGATTTATCAACCCTTCTTCGCAGAATAACATAGTAGACGCCTTAAAAGTTAAGTGTAGGACCTAAGATATGCTTGACATTACTCTAAGCTTATTTTATGACTGGCCTGTTGAGATTGCGTGCCAAGTGGCATTGGCAGATATGAGTATTACGTACGGCGTTTATGTAAATGTTCCCTGCAGTAGTATCATAAGATTCATAAGCATATCATTCAACTGAGCAGTTTTCATTCTCAAATTCAACTATCAAAGCTTCTAGAGGAGAAACAATATAGTATCAAAAGTTCCAAGTTGTGATTTCATTATGTTCTGAGATAGCCCGTTAGTCCTAAATGGTTTTTTCAATGAGAATCAGTTCTGGAGTAAGCAGTAACTCGGCCTATTGCACAATATATTGCTTTAAAAATCAGCACACTAAATTATCTACTACATGAAGATACGTGAGGCATACTCATCTCAGCGTAGAGTGAATTCGCAAGTAGATTAGCAACTTAGTGCCGCGGTGGAGCAGAAACTGCCCAACTCCGCTCTAGATCGGACATTGTGGCTTTAAACCATTTCACTTTGAGCACATCCTTTTTTGTTCTGATACGAGTATTGCATTACTCTGTTTACGTTAAGTATGGTTTAGTACAAGATGTACTTATCAAAATGAATATAAATAGGTAGTTACCAAGAAATAGATAACAATTCTTTTAAAACTTTGACTCAATTATAAAAACTTATTTTTAACTTGCAAATTAACAACGGGCATAGTAATACGAATCTATTTCGTCCCAAAAACTTACCAAAAGTACCAACCAAGTATTAAAAGTGCCAAACAAAGTAAACCAAAATTACGGTGTAGGTATCAGACTTTCTAGAGAGGTTAAAGCTAACGAAGTCAAATCCCAATTCAGATTCTACAGATTAAAAACTAATAACAATGTGTGCTGAAAGTTGGAGTTAACGAACATAACGAGCAGTTCCAACATAACGTGCGACAAACAAGACTATTCCGAAATAGTTCTGGAGTAGCATGATCCAAACTAATGAGATTACAGAGTAAACTCGCAGCATACTCTCCAACGGAAATCAATGCGAGAACTGTTGGAACTTCGGCCGGGAGGGACGACCGCTCAATCAATTCCGTCGAACGTTGAAGTTGCCGAATATGACTACATTAGGTGGAGACTTGCAGGGTTATTCGGATTCATTCAAAAAACCTTTTCGGATCGATATCGGAAATTTCCGGAGCTTTCGAAGAACTCTATTTTAGATTTGAAATCGAAAGTTTGTACGACTGACTTTTCGATAACAGCTTTATGTTTTATTTATTTATAGAGACAGTTAACTAACAACAAGGTTAGAAACCACAAAAATTTGATATACGTACGTGTACACTAAAATTCTTCTTAAGTATATATAGCTAGCACATATTTGCCATGAGAACAAGGAATAGAGAAGTCAGAGCGCAGCAAAGACAGCAAAGGAATGAAACTTTACAACACTTCACAACATTGTGCAATTAGGGATGTATCAAATTCATTAAAAAATCAAAATTTCAGCACGCTCTATATATATAGGTAGGATGTAAAGTCAAAATACTGCACAAGCTACTGCAACATCAGTAGAGTTAAAAGTAAATAACTAGAATATATATTTTCTAACCGGTAGGTAAAGTAAGCCTAAATTGTATCTTAAATAAATAAATAAATAACCGAAGAAATATTTTTGGGGGCAAATTTTGTTCGAGCAAATCGGAATAATCGACTTGTTCCTTTGGGAATAATCGACGCAAATTAGAAAAAAATAGAAAATTGTTACCGACTAAACCTGCTACTGTAATTTTCAACGAAAGGACATTCGTTTTAGAATAATGTAAAATCCTAAAAATAAATTAAGCTGGTCGCAACGTGCAGATTTTACTCTTACCTAGTTTCCATTTTATTCTATTTCCTTTCTTAGTAGACTTCGTCGGCCTCGTAATGCGGGATCCTGTCGTAATTAAAAATCCTCCAAAGGTCAGCAAACAGACATTTTTATTAGTCCAAAGATTAAAAAATTCACGCAGTTTTTTTAAATTAAGACATTTACCTAAACTTGAAATAACCAACAAACAGGGTGCCGTTTCTTTTTACTGATTCTAACAAAAACACAAACCTAAAATATTGTATTATATATGAAGTATTTTTAATTGAGTACTGAGTTTTCTTCCAGACTTATTTTGTGTTTCTTCACGGTTGTTTAGAGAATTTAAATATACATATCATTGTTACAAATCGTATACCTAACAACGAACTAGTTCATCCTTCAATATATTTTATCAGACAAACCTGAATAGTGTACAGCAGATTTAAGCGATATTTTATTTCCCATAAAAGCCTACAGGTTAACACGTTACTAGTCATTCATCGACATATTTCAGGCAGGTTTTCTCCGAAGCGTGCCTGTATCAAGTTGAGCTTATTTTCTTCCACATTTTATTCTGACAATAACTATGCTTTATCTTTCAACATGTTATCGTGTAAAATGGGATAGTAATAGTTTCATTTTAGTGTTTTGTATTAGTTTCTGAGATTTCTAAGAAAATACTATTGATATTTTAAGCGAAACTCGGTTTTTGCAATATAAAAGAAGGTTCAATCGTTGCTTTAACAAGAAATATCCGACAAAGTTCGAAACTCAGGCGATTTTTCATCGTCAGTTCGGCCATATTTCAATCAGGACCTTATTTAATTCCGCCCTGGTGATTTTTATCGAAGATGGGAATGTAAATACAGCAATAAGTCTCCGAAATTCCTTATCATGTTCAATTTAATGCTTACCACCCACGAGGCTTTCAATATCGTTTCTTTTTAAAACATTTTTAACTTCCGTATTATTATTATCATTAAGATACATCAATTTCTTCACCCATCACAATTCTCAGGATAATTTCTCAACCGAGCAATGCAATGACCAGCGATTCCTATGAGCCACTTGAATGAACGTCGATTTAATTTCACCAGAGAGCGGACCGTCGTCGCTCGGGTTTGATATAATGCTCAACTAAATAACGCGGACATCTACACCCTACCCCCTCGGCCTCCTCTGGAGCGTCGCCTGTGTTCCGCGCTCCCAGATTAATCTTCCACATGCCTCAATGTCATCTACCGTTGCAAATGACGCAAAAAATAATGATAAACATGAGGAAACGTGGAGCTCGTTGCAGCATGAATAACTTGGTTCTATTCTTTCAGTTTCTTTGTTTCTTGAAATGCGCAAATTTATCTTTTGTATCGTGCTTACAAAATACAGAGTATTGGATGAATAGCCTGAGTTATTCTCTTTGTAGAAATAAGCGGCTCGATTCACCTCACAGGTTGACATGCGCATCGATTTGAATCTACGCCAGACCAATATTCAGCGGAGCGACAAATCAGCACTTCGATATTGCCTCCATTTGGGTACCACCTCAATATATGGAAAATCAGATTTTTCATTGCCACCGTCGAACGACACATGCGGTCTTCTCCCGCCGCCGCAAAACGATTTAATATTTACACAGCCCTTTCTGCTTTTAAATCACGCAAATTATAGATGTTCAATTAAATGAACACTTTGAACTTTATAATAGGCCATTTAAGGTCTTATCGGCTGAACGAATTGGCGATTAAATAACATTGTAAATTAAAGTTCAGGCGCCGTAATTAACGATTCATTTTTGTTAATATACGACCCAAATTTCTTTCATGAAAGTACTTTTTATTAGTTTAAGAAAAAAATGATCTTAGTAGGAAGGTTAACCTCTCAGGTGTAGGACATTTTTATTAAAACTCAAGTACCTACATTTCCTGGTATAGGACCTAAGTAGATACCGAAGCAATAAATTGAGACATGTGGATAGGCAGTGTATCTACAACGAGCATCGTCGTGACTTTTATTAGTTTGTTAGCTTATCTAGTCCCGCCCTTCCTCTGTTTTGGTCATGATTAGGTGCGCCTCGGATTTCTTAGACATTTGCCACACAAGGAAACTCACGTAACTAACTAAACCTTTTGAAAATGACCGTTTTATTAACTATGTAGTAGTGTAAAATTATACTAGACTGTTAAATTCTAAAGAAAATAATTCTGAAGTCTCACAAACTAACATGACAAGGCCAATCAGATACCATAAAAATCTAAAGATGTAACCACGAAATGGTAACCGGTGATAGAGAAACGAAAAATAAAACTGAAGTAGGTACCCACAGCACAATGAAAGCTTTTATGCAATAATGTACGTAAATTGGCCATGATAATGATGCTGATGGTAGTAATCTTGCCTGTGAATTCCATCAGTAGAAATAAAAATAGTAAGCCAGGTTATCTCTCAAAGGCACTCCCAGCTTAGGATATAAGATGATAATTACACATTCTCTGTGTCTGAAGCAATATTGCTTCCGTCGAGAGTATCAAAATCTACCCATTAGGAAATGAAGGTATGTTATAATCGATAAATACTTGGAATAATTTGAAGACATCTCAAGAAGCCTGTAGGTACTTGTAGAAGATATCACCAATTAGTATGACTATATGGGATAATATAAATCGCAACGACTTTCTTGCTCTTTAATCGTAAATACAAGTAAAACCAAAAATAAAAACAGGTACAGAAAATTCCTTATAGTTCCGAGGTACGTCCTAAGCCAGAAACATATTGGAGAAATATTTTTTTCGATCAAAAAAAATCTCAAAGATAGATGAACCAGTTACCTCTAACTTCCTGAGTTTGGATCTAGATTTTTAAGACAAACTATTTGGTTAAAAATTTGATAAATACAGTACCAACAATTGTTTGAAGTACACACGTCCTAAGTTGTTTTCTAAATTATCTTCAAAAACTGCTAACTCACATATTTTGAATGGCGCAGTGGTCGCAAGTGCCACGGTGAAGCGCATACAGTTTCGAACCTTATTCCGACGATCTTATGACCGCAGTTAAAAATTACACTAGTTTTTAGAATGGCGCGGCAATAAGCCTCATTAGTTGATAACATTGTATTTATCACACTTTACAAACGCTCTTTTTGAATAACCCTCTTAAAGTAGTATCTGTGGAGAAAACTGCGCACGTCTGATTTTACCACATCATTAAGATCATGCCTCTGACATGTTGAAGAACCCGTCATAAACAAGAACCCTCTTTAGCTGTAAGGTTGTTAGTTACAGCGTTCCGTATCTGTTGAGATTTAATTATATTCACTATAATTCAATTCCGGGACCAGGAATATAGTCGCTTAGCCAATTTAGTCTCTGACGACAGTTCTTGAGAGCCTTATTGGCTTAGCGACTAAATTCCTATAGGAAATAACCTGTTGGCGAGGCCGAGCAAAGACCAAGGTTTAATGGCTATCCTAAGTCTTTGGTCTTTGTCTTAATATCATCATGATTATCTTAATAGTTAATTATAAAAACTATTTGATTAAATTGAAATTCAAAACTAAACATTACTATTTTGATTAGACATTAGGTCTCTGTAGGTACAGCCAGTAACAAAAGCAGAATAAAAAGTTGAGCTTTTAAAATCCAAGTAAATGCAGTCGTAAAACTTAGAAAAGATATCGCAATACAAGATGTTCTTGCTCTAGCCAAAGATCTAAATAAACTCTTGCAAACATCTAAAAATAACCAACATGTTAAAATAAACTTTAATTCTCAAAATAGGTTGGTTATGTGCAAAAAAAACAGCTTCAGAATACGTTTATTATTATATTTGCGCAAACAAAACTTCGGATCTATTCGTGATCATCGTTTTTGCTTCAGGAAAGAATGGTAGGATGTTTATCCAGGAATCCAGACTCAGTGTCAATATGCTTACCTGGAATAAAATAATACAAGAAATCATATTTCATTTATCACAAATGGAAAGTTTACGACGCCTAATTGTGTAGCATAAAAAAAACTAGCGCGTAATCGTTCTTCTTAAAAATGGCGAGGCCTATAGTCAAGCAAGTAGACTTCTTCAGGGTGAAATGATTACTATGAACAAACCTTGTTCTGATCCAACTGATGATTAGTTTTTTTAAGTTATTGCATAAATAGATTGTAATAACACTGTTTTCCGAATAAAATACAATTCGGAGCGCCAAGTCTGAGTTTTGCTTTCAAAATCTAATCGAAAATCGAGGTACGAATTCTTATAATGTTTTGAAATAAAATCACGGTTGCGGGTGAATCGAAAACTATTTTTCTCGACACAAAAACTTCGAACGCAATCCTTAATTTTTAAGTTAAAAAACTCACGACTCTGTTATAAATAAATACTCACTTTAGTCTCTGCTCTATATGAAAAGCAATGCGTGATGCCCCTGTTCAGTCCTTGCAGGATCCCGAACACGTCTCCAGGGCCTAGCAGTTCGTGTGTAGTCTCTGTGAGATCCACTCGCACTGACACCACAGACACAGATCCCGATGCTATCCAATACATGCGGGTTTCGCTGTCCCCGGCCACTACTATGTAGTTACCTATAAATGGGCATCGAAGTTTACTACTCTCGGCTCGCCGCAAAACTTTTATGCTGGTTCCTGCCACTACTAATGTTGTTACATTAGTAGTGGCAGGAACCAGCATAAAAGTTTTGCGAAGCGATGCAATAACTAACATGATATGATATACTTACACAAAAGCTTGAAAAATTGCTGAACAAACTGCCTGAGTAACTTGAACAAGTTTTGTAAAAAACATGTTGACCTCCGTGACTCAAGAGAAAATTTCTCAAATAACATGTTTGTAACAATAATTGAACTTCTGTTAATTATTGTTTTTAACATTGTGTTTCAATGTTTTTACCTTGAAAGTAGACAGTATACTCCAAGACTCCAGTCACTTGTCGAAGAAACGGTTCACCGGTGTCAGCGAATAGGTAACAGTTTCTAAGGTGCTGACCGAACATTGCCGACATGAGATCACATCTCTTGACATACGGTGTTTGTTCTAGCAATGCTGGTAGCTGTGAAAACAAATCGTCTGTTAATTTGTTTGATCCTTCCTTATCATCAGCAAAGTGTACTGCTTTTTCATTGATACATTTTCATAAATGATGTTAGGCCGTCGCTATGAATTTAATATCTACGATCTTTAAATTATACTTTCAGATTGTTTCCACTAACTTGCTAGAAATGATTACTCGTTTATGTAAGCAAGCTACGACATAAAAATAGTCTTGATATGTATTGATTTAGAACAATAATACAATTTGTATGTCTAGATGGCGAAGTAGCTCAACTCGATAGAAAGTGTAGGTATGTAATGAAGAGTAAATACCTGTCGGCCACGCTCAGTCACCCAGAGTTGGTGCACGTATACCCACAGTTTTTTCAGTTGATATCCTTGGGCAAAATAAATATAATTCTAAGAGCAGAATGCTAAAAAAAATTTCGTATAAAAAGTAGGTTTATTATTTTATGAAGACGGAAACATACCTAGTTAAGTGGGTACCTATTATTATATAACCCGTAAATATTGTTCGAGTGCTGCCCTAGCTATTTTATTTTGTTAATCGGATATATTTGAGCCAAGGTTCAGTTTAATACAAGTTACTCGTAGGTAGGTACTTAATTAATACGTTGTTTCGTACCGAAACAGATTCGGATATTATTACGTCGAATTTCTATTGTTTAATGTGTGGATTTTCTAGAGACATAATCTAGAGGGTAGATCATAATAAGGTGCATTGGGGTAATTGCAAAAATGGGTATATTCCGAAAATCCATGAAATCTAGTAACATAATGCGATATTTTCCTGTTGGCAACATTGGTCTAGACGCCATCTTGATTGGCATCGCCGTGACAGTCCTATATATCCTCGTGCCAACAGGAATATATCGCATTAAGTTACTTGATTTTATGGATTTTCGGAATATACCCATTTTCGCAATTACCCCAATGCACCTTACTTTGATTATTTCTATTGGCTGTTACGGTGTGCCGCCTATTGTATTTCAAAAAGGTGATAAGTAGCGACACCTAGCAGTCTTTTCTTACTCCTTAGAGGACACGTGCGCGCGCATCTTTGTGGTTTTTCATCCAGTGCCACAAGAACCTAGACTATCAGTGATCGTTCCATCATAGACAAATACCCACAATCTGTAAAATCCGCCTCCAGAACCTATGGACCCTTTAAGTGCGCTGATTCTCAGTGCAAACAGGTACTCGACCCTTGGATCCGCGAGATTAATAAGATCAAGTTAGTTGCACCCTAAACAGCCCTACTGAAATTCCCGTACACCGTAAGTAAACCATTAACAGTTCAGCTCAAATTATTTTAACTTACTTGATAGTCCTTGATTTTTCAAAAAGTCAATGAGAACTCCGGTATTTTTTTCATAACAGTTCAGCGCATGTTTTGTGGCGTAGGCTACTTGTATGGCTGTGGCGACCACCAAGGCTGCCAGCATTTTGCCACAGATCAGAATGATGGCTAGAATCAGCATCGGCAATAAATCTTCTATAACAAACTCGTCACCTCCTGTCATGGTCAATTCGGAGACTACGACGTAGAACGAAGTGGTATAGTCCCATTTGCGTTGAGGTGTTACTCTGTCGAAAAAGGTGACCCAAATAAACATTGATAAAATTTTGTAGGGTCTTAGTTTACATTTTATGCCCTTGACGTATAGGGCAACGTAACTTTTCGGTGTCATAGCTTGATGCTTCGTGTAGAACCTTTTCAAACGAATGAGTCATAGCGTGATGCTTCAATCTTCACGCATTTTTTCGTAGTGTGCGAAGATTGTTTTATTTGTAAATTGCTTTAGTTTGAAAAGGTTTTACAGTTGCCTATATTTTAGAAGGTTGAGTCAATAGTCCTTACTATTGGAAAAGTTCTAGTTCTATTAGTTGCTTTCACCGAAAACTTATCAAAATATAACGTTCAATAAAATTGTTAAAAAACTTCGGTTGCAGTAACAGATCGTTAGCAACGACAGAAGAGGACTTGAAAAGTTTTCCGACTACAAGTTAAATTGCAACAAGTTGTCTTCCGGTGGTTTTTGCTGTACGAATTTGTTTGTATTATATTTCAAAATTCACGATGAATAAAATAACAGAGCAGAACACATTTTTTTTTTAAATAATAAGTACTGACTGACGAAATAAGGTTTTCAATCATGTCAAGTGCTTATTTAGTATATTAGTTAAAATATTTTTATTTTAAAACTGTACAAGTAGAATAAATTTCGTATTCTGCATTTTCTCCTTGCATAAAGGTGCATAAACTTAAGCTCATACTCGTAACATAAATCTTTAAAATCCTGGAATGTATTCCCAGCAACGGGTATTTCATTCGAATAAAAAAATACAGTTATACGAATGCGATTTGCAATGTGCAGATATTTCCGATATAACGAATGGAGTGCCATCGTTGTGCCAGTGGAGGTGCTCGCCGTTTCCGACACAATAAATCGTGGAGTGATTAATTTGCGACTATTTTCATTGGAGCGGCATCGGCAGGGACATTCGAATAGCGCTGCAATGTTTCATTTTAAAATAAAGAACAATTTATAATAAACGCGCACTACCGACCGGAACTACACTTTGCAAAGTTGATTATGAGATTAAAAACACAATTATTTCACATTTTTCACATATTATGTTAGCCACTTGTTAGCTTGTCTTGTCATGTTAGCGGGACTCCCATTCTACATTATTTATAATGTCTACTTGGTATAATGTTAAACACAACTTGTTTACTTCATACTCTTTGTGAGTGGTGGTCTTGACGAAGGAACAGTGGACCATGTATTTTTTAGTTGTCAAAAGTTGCAGACGTCGATATATGATATCACTAGCTGCCGCCCGCGACTTCGTTCGCGTCCCGTTGGATCCCGTTGATTTTTTGGGATAAAAAGTAGCCTATGTGATAATCCAGGTCACGGATAATATATATTCCAAGTTTCATCCAAATCGGATCGCTTGTAAAAATTTCATGTTACACGTAGCTTAAGAATGAAAATATTGTTTTCTTAATTTGTGTATTTACGGCCAGGTTGTGTACCCACCAACATAAAAAGGTTATATTCAAGCTGTCAGTTGTTCCATGTCAGTTGTGTTTTGCTATACCATTTCTAACAAATGAACGGCTGGACTGATGTTTTACTGAAAAAATTTTTTGGATGTATATTTTTTCCCCGGGAACGAGATAAAAAGTATCCTATGTGTTAATCCAGGTCACGGACAATATATATACCAAGTTTCATCCAAATCGGATCAGTAGTTTTTGCGTGAAAGAGTAACAAACATACACACATACATACATCCATCCATCCTTACAAACTTTCGCGTTTATAATATTAGTAGGATTCCTGCTGAAATCCTTCGTCCATTTTCCTATAAATGTATCCTCTCCTTAGCACATAAAATATTTACAAAGGGTTACCCCCTTTGTAAATATTTTATGTAAGTATATTTGTAGGTTTCATATAAAAAATTACTTTAAGACTATAGGTAGCTTCATGTTAGTCTGTTATTTGTATGTTAGGTTCCTCTATTTTGTATTTTTAGTTAGAATTGTGTTGTATTTGTTGATTTTTCTCATAATTTTGCTTGGATCCAAATTCTCCACCGAACATTACTTTTCATCACCGGTCATTCTCCATCGTGCTATGGTCTTGCTTGGATCCAAATTCTCCACCGAACATTACTTTTCATCACCGGTCATTCTCCATCGTGCTATGGTCTAACAAATGTGTCATTGGTGAAATTGCGGGCACCGCTGCAAAGGCCATTCAGACAAGAATTGAATTAAACTGAACTACAGTACTTACTCATCAATAAGATGCATCTTCAGTGGCCGTATAAAGCTTATAGGCGATGTTGGTATGAGAGTCAGCAGCCACATACACGTGAATGTATGAATCAGGAGGATTACCACGATGATTGTCATCACCAACTGTAAATCAATTGAGATGTTACACGAATAGGAATGATGTTATAGACAAGGTTCTAAACCATTACTTTTTTCCCAAACAGCACCTCTATCAGTTAGTCAAGCCCTGAATAGTTTTGATAAAGCTAGAAACCAACCTGTAAGCATGTCAAATTGTTCGTAAGCTCCGCTGAAGTCTGGTGGTAGAATTCGAACAAATACTTTACTCTGAACAACTTGTTGGCGCGTAAGTAATGCATCAACCTTAGAGGGCTCCTAAAAAGTTCATTTCCTTTGAAACGTTTTGGCATATAAATATAAAACTTTTAAAAGTAACATTTAAAAACTTTTTCGTCCAGAATGCCGAAACAAAATATCAATAAGTTTGTTTATTAGATAATGTATAGAACCAATTTTGAAACTTACTTTAACCTAGAAGGTTTCTTTACACGAAATACATTATTCGATGCAATCAGTTTTTAACTCATCGACCAATTACATTTTACAAACATATTTTTGCTTTCGCCGTAATGAGATCACTAACTAAATGCGGGGTATTTAAAAAACGGCAAACAAGTGAACGCAGTATTTATCTATACATCTATCTATACAAATATTATAAAGAGGAAAGGTTTGATTTTTTGTTTGTTTGTTTGTTTGTATGAATTGAATAGGCTCCGAAACTACTGGACCGATTAAAAAAATTCTTTTACCATTAGAATCCTACATTATCCCTGATGAACATAGGCTATATTTTATCCCGGAATTCCCACGGGAACGGGAATTACGCGGGTGAAACCGCGAGGCGCTGCTAGTGTATCATAAAACTTACGCAAAAAACAACGCGAATAGTTCCAGCGGTACGTTAACCAGAAAATCAGTCCAAACCAACATCTTATGCTTGAAGTAACGTCTTCGGCATCTCACGCCGTCCATAATGAAGTCACCATGTTTGTTGACGTAACCCTAAGGAAATTTAAATACTATAATGTCTCATAGGCTTAGAAGAAATGGAGATTTTTTTTTTTAGATTCAATGGGATTACTAGTATAAAATGTTTAGTATCCGGCAACAACTAATGCGCTTTATGAATATGAGAACAGCAATCAAAAATATCATACAAAATTAAAGTCGTACTAGCCATTGCTGCTTTTGTACTGTTAATCTACACAATCAGACCAATTAATAGTGCAATGCAGTGGGAATAAACTCGAGAAAATCACATGCTGCTTCAGTAATGCTCGAAATTTTTTATCTCCTGATTTGTACCGACCGATATTGGCTCGATTTATAGTACAAATATATATGTAGTATGACTCATTTTTACCGACTTGATATAACGAAGCGAATAAGTAGGTGTATAGGATTTTTTTACCTGATGCATAGTGAGGAAGGTCTTCAAATAGAAGAAAATATCAAAAAGCGCCGCCAGCCAGAACACCACGGAACAATCGTTCAACGTCACGATCTCGTAAAGAGTTAGAACGTAATTGGCCGTTGCCATAATAGAGGTTATGTAGCCGAAAGTCTGGAAATACGTAGCTATTTTAAAGGGTTTACAATAAGGGTAGCCAAACATACTGTTAAAAACAATATTATACTTTATTTCGCTCCAAAAATAAAGTATACTAAATACTGTTTTCACACCACACCGTCCACTCCACACCACACCTAGCACAAAAATAAGAAAGGAAAAGTTTTTTGCTACTGGTAAGTAAATATACATTTATGTACTTGAAATACTGTTTGTTTGGTACAAATACTGTAAATTTACCTGTTCTGGACGTCAAATGGCCTACGAATGCATTCACATTTTAATCAACGCCCTATAATTACCCAATCTCAATTAATCAACTGAGGGCGGACCGCTACGCCCGCAGTAACTATTGTTTGAACTGCGGTGTCTGCATCGACAAAAATAATCAGAAACAAAATAAAGAGGCCTGGTACAAGTATTCAACTATCTATAGATAGTTGAATACTTGTACCAGGCCTCATAACAAACAGTTCAAACGTTAGTCGAGAGTAACATTGTCGCAACCACTTGCCTGGGTCGTTTACGAAACTTTACAATATCATTATGATTAAACCAATCTTTCCCCCATTCAGGTTCTGGCTACTTAGAATCACCTCTCAACAGCTGTCAAAATTAATCACTGTTAAAATAGTACAATCTCGTTTGGTTTAGAAAATGACAAGGGGGATCTAAAGAGTATTCAAAGGCGATTCTAAGACAGTAAATCTTCTGCCTATATCTAGTATTTACGATAGGTTTACCTGATACATGAGCGAACCGGGCCGTAGTAAATTAGCTGGGCCTATAAGGCTTTGATACGTCATCGTGCTCGTCCCAGACTTGGCTTGGCTAATGTTTGATTGCGACTGCGAGCTTCGGACCGTCATCTGGGCTACAACGTGATAACTTGATCACAGAGCTGAAACAAACCAATCGTCGCCCGACAATGGTTGCAAAGTTGTAGAACTAGCTGACTTGTTTAATGGTAATAGTCAGTTTATAGGCAGACTATGTAAAAGGAGTAATGAAAAAAAAATAACTGCATTAGCAATGACCAGAATACACCTTTAATATTATGCTAAATGCTAATTTAAAAGGTGTGCGGAGTATATAAATACTTCTTAGTGTTTTAGTCATAGATAACAGAATCTAACACTGTCATGCATAACACAATTTTGAATTCGATAAAACCATATTTTTGGTTAGTAATTCGTTTCATACACATACAACAATAGTCGATCGAGTAGCCGTTTTGTCAACTACAAACTAAAACCTAGTTCTTATAAAGGAGATCGCCAATATGCTGTGTCGCCAAACGGAACGGGAGGTACATTGGGTAGTTACCAAAACTGATACGATATTTGAACGGTATTTTGATTACATACTGGGAGCTTCAGATCGACTTGTGTCACTTTTGGAGTCCACTGCGGAGTCCAATGATATCAACTCCACCTCAGAATCCTCTGAAAAATTACAATTAGTGATCAAACCGCTTTTAATATAATTTCGACTATTAATATCTAATATTATAACTATGTCACTAGAGTTGACCACTAACAACATAAAAAGAAACGTATTTACCCGAAGAGCTACCTTCGCCCACGTCCATAGTTATAGGCAAAATGTAATTTCTCGACATTTCGAAGGCCTTGTTCAGGGGCTCTTGTATCTTCGGATAATACTTGACTAAGCTGAAGAACGTCTGGCTCGGGATCATAAGTAAATCGAGACTTCGGCTGGCGTACACTGTTACTTCGGAGCAAGAAATTGGTTGCTGGAATACATAAGTAGTATATTTTGACTCAAGCATAGATTTTTGTATGAAAATCTCTACTCAAATCTATACATGAGTAATGATTTCTTTATCAGGATACGGGCCTTAGTGTTTATTGTCAGATGACAGACTGACAGTTGTCATTCATACCACAAATATCACAAATTTAATCCGAGCCTAATGAAGAGTTTGAGGGCACCTATTTCAGAAGTGATCCAGGAACCTATACCTGAAACACCTATCTGACACTCTACTAGACAAGGACGAGCTCTTATTCGCCTGCAAGAAACTAGATATAGTAATGTGATAGTAAAGAACAAATAAAAAAGATCAGGAGTAATAAAATTTGTGTTAAAAAAAATTGCCAGAAAGAAACTTACACCCGTAAAGTTCCCAAACATGCCGCCAGGCCCCATACAAGTTATCATTTCGTTGTATGATGTGAGCACGTCTACCTGTAAAGTTAGTCAAGTTATCCAACCAACCAATACTATAATTTTTTTATATGGGTACTAAAGTCCCAAATAGGCAACAACACATCTCTAGACAGTATAAACGGACGGGTTCTTGTCGCCTGACGATTTCTATAAGCATTAGAGGACCACTCGGTATAAAAAACAGTTGGCACATTCTTAGTATTTAAGTGACATACCTTCCCTCTATAAATTATATAGATGCTCGACTGAACATCCCTAAACTGTATCACAGTGTCTCCTTTCAAGAAGTACATCTCTTTCAAATGCTGCGTGATGACTCTGATAAAGGACCTTTCAACTTTGCCAAAGAGTGGTACTTCGCGAAGAGCTCGCTCGTACATGAATACTAGAGTATCTTCCATCAGAGCTGAGTTCAGACGACGACAGATTTGCTGTAAGTACAATAAACTGTAAGCCCCCGAACTTATGAAGAAACAAACCGTCCGCCAAACCATTCGCCAGAGCATTCACCTAGCGAAGCGTCTGAAACCGTTTTACCTTTAAAGGAGCCTCTAACTTATGAATTCGAGGATTCCGAGGGTAAAAGACCTACAGCTTTACCACTAAATCCGACGTAAGTTTGGAATAGTTACGTCGTGTTTTGTTTTTGCATTCTCAAGCAATTCTAAATATCAACAAACATATATCTACTGCAAGCTTACACAGGATTTATTAGTTGATTGTTTTAATGGGACCCTCTATTTAAATAAAACTGTATCAAAATTGGAACACCAAATTGGGAATCTCGATTTCGACCACCTCCATTTTAAAAGTTGGTAAAACAACATTAATAGAAAATAGTTTATTTTCGAAAACCGTCAAAAATCTAAATTCAAACAACTGTCATAGTCATAACAATATTTTTGGCTTTTCGATACATAGGTAAATTTGCAAAATGTATTGTAAAATACGTACAAATAATTAAAATACTCAGTTCAATTCATTTATTCTTCTTAATTAAAATACTGTTGGATTGATTTTGTGCAAAAAATGGGAATATAACACCTGCGTCCCTGTAATGAGATATCGATCGAAAATGACGTGTCATCATTTATCTCTACCGATCTTCCTGACATGCGTGAAATGAATAGAATCATTTTTTGTGACGTTTACAAGTCCAATAATATTAACATGCCAAAAATACTATATTTCATTTTTTACCAATAAACCAGATGTAAGATCTGAATGGTTACCATGATCACAGATTATATAATACTACACTAGCCATGATGCAGTAATTTGTACTGTCAATATGAAAAACAAAACACGGTGTAACTATCCCGAATGTAACTATACTAGCTTACGCCGTATCTATTTGCCAATAAAAATCAAATTTTTTATTTCATTTTCACCATTCCCTATTAAAATCAACCCTAGAAATCTCGAGAATACGTAATACAAAAAAAAAAGTAAAAATATATGAAACTAACTTGCGGATTGCTGCCATTAGTTCTCTTCCACACATATTCGAAATATTTCAGAGTTTTCGCAGTTAGCATCGGATCCACATTCTCTTGGTACAGAAAGTTCGCCAGGTCTCTTGTTTTTTCCTATGAATATACGAACTCGTTAAAACTAAATAATTAGGGACCGTAGCTTTATCACGAAATAATTCGTGAGCGAGTAGAAGCCCCGTGAACTACAAACATTCGAGTTACTTACTAATATTTTGTCGATAGGTAGGTAAGCAATATTGGTATGGATTCTCTTGTTGCATTTTTCTAAACTAACCTAATTTGACAGCACATAATACAAAGAACAAATAGCAAAAGATGCTGAACAATATGGTCCTATTTAATGACCGCTGAAGATGTCGCATCTTTACTCTGACATCATGCAAGTGACAATGACAGGGGATTATAAATACTAGCAGTAAAAACAAATTGACCATCTAAAAGAATCCTTAGCAGGCTCATCTGATATCGTTTATAGCCAGCTCCGTCCAGTCCTTTATGAAGGTTTTATAAAGACAGCAAACATACAACTCCATATTTACTTGTATCAGTTTAATGGTACACTTACAAAACACTATGCCGTGGTATTAAAATGATTTAGGTTCAGTACAGTAAGCGTAATGTAATAGAGTATGTAATAAGAAAATGGCTAAGTAAGAGTCGAACTCGCTTGCACTACACAGTTTTTCGTAACTATCTCTTATAAATTGACACGTTCATATGTGACAAATGTGCAAGCGCACTTAAATCAAGTCGCAAGTTTTTAGCAGGCAAGCAAATAGAATTACTTAGCTAGTATCAGCTTTTGATACTAGTCAAAATAGAGGTCTGTACCAAGAAGGAAAAAACTCAAAACGATGATTTGACCAAAAGTTTAAACAGCTGCGCCGTCAACGTCGCTATCCATCAAGCCGAATGAAGCAAGCTGTGGCAGTTTATTAAGGGTCCTTCTAAGGAGAACGATGAAGGATGAAGTTTCTAGTTAAAACATAATGATTAAAAGATAAATATAGACTTGATTTGTCTCTTACAGTATGGTCCAACAGAGCATGTGCAGCAGCCGAACGCGTGGACGCAACGTATCCAAACATAAACGCGAAGTACAGAAGCCCAGTCAACTGAAGCGTTGACATCAACCACACGTTCACTAAGCCAGACACCATCACTGGAGTGCATCCTACACCTGGAAGTATATAGAAATACTTTGAAACAGTACAGAGTGTAAAAATATAACAAATATCTAAATGATCTCGATGAAACAAAAAAAAATTACTAAGGGCCGGTTTTTTGATCTCTAGTTAACTCAACTAATGGTTAAATTTGTATCAACGAATTGTCAAACTTGGACCAAATTTAACCATTAGTTGAGTTAACTAAGGGATCAAAAAACCGGCCCTTAATTACACTCCTGACGGAATAGCCCCGCTTCACTATATGCAAAATACTGTACGCCTTCTAGGAAGTTTAAGGTAGGTTAATTGTTTTTATACACGATGGATTTGATGTTAAATACTACGAGTATTTAACGAGGTAAAACAAGAAATGTAGATCATCGACAAATACGATTTCCACAGAAGAATTTTCTGAACAACATTTCAAAATACCTTCATGCGCCAGGATTACAGCCTACTTACAACCCATAAGCTTTGTCAACCGCCTTCAGCAGGTATATAATAATGTAATACCATCTCAGAACGCTTATAACTTCCACACGAGTACGGTAAATTAAGCAAAACTCCGCAATAAAACCTCTGCTGAGCTACTTCTGAGAAGCTTGCTTTTACGAGTTAATATATATTATAGAGTTTCTTAGAGCTCGTGTGAACTCTAAATATTAACTAATTAGGCCTTTAGGATCGGAACGACCACCCTGACTACAATGATGTCATAATTGCTTAATTGTCATAAAATAATGAACCAAACAAATACTGACTCTCCCATCACGAGTGAGTGATGAAAAGCATAGAGATTTCGTTTCTTACCGACGAATATTTCGAACACCCAGTAGAAGGTATAAACGTATTCTGTCAATGCATCTGTAACCAAAAGTTTTTTGACGTTTAGAATATTACGATACAAGATGTATTTTTTAAATGTATTATTTATAACATCACGTCGACTCGTGGGCTAAACCTGATGAGGGGGAAGTGTTTCGCCACTTAAGTCTTTGCGGTTTGGACAAAGTCTGCCTCGGCCACTGGCAATCCACCTCGCGTGGAGAATCAGCAAAGCAATGTGAAAGGCCTTAAGGTTACACTAGTCACCCACCTTTCCATACAAACGTGAAAGGGAAACTACTCCACTACTCCAAGGGAAAATACAAGCTAAAAATACTTTCCATACGAAAGTTTAGAAACTTGTATTTTTTAAATGAATACTTTTTTACGGTTTGGGGTGTATACAGACATAGATTATGACGAGATAAATTGATTATAATCCTTAGTTTTGGTTGGTCAGCGTCATACAGTGGAGTAGTTACCCTTCCACGTTTGTATGGAAAGGTGTGCGACTAGTATAACCTTAAGGGCGAGAGGAGTCATTAACTTTCGTCGGCTAGACACAACCAACAAGTTTTCCCAAATAGGTTTGACGTCAGCCAAGCGGCCGGTCATAAAACATCATGCCAAATCTTTATTAACATGGTGGTACGAATAAATCAAATACGCGATGTTAGGCCGTTCCCCCAAGGCGACGCGCAGGCGCAGCGCACGACCGACGGCTGATAGAAGACTAAGAAATGATACTAAAATATCAATTAAACAAACTCACATTTCACCTCATGCTTGTTTCCCAACAGGATCATAGCCCGCGTACAATTTACCATGACGTTGTGCGAATCGTCTGTCAAGAACGGCCGGCACGAATGAATGAACACAAAAGCAGTGGCTACGTTCACGATTGTCATCGCTATAGGCAGAAACTTTAGCAGGACAACGACAGGATTCACTCGCATAATGTCGCTCTCCCAGTAATAAAAAGCGCCAGTTACTCTTGCCACCTAAACAAAGCTTATCTTTTGATTTCGCCTTTGTCGACCGCCGCCTACACGGCACATGATTTAACGAATAAATGTTTTCTTACTCTATTTATAACAAACAAATACATGAAATGGGTCTGGATGAAAATATGAGTCCTGCGGGCCTAAGATGCGCACCGCGAGATATTTGTCATGTCGTTCTGTCAAAATGTAAGCATTTTGCACCAGTTCAGGAACTATTGCATTATCTGTGGTAATGTTGTCGAGATGCCGCGCCTTTGAATTTTCAACTTTTGACATTTCAGCATGACTATTATCTCGTCCTCAGAGAGGTACGACGACTAAGAAGTGTCAAAAGTGTATATTATGGCGCGTTTTGTCGACACCATTAGGTACCACAGATAATGCAATAGTTCCTAAACTGGTCCAAATGCTTACATTTTGACAGAACGACATGACAAATATCTCGCGGTGCGCATCTTAGGCTCGCTGGTCTGTGCTTGAAATAAACGATTTTTTTCATGAATACTACTAAAAATGTGAGCATGTACTAAATGCAGTTTTTGGACGTGCCTCGCGAATTTAGGAACGGAATTTGATCTAATATAAGGACACAACCGAACTCATTGAAAAACTCAACTTCTTGTACCCTACTGATTTACTGGGGACTTGGAAGAATCAATATTAATTATAAAATAAACAGGACGTGTGCACTCCTCCTTTTACTAAGAAAGCGCCAATGGACTAGGGTCCATTGGCGCAGAGGACACTACTTATAGGAACGAATATTCTAAATTTAATGTTTCCAATAAGACGTTGTACGAATACATGTTTAAAGAGCTTTGATGAGCTTATTGTGAATCACTCAATCCTTTCACAAAAGAACAGACACGATTGAATGGGGATTGTCTTTGGCAGCACGCGCTTTGTTCTTTTGTTCTCCTAGCGGTTGTGGCCTAGTGGAAGTCACACTGATATCTGATACCCAGGTCGTGGATTTAATTTAAACTCTGGTTTACTTTCTAGGCGTACCAATAAATACTGAAAGAACCAGTCACACCAATATCTGATTTACAAGCACTTTGTTAGTTTAAATTTTGGTTCATTCAAAGATATAGGTTAACGATTCAAGTTAAAGTCGTATAATATCAATAGATACC
Source organism: Eulithis testata (assembly GCA_947507515.1). Classification (NCBI taxonomy): domain Eukaryota; kingdom Metazoa; phylum Arthropoda; class Insecta; order Lepidoptera; family Geometridae; genus Eulithis; species Eulithis testata. The sequence goes on along the minus strand of OX382203.1, from coordinate 7,541,886 downwards.
TCAACATCCGCGAAATTTCCCATGAAACCATAGCACAAAATGAATATAGAGTTTTTGTGAGCACTCTCGGTGGAGTGAGAAAGTTTCGGGAACATTTGATTGCTTCGGATAACTACATTACGAAGTGTATAAAGCTGTTTTCTGTTGTCTTTGAGTTAATAAAAAATAATAGGTTAAAAATGATCTACTATATGAAGTAGACCTATACCAAAAATGATAAATCGTTTCGATAATAACAATCAATATATCATTGACCTTGTTTTAATAAAAGCATAAAATACAGTAATTAGAACAATGAATCCGATTCATCTTTAGGCCATTCAATGAACTATTTGGTCAACGAAACATATTTGTTACCCATGTGAAATTGAACGTTGTTTTCTTACCAACAAAATCCTATTCATCCTGTAAATATCCAGATCGGTACTGTCGTTCACGATCCTTACCTAGAAAAAAATACTCTGAACATCAAGCTTGGTTTTAATTCCACAAAAAGTGTATCGATATCTTCTCTATAGATATGCCAGCTACGTTCAAAGGGCTTAGACTATGGCTTAAACGTGTTTGTCTAAAGGCAGACACACAGTGTGATGCAAACGCACCGTGTGGTTGCAGTACGGAACTGGTAGAGACGGAAAACTGGTTACTTCTGTCTATTGCTACATAGGTCCAATGTATGTAGAGTTGCACTGCCACTTTTTTACATCAATACCTTATTAAGATAATTCGGAGCTATAACGTCAGACTAGTAAATAAAAAAGCTCACAACATTGCAAATGCGGAAAAAAACGGCGAACTTTTTGGCTTGCCATTATGGATTTCATTCATGCAAGTTTCTCAAAATTCATAAATCTAGACCGTCCTTAAATCCATTTCAATTACCGATTCAAAGCACCTCAAACAAACACCTGCTTCGACTGTAACCGTTGTAAGTTGTTAAGCTGTTAATTTTCGGCGGTAAATAAATAAATAACAAATGATACCGCACCGCGAATCTCTGGTGACAAGCCTGGGTTTGTCAAGTTTATTTGAAGGTGTGTGGCCACCATTAGAGTTATCTATGTATGGACAGACAGCGTCATCCGCTTACCTCACTATTGTTTACTATCTAAGGCGAGCAGAGTAGCGGTTCACTCATAGGCATCGATAAACAACCAACCCTACTCTCATGTAGACTTATATTTCAAACGAAGCTATAATAATCAAATAAAGAAGTTTTTTACCAAAGATATTCGCAAAAATGTACAATGCAACATAATTATAGATACGGCGCATAGTGCATAGTGTTTAGAGCTTTTTATGAAAGACTTCGTCCGGGAAAGTACTACCACAAAGTACCGGGAAAGCACTATCAATTTGTCCTACCAAGCAGTGCTAAAGACAAGAAAATATTTAATCTGTTATTTATAAAGGCTTTTTCTCATAAAATGATCCAGTGTTGTAAATAAATAGTACATACTAAAACTTATTAAAACCTATTGGGGTGTTTATCAATAAATTCAAGGGTTGTTCACTCACCAGTTGTTCAAACGGAAAAATGCTGATGATGTCCAAAATAAAGCCATGCTTCAAGTACCGGGTCATGATCAGTAACGGATGGGTCACAAGCAAAGACTTCTCGTTGTAAAATGCCACGTACGACATTACAATAATGTCGGTGTACAGAAACAAATCCGACCAGTTGTAGATCGCGAAGTGCTTGTGTTGTTTTGTCTGGTAGAGAAATAGATGCATTTTTATGGTCAAGTAAGAGTTGTTTAAACCGATCGAACAATAGCGAGTAAGTAGGTGCAAGCACGCGACTGTACTTGTAGCCGCCACTCGAAACATTATACAGAAGTAAACAAAAAAGAGAACATTCAAAAAACAATAATTTTACACAGTAGTTGCAGCAAGTGGATGGTATTGAGAAGAAACATTTTAACAGCATCAAATTTTGGCAAAGTAATAAGCGTAAATTTACATAATGCTGCAAAAACTTAGTTAAAAATTTGCTCTATAAAAATCCTCTAGACAACGTAGAGTCTATAAGACATGGAAAAAATATAATATGAAAAAATTAAAAAAAAATGCTATAAAACAATTAGCAAAACAAGAGAATATTTATCGATGTAAATATTCCATACCTTGGGGCCACACTGGATGGTGCCATTGATGAAAAAACAATAGTCGAAGTGAAATGTACCATTACTGCTATAAATAAAACTTGGATTCGAAAAAGCAGTAAAGAAAAAAAATACCTTTTTCTAAAAGAAAAGTACCTAGAAATTAACAAGAACCATGACTGGTACTACCAAGTGCAAGGTCAGCTAAAGCATTTTACGATAAATTAACAAGAACCATGACTGGTACTACCAAGTGCAAGGTCAGCTAAAGCATTTTACGATACATTTTTACATGCAGCTTTAAGCTTACACGAGCTTAAGCTTGTATTGAACTTGATAGTGTAGTCAGTACACGACTTGGTATGCTTCAAGTTGTTTAAGTTTCTATTGCATCTAAATCTTAAAACTTGCACGCTATTTTCATAATACACTTGTAGGTACGGTTCTGAAATGCTCAACTTATATAAAAGACTTTAGCGAAAACTTTAAAAACTAAGGGGTATATTCATATTGGTCTTCTAAAGCTGAGCTAACTAAAATTATTGTTAAATCTCTTGTCATCTCCTTTCATTGTCATGCAAGTTACAACGATAGAGCATTTTTTAAAGCGGCTCTAAAATGACAGTTGAATATAAATAAAGGGTTGAATAAGTTTAAAAAATATGGCGGCACTTGACCTATTTCCTGCAGGGTGTATACGACAAATACAATTTATACAGGTGTTCAAAAAAAAACCGGAAACATGTCAAAGTTTCAGACCTTGTTTTCGATCAACACTTACAAGGATTAAAAAACTGCATACTTGTTTAATGGGTGAGCCTAGTAAAACTAATATAAAAATACACTTACAGCAATGTTGTAAGGCACCACCATTATGTAAAACAACGCCACTAGGAGTCGCATAGCGCACCAGAACTTCAGGAAAATGCCATGAGGAGTGATACATCCTGGCAGAAATATGTATTTAAGATGCCTGTAAATTAAATAAGAGGGTTTCAGTGTTTTTTTTATCTTTCATTTAGGCCTTTACATCTATTAAAGATGATTTATACAGCGTCAGGAGGCAACCTATGCCTACACTTAACGGGACACTGTAGTGCCTGGGACAATGTTTAGATGGAGTAGGCTTACCCAGCAACTATAGTATAGGTAATATTATATAGCTGACTAGGCTGAGTACAGGAATGACAAGGTCAATACTTTTTTATCTTTAAGCACTGAACTACACATTGAAAATGTTATAAAATGGGGCACATGATGTGGAACGGTTATTTCTGCTTATTAAATTTAATACTGTATACCATGTACAACACGACCACGGAATATGTGCCATATGTGCATCAAACGGCTCTCACTATGAAGAAAAGATGTCAGTCCCATGGCCTATTTAAACCAGAATACCTGCTATTTGACAGCTATTTATGCACCAGAAAAATATGGTGGTAGTAGGTACTTCCCCGCACCAACAAATAGCTGTAAGAGCTCTATTAGTTCCATATATTATCCCATTACCCTCGTACAAAAGCGATATCTCGGAAAGTAATCGAACTATTTTCTAAGTAGGATCCCAATTACCGGAGAATGTTGAAACGAGAAAACTGCTAACTTTCTTTTCGAACAAGAAAGATTAGGATATCTCTTTTCCAACAAACTGCAACTATCACCAATTAATCCCCTACAAAAGTACGATTCTTTTAGTCACGGTAACCGTTAAGAATTTTCTGTCATATGCGGCGAAAACGACGATTTCAGCTACAATATGGAAGAAAACTTAGAATCAACAGAAAGAGAGGAAAAAAAAGACCACGGATAATGATTGGCTGAATAAAAAATACACCCCTTTCATAAAAAAAAAGGACAAGAGACCTATTTATTATTTACTTAAAAATTTGACATAAACAAGTAGTGCTAGGAGGAATTAATGCTAAGAGCATTGTCTACCGGTCTTCCTGGGCGTGCTAAAAGGTGGTGTGGCGTGTTTTTACTTTTAATGAGATGCAACAGGAAACGAGATACGTATCAATTAATCGAGATCTTTTGAGGCCGATTTACATAATCATAAGTGAGTTTAAATCGTCACGGGGTTTGTGAGTGTAAATCGGCTCTTACCTCATGACGCCGAGTCTATCGAAAGTCTGCGCGTATTGGCCTCGCTCATCGCGTCCGTTCAGCACTACGAAGCTTTCTTTTAGCTCTCGCTGCAAAACAAGTTCAATAAACGATATATTTGAAAGTTCTGTTTTTGTGTTAGGAGGGAACAGAATGGCTGCAATAAGACTGCGGTATTCTTTTTAACTTATTCTACCAGTCACTAAAAAACTATAATACCGCGTTCACACTATGCCCATAGCAGACCGGATGCGTATACGTAGACGTAAGCGTAGACGTGCACGTACCACTGAGTTGTAATGTACGCAAGCAGTGTGTCCTGTCTCATACAGTTTCATACAATACACTCTATGGCTTTATTTATGTCTTACTAATTTCCACCCGCGACTTCGTTCGCGTCCCGTTGGATTTCGTTGATTTTTCGGGATAAAAAGTAGCCTATGTGTTAATCCAGGTCACGGACAATATATATTCCAAGTTTCATCCAAATCGGATCGCTTGTAAAAATTTCATCACGTAGCTTAAGAATGAAAATATAGTTTTCTTAATTTGATTATTTACAGCCAGGTTGTGTACCCACCAACATAAAAAAGTTTTATTCAAGCTGTCAGTTCTTCCATGTCAGTTGTGTTTTGCTATACCGTTTCTAACAAATGAACGGCTGGACTGATGTTTTTACTGATAAATTTTTTTGGATGTTCATTTTTTCCCCGGGAACGGGATAAAAAGTATCCTATGTGTTAATCCAGGTCACCGACAATATATATACCAAGTTTCATCCAAATCGCATCAGCAGTTTTTGCGTGAAAGAGTAACAAACATACCTACATCGTAGGATAAGAGGAATAACAAAACTGATAGGCCAATATATCAAGACTGCGGCATAGTGTGAACGCAACACATAAGTTAAAATAATATTTTTTCAAAACATTTTTGATTTACCGCAATTCTGTTTATTTTGATATCAAATCGCCCTGTCAGCGGTTTTGCTTCCTCGAAGCGTTTTGTTCTCGAGCGGAGTTCAGGGTCAGACATAACCTTTGAAAGAAAACTAAATTATAAATTAGTCTAGTCGAAGCGACGCGTGACCCGAGGGTGGTGATTATCTAGGCCAGCGTATCAGCATTGCTATTCAGCGCGGCAATGCAGCCAGTGTCTTGGGTACGCTTCCGACTGGTACTGCTTTGGACCAGTTGAGCTATCTATAAATCGTTTGCAACGGTTTGTAGATAGCTCAACTGTTTCATGTGTATTTTGTAAATATTGTAAATACTGTATTAGTTGTAATTTTTTTTCTGAATAAATCAATATAATAATTATAAATTGTTTTTAATATTGGTAACTAGAATATGAACAGAAAATATTTGTAGAAAAAAAAATCGTAAACCAAGATTGGACGGAAGTAACAAGGCAACTAAAACGACAGAAGATCTTTGATAAATTTCGATTCCATATGGTGGCGACTCCGTTCTTGTAGCAAACTAACTAAAATTGTAGAAAAATATGGTCTTATTATGTTTAAAATAAGGTCCAAATTAGCATACCACCTCAACGAAAATCTAACTGGCAATTTTAAAATTAGAATTTTTTTCTGTTCATTTAAAAGTACTTTTGTGTCAAATTAATGGACATCAGTTTTGGTGCTGCGCTAACTTATTGATTAAAATTTGACGTTGTTTGATAAAAAAAAAAATTATTGTAGGCTTGTCATTCATGAGCATCTAGAGTTGCTATATTGAATGTTAGTATATTTAGTCATATTTGCATTTTAAATACTTTTAATTCATGCCACACAATCAAATCGACACCAAAACGTCTGTTTCCTTTATATATACCAACATATACATACATACTTATGCAAAATAGATTAGCTATTATGCGTAGATATTCAAATTTACAGTTAGATTATTTCAAAGCATGGACATAATTTTAATTACGAATGCAATTACTTTGCGCACATTGCAATTGGAGCTCATTTCCGTCACCACAAAGCGCTGGTTAGAACATTCGTCGCGCAATGCTAGTGTTGCGACCTCAACAATATCGTAGTTTAAGGAGTAGAAAGCTGGTTTATTTCACGTCAAATAAATACCGAGATACTTTTTTTTTTTTTTTTTTTTACTTGGTACCTTGGATTCCGGCTCGTTTCCAAACTCAAACCACGTAGTCTGTGTTGATCAGACATCAAACAAAGCACATTTTCTCGCGGAATGCTAAATATTATAATAAGCAGTTTAAGGGATACTGATTGCAGACCCACCAAGAACGTGTGCTCCGATTGATACGCAACTGCCGTAATATACGGTAAAAAAATTATAAGTAAAAAATATTCATTACATAGAATAGAGAGTGAGGTTTTTAAGGCAAAATACCTAAATTGTACTTCTCGGTAACAAACACGAAGTTACAGAAGCTAGCTCTAACACACCAAGGAAATCTGGATTCTCCTTTTAGGGCAAATAACGTAATTATACTTTTCGGTAAAATCCGAAATTACGAATCATACGTTTTGGTAAAAATATGTTTTAGGCATACTAATTCTGCTAGTTTATAAGATTTTTATTGACCAGCCAAACTAGCCGTCGATCTTTAGAATTTTTTATTACAATGGGTATGTTGGACGTCTAATATGACGTGTGGTCGTGTACTAGCTTCAGTAATTCAGACTGTGTCAACAATATTAAATGCATGAATCACCGTTATAATAGGATGACTAATGTCAGGGAATGTTCCCCAGCACTGCACCAGGGCGGTGTATTCCACGTGAAGCAATATGCAGTTTGTCGACGTCAGAGCTGTGTATACCTGTAAATTAAACATTTTATGATTCCAAAAGGAATATGAATAGAACGCTTCTGCGCTTTTTATTTTTACGATGCTAGTTTTATTACTTTGCTACGCAATAGAGGCATAAGCTCTTGCAAAACGAGTGATGTCAACAGCAGAATTCAATTAAAATTGGCGGTTCGTAATTTACTAACTTATGTTTCCGAATCGAAAACCTTATTGCAAATAGGCCTTTCTTGAACAATTAACTTTGAAGTAAATTAAGATTACTATTTAGGTAAATCCGTGGTTGGCCTTAAGATCAGCTAACCTCTGTTGTTACCTCTGCTATCACTCACAGAGCACAATGACGTGCTCTGTTAAAAGGCCAACACAGTCGAGGTACCCGTAATAACAAAATCGAGAGGTAGTCTTACTTCTCAAAATCATAAGAATTTTAATGATATTACCTTTGGCAGTCCAAATAACATTTCCACAGCACCGAAATCACTCCCCGGGCCTATAGACTTCACAACTTTTCCTAAGTGGTTTAGCAAGTTGCAATGACCCTGAAACATACATTATTACCTGCCTATAAATAAACCCCTTCTTTCCCGTGGTTCACCTATTTTGTCCACCTGGTGGACCACGGGTAAACATATTCTTCCGTGGTCCACCAGGTGAACTAAGGTGAACCATAGGAAATTATTATTTAACCGTGGTCCACCTTTGAGCACACAATCTTTTTGGTCTTTTGTTGACGTGCTTCACTGTAATTGAATCTTTTCAAGTGCACCTCTTTTTCAAGAACTTACAACGTATTGTTTCTTTATCGTTTGACAATTAATCTTTGAGTATTTCTTGACAATTAATCTTTGAGTATTTCCTGACCATCTAACAGAATTAGATGTGTTCTGTTTAATGAAATAGTGCTCCGTCCCTGATCGCTTGTGAGTGAAATTAAATCTTATTAAAATGGGAGATACGCAAGACGAAGAAAGCGATTTGCACTATATTACCAGAAAGGGGGGCACTGTATTGGTGCATGATGTATATTTTTTCTACAGAGTCAAAACCTTTAAAAAAACCTCAGCGGTTTTATGGAGATGTGCGGAGTACAAAAAAAAGAAATGTACCAGAAATATTATCGTTAAGGTAAGTCAACATTCACGGAAGTCCTGTTTCGTAAACCTCCACGCTCCTAGAACTTTTCAAATACAAATTAACATTTTTAAAATCTTTCAGGATGGAAAGGTGACAAGACTGTTGCGTTTAGGGGCAGTTTTCGGTACCAGGCAACCAAATGCTGGAACAATATACCACCACCTCTTCGATTGCTAAAATCAAAGTTCACATTTAAAAAGCATTACAAAAAGTATATATTTGAAAGACAGCAATCTGGGTTGTCTGGTACAAACAGCTACAGTGGGCCGTTTACTTGTTAATCGCAAACACACACCATTATATACTTTCATCCACACTCAATCACAAAACCACACCCTACACATCCTCCCATACACTGGAGGGTTCTCCTCTATAACCAGACTCTTAAGAGACTGGCGTACCAGGAGAACCCTCCACACACACATACACTATTTATTACATACATTATACATACAAAACACACCCTCATTCGTCATTCTTCATTCCCTCTTTCACTATTAGGTACACAACACATAAATATTTTCTGGCACACCATTCACTTGTAATCATAAATTATTAAACATTCACACTCAACTAAGCTTATCTACATACACATAATATTACAATAAACACTTTGGTTTCTCCTGTGATACCCTGACTCTTAAGAGACTTGTGTGAATCAGGAGAAACCAAAACTATCCCCACGCACTCTTACACAAACACACACCACACATCTATAATATCTTTCAAACCTTTCTTATCTTTACCTTTATTTATTTATTATTTACGTTCTCGCAGGGCCAATTGGCCTAATCAAACGGTTTCGGCAGAATAACAGCGCTGAGCTACCATTAGGTGGTGAAGCATAATGCTGAGCCTGAAGCCAATTTGCTGCAGTAGCACACACTGCATACGTACATCGCTCTCTTTTTTTTGTTTTCTTTTAAAAATTATAAATATCTAGGGTAGGTTCGATTTCTCTGTGTTGTTTGTTAGTGTTATATTTTTTTTACTCTACCTGCTTGTATATTTTGTTATTAGTTTTTAATTTTCTGTATGTTGTATTGTATTGTATTGTTTGCTAACGCAGAAATAAATATGTCTATGTCTATGTCTAAGTAAAAAAAATCATTCATGTGCATCTGATTTTTCCAAAATTGTGGTTGCAAATGAAATTGAATCTTTGAAAAACAAAGTCAAAAACACTGATTTGCCTTTAACACAACTTTATAAGGATAGTGTTGATATTTTAGAAAGTAAAGGATTGAACATGGTTACGCAAATACCGTCGTTTTCGAGCATACAACACAACTTATATACAATAAGAAATAAATCTTTAGGAGTTAAAAAAACTATTTATAGCGATTTTGAAGAAGTGGAAGTTCCCATCAAATTTGCACAATTGGTTTTGGCAAACTATTTTTATGAAGGATCGCGAATCATTGTCTTTTGTTCAAAAAGAGCTAGAGAGATCATTGCTGATGTTACTGAATATTTCGGTGATGCCACTTTTTCTTGTTGTCCGAAACCATTCCAACAATTGTACATATTACATGGAGATATCGGGAGTACTATAACGACTACAAAAGTTGTACCGCTGATATACGTATTGATGCCGAACAAAAAACAGGAATCATATTCGATTGTGTTCGATTTAATTAAATCACAGTTACCAAATTTCAATCCTAAAACAATGCATCTTGATTTCGAGAAAGCCGCAATAAATGCTATTTTATGCGCTTTTCCACATGTAACATTGCGTGGTTCTTTTTATCATTGGAAGAGGGCGATTTGGAAGAAGGCCAAAAAGTTAGGCTTAAAATCGAAAGGAGAAAAGCGGATCGCTGCATTAATTGCTGCTCTACCTTTGATACCCCATGAAAGCATTAAAGAAGGATTGGAGTATGTTAAATCTGAAAGCAGTGATAGCAAAAAAATGTTACTCTTCTTAAAGTACGTTGAAAGTTTTTGGCTGTCTGATAAATTCAGTGAAATTTTGTGCGTATTTGGTGAAAGACACCGCACCAATAACACTGCAGAGTCTTATCATTCGAAATTGAATATAGAAGTAAATAAAAGAAATGCAACGGTAATAAATCTATTAAAAGGTTTAACAAAACTAGAAACATCAAGTTTCAAGACAACATCGAAGAGAAGAAAAATATATATAGATAACGACGATGATATTATGGGGATACAATTACAGTTACTAAATGGTGAAATTCCAATCAATTTCGCATTGGAGAAACTACGTTGATAGAGCAATTTTAGTTTTAAGTAATCATCATTTTAATTGAAGTAAATTATTTCAATAAATGAATTTAAAAAAAAATGCCATTCGGTGTACTTTTTAATTTGTCGGGATCAATGTTGCATAGATTTAATCTAGCCAATGAAAAGAGGTGGACAATAGGCAACATATTTCAATAAAAATAATTTACGCTATTATCAGGTGGACCACGGAAGAATATGTTTACCCGTGGTCCACCAGGTGGTCAAAATAGGTGAACCACGGGAAAGAAGGGAAATAAACACCTATAAAAATTATGTTGACTTTTAGAGGTCTGAGTGTCTACTTTGCAAGGCAATAAACGAAAGTCAACTCGTGACATTTGAATATACTGCAGCGTAGACCTGAAGTTTGAGGTGTAAAAACGAACAAAACGTACCTTAAAAAACATAAAAATATTTTGCAACTCGTAACACTAGCCGATAGAAAAGCGATCTCTATTTATCTTTACTCTAAACGTAATAAAAAAGCTCTCTGGCACGGAATAGCTCGCTTTAAAAACATTGCAACCAATCGCGCGAGTGTCTTAGAGGGTGCCAATATTTTCTTCCCCTTGGCATTTAAACGCATTGTAAGAACAAGCAATAAACAAGGATAAAAAACTATTTAAAAAAACAAAGAAAAGTTGTATCATACAAAAATACACCACTGGAGTAGCAGACTTTTCTAAATCAAATTTTTCATTCTTTGACATATTATTTCTTTAGATAATAGCTGTTCTATACTTATGATACCCACACATGTTATTTCGAGTTTGGAGCTTATGAAGTCAAAAGACCGAAAGACCTTAAATAAATTAGGGAACTGTTATTTGGCTACATGTGGCGGGAAGGTTCAAAATCAAACGACATGCGTATAGTCAAGCTCCATGTATTCGACTGACCTAAAATGGCAGGCAGGCGGGCTTTTGACATAACATCCCTCCACCTTTAGTTAGAAGCTCGGAACGTTGGAAGAACGTTCCCTATAAAGAATTACACCTAACTAACAGAAAACCTAAATCTAGAAATACTTTTTATAATCTATGACTTTGCGAGTCCTCCTTGGTGTCATCGTGGTCGATGTGCCAGGGGCTGGTTGTTCGCATTCTCGCGAGACTTCCTGAGCTACTGCAGTCGGAGTGTGCCATGCATTCTCTTCAATAGCCATCGATGGTTGATGCACAGGAGAAGTTGGATCGGGAACTTGCGACTGCGTGTCCACCGTCGGCGCTGAGGAAACAACATTCGCTTCATCTCGCACAACGAACGCTGGCATGAACTGCGGCTCTAGGGCTGGCTCATTAGCTGATAAATTTTCATACCACTTCTCCCCTTTAAATTTCAACAGCTGATTCGTATGTTTTCTCATCACTACACCAGAGTCAGAAATTCGCACTTCATACATAGAATTACCTAGTTTTTTTGTGATGACACCTTTTACCCATGAGTATTTTTGCAAATGTGGAATTTTTACTAGCACAGTTTCTTCATTTTCAAAATTTATTATACGCTTTCCATCATAATACCTAGTTTGCAAGGACTGTTTATCTTTCACTAGGGCATCGAGTCTAGCATCCAATGAGAGAGGTTTGTTCAATGTGACTAAATCAAGTCTGCATCTTAGTTTACGATTGAATAGAATTTCAGCGGGGGATTTATTAGTTGTACTATGAGCTGAATTGCGATAGCTAAATAAAAATTCCTGTAATTTACACTTTAAATCTTTTTGGTTATAACCAGACATGATAATGGCTTTTATTGCTTTTTTTATTATTTTTACACTACTTTCCGCTTGTCCATTGCTCATTGGGTGATATGTTGGGGAAGTGATATGCACGATGCTGTTTTTGTTACAAAAATGTTTGAACTCTTCAGATACAAAAGAAGTTCCATTATCAGTGCAAATTGTGTGAAATAATCCAAATCTTGACATAACTTCACACAACTTTTCAATAACAACTCGAGTCCCATATCCTGTGGATACATCAAAACACTCAATCCATTTAGAATAGGCATCAACTATCACCAGATAGGTATGGTTGTTAATGGGACCTAAGAAATCTAAATGTACCCTATACCAAGGTTGAGGTGGAAATGGCCAAGGAGTTAGCGGGGCGCGGGGGGGTGTCGTTCTAGCAGCTACACATATTTTGCAAGAAGCAATTACTGTGTCAATGTCAGCAGACATATGCGGCCACCAGAACCTAGTTCTTGCTTCAGACTTCATTTTATAAGTGCCTAAGTGACCAGTATGTAGTTCACATAATACCTGTTCCCGACAAGAGAACGGTACAATGATTCGATACCCTCTGAGTAGACATGAGCCTTCCACTGATAACTCCTGACGGCACGAAAAATATGGTTTAATTCTATCATCTTTCATTGTAGGTGGCCAACCATTTATTATATATTCACAGACACGAGATAGAACAGGATCATTTTTCGTTCTGGATACAATGTTTTCCATAGTGAGGAATTTTGGGGAATCGAAAACAAAATTAACATATGTGGCCCTATCCATATAAGGAACCTCATCGGTATGAGTCGGTTTATCTATGGTCGAACGACTTAAGAAATCTGCAGTGTTAAGAGTACTACTAACATATTCTATGACAAAGTTGTATGAACTTAAGAAAATAGCATACCGCTGCAACCTGTTCGCAGACACTTCTGGAACACCTTTACTTGGGTTAAAAATGGACAGTAAAGGCTTATGATCAGTTTTTAGGATAAAGGGTGTAGGACGGCCATACAAATATTGGTGATACTTTCTCACACCAAATATAATCGCTGTTGCCTCCTTTTGAATTTGACTGTAGTTTCTCTCAGCCTTAGCCAGAGAACGTGAAGCATACGACAGTGGTCTTTCTTTACCATCTTCTACCTGTGATAAAATAGCGCCCAACCCAGTGGGAGATGCATCCACTGTGAGAATAAGTTCGGCATTGGGATCAAAGTGCGCAAGAGTTTCGTCAGCAGATAATTGATACTTTATTGTTGAGACTGCCTTATTATGAACGTCCGTCCAGTGCCACGGCGAATTTTTTTGGAGCAATTGATGGAGAGGAGACAAAATAGATGAAGCATTTTTAACAAAGGATCTATAATAGTTCACTAGGCCCAGAAATGATTTAAGCTCTGAAACATTTGTGGGAGTCTTTGCATTTTCTATTGCCTTAACTTTTTCAGGGCATTTGTGCAAACCATACCTATCAACAACAAATCCCAAGTATGACACTGAGTCTTGGAAGAGGGAACATTTCTCTTTTTGCAATACTAAACCAGCATTTTCTAACTTGCTAAACACTTTTTTGAGTGTTTCGATATGCTGAGTATCAGAACACCCCGTTATCAGAATATCATCTTGGTACACTAAAATGTTATCTATACCTGACAAGATAGATTCTATTGTCTTTTGGAAAATAGCTGCTGAACTGGATAATCCAAAGACTAATCTTTTGAATTTGTAAATTCCTTTATGAGTATTGATACATGTAAGCATCTGAGAAGGCTCATCTAGGACCAATTGATTATAAGCCTGTGAGAGATCTAGTTTACTAAATTTCTTACCCCCATGAAGCTTTGCAAATAGTTCTTCTATCCTAGGAAGAGGGTATTGGTCTATGATCAATTGTTTATTGAGAGAAACTGAATAATCGGCACAAAGTCTTATTTTGCCATCATGTTTCAAAACTGGTACTATCGGACTTGCATACTCAGAATAATTAACTTGTTCCAGAATGCCCAAATCAACTAATCTATTTAATTCTTGGTCAACACGGGCTCGCAGGGCAAAAGGCAACGGCCTCGGCTTGAAAAACTTTGGTTTGGCATCTGGTTTCAAATTCAAAGTTACTCTTACAGTTTTGCAACATCCAAGCTTATCCGAAAACAGCTGTGGGTATTTTGATATAAATTCATTCATAAAATTACAGGAGTGAACCATTGATATTTTCAAACTAAATTTAGAGAAGAAATCCCTACCAAGCAATGGAACCCCTTCGGAGCTAGCAACATATATATCCAGATAATAGCATTTCGAGCTATAGGATACTGGCAGTGTGACGATTCCTAGAGTACTTATACTTGTACCATTATATGCGTTCAGTACTAATTTGCTAGGCTTGAGAGGTACTTTGGAAAAATATTTTTTATACATCAAGCGAGGAATTATGGTGATAGGAGAGCCTGAATCTAACTCAAATTCTAAATGGATTCCATTAACAATAACAGATTCGTGCATGGGTTCCCCATTAATTGAGCGGATGTTGGAAATTGTTTTAATGCACTCACCATCATCTTCAGATACCTCATCCTCATTGGAGCTACACTCGATGAAATTATGTTTAACCACATTCTTTTTGGGACACACTCTACGCAAATGTCCTTTAAGACCACATCTAGTGCACTTATACTTCACAAACTTGCAAGTAGATATCTCATGACCCTTGTATCCGCACGCTGTACACGGATCACGCAAGGCTCCTTCTGATGCTGCAGTGGAGGCGCCGCCGCTACCGGTCGCTGCTGCTACTTTGAAAACCGGCGCCGGCGCCTCCGCCGCTGCCAGTGGCGTGCTGACGCCGCGGGCAGCTCCCAAACGCGCACAACGGAGAGCTTCAGCTATAGATATCGCTTTGCTAAGCGATACTTCACTCAATGCCATGGTGAACAGCTTGTCCCGCTCGCGTCCAGGCAGCATGCCTAGTACGAATCGGTCCCGCAACGCTTCATTCAGAGTAGTGGCCGGGAAGTCGCAATCAGTAGCCAAACTCCTTACGCGAGCTGCCCACTCTGTCAGGGTTTCATTTTGATGTTGAGTCGAGCTATGGAATAAATATCTTTCCGCAAAACCACATTTGATTGGTTTGAAATGATCGTCCAACAATTTGGTTACTTTATCATAATCCAACGTTGATATTTTCTCTGGTAACGCCAAATCACGAACTAACTTGTACGTATTTTCTGACAAACTGCTCACCAGGACGGCACGACGCTTTATTTGCGATTTATCTTCAACATTTGTGATTTCATTCGCAATGAACCATTGTTCTAGACGATCTTTGAAAACTTCCCAATCTTGCAGTTCATGATTGAACACCGTAAGCTTCCCAACCAATACTTTCGTCATTTTCACTTTTGGAATAGCGAAAAAGCCAAAATTTACACACGTAGATACTTTTCAAAGTAAAAAAACTGATTTTTTTGTACTACCAAGTCGCCATTGTTATTTGGCTACATGTGGCGGGAAGGTTCAAAATCAAACGACATGCGTATAGTCAAGCTCCATGTATTCGACTGACCTAAAATGGCAGGCAGGCGGGCTTTTGACATAACAGGAACGAAGTGTCAGACCACGCACACAAAACGCATCTGAAATCACATTTAATTTTGATCGGTATTTATTTGACAATTAACTTGAAATTTGTGCAATTGAGACAAATTATAATCAATATAAAAAACAATTATAAAAAAACTAATTATAAAATTCTGATACCCCGCTTCATCATAATATTTCGAGTACAATGGGTACTGGCGGTAATCAATTATCAGATTGATTACCGTTTTTTACCCTCAAAATGGTAATAGAAGTTCATAATCACTTTTTGCAGAATATACATATCCCGTCCTATATCCGCTGCGTGTTGCACGATCTCGTTGTCAGGCAAGACTATTGTCCTCGTACTCGCTGCGACTGTTTGGAGGAAATCCCGATTGCATTCCTGCGAAACAGTTTTAAAACGTTTCTAGTGAACGAAGTAAGCGACGTATTTAGTATTCAAAGGCAGAAGGAACAATAGTCAGTCGTGCTGTTGTTTCACTTCGAAGCTACCGGTTTCCGTTTACAGTTCCTGATCTACCCAAGTCTGGATAAAGACTTCTCAGAACCAATGATAACCTGTCAAAAAATATTGAGCTTTGAGTAAACTTATAAAGTTATGAGTCGAACGGGATTCAAACTCGCGGATCCTGCTCGGCTTATCACTTTTGGTATACTATTGTCTTAATGTTTTTTTCCTCGTGCAGGTAGCACAATACATTATAAATTACCAATCTTTACCTGGAATAGCGGGCAGAACAGCAAAGACTCCACCATCTCTATAGAGAGCACTTCTTGTTGTATATTGGCGGACATATCTTTGAACAGCTCATGTGTTGAGACGGCATTATTGTAGTACCTGACGTTAAACGGACGTTTTGAATTAATGCGTAAAAGGACTACTTAAAACAGTTCTAGAACAAATCGAACTGGCGAGCTTACATTAAGTGCAGCAAAAGATTTTTTTTAAAGACAGAACTATTTATTTGTTAAAGAACGTCTGTGACAACGAATCCTACTAAACAAACGAAAACTATATGATTCGGGTTCGTGTACGCGCTATTGATACGTTTTGTAAAGTTTGCCCTTCATGTAAACTGATATGAAATTCATTAAATTTTCAGAAGCGACAATTGTGTCTCAGTTTTATCCAACTAGATTGTTGAGATAGCTGATTTTCAAACTCAATTCGTAGTTGATTTGATCGTTGTAATCCAAAATAAAAATGTTGAATGAAACTTGAAAATGGTAGGAACATCCCTCATCAAGTTGTTTCAATGCCTGCAGGCCTAGCATGCGCGCGCGAGATATTTGTCATGTCGTTCTGTCAAAATGTAAGCATTTTGCACCAGGTTTTTAACTATTGCATTATCTGTGGTTCTGTTCTTCCGGTTTGCCATATCCCAATAAAGAAGCTTATGCTAGCGATATAGTCCAGTCAAATTGGCCAAAATTATGTAAGAATCTCGGAATTTGAGATAAACTCGTTAATTTCCCTACAACTTTTGTTTCAATAAATCGTTGAATCGTTTTCGAGATAGAGAGCAGAGCGCGCGTTTTATAATTTTTAGTACAAGTTGTGGAAATAAAAAGCTTTTTATATATTATATCTTTTAAGTCTGCTCATTCATTGACTGTTAGGCGGAACGAAGTTCATCGGGTCAGCTAGTTTAATATATTTATGATTTCACAGGTGACTCTGCATACGCACTACGTCCATGATTCATGACACCATTCTTGGATGTCGATGCTGACTCTTTGGGAGGCATGTATGTACAACCAAAAGCACTTAAGAGCTCGAGTCACTATTAAGAACACTTTCGGAGATCGAAAAACCGATAGCGTTGCCTTTGCAAAGATCGAGCTTTGCACTCGCAAGCCTACAAAATGTGCACAGATCATACAGGCTTGTTGAGGCAGACACACTGTGGAGCGTTGCTTTCGGGTGTGGAAGCAGCGTTTCCAGTGTCTTCAGTGAGAATGACAGGAAAATTAGCAAACGTAAAGCCAAAGATTGTAGCTCTTGCTGTATTACGTAACATTACGATCAACAATGGAGACGCACAGCAAGACGCAGAGGTAATTCAAATGAATCCACAGGTCGGAGACAATAAAATTGCAGATTTAGCAAAGAAGCAAAGCAAACGCCGTTGTGTATAGAAGCATTATAAACGCGTCTTCTTTGTTTGGGCTATTCACTAAAATCCCTAATTATAAATTAGAGATTTTACTGAATAGCCCAAACAAAATGCTTATGTAAAAACCTAGTAAATAGAGCCCCACCTACTTATAACTACATAATAAATTTACAACGATATAAGAAAGCGTAAACCAAATCTACTTACCACTGTACACAGAAAAACTTTTTCACCCTCGCCTTGATTTTGCTGCTGACGTGATTAACAGACAGGAAATAAAAGAGCTCTCTCATCGATTCCTGCGAGAGAAAATCTATAACGAAGTTACATGGAGTTTTCTGCCACAGAAACATACCGCTATGAAAACGTCATAGTTAGTATTATATAATCTGTGGTCATAGTATATATATTTATTCACTTAGTACATTATTATCGAATATCGACAAAGGGTATATTCTTTTAATTTCTAAAAACCAGTCATTATTTATGTTATAATTTGACATGCAAACATTTGAAAAATGTTTAGTGGCAGTGCTCATTATCTTGTGCGAAAACACTGCGTGATTCTTTACATCATTTCGTGGTTTGACGATAGTGATTCTTTACATCATTTCGTGTTTTGACGATAGTGATTCAATTCAAAATGCTCTACTTTAAGAATAAATTGAATCCTCAATGTGTTTGACGCTAGCTTATTCCACACGCATCGGATAACTGCAGCATTAATTAAAAAGCTAAGGTAACAAAGCTCATGTGTAAAGTTGCGCAGCAGACTTTTCAGCATACCTTGAATTTCTGCTTCCTTTGTGCCAAAAGCAGGTAAATGCTGCACATTTTCGCAGTGTAAAAGCAATACAGGTACGCTCCTAAAACAAAAATTAACGCCACCTGCAAACAAGTAAACAACCACGAGTACACGTCTATTTCTCGTCTATCACCGCTTGTGATAGATTGCGGTTAACTTGATAGTTTGATGTTTATTTGAAATATTATGTTTCTATCCGTGACTGTACCTATTCGGAATAATATTACCTGTAGAACAGAATAGAAATAAAACCTATTAAAACTGGAAAATGAATACACATGCTACGTTTATAGTAGCACATAAGCGTGCTAGTTCGAGCAGTTAATATTAGTATTTAGTAGCATCCAATCAGCATCTGCATACGATAACCGCTTGCTGTAAATTTGCTGCTGGTATTATATATCCTAGGAATAACATAAAACTCAGGCTCCGCTCAGCGCAGTGGGTGATCCCGCATGCTGTCACGCTTACCGAGGGACAATAGGAAGGTTCATTTCCAAAAGTACGCTACAGACAAGATACGACCAAACTCTATGAATAAAAAATTATGACCCAAAAATGCCTACTCTCGAAAACATATCAAAGCTCTTTTATGCCGAAAAAAGAAATGAAGTACGTACCTAGGATATAGTGAAGGTTCAGAAGTTTACAAACAATGAATTAACTGTAGGCTTTATTATGATGATGCCAGATACGTATTTAGGATAGAATAAAGAGCGCATTGCTTTTGTGGGGATATGGTAATACATGGAACTTTGAAAAAGACTACCCAGAGAACCCGATTTGTTGTACCTGATATGGTAACACTGTGCACAACATAATAATACAAATTCTCCCTGGGTACGGCCCTGCCAAGCATTTTACTGCTTCTACGGAGTAAACTGTTTTACTGACTTTACTACGAAACTACGAGAAATATTATTTTTCATTTCGTTATTGAAGTTTTCGCTTGAATGCCAGCGAGTCGGACCAAATTATGATTTTAAAAACGTGATTATTCTTTGCATTACCTACTGCGGGGTTGTTCCGCAGCGTTAATTGGGTTGCACATAAAAGTCATCTATCATTCTATCATTTCAATAGCTCGTTGAGTATCTTCTGCACTAAAAATTCGACTCAACCCGTTACCCTACCGACAGCAAAATATTAATAATCGTAATATATTTAAAAATAAATGCCATTCATAGGACAATAATCCTTACCAATAATTGGTCGTTGCATCCAGGAGCGATGTCCGACATTCCCGAGTTGGTAAAAACTGCTGAGCCAAAAGAGAAGGAGGACATCGTCGGCCGCTCGTGCTTCGCTTCATTCGACATAAACACTTTGGTCTCCCAGTATATCAGTTGAGACATCCATGTGTTCTGCAGGAATAGGGAATTCATTGAAGATACGAAAGTTGTACGCAAAATAACTCAAAACAACAAAAACTGAATAGGGGATTGAATTGTGGTTGACTACCGTCATGTGACTGATGGCTTGGGAAATCTGTTTTTGTTAATAATATGTGTTCTGATGGTAGGAGTAGGTATAGTGATGATTTGCAAAGATATCTTTAGAATAGTCGAATATTAGGAACAAAACCGTATGGAAAAGAAAAAACAATTGAAAAAATATTATTTTCAATAAATAGATATCCATTGCATACATGTAATTACCTCCCGGCAGAGCTTCCTCGGACATGCAAAAAGATAAAGAAAGCATCCAGACCAATAGCAGAAAACCAAGAAAATTATGCTGTATTTCAATAGGCTCAGGAACTGCAACATACAATAATTTAGTTTTACATTTCTAAGTTGAGCTATGTGCAAGCGATCTATAGATGCGTAAACAGAAACTACATTTAACACGAACTTAGTCGGGTCAGTTTAAACATAGCATAACTTAAACTAGCTTCACGTCACTGCGGGTATTTTATTACCAGAAAAATCTCTAGTGCCTGCAATGCTACTCTTGAAAAATAAGCACAGTAAACGTGAGTTTTCCTCCTGACTGTGTTACTTTGTTCTTGTTTTAATTTCAAACGGAACAGAAAACAACATGACTTCGTAATCGCTATACCCTAACATAGATTACATCGGGAAAATCTAGAACAATAATTAATAAAACGTGTTTCAGTACGACTTTTTAGTTATTTCTATGCATTTTAATTAGTTATCTGTTCTCCACCTATTGTAAAGTGTCAACTTATGGGAATAACAAACAAAATTATACTGATCAACACTGCTTAGCTAGGCAATCAGTTATAGTCAACTAGACAACAAGTAAGGCGTAGCGTTGATCATTGGGCAAAGCCATGACCAAGGACAGGCCGAAGAAATCATATCGTCCGACGAAGCCCACTGCTTCGTCTGGATATGATATATTCGGCCTCAGCGTGGATGACAAAAAATTCTACCGAAACTGGCTTAGAGACACCAAAACCGAGGAGACTTACACCCAGCGATACCTTACTGAAAAGTAATTCAGTAACATGAATCTACCTTTAAATTGGCATCAAAATTGCTCTCCCATTTGCCGATGTAGTCCCAGACATGCCACACTTGCAGTGCGGGTAATAGTTTGGCGATCTGACCGTACACCGATTCACCCGAGGGGTCCAAGGTGTCAGAGAATATGTATGCAGGAAACACTGAGATTATATCTACGTAAAATCCGGGTGACGACATTTTGACTTCGGCTATTTCTTTTACCGTGACTTTCTTTGTATTCTGAAATGTTAATAAGATCATATAACATTTTCAAAATTCATTTACGTTTTAAATCCACGATAATATTTATTTATTTATTTAAGTATATTAGGCAACGCCAACAGCGCACATAGCGTAAGATTACAATAATCACTTTTAATTAATCTCTTCTAATTCAGCATTTGTAATAATATACATTTGACTACTGTAATCAGTGGTATCGATTTTTAAACTTAAAGAAGGAAGTTTAAATTAAATAAGCATTTATAATGAAACAAAAAAAAAACTTCTATAATTAGAATAACAAAAACTAGGTGGGTAACTTAATTACATTTAGGTATTTTTAGTTAGTCATCAGACTGGGGATTTTGGATATTTAAAAAATATTTGTATTGTTTACCCTGATATATCGAAAGTGAGTCACCAAACAGATCTAAATAATGTTACCATGTTACTAATCAAACATCTTCCGAACACTCCAAACGCCAATAATCTTTTCGTTCGTCGTATTTGGAACAGAGAAAAATAAATTGCGTGCAAACAATTCTTATGAAAATTTTGTAAGTTATCGTAGCTTCAATACTTTTCCGAGAAATATTTTCCTCGTCAATCATCAGTTGCTGGAATTGTCGAGGGCGAAATTCAATATTTTACGTAATTAAAGTTATAAGTGATATTGGAAATGTCAGTCTCTGGGGGCCATCGCTACTTTTCGTAATAAAATACTAAGCTAGATGTGACACGCTGATACATTTTGCTAACAATGCCTGATTGTGAGTAACGATATTCTAATTATATTGGATTTTTCGTCAGCGGCGCACTAAAAGTAAGGTAATAGGAAAGTGGATTTTGATTTATATTTAATGTATCATGATTATTGAATTAAGAGTCAGATATGCCACAATATTGAAACTACAATTTAAGAGTGTATGCCATAAGATAAGTCCATTGAATAAAAATTTCATTGGTAACACTAACCTTCTCAATTATAGCAGTAGTCAGCTGAATGTAAATGTTGAGTAGTATTCCAGCCATTACAACAGTACTGATAACTTTCTCCGCGTCGGTTTGGTAGTTCTGAATTGCGACGTGAGGTGACATCACACAAACATACAGGACCATAGCAAAATGGGCCAAGTCGAACATATGGATCTTAAAATATGAAAAAAAATGACCATCAAAATCTTACCGCTTCGTAATCTATTTTTTTTTTGTCACTAACGTGAAAATAATTTAATCGAGACCGAAGGTTCGATCAAAATCTATTTTTCCATTCAAGATCTGAACAGCGTATTTAAGTAGGAAGACAAAAATAAAAACAAACATTTAGACACAATAATAATGATAGTTTGTTTTCTTCCCGCAACCAGCTAAGCATTATACCAGTATGTTCAATTGCCTAGTAAAACTATAGCGATTGTTATGGCAAGATACCAGCAATCGTGATGAGAAAAACATTGCACGCTACACATTTTTACTATGATTGGGTTTCATAGATAAAATGTTCCGGTACTCAAATTTTATCACTACTGAGTTGCCAAGAAAAGTTTCATCGACTACAGCTACTATTGAAAGCGTATTCGTTTATTCTTCAAGTAATAAATAAAATTAATATAAATCCCTTCAGAATGAGATCTTTAAGAATTAGGAAATTTTCTTTCCTTTTATAATAATTGAAACACGTCGAAACTTCTCGAGAAACGAAACTTGAAGGCAATTTGAAATTAAACTTACAAAGTCTGTATTAGGCTCCAAGATCCAAGGGAAAGTAGACCTCAGGCAGATACGAGGCGCGTCAATAGTCGTTACATTATTCGTCATTTGATACAGCTCCAAAAACTCCGGAGTGAACTTTGGCTGTCGGACATTATTCTCATCTGGAAAATTAAATATCTACACCAAAATTCTCCGATGCAGAACGCCAACCTATCTTGAACTCTGTTACCTTTATAATACATGTGAGAATCGTCTGCGAAAGTGGGGTCTTCGTCCTCGACGCCTGCCAAATTATCTTTGAGCACTTTCATGGGTCGGTACCGAGTTCGAATTAGTCTCGAATCGTCTTTATCGTATTTCATTATTGCCTCCTAAAGTGAATATTGATAAGTAAACAGAGGGGACGGTTTCTCTAGAAAGAGCCATCTAATGTAGCATTATTTTTAGAACTCAAACTACGTGGAAAATGGAATACTTAAGAGTATTTCAAAGAGACTTTAGTATGGAAATACACATACAGTTTACCTACGTAATTTACGTTGGTATACCAAAGGTTTAGGAAATTGAAATCAATTTCGCCATATTATGTGTGCCATACATGACATACACAATTTGATGACATGTATATGTTATCCAAGTTATATAAAAATCCACAATCGTGCCGAACGAAGTTTGTTTAAACTTAATTTGCACATTAGAAAACACATCGACAATATATTTCTGCATGCTCTTTAATTTCGTGTCCTCTAGATTGGAGTTTCCTTTTACCTGTCTCAGTCGCGCATTTATAAGCCTGCTTTTTATTTTCCCTCGTATACGTTCGAGCATATAAGGATGTTCAGACATCACTCTCATGAAATCCGTTCTGCGTAATACCTGAAAGTGGTATTAAATCAAGGTAGCAATAGCTTTTATATAAAAACTTTTGGTACTCAAAATACCTGAGAATGTCAAAAGCACTAGATAATAATTATTCCCGTTTAGCAGCTGGTTCATCGCTATCATTTCTTAAAAATAATTTTTGTTAGAAGAATCACTTAGTATTTAATTAGAAAAGCTTCTTGTGATTTTACTGTTTTAGAACACTGGTGCCGAAAAACTTGTGCTTTATTCAATAGTCTGTAAAATCTATATCTATACAAATTATATAACACAAAGTCGGGTTAGTTACATTACACCATTTTTAACTAAAGAACGGCCGGACCAATTTTTATGAATTTTGTGTTGTTGGAATTGTCTTCGGCCGGAATAGGATAATAAGTACTAATTTGCGTAATTTTACGTGATATTATAGTATTGTTTATTTACCTGCACTTCTACATAAGTAGCCGCTCTCACCGTTACCTTTGAGGGAATTGAATAAAACAAACTCAATTCACCCAGCACCTTAAAATACAATAGTATTTGAAAAACTAGTGTAGTATATTATATTACATTTTAAGTTATATTAGTAGCAAATACAAATCAATTCAGTTAAGTTAAATTACCTACTCAGTTTAAAAACTAACGAAAAATTGGGGACACGAGATATAAGTAATGTATACCTACCGCAGGACAATCCGTAAAAAAAAACTTTTTTACACCTCTGGGCACGTATATGCAAATAATATTGAAAGTTACTATCTGTGCGTGTAGCTCAATTTATGTAAACAAAGCTGTTTAAACCAAGGTCAAAATCATCTTTTATACAGATAGTGTAATGTTCAATAATATGACTGTTTTCTATACGCTGTTTCCGCACAGCTAGGACTGTGCGGAAACAGCGTATTTACAGACTAGTCGTTTTGGCATGGTTACAACATAGAAATGAGTATGGGTTGACTGAAAACACAAGTTTATTTAAATAAATCTTACTTAGCTCATATCGGAATTTGGAAAAAATACTTGTTTCTGGTGGTTTTATTTTTACTTTTATCAGAAACGTGGTTTGCGCCTCTTGCTTATGTTTTCAGGGAAGTTTATACCCTGTATAAGATTACAGGGGCTTTATGCTCATTAAAATCTCTGCCGAATTCAGCGTAAGACCCCAAGTATAATTTGGATACAAATAGCATATTGGAACTACAGTTAGAATGGTCATGCCTATTTGCCAATGTAAAATGAAACTTACAGTTCCCTCTTTAAAAGCGATCATCGGACTTTCATCATCCTCATCAGACAGCATCTCCACCACCCCTTGCTTGATGCAGATCATGCCGTTTTTTACCACGCCCTGACTCCATATGTATTGGCCACTCAGATATAGGTGATGTGTCATTAGTAACGAGATTTGGCGCATGAATGCTTCGTCTGTAAAGACGTTTTACATTTAGTCATGCGGAGGCCAAAATAAAAGCAATACAGCCATGGCGACATTAAATCACCGATTTCTATAAATTCTTTTTATATTATCTTTTTAAATTGATACAACTTCTTGATACCAAGGCATACATACATGCGAAAGACAGAATTCCACTCCACATACAACATAAATCACGCAATTTTTTTTTTAATTGAGAAATATTTGACATTACAATTAAAGGTGTCGAAAACTGCATTTCTGCGATTCATGTGGAAGACAAAACAAAACAGCATCCAGATTAACCTATTAACAGGACTTAATACTGCTAAAGAGAGATGCGACCTCATTAAAATAAAATGTCTTAGATATTTTTAAAAGTGACAGATAACAAAAAACTGTGTGTGAAAAAGGTATGAAAAATCTTTGTACCTTAAATGGCAAAATAAAGGTGAAATTGTCTGTCAAAATGACGGACAGAGGCCATAAATAGAAGAAGAAGAAGACAACCATACCTTCAAGTTTTAGGTACACCCAAAACTGACCCTAATTCTTTCTAAAGGGACTTTTCTTCAAAACTTTTTTACTATTTTATCTTGTTTTCTGCTCTTCTACTACCTATTGTTTTTTTATGTTTTGTTCAAAGCCGTTTTACCTGTATCTCGGAATATCAGCGTGCTATGAAAATGTCCGATGTTAATATCAAAAATGAGTTCCATGTGCAAGGGTAGCGGCAGTTTCTGTAGTTCGCGAGTGGTTAGTATTCCGTTTTTCATGTGCCAGAGTCGTTGCTTGTACTGCATGGCTTGTTGTACCAGCCAGGCTGGAGCACCGCGGTGTTTTAAGTAGGTTATCATATGGTGGTACTGTATTACAAAATCATAGTAAGAATGCAGCAGAATAATTTCTCTATTGTACAATCGCTAAATATTGGTATTTAGCGATTGTACAATATAATGTAATAATGAATGAAAATTACATACCTAAAAGTCACGTAACTTTTCCCAAACATTTTCTATTTTGTAATAGGGCGCTATAGACGATTCCCGACACATTTTTTTAAATCACGTTATTATATATTTTTATTGTTATAAGTACAAAGAAAAAAGATGAAATTTCATATTAAATATATTTTTATATGATTTTACTCCATATTTGCATTTTTACGCGGTTGAAAATACTACCATGCAAAAAGTGGGTATACAAACTGTAAAGTCATACCGTAGCTACACTGGCACGAAACAGCTGTTGCTGATAGTTTGAGGTGTGTTTTACTGGCTAAACGTGTAGTGACAATATTCATTTATACTCCTGTTCCAAAAAATGTAAGTATATGTTGCTATTTATTAAGCTTTATACACTGCTAGAATACACTTAAATCTTGTTGCACCCGCGATAGAAAAAGTATAAAAGTTTACTTTTCTCACAGAAATAAAGAGCTAACATTTTAAAACTTTGCAAAAGTAAGAAGAAATAAAAACTAAACTTAAATTAATGGTTTTTAAGAGTGTAATGTTTATTAGGTTTAGTTAAAAAATAACTTAAATTGGTTGCACCCGCGATCTTGATGTTAGATCGCGGGTGCAACTTTTAGTCACTTAACCTTTTTGTGTAATTAATTACATTTTTTGTTGTTTCGATATGCCTCGAAATAATAATATTGATGATATATATTTAATATTATGTGTTTTTATTATATTTTGTTTGTTTTACAGAAATAACAGTAAAAATGTCTTCAGAGCAACAGAAGGAGACTGCTTCGCAAAAATATAGACGGAAATTAAAAGAAAATCCTGAACTTCGTGCCGAACATCCAAACACCTCCGTCGGGAAAGAGCTCGAGATACCAAACGTAAAGAAGTAATGAAAAGAAAAAAAACTGGCAAAAATTTACTCAATATCGATATGTCGGGTGGTGTCAGAGCGATATGAATGAAGATGGAGACATCAGGGTACAATTTATGACGACGATTGACGGCAAACGTTTCACAAAAATCATTAATGACATAGCAGACGTGCAATTTGATGATATAATTGCGAAGTTGGAAGCGCCGTAGAAAAAGACTGAAGGAAATAATAAGTTTATAGAATTTTCGGCGAATATTGACGTATTTGAAAAAAAATAATGAATATAAGCGACTACTAAAGTGTAGTAATTAGTAATAAATATGATTTGATCTCTTAAATAGTTCCTAAATATGTTAAATTGATGTTTATGTTTACTTATACTAGACTGGTTGCACCCGCGATAATTTGGTGTTGCACCCGCGATTCATTAAAAAATTAATAACTCATAGTTTATTTTTGTTTTGTTTAGAATTTCTATTTTATGTTCTTTGTTAATTTAACACCTATCAAAATATTACGCAATAACATTTTTAATTTATCACAATTAACAGATTTATTTGTTTGTAGTGTATGATCTGGGAAGGCAGGGCCAAATTGGTTGCACCCGCGATTGCAGTTTGAGCCTTCCTCCTGGCTTTTGAAATATTATTTTAAAATCTTTGTACACTAATATAAAAAGAAAATATCAAAATGTAGTCTTTTAAAGACTAATTTGATTAAAAATGCTTTTTATTTAATTACATTAAACTGAAACATGCGTCTAAATGTTGCACCCGCGATAATGGAATCGCCCAATACTTAAAGATTATGCAATGTCAATTTATAGCTGTTGATACAGACAGATTGTTTTAGTTTCTACAACATCTTATCGGAAGAATTCCAAGAAACCAAGGTCACAGATTACATAATACTATACTAGTACCAATGTTAATTCATATATTAATTAACCAAGGTTTCTTGGCGTATGAGAAGGTAATTAATCATATTACATACGTTTTTAAAGAACACAAAAAATACACGCATAAACTCTTTCACAAATATATGTTCGAATCACATCCACGGCCTCAAACTTATAATATAACCCAGTTTTAATCGGCGTTAAAATACTTACACGATCCACAAAGTTGCACATTCTGCTATCGATGAGTACGAGCTCCCAGGCGATGTTGCCAACAAACTTGTATCGGAAGAATACGTAACCGATTAGCATTAATCCAGATGATAACCATTTATCCATGTCCCGCTGCAAAATTTACTGAAGTACTTTTTATTCTTTGTATTAGTAGTCTGAATCAGTTAGAAAACAGACTTTTTTGTCACACATGGTCAAGGGTTACAAAAAGCGACCTTTTGCAAATATCTCGTTTCCTATGGGTTTTTGGCTACTTGTATGTATGATCAATATTGTAAAGCATTAACTACACTACAACTTTTGTCTCAATAAAATTTTTATACGTTGAATCGTTTTCGAGATAGAGGGCGGAGAGCGCGTTTTATAATTTTACTACAACTCAAAAACTATTTAAGCTAAAATTAAAATTAAAATTGTTTTGGAATGTCTATAAAAAGCTCTAATCCTATGACATCCAACTTGATATTTTTGTAAGACTTTCTTTTTTTACTATCTTCGGCCTATGTTTTTCGACTAGCTCTTTCGTGCCGCTTATTCAATCTTCACAGAATTTAAAAATTTACTATAAAAAAATTTATTATAAAAATTTTCTTGAAACAAAAGTTGTAATCCTCTACAATATTGATCATACATACAAATAGCAAAAATCCCATAGTAAACGAGATATTTGCAAAAGGTCGCTTTTTGTAACCTTTGACCTTGCGATTTTAATGGACGCAGACACCTTACCATTGTAGGTTTTGAGACAACTTTTAGGATGTGAAGATACAAGTTTATACGAGTTTATAGCTTGGTATCTCAAATTCCGAGGTGAAATGCTAATTTGACTGGGCTATATATGCAATATCAAAATGCCAAAATATGCATGCAAATATGCACTAAAAAAGGGCGAAATATGCATAAAATATGCACAAACAAAAAATCTTTTTGGGAATCTTCGTTATTTAATTAGTGGAAAGGAATATTGCAAGCAACAAATAACTCACATAAATCTTTATTGAATTCTATTTTTTTGGAAGTATCCGAATTAGAAGTCAAAATATGGGGCAGTAGTTGTTGTCGACTTCTTGTAGGTTTCTGTCTTGCAGCTAAATGGCAAGCAGTACTCACATGTTCGATTTTACATCGATTTGGTATTTTTTTGATAAAGGTATTCGCTTTTCACAAACCTTGCAGAAAATCACAGTACCATCGTCAGCAAGTCAAATTGACCTGGGTAATGTTTTATCCAAGATTCAATGCGCTCGCCGAGTGTGTGCGAGGTGGACGTGTCGACGGATGTGTCGACTATATATTACAACATGCCAAACACGTATATACGTATATAACTATTGAAATAAGCACTATCATTGAAAAAGTACCAAAATATGCAATAACCCTATAAAAATAGAATTATATGCATTTGCATATGCAAACATGCAAATGCATATAATCCGATGTTTAATAATGAGGAACGTTGAAAAGTTCCATGTTTATGTTTTATAAAAAGCTTACCAAAGGAAAAGAATCACCAAATATAACATTAAAAAATCGACAAGTGCAGTAGTACCAACATGACGAATAACTGAAAAGAAAATACCTATAATTTAACATCCGAATCATTTATGTACCTAAGGGGTCGCGTTTATAGAACCTGCTTGGTTAAAAGTATTCGACCTAAGGTTATCGCTGTAGAATGATATATTTTGTTTGATGATGAAAAGATTGTCGTGAATAGATGGTAAAATAAAAACGTTGGATGTAATTAGATGTGGTCTATTTATGTACACAACTATTATATTTATCATAATTCTTAGAACACGCCCATTTAGCAGAAGATCCAAATTCAGATTAGTCCAGACTCAGAAGCGGAAACTGAGATAAACCATACAAGCCGTTTTTGAATTTCGACCTTATTACCAAAATAAATGTAATTTACGCCATTTACGTTTATGGGTGACATAAAACGGTCACCCTAAAAGATGTCCCGTCGTTCAACGGTTGTTTGGCTAAACTGATTTATTTTGAAAGATGTTTTATACATTTTAAAGACCTTCTAATATTATCAAACTAGTGAAAATCGATCTTGCAACTTTCACATTATGAAAGTTTTAAAAGGTCCCTTGATATATTAAGTAATACAGCACCGCTACAAACAGGAAGGAAATGCCCAGATAGTTTTACCAACATGTGCCAACATGGTTTTTAAAAACATCGTCTATCTTTCGCCTATCTTCTATTTCATCTATCATATTCTTCATTAGTTTGTCTATGGAATCCAGGGTCTTGATGACCGACAATTTCTTAGATCTGAAGAGATGTTTATTGCGATGATGCATTGCCTCACTGAGCACATCCACTGAGCATTGTCCTCAGCCAGCCCGAACCTTAGCGCTAAGTTTAAATTCTTTTATGTCCATCAGTCTTCCGCGTGAGGATCGGAGGAAACTAATCTACGATATTCAAAAATTACCTATCAAACTTCATCCTTCTGGTATCCACATGTTCTGGAAACCCTAGATGAGCCCACGCCTCTGCGGTTTTTTTGTTAAACTGCATGTTATACCATATGCAGGTGCTGGCGTGAAGGGTTAGCGTGACGGAGACCAAATGTTCCAGGAGATACAGCATCATACGCGAAGTTCGCATCTGAAGAATACGTATACGTCTTAGATTGATGGACTTGCTCTGTGGTAATGCGCAGTAGAGCTCAAGATGTCAATACGAGCCTTAAGAAATTCGTATGGATAAGAAAATGGAGTACACTCAAAGCTTTTTTCTAAGTAGGTAACCATTGACGTGTCCATTCGTAAAGTTTCCGGACTTCAACTATAATAATAAATAAATATTCATGGACATTTAACACAACGCTTTCTAGTCCCAAACTAAGCAAAGCTTGTACTATGGGAACTAGATTGCTGATAGAATACTTAGATTTTTTTGTTGTAAATACACACATATAATACATAGTAACACCCAGATACAGAACAAACATCTATGTTTGCAACACACAAATGTTTGTTCCTGGTGGAGATCGAACCCACGACCCACAGCACGGAAGGCAGAGCTACTACCAACTGAGCTATGACGCCTGCCTATAATAAACTTACATTTTCATTTATTTCTCTAAAAAAGCTGAAGAGTCTGTATATGCGTCCTATTCCCAACCATCGTCCTGCAATTACAGCGTTTTCATACCCTTTGTGATATTGAACTGGAAAGGAAAAGTTTAATTCATCATATTTCTTTTTTTTTTATCAGATAATCGCGCCACCCTGAACTTAAAGATGAAGGCGATACGGCGACGATTATAAATTTTAGGAAGTCCGTGGATAGGGCTCGAAATTGTTTAAAATTATAAACAAAACTATGAATAATATCGTGTTAAATGTTTAAAAAGAACTTACAAGCGTAAGTAAAAGGAAAGAGTGTGATGGCGTCATAGA
The DNA here is from genome assembly GCA_947507515.1 of Eulithis testata. Taxonomy (NCBI): domain Eukaryota; kingdom Metazoa; phylum Arthropoda; class Insecta; order Lepidoptera; family Geometridae; genus Eulithis; species Eulithis testata. The sequence continues at coordinate 7,510,140 of OX382203.1, read as the reverse complement.
TCAAAAACGCCAGGTTTCGTCGATACACTCTCATATGCATACGCACAAGAGGCCAGAACGCATGTAGGAGATGGATGATCACATCGCATCCGAACACTAATTCTCCAATAATAGTGGTCACGTCCAGGAAAAATATACGCTCTCTGAAATAGTAGGCCTTCAGAAAATGCGCTATGTACTTGTATACCACGCTTATTAGGACCAGCCCCTGAAATAAAACAACACAGCCTAAGAAACAACCGAGAAGATTTGTTTTCTTTATGCACAGATTTCATTGATATGTGAGTGCCACTATCCGCTAAAGTAAAAATAGTATAGAGTGTACCAGTTGTGGAATCGAATGAAACGTGAGTTCAACAGATAAAAATACTATTCAGGATTTTATTTATATTTTATGTTTGGCCAGTTATAAAACAAGTTGTAAAAACTACTTACTTTCATCCAAACGTTCCATGGCTCTGACAGAATTAACAGAGTAACTTTTTCTAAACGACCTTCGAAAAATAAAGCGCCTCTCAAACGCTTTGTTATGCTTTGTTTCTCATGCAATGTTAGACCGACTGTACTGGCGCGACTTGCAGCTGTTGCTATCGTGCTGGAAACAAATATGGCAACCCGATGTAATTCGATATATACCTATGTGCTTACACAAGACGAGTTCCCAGATAAAACTGTATAAGTCAGAACTGCAATACCGGATTCTCCGTGCGGGTAGAATGGACCTATAACATCATATAGGCAGAAAATTCTTCAGTCTTCAAAATGTTTCACAGATATTGTGCCGGAAACTAATTATTTTTCTACTGTGTTACAATACTCTACAAAACCCAATCCATTAGCAGTTAGCAGGTAATTAATAAGAATCTAACTTAACGTATATTACAAATCCATTAACAGGTAATAAATATCTCACCCAGTGATAGTCCCTAAGGACGGCTCGCTCACACTCCTGTGCATTTATAATTTTCGAAATGCTTTTTGTTTATTTTGAGTGATCCGGTATCGACAAAGTTTTAAGCCAACTCGATTTGAAACGTTAACGCCAGGCTTCCAACAATATTCAAACTAGTCGCAACTCATTTACGATTACCTAAGCAGTTCACCCAACTGAAACCCTACCTCGTTTCTAGAAAGGACTCAAACATTGTATAAATGCTCAAAAGCTTAGCGAGAATTTCAACATGAGTTCGACGAAACGTTTTCTCATTCAACATGATTTATTCCCGGAACATACAACCACCTATGCTCCTTTTAATACTGATAGGTATGATTCAGGCAGAAGCTCCGCCCTCGCAATTCTATTAAGTACATAAATAATTAGAATGAAAGCCATTACATTTTTACGTTCCTTTTTGGCATTTCAGCAAGCAGCCCAAATGAAATGCCATATTTTGGCGGATATTGAAATTTTACTGCGGGCTGTCTCGAGCTCGACGATGGTCGTAAAGCAGCTAAGCGGAGGCAACGACGGGTGGTGATAAACCGAGAACGAGCTAAAAGCGAGAAAGTATTCAGAGATGGATTTGTAATAAAACCTTACACCGACCCGTACTCTGACGGAAATTGCTTAAAAATACAGCCTAAGCCTTGGTAAGCTTAAGTGATGACTGCTGAAAAAAATGAAAAAAATGGAGCAGAAATCGAACAAAAAAAGCACCGTAGTTCCGCAAAAACGCTAACCCAGTGAAATGGGCACGTACGGTGTGGCAGGCGCTCATATAAAATGTAAATATGCGTCCAAGCTGTAGCTTCGAAAGAATAATTCGTATTCACGAGGTGCGGGGCGGGCCACCATCCATTTCGCATGGCTATTTTGGTGAAATCCCTACATAACCTGCTCTCATGTAATTAAGAGATTAAAAGATCAGCGAGCGCGTGGAGCAAATTCAGCGGAGCGAGATTTTATGAAAACATTTTTCATCGCAATGTGCAAACACTACACCAGCATTATTTAGTTCATGCTATGGCTTAGCTCTACTTTGTTTGTCCTGTAAGACCGTAGTGTGCTTTTATGAAACGTTTATGTAACCTATAGTATAGTAAGTATACCACTGAGTAGCCACGTTGCTTCTTTACTGAGAATAATAATGTACTGCCGAACCCATGGTTTTTCTGTATCGTGGATATCAATAATTACGAGAGCCGTGGGTACCATGCATGTTGGTTAGATATGACCTCAATGTGGCACAGCTATGCGTTTTAGAGACTAGCCTACGCCATTGTCTATTTGTACCTACCTACATTACAACTTACCCCGTAATTTTCTTAAAATTTGTAATGTATTTTGTAGTAGGTATCCAGAATTTCAAATGTGTTTCATAATACTGCGTCCAAACATTTTATCAAAAAATGAAAATGTGCAAGAATAAAGTAGTAAAAGTAATGAACCACAAAGTAAAGGTTCCATAACGTGAACATCACAATTTTACAGTATAAAAGTTGCAGGTACGCTGCAAGACTACGTTGTAAACGAAAAACTACATTGAGGACACACAGTCACTATGAACAGCACAAAATAATTGACAATAACACACACAGGGTATGTACGAGTATTTCAAAACAGTCATAGATGTATGCTGTATTTGAACTTGTAGAGCGCCGCCGCCGCCTGCATGAGTGAAAAAGACATAAGATAACACATCAATCATACCATAGGCACAACACTCGCACAGTTTGCAGGTAGAAAAAGCTCATAAAATTAAACCCACTTTTTGTAATTTTTTATATAATGTCATACAACAAATATCCCAACCATCTTGGAAAATTCACAATGCTGATTTAAGAGGAGTTACTCCCATCTTAATTAGAACAAGAATCAAGTAACGGCACGTTAGTAAAAAAAATCTACTATAGCTACGTAATGTTTGAGAGTGAACCGGCTGACCGCCAACAACATAGAAAATATACTAGGGTACTGCAGTAGCTGCATTGTGGACAACAGACAGAACTGTTGGCTAATGCACACTAGACATGGGTAAGTAATGCTATTGATACATTACGCGTAATAGTACCCGACCGCGTACTGTAGCATCACACATTACTCGACCAAACCAAGCATCACACATCACACTATACATGACTCATGACTCCCACCCACCGCGCGCTGCGCGCTGTTCTGTGTTCGGTCAGATAGCTTTATCTCTATGCTCTATTCGCGCGAGTGAGAGGAAGCAAGTTCAATCGCACGTGCTCTCGCCGCTTGATTGAATTTTGATTTAGAACCGTATTTCGACATGATAAGGTTTATTTTTTTATAACTTTAATAACATCACACTAGAACTCGCTATCTCATGTAATGATTATCAAATTGCACCCGACAAAAACGCACAAGTGATAGTGATAGTGCGTCTGACGCAGTCATCTCAGGGTGATGTTTAAGGTGATGCAATAGTGTGTTATCACTCGGTGCGAAAGGTAATGCTATATCACATTACTTTTCAAAGCACTGTTTTGCGCATGTTGATTGCACACAAGTTAAAAGAGTTACTAGTCCGGTCTAAAAAATGAGAGTGAAGGTGCATAAAATCACAAGCTGAAAATCATTAAAATTGTTAAAAATAAATAATATAAATAAAAATTAAACTTTTATTTATATTTATGTTTGGAACAATTTTACTGAATTTTTATATGTACAACAAATATCCCAAACATCTTGGAAAATTGACAATAGAACAAACTAAATGAACTGTGTGTATAGCACGTACGCAACTAACTAGCACGAGCGGCACGGCCCTCACTCGCGTAAAAATGTTTCTGAGCAAAGAGAACTAGCATGAAAGGTAGCAACTTGCAATACTGGCAATATGGCTGCCAGTTGCTCACTTCTAATTAGCAATGTTCGCGCTTTCAACTGAGCGTGAGTTTTTGTTTTAAAAACAATACTAAACTTTTATGTCACGTCTGTGATATTTGCTTCATTGGAGTTTGTAATTACCGTTCTTTGTGCATGATGTTCATTATGAAACTGCTTTTTGTTTACTTATTTATCTAAGTTATATCTGACTTTTAATTAGTAAATGTAACTAAAAAGCTCGTCCTCATAATACAGCTTTATAATATATGTACTTACTATGTAAATTATTTGGTCTTTCATTTTTAGTTACCCTTTTCGAAACAAGTGATCATCTTGAAGGATCTCATGTCAACAGGGACGAAAGTAAGAGAAAACTTACCAGGGACACGTTCGGTGTCGAGAATTCACTGAGGGGAAAAATCGTGTCGAGTGCTGATTGAGTTAGCTCGCTGACGGAGTCTTACTGTACTTTCAGAGCAGTATTGCCACTTATAAAAACAATGCATACATACTTTCCCTTGGGAAAAGATCTCTACCGATTGTAAAAGATTTTTACTGCACATTCCTCGTTAAACCCCAGATAAAAGGAAGTAAAGAACTAGTAGAAGCATCTAAAAGCGGCTATGATGATGAATTATGGTTTTGAGAAAATGGCACCAGAGAAGAAAAATATAGTTAAACATCGTACTGTTTACAGTTTTTAAAATCGTCCTGCGGAAGTCCTGTCCACATTGACTCACACCACACCACCATATTATTTGCTATTTACTATTATTATTACTTAAAACTATGTTACAAGTACATTGTAAGAAAGTTAAGTTAAAAAAAATCTAAGATCTGGAATTCCTTGCATTTTTGCCCCAGATTCTTTATGATCCAGACTTTGTTACAAAAATACTGTTTCGTAGTACCGTGGTGTTAAGACTTTCTCGCCTCCGCGGTACTGCGATACTTGTTCGTTTATTTCACTATGGCATAGTCTCGGCAAAGGAAATGGACGTCCCCTGTCGTCTGTGTCGCCTTTGTAACGCAATACTGTCCACAGAATAATAGAGGTAAAGTGGCAACCGACCATTTGTAGGAATCTTCTTACTAAGTTACAAACCTGAGTACCAACTACGAGTAGCTACTTGGCTATTATAACGTTGTGGCATGTTATACCACTATGGAATGTTGATTATGTATGTATTAGTATAGGGATATCACAAAAGCGCAACAGTGAAGTTCGATGAGAAACATTACGAACACTCTTTATAGAAAGTTTTGTCTTAAAATTTTATTTACCAGTGTACAAGAGTAAAGGTTTCCATACCTAAGTTTTAAATTTCAAATCAATTAGCTCTGGATAGAAGTCCTTACTACCCTAGAGAACTTCTACTGTAGAATTAGTCCCAACTAAATCCAGGACAAAGTTACAAACCGATTAACGTTGAGAGTCAAACTTTCGTTTGAACCAAGTCAATTAGAATACTGTTGAACTTCGCTACACCGCGGATCGTTACTTATTCAACAGTTTTAGGCTAAACTTCTAGCTAATCCTAGACCTTCAGAAATTCGCCTTTGTCAATATGTTAGTTAGGTGGTATAAGACGTATTTCGTCTGTAACTGCCAAAACGCATTTTCACAGGTCGATGTTTCTTTCAAACCCCTTATTCGATTTATTTTGGATGACAAAATATTCACCCACTCATTTCTCTGCTCCACTCTGATGAAAAAATACATAAAAAATTTGAAATACTCGTCCAATTTTTTTTCTATTTTTTCATCAAAATCTGCTGATGCTGTAGAGTTGGTCCATCAACATCACTAGTTCAACCACAACAAGACAAACTTGACGGACATGACGGTAATGGTTCACAAATGCTGAGTATTCAATTAGATAGATAGATAGACTAGCCGTCGCCCGCGGCGTTGCTCGTGTTCTACCCTTCAGAGTGTGACGTTTCAAAATTCCTTTCTTATTGCACCCCTACACTACATAAAGATACAACCCTCCAAATTTCATACCTCTAGGACTTATAGTTTAGGCTGTGCGTTGATTCGCCGCCGGGTCCTTAAAGATACTATCTAGTATAGTATTATATAATCTGTGATACTATTCTAAGTCAACTTCAAAAAAGTTTTATATACAGTGGTGGTCATATAATTAAGAACGCTCATATAAAGGGAAGATGTTTTCAAACTAATTGCATGCAATTAGTTTTATTTCTCTCGGTTTCGTAAAACCTTTCCATAATACCACTGTATTCATTGATACACATGATTAGCCAAAAATCAACAAAAGACAATCTTTTTACACTACTTCTAAACATAGTACATATTCCTATTTACTGGCTGGTCACGTGATTACGTGACGCTAAATAGTTCACCTAGACCTTTATTCAAATTTAAATAGAGAAAACTCAGTCGATTTGTTACTGTTTGTATAGTTTTGGCGCCATTTAGTGCTGTAAAAGATTAAAAGTGATTGCTTCTTATGAAAAAACAATGGGAAAAAATAAAACTTGTGATAAATCTACAAGGGAAGTATTAAAAAAAACTTCGCCGGAAGAATTAGTCTTATAAAAAGATAGCCGACCATCTGTAATGTTCAAAAACCATTGTTTTCCACGCTGTAAAGCGTTTTGCTACGTATCAAACTACTTCGAATGTTCCACGTGTACCTAAACAGAGAAAAACAACTCCTCGTGATGACCGAAACGTCGTTCGTATGGCAAAACAAAATCCTTTTAAAGGGTCCAATGAACTGAGAAAAGAATATTTTCGTGAAAACAACCCTTCAGCAATCTCAGCACGCACTATTCGATGACGTTTGGTAGAAGAAAAATTTCACGGTAGGATAGGAAGAAAGGTACCCATGTTGAAACTTTGCCACAGACAAGTCAGGCAAGCCCGGCTTGCATTTGCGTCCAGTTTTCATACTTGAAAACTGGACTGTGCGACAGTGTAAAAATGTACTTTTTTCTGACGAGACGAAAATAAACAGAGTATGTTCTGATGGAAAACGATATGTACGACGTCCCCCGAATACAGCATTCGACCCTAAGTACACGAAAGTTACATTAAAGCACGGTGGTGGAAATATGAAAATTTGGAGTTGCTTTTCTGGACATGGTAATGTTGATAGTAGGTAACATGGATCAGTTCCAATACAAAAATATACTGAAAGAAACAATGTTACCTTATGCTGAAGACGTTCTACCAGTTATTAGGACATTCCAGCATGACAATGACCCATGCACACTGCACGCACCGTAAAGGAATTTCTTACAGCGCAATCAGTTTCTGTCTTAGACTGGCCAGCTAACCGCCCAGATCTAAACCCAATATAGAGAATCTGTGGTTCGAAGTAAAGAAAAAGGTTTCAAATACAGTGTGGGAATTTAAGAGAGCTGTACGAAGTTTTTTAGAAGAATGGAACTCTATTTCTCTTGCGAAATGTCAAAAATTAATAGAGTCAATGCCTCGCCGGTGGTTAAAGCAGTAAGTAAAAGCCGTGGATATGCTATTAACTATTAAATTTAGTAAAATATGTATTCAATTGCTTATTAAATTGCTTTTTAAATTTTCTGCGCTACATATTGTTGTGATTTTTAAAATGTAAGTGTCATACAAAACAATGCCCGAGCAGTTATGTTCGTAATTTTTCTTGTACTAGGTACAACTTATACTACTTATCCTACAAACATTATAAATGGGACAGATTGTGTGTATGACGTGTATGTGTATACCATTCAGCGCTGAACTGGCACATTGATTTAACTTTAATAATGTGAAAAAGTGTACAATGTATGACATCATAATGACGTCACGGTATAGTACCGGCTCTCGAATACCTAATTTCGGTCATCTTGTGCAGAGACTCGTTAGCTCAGCGGTGAGAGCGCCCATTTTAATGTTAATAGTGGTGGTCGGGGGTTCAAATCCTTCACGAGTTGGCTTTTTATTTTAGTTTTTTTGTTGTCATGAGGTACAAGCGGCACCTAGTCAGTGGCATGACAGGTTATATTTTAAAAACTCTAACAAAAAACGTTCGTTAACGATTATGTATTATACTAGCCGTCGCCCGCAGAGTTGCTCGCGTTCTAGTGTGACTTTTCAAAATTCCTTTATTAGTGCACCCTGTAACGCTCCCCGCCCCAGCTTAACCTAAATTTTTTTTCTCTAACTAAACTAACTAAAATTAACCTAACTAAGAGAGAGATTACAAGAGAGATTAACTACAAGACTAAAAGAGAGATTTTAACCTAAATCAATTTAACCTAAGCAATTTAAACTAATTTTAACTACGTTGCTTTACTTTAATCTTACGACTTATAACTAACTTAATAACTAACTTATTCTAATGGCCTTGTGATCGTATAGTGGTTGTGATTAGGACGCCTACTATTATGAACCGATAGGAACTCAGATACTTTAAAGGAATTATGTTGAGACCTCTGTTAGTTAACCTATGAATCTACCTAATATGAAATTAACGTTTTCCTATCTAAACTAATCCTTATTATCTATCTAATCGTTGCTAATAAGAGTAAACCGTAGGTAGAAGTTTAGTTAATCGCGAGGGTTATTCCTACTATTGTAGCCTAATAAATAAAATATAATAGGTTAATTAAAAGGTACATATTATGTAGATCCTAGATAATTAGAGGCAACAGAAGTTATCTTAAGCAGGTACGACTCATTATCAATGAGATTCTTTCATGAATTTTATATAGAATGGAAGACCTAAACCGCATCAAGTACTAGTTTTAGGAAGAAGTATATGTTCAGAATTATGATATATTTGGCTTTGCTGGAATACATGTAAATAGAAAAGCTATATTTCCTACAGTAGAAATCTACTTATAAAAATTAATATCAAATATATAAAATGATTCTAAAGTCTCAGAATATAAGTTCATTATAACTTTGTTACTAGAATGATGTTAAATAGTGCACTATGAAGCTAATGTATTTACAATAGTATGTAATTACATCAGAGAGACGCCCCGCCATCCGCGCCATCTAGTGATTCTCGACACCAAACTACGAATACATATTATTCACATGTATTCGTAATAAACCCCCTCTTCACAGTACACTATACTTTAGCGGATGTATGATTAAGAATAGAGGAATGCGTAAAATCTATTTTTTTTACTATTTCACTAAACTGAATCCAACATCAGTGCTACTATGGATTACAAAGATCATGAAACTAAATTATCTTTAAATAACTTTAGTTACTCAAAGCCAAAACAGTCCCATGCAATTATATGCTGCAGTTAAGGGCAGCCTGTTAGATAACCACTTCTAACAACTGAATCTAAATTTAAGTAACCTTCCTAGTTCATGGTTCACTCAGACCAATCTTTCTAGATAGCTAAAGTCAAAGCCAAGATAAAAGGCAATAGAAGTAGATAAGGTCAGTCACATAGCTAATATAAAGTAACCCAAGCTTGAATCGGCCTAGGGTACTTCGACAACGAAAGTGTCTAGCTTGACCACATATACTTCATGTAAATTAATAGGTATCGGACTAGATAGAATAAATCATAGACTCTTTGTAGGTAGTTATCATCCCTTTTCCATAAGTTCAGAATAACCACGAGACACGCGCTCTAGAGTTAGATAAATAGTATCTGTATAGACCTTAAAACATTCGAGAATGACTTTTCCTTATAGTTTCTCCTTCAAGCGCTTAGTTTGAGGAAACCAATCAGACAGGTCAGTAAAAGACAAAAGGTTGAAGTTAAATGTCACTATAAAACAAATAGTCAATGCAAGACTTCAAGACAAGTAGGAATAATGGTTCCTGTTAAATTTAATAATTACTTTACTGAATTTGAAAGATATGACAGCGAAAGCTACTCAAGCTGTCTCAATGGCTTAATAAATATTGCCACTAGAATAATAAGTGACTTCACTATGATTAAATTCAGAGTTGAACAATATAAGTCATTTGATAAAATTAATCTGATATGATAGGTAAGAATACCTATTGTAGTGTATGAATCTGTTCTAATCCAGATTTAGTATCCACAGATAAAATAAGGTAAGATTAAATTAAGTCGTAAAAGCTTAAGTTTCTAAAATCATAGGGTTCAAAGTCTGAAATTCAAATTAGGGTTTAAAATCCTAAGGTCCTAAAGGTTAAATGGGTTAAATCTAAAGCTTAAAAGTCGCAGCTGTTTCTAAAATTCGAATTTGTCAAATATTCAAAGTCGCTATCGCTTAACACATAGGAGATAAGACGCTGTTCTACAATGTAGTATGTAATAATATGTAGTAACAGACGTATGTATGTACCTTTTTAACTATAGTTCGTTTTATAAGTAGGTATGTAGTAAGAAGGTAAGAACGTATAAAACTAAACATAACTAAATATTGATCCTACCTACTAGTGTAGATAAAAGTAAGTAAAAGTAAATAAGTAGGAATATGTAATTAAGGCAGTAAAATAAACTTCTAGAAAAATAGCTGTACTATCAAAGTAGTAAGTATGTAAGGACAAGTGTAGTATGTAAATATAACTACAATATTTCTCCTTACTTTCATTGCTGGTCGCAATATTAATTGAACGCTCACACTATGAAATATAAAACAGGTAATAAGAAACACTAAAGATAACACACAATATCTCAAGTAAATCAAAATAAGTAGTACACACACATTAGGGAAAAATAAAACACAAAATATTTCTTTTAATCAATTAGGTACACATAAACACAGTAAAGCTTCTGTAAAATGCAGGTATATTTGAAAATATAAAATTCCTCGAGTTAATCCACGTTGAATCTTCATCTGGAACAAATGCTAGAACCTAGGGAACCCTAACTCTGTAAATTCCCCCCATATCTCTTTCTTCTTGCTCCAGATCTTCAGGAAGTTTCATTCCCTACAAGATCCTGCTTGCTGTGAACCTAAGGAGAAATAACATCTAAAATCTAACTCACTAAAATAGTGCTGTAAACGCAGGTTTCATCTTTAAGTGAAGGATTGTTTATCTGATAATGTAACTTGGATCGAACAAGATTACAATTATCCTAGAATTCCTCTGCCAATCTCTGTACTTGCTGCTTGAACAAGATGTTTGCCTAGGACATGTATCGAGCAAGTCAGTACATTATTTTTTCTATTCTAAAGATCCTGAAACAAACACACAGATATAATTCAAAGACTTACCTTGAATCCTTCATGACGGAAACCAATCATGAATCTCGTACTATATGGCTTTTCCTTTCTCCCTACAGCTAACGCAAACCTATCTTACTTAAATTCCTAGCCACATTTCCTATCTCCAATCAAGATGGAATCCTTTCTTGATTTACGCACAAGATAACGCATGCTACCTTCCTATAGCTAAAGCCAGTCCTATCCTATTGTGTAATAAGTAATTATGTAACTAATAGTTCACTTTATACATAAGTATCTATGCAATGTATGAGAGTAAGTAGAAATCAAAGTAACCATCACTAAGTATCGATCATATTTAGTAGTGTGTGTAAAAGTAAGTAAGAATAAATAACCAGGGTAGTAAGATACGCTTCCTTGAAATCCGTAAAGTAATGCACTCAATATCCTCAAAGTAAAGAAGTAAAAGGTATTTATCTACGCATACTCGTGGTAGAAGGTAGTTAAATAAATCTCTAAATGCGTAGATATTCAGTAAAACCAGTCAAATATAGTTCGTTTAAAAGTAAGAAGATAAAATCACACACAAAAGAGTTCAATAGAAAACGAGAGAGAAAAAAAGTACCCTCAAAATATAATGCGTGTCTTGAATCAAAACCATTTACAAAAAGCAGCGTAGATTCTAGATCTGAATGTCAGCTTATTCCTCGGAAATCCTAAATCTGAAAACCCCCAGATTCGCTATTCCTCGGAAGAACCCTGTACCTGAAAATCCCAGCTTTCCTATCGAAACACATGATTTGAACACTCAGTTGAAATATAAAAGACTTACCCTGATCTCCCACATCTTATCCTGACCTGGACCTTGGATCTGTGTGATGGCTCCGCTGTCAGCTCCGCAGGTAGCTCAGCATGTAGCTCAGCATGTAGCTCAGCATGTAGCTCAGCATGGCAGTCCAGCAGTCAGCTCAGCATGGCAGTCCAGCATGTAGCTCAGCATGGCAGTCCAGCATGTAGCTCAGCATGGCAGTCCTGCAGTCAGCTCAGCATGGCAGTCCAGCATGTAGCTCAGCATGGCAGTCCAGCATGTAGCTCAGCATGGCTAGCAGAACCGCAGGCAGGCCAGCACGTAGTGAAGACTTCATTGATGGAGGCGCCGCCAGCAATTCCTGAAAATAGGGACACATAATAAATACAATGAAAGCAAGAGAAGGTCTTCTTACCAAAATCTTCGTTCCATTGTCCTTTCCACTATGGCATCTGCCTGACTCAGTCATGTAGGTACTCCTTCCTCCTTGGTAGATGTTTACTCGTCGCCGGCTCGAACCAAAAAAGTCCCATTTCTAGATGTACCTGTCTTTTATACCCTCTGATTACGCACGCCACAAAGTCACTGCCTACTTCATAGTTAGTATGCGATCCACGTCCGATTTAGCTGCCTGCCGAAACGGCACCCTTCCGAAGACACCGCCGACCATTTTCGATGCCTACCATTTCGTCCGGCATCCGAAATTACCCCCAGATACAACTCAATGTATACCTAAGTTGGTTCATATAGTCTATAATAGTATTGTTTTTTGGATGTTTCTTTTGGTTCTAGACCGTTTTCTGAATGAAAGATGGTGTCAAAAGACACTAATAGCTTGTATCTACTCTCCTTGAAAATATCTACATTCTACGTTACGTTTTTCATACTGTATTTATCTAAATTCCCTACTATATCGTAATGAAGAAGCAGACCTTTATGAGACTCCGAACATAGATAGTTTAAAGCATTTACTAGCAATTTATTCAGTTTCCAACTCTCAAATGTACCTAGATTTTCCAATCTCATAGTCTATTTTTTGAGGAAAACCGCCTGACATTTTTATGAGAGCAATTCGCAATGTCATTGCGATTAAAATTGTAAATGAATTATTACTAAGTAAACACAATTAGTGAATATAATTTAACTGCTACAACTATGTATACCTTCTATTATATTGAACCTTTCTAGATAAAATTGTCTAGTTAATATTATTCATTCTTAATACTATGAAGTTAACGGTTGCTACAGATTCAGTATGTCACACTGAAGATAGTTTCATCGTCCGTTGAAAATTAACCGAATCTAGCTAAATTAAAGGTTAAATTAACTAAATAATTTGTGGGATACCCAAGGAACACGGACAGTCTTTCTTTTTTACAACCCCTACACTACATAAGCTACCTTCCAAATTTCATACCTGTAGGACTTATGGTTTAGGCTGTGCGTTGATTCTAAGTCAGCTTCAAAAGAGTTTTATATATATTGATGATGATTAAAATTGAATAATAAAAGCGCATGACATCATAGTGGTGATATCACGGTACAGGCATACTCACCATGACACTTGAATAGCCAATTTATACCTCCAGTAATTAAGATTCGTTAGCTCAGCGGTCAGAGCGCCCATTTAAATCAAAAAATTAGTGGTGGTCGGGGGTTCAAATCCCTCACGAGTCTAAGTTTTTTTTTATATTATCTGGTTCATGCAGTGCCTAGTCAAGAACTCTGATTATATAAAAACATTACCGAAAAGAACAAAAAATAAAATTGTGGCAAACCCAATTAGTGCCAGCATTTGCTGGGAAATCGAAAAATAACTTTTACAGAAATCTTCTGCCATCAGATCGACCAATTGCAATAAATGAGCGAGTCTGATTGGAATCCGATAGGATGAGATTTTTTGCTCCATTCCTGCTCCACAGCTACCACTGAAAAGCTGGTTTAAATAATACCTAAAAAAAAGTGTTTCATTGAACATAAATAAATGTTATCAAGTAACTTCAAGAGTCCTTGACTTGACAGGATAACTTCCTCGATTAATATTTTAATGAGAATTCAATATACGGAAAAAGTCAAAGTTGAAGACAATTTAATAAATATGAAATAAAATAAATACTTTACAACATGATACTTACATTATATTTTTAAAAGAACACTTTATTATGACTGTATTGTTTTGACTTAAAATTGGCTAAATCCATTGTAAAAATACGAAATAATTGTGTTAACGATTGATGTAGTTGTTCTGTATTAGCTGTTTCTGGGCTTGTCAATCCCCAAGCATCCGAGATACCGCCGAGCCAATTTCCCAGTTCCATTTATCAAAAAACCATTATTGTGTTTTGTTGTAATTGCTCTTGGTGCGCCTCAATTCATTATAATAGTTGTGGTTATCTTTGATTGGGTAAAGTTTGACCCGTTTTGTTGGTACGACCTATTTACGGTAGAATGAGTTTAAGGATGGTTTACGACTATTGGAAGCTTTGCAGAAGTGTTGAGTTGTTGTAATAAAACTATATGGTACGATTCACACTTGATGTTGGGTTCGACAGGTGAACAAAACGATGGCGTACGGATCGGCGTCGTTTAGGAAGTGGAGAGAAGTAAATCATGGTGATTGGATTCTGAAACGCATCTTTTGCATTGCCGCGTTTCTTAAACTCTATAGTAGGTGCCAAATAACACCGCAATACAGGTCATTTACCCACCTTCAACACGATGTCGCAAAATTAAATTTATGTATGGTAAACTAACAGTACTACAAGATTGATTCGAGCGATTACCGTCTTAGCGACAGGTTTGTATGGAAAGCGACAGAATTAGCCATTCATAAATTGAATTTTGCGACATCGTGGTGAAGGTGGGTGAATGACCTGTATGGGCGGTGTTATTTGGCACCTACTATAACGACCTCGAGCGCTTCACCTAACAAAATTGTTACCTGCTACCTGCCTTACTTCTAACAGGATTACTGCTTGCTTTCATAACAACAAAATGTCAACTTTATAGTATGTGCTGGCTGCACTAAAGCCATTATAAATCGATACCGTCTTCAATGCTTTAGATGCACGCAGTGGTATGATCTTGATAGTGCCAACATAGTATTGCAAACATTTCGGCATATGAGTAGCGACGGACGTAACTCTTGGGCATGCAAAGAGTGCACTAAAAAGCAAACCAAGGTCAAAACCCCCATTGCCGTTCCATCCTCAGCACAACTATCCCAGCAGCTTTCTGGTCACGATCAGGAAGAACAAGATTCTCCCATCACTATAAAAACTCATTGCTCAGGAAATAGGGTCTTCCCTCAAAAACCTCGCAACGGAGCAAACCCAACTCCGTGACTTGTTGGACGGCTTCAATCAGGCCATCAATTTTTTTAGTGAAAAGTATGAAGTGACTATTGATGAAAAATCAGAAAAAATAAAAATAACCTCAACCGACTGTCTTCGTTCCAACGGCGTGTCCAACTCTGATTGAGGACTATGAATGGAATTTACAACTTTTTCAACCGACTTCAAAAAAGGAGGCGGTTCTCAATTCGGTTTGTTAACAACAATATGTTTGATGCATTAAATAGCAACAGTCCATTTAACTCGAATCCTTATAAGCAAGCACTAACAAAAAAATCAAAATATCAAAAAATGGACTTCGTCGGGCCCGAAATGCGGGCTCCTGTCGTAATTAAGAATCCTCCCTAGATCAGCAAACAGAAGTTTTTATTAGTCCAAAGTTTGTATTTAGAAAATTCTTTTCGTAAAAATTCAGAGAAATCAGCTTCTTTCAGCCATCTCATGTGTCTGAGCGAGCTCACAGGAATACGTGTGCTGTCTGCACTTTCTAGAAACCACTAGAGTACTAGGTATCTAAAGTACCAATTAGGTGGCAAAGAGGGAACGATTACCTTGTAAGTTACTTGAATGGATTTACCCAATTTAGTCGTACATTGAATGGATTTACCCAATTTACACTCCAACCACTTAGTCCATCAAGCTCTACAGGAAGATTTATGATCGCCAAATATTTTGTCATAGATTCTTATGGCCTCCCAACATGGCAAATAATTAAACATACAATATATAAGAGTACATACAATGTAGAGTTTCGTGGGCGCCCTTTAGGAAAATAATATATTCTATTTCTACTAAACTTTATAATGCACAGAAAACTGTGTCTCGTGCACTTTTACACCTTGACTTTATCTAGAGTAATCTACAGAAAGCCTAATTAAATAAACCCATCAATAATCGGATTTTCTTCTATCAAAACAAAGGGCCCGTGCGTGCCTAAACGTTTTCTTCACTAATGAATCGTCTCTTGGGGCATCAATCAACTTGGTCAAACTGCTTGTTAGGAGAGACTTAAAAAATACCCTTAATTAAATATCTACTAAGATTCGTGACGTATAATTTTATGTACTACAAAACGTTTATTTTTTGAAGAAACATTTACAAAAAAAATGACATTATATTTACATTAAATTTACCAAAGAAAATGTTTACCCCGGCCGAATACAGTTACATTACTTTTACAATATTTTAAGATTATCTCATTTTTCTTTAGTTTTAATAAATTATAATAAACAAACTAATTAACTGTTATAAACTTTTATCGCGTGATCTTGTAAAGTATATAGGTATAATAGAAGGGCTCCAGGAAGCCAACGATTTTTAGGTCAATTGTTTTAACTTTTATGTCGTTATTTATGGAAGCGTAGACTGGCAAAAAAAATGTATAACTTTTAGAATAATTGATTTAAATATATTTTTTCTACGGGGATTTATTCGTTCTATTATCCAAATGATACCATAATTTATACAAATTTTTAAATTGACATTTGATACTATAAAACCAATATTTTATGTGACGATGTGTTATTTGCAACGGTGCGCCCGCGCTGTAACAGCCTAGCGGATAAAAATTATAAATAATGGAGATAGAGTTCCGCATGTAAGGATTATTTTTTTGGAAATTTTCTTCTCTTTAAGGATCTTTTTTCAAAATGTCTTAAATATGCATAGGTTTTAAGTTATTAACAATAAACGAAATACCTTTTTTTTAAACTTATTTTGGTCTATAAAAATCGCAATTTTTTACGTGCACTAAAATCCTTCAAAACTTTTTTCTAGGGGTCATTCCGAATCCAACGACGTACCTATCGTTCATATTTTTAGGAGCTATTAGATCTGTCCAGATGCAGCTTATCAACGGTGAAATTAGCCTCGGTCATGCCTTGGATAAATTAAGATAAAATAAGTAATATCAAAATGTGATATTTTAATAACTTCCTTTCTTTCAAAAGAACCCACGGCACAACCAGGGATTCGAGTTTACGTCAGTTGGGTCATAGGTACATTTTTTTCCAGAACGGACCAATTAGTACCCACGGCACAATCAGTTGAGCATAATAGTTGTGCCTTGGGTCCGCAAGGGGGCCTCCACCGGCCGCAAACAGTTTTGTCAGGCCGTGAGCAAAGTCCTTCCTGTTTTTTTCATGCCTAAATTTTGTCTGATACCCCAAAGACATTGTAATCCACCGTCGACATAAATGGTCCGGCCTACCCCACCGGGCGGTACAAACGATCCTCTATAAATCAAGGTAAATAGGACAGATTTTTCGCTAAGGCCGTTTTAACAGAAATAGTTGAGCTCCGCTTCGAGGGGGGCAATTACTCGTCTCGTCGACGTAATCCTAGCGAAGAAAAACTCCCATAATTAATAGTGCTGCAGCCTCCATTTTAATTAGCGGGCTTCCGGACGAGACGCTCATTATTTGAAGTTCATTAGTTATTTCTTGTCTAAGTAACAAGTGAGCTCAAAGCTTCAGAATGCTATATAGGTATACTTACTTGGAAAAAAACGATAAAAAAACTTGAGCTCTACTCTACCTTTAATTAGGCCATTCAAGCGTAAAGCTCTGCTAAATTGAAATATTATGAAAATAATATTGACACGTGCGTCTGTTTACTCAGCACGCGAATAATGAGAAAATGAAATCCTAACGTTTAGTTAGATACTCTCTATATTTTGAATTAAGTTCAACGAATTGAAACATCGAAAGTTTTAGTTTTCGCGATGTGTAGGTACAATTAAAAATAGGCACCTATTTTAGTGGTAAATTGTAAATAATGTTGCGAAATAAACATAATTTCCATGAAAAGCCAAAGGAAAAAAAAAATGAAGAGAATATTTTCCTTAAAACAGCCAATAAGAAACGAGACGCAGCTGTCGTAAGCATTCCAAAGATCCCGATGAACGAATGGAGCCGTCAGGGACAATTACCTGCTACGCGGAAGAGCAGGTAGGTCAGGACCACAGTAGATGTAAGGCGGTTTTGATATAAACAGATATTTCCAATAGGTATAAAAAAATATTTAATAATAGCGGCCAAAAGAGTGCTAAAAGTTGGCTGAGGCAGAATCGGGACACTCCTTACCCGAAAAAAACCGAATTAAGAAGATTATGTTCGGATACCGAATTATCCGAGCCCCAAATCTCAAAAAAAAAAATATGGTGTAGGTAAGGTTTACCATAAAAACACTGTACCTACTGAAATGTAATAAAAGCATATTTTGGTGAACTAAAAGATGCATTCAGGAGTTCAGAAATATTTACAATATTACAACGCTGATTCACTTTATTTCAGTCCTAAACATTTTTATTCCTTCCGCATCGCTTGAGGCACTTGTACTTTGTGTTGAACCTGTTGTCATTGCCACCACAGCCTCCGTAGATGTACTTCTTACAAGTTCCCATGTTGATGTCATAGTAGTACCTTCAAAGTACCGAATATTTTTATTTCCTATATCTTTTTGGATGAATCAAGAATTTATGTTTTCTTTTGTTGACGATGAATTGGGCTTTTACTATGGCTATACCTTTTCGGATCTGAAGTAAGCCTCTTGGGATTACCAAAGGCACGCAAACAGCTTACTACAGGTGCTACTGTAAAGAGACACCACAGCCCGAGCCGAAGTTCACATTGGAAAAAGGTGCATTACTGTTTAGTTTAGTTCTTACTTTGTGAAAGTAGCCACGCACAGGCCAGCATTCGGCTGCAAGGCACACAAAGCTGATTGTTTATTTTCTTTCACTTCCATGAACGCCGCCCCTTAAATGTTAATCAGGCTGAATAGATTCATGTCAATTTATGGGATTAGGAGAAGTCGTTAGAGTGATTGGTTACCTTTACAATGTCGTTCACATTCCACCAAAGTATCAAAATTGTTTTTATTTCCTTCGCAACCTCGGTATGTAAAATTTACACATTGATCCAACTGAGCGTCGTAATAGAATCTAGAAAATACCGAAACCGAAAAGTTATCAGTTTTTGACCATAAAACTGTTTTTCTATGAATTGAGCGATAAATAAAAACAAAGTGAACGAGTGAGCTGTACCTATAGATCCGAAGTAGAATTGAAAATGTCCAATTTCAATGGATAAAACTTTCATTACCGATGAAATCGAATGCTTCTTTTAATGTTCACCGAAACGAGACATCCCGGAAAATAAGAAAAAAATCCAATGGACGGAAGACCCAATTGGTAAACTTTCCTTTGATAATAAAAAACAAAAGCAGGATTTACTTCTCTAGTTTTTCGGAACAGCTGCCCATTTTCGGTTGCAATTGGCACCAGTAATCCCATTTCCATATTTCAGAACGACCTAAAACCAATATAAAATTTGTACTTATGCACTAGATCTTTTCGTATATGTTAAATAATGTTTAAGCACTAACTTCTCAGATTGTGGTCCCTAGCTCGGAAAAAGAATGGAGGAGTATTTTGTTTATCTTCAACGCTATGATTCTCATGTATTCTTCTATGCAAAGATGTAGGTTTCAAACAATCATTGTCACACACAGTGGCCGTAGTAAAAGTCACTTGGCTCTCTCCATTCACAAAAAGGATAACACTCGATAATATATTCGAAGCGAGCAAGTATTTCATTTTAATAGACGAGATTTATTTTTTGTATTGTAACGATAATGTAGCTAGCGAAAAGCCATAAAACCAATGTAAGGAACTTTATACTGCACATAAAACATTATCGCCTTCGCAAATGGTCCACAGCGCGGACCGATCGATTCTACCTACACTTGAGAGCAATAAAATCGCACACCCGCACATTTATATTTAAAAGTTTAATAATAAATAATAATAATAATATCTTTATTTCAGACACATGATCCAATAGGAGGTAGGTACAAAATAAAATGAAATATAAAACTTAATAAAACTAAGAATAGGTAGGTACTTACTATAAAAAAAACATAGCTAAGTAACCTTAGGTACCTACCTAAGATGCTAGTTGCACCCACCGTTTATAGACTCCTGTCAGAAGGAGCCTATCCGACAAACTTGCTATTATCGCATTTTTACACTTGCCGACCCTGGACATAAACTTCGCGATACGACTCCTTTGGATGGCATTAAAGGAGTTGACTCGCGCCTCCAGGTACATGCCAGACGCGCTGCAATATCGGTCCAACCCCATGAGTTGCCTAAAGATGTTATTGTAGGCAACTCTAATGCCATCGTGCGCTTTTTTAGTGTAGTTAGTCCAGAGTTGGCAAGTGTAAAACGTCTGACAGAAGGATCTGAACAAGGTCAATTTAACGTCATTCGGTGACTTACAGAATTTCCTGATGATCATATTGCCTACTAATATTTGTTTTATTTGGAGGTTACAGCCAACGAAAACCAAATGAAATTAAAGAGCATATTGTAGGCTTTCGCAAGACACATCAGGGGTTGACGTTGACCTTCAAAAACAATACAATAACAACAAAACAATAGGCCACCCTGAAATTGCTCGATCCAGGTAGAGCCGGCGGCGGGACTTATCGCAGGTATAAAAGGGTGCGTTTTGAGGGAATAGTCATCATTTGCATACCAAAGTACAGTGTGAAAGCTTCTCCATCGATCAAGACTTCAAACGGAGCAAGAAAATGGATACCACACCAGAAGTAGCCGCTCAAGTGGTTACCCTTATTGAATCGGGCTTAAACCAAAGTCAAGTGGCTCGGCAGCTGACAAGCAAGACCGCATACTGCTCGCATAGTGTACGAATACCTTCAAGAGGTTGATGTGTCCGGTAAGGAGTGGCCAGCTCGAACCCTATCGAACATTTATGGGACGAGCTGAAGAGGAGAGTTCGAGGCCGAGATGCTCCTCCATCGACTCTACAGGAGCTTCAACAGGCGATCGCAGAGGAATGGGAGGCGATACCACAAGATTTGATCAAAACTCTTGTAAAATCAATGAACACACGGATGGAGTCAGTGATTCAGGCTAAGAGAGGAAACACTTCGTATTGATAAAAAGCTTTAAATGACTTTATCTTTTATTTTCTAATTTTTTTTACCAATTCTGGAGCAACTAAATTCTTTAAAAACCTGCACTTTGGTTTCTGACCCCCAAAAGCACTTTTTTGGCATGATTAGAAAACAAA
Organism: Eulithis testata; assembly: GCA_947507515.1. Classification (NCBI taxonomy): domain Eukaryota; kingdom Metazoa; phylum Arthropoda; class Insecta; order Lepidoptera; family Geometridae; genus Eulithis; species Eulithis testata. The sequence continues at coordinate 7,488,968 of OX382203.1, read as the reverse complement.
TAAGATAGGGATAGGTGTTGAAATAGACTTCCCCCTATCTTATAAAAAGTTGGAGTTGGACATTATGACCTGTTTACGTATGGTAATCAAGACATAATGTCTGCTCTAACTTTTTATAAGATAGACCATACATGTGCGATTTCATTGCTCTCAAGTGTAGATGGTTTCATGTTGCATACCAAAAGTATCCACTTCACCTAGTTTCAATATTTCAATAATATGAACACCTAACATTTATAAAAAATACAAATTTCTCCCGCTCTACGAAGCTATAAGCAGAACTTCAAACGCTGGTAATTAGAAATAGAATGACGTTCTGATACCAACGTTAGAACTAACGAAGCGGTCTCAATGGATTCGCTAACGAATAATTATTTCACGGTAGCCGAACACAATGCAACATTTGATAGGGCAGCTGAATGTTTGTTGATCTAATGGCATTTTCAATTTGCATTCAAATTCCTGAGCTCGCATTGCAGAGCGTGGATGGGGCCGGTGGCTGAATGCCGAGAGTCCGACCGGGCACTCCGATGCCCCAATACCCAAATCGGATTAACGCTAACGACGCACCATTCTGTCCGGTACCGCAGCTGGCCGCATACTAGCTGCATGTCCTACAGACACTGATAAACGGTACTGACCATATAATGGTAGCAAACACCTGCATGTTATGGTCATACTTTTGGGTTAGTTCCACTCAATGCCAGCTTTCTTCCCAGATAATCCCGCGAATATTTTAATAAAATTGATGTACCTAAATTGGTTCCATCCAATCCCATGACAATCCAGTACAGTCAACGGTAACATCATAGTGAGATCGAAGAAATGCTAGAGCTATTGTTATTGTAAATACAATACATAGTAACACCCAGACACAGAACAAACATCTATGGTTTGCAACACACAAATGTTTGTTCTTGGTGGGGATCGAACCCACGACCCACAGCACGGAAGGCAGAGCTACTACCAACTGAGCTATATATACTAGGTAATGATTTGAATACGTATTGGTTAAAATAATTTAGTGTGGTGGTGTGCATGAAATGTGTCGTATAAGCATTAAGTATGTACCATCATTGTAATTGAGTCAGTTAATATAGGTACGTTCGTCTTAGCATAAACACGCTGTCTATTCCTTGAGTACTTCCCTGGTGATGATTAAGAATTTTGAACAATATTAAGTAGTGACGAGAAAAAAAATCAAAAATCATGTCTCGTGCAACAGTAGAAAAAGAGGAGGTTTTTCAAAACGCAGCAGCGGGAGACGACTCCGTTCTGAAAAATCTTGGAGGTCGACTGGAGAATTTACATACGATGTTTATTGTTTTGATCGCGATTGTCAGCATCATAGTGATGTTTGGCCTATGGAAAATGTACAATAACTGTCAACGAAAGATGGTCCAAAAAGAAATAGGGCAGCATGCCTTGCGGCGTATCCGAGCATCATTTGGTCAAGGACGCGGCGGCGCGTTGCTGATGCGGAAAACCAGTGAGTGTCAGTGCGTAAACAGAATGTGCAGTGTGCGGAAAATTAATTTATGCGTTAAAAATACGGAACATGCGTAAAATTTACAGTGAACAAAATAATCAATGGAAGAGAGACTATCTACAATTTTAGAGGAACTTCAAAGTTTATGTGATAATATTAGAAAATTAGGTCCGAAGCGGCGCGAGGAAAATTTAGGTAAACAAAAATTAAAAGAAGCAGACGTTTTATATACGAAAATTAATGTCTACTTAGTTATTTACGTCTAGCAAATTACTTTTAGTTTTAGATTTCTCATGTAAGTGAAGTGTATTTCTTATGAGAAATAAAATATCTTAAACCCGAGAAACACTAGTTTCTGTGTCATGAAAACTCAATTTACTGCTTCAAAAGACGTAAATATATAAGTTTGAAAACTTTTTGTTATTTGACAACAACGCAGAGGAACGCATAATAATCTTCTCGTCAAACGAAGGTAAAAAAATTATACAAGATAGAGACACTTTCTTCTTCGACGGAACTTGTGCTTTTTGCTCTTGTGCCAAACAAACAGCAGAAAACATATCAAACATTTTTCAACTCAGTGAAGCAAAGCCTGTCAGGCTGAAAACGTAAAGTATTTTTTTATTTTGAAATTAGCGCAATCGATGCTGCACATACATGCTTGCCTGATACAACAATAAAGGATGTAAGTAATTTTCTTCATTTTAAACAAGCTGTATTTTGAAAAATACCATGTCCCAACAAAACGAAGTCAAAAGTCGATTATTAGAGATCAGAATATAAAACTGATTGAACACAAATACAGGCAGAAAACAATGACTATTGTTGATGCTAACAATCAATATAAAAATGTATAATGAGAAAACTGTTATGTACAAACAATTCCCGTTTGACTTCGACTTTTACGTTAACTGTACCTGCCGAAAACTCGTGGGATTCACTGGGAAGGAAATAACTTATACTTTTTGTTTCGCATTGCTTGGGACTTAATGTATGAAGTTTAAAATTCAGAAAACAATACATTTCGCATTGATTGGAACAAACCCATACGTTTTAGGTTTATGAGCCTGAGTCGGCTTTGCGATCCTTTGATAAATTAGACTGAATTTACTTAGAGCATGTAATTGACAAGATTGAATGCTTTAAATACTTTCTGCGGATACAATTAAAGTGGTTTTATAAACACATACCTATACAGCAAAAAAAAATACGGAGACCTGATTTGGAATGTATTCGAAATATTCGAAAGATGAATGCAAGGAACAAATTCACAATGGTATAATGAGGATTATTCAACCAAACGGAGAATTTCGCCAAATTTTGTCGACAAATCAACTTCAGAGCGCTAATTTTAGCGTCTCATTGGAATGACAGTAACGAGAAATGTAATTCTAAAGTAGTTGTCGCGAAGCTTTTTTTAAAGTACAATTCCAAGCTGCAGGCTCCAGGATTAATTACTGTAGTTTTTCATCGTGTCTGGAGGACCCCTTCCCTCCTCGTTCATGTCGCGACTTCCTGGTCATAGTGTAGGTAAACACAGTAAGCGAGATAAATTCGTAGGTATAAAATCACCACAATGTTATTATCCCACATCAATAGTTTTGTGTGAACAAGTAGGGCAAAGCAAACGTTAAATAATGGAGTAGACGCGCGAGAATGATGCGCGATGACTCAAATTATTTCGACCAAACTTTCCTCCATAATTTATATGTTGAAAAAACTGGAAAACCCGACTTCAATTTGATACGCATTTAACATTAAATGATGATGATGATGATGATAGCAGTTCATTGAGACTGTTCTATTGATCGTAAACACCACAGAAAAGCAAAATACGCAATGTCGTGTACGTGGATGACGTGTTTTTCCAGTTACTCTTATTTATCTGCCAGATCACTGAAAAGAAATATAACCAAATTGAGAACCTCCTCCTTTTGGAAGTCGGTTAACTTATATCAAGAATCCATCTCATGATCATTTCACTAAACCCAAACCCGGCTTGATTAATGCCGGTTGGTGAACTACGGACTGCCGTTGGCTACCTTCCGGTTTTACCATCAGATGATGATGATGCATTGGGAATTGTCGCTTTGCGAATGCTTTTGCATATGCTATAAAGTTAAAACAAATGCACAGACTCGGGGCTCTGTGCCTTGATCACGAATAAATGTGACAATCGCCAACCTATCGTAACGCAAGCGTATCCGAGATACACTACAACGGTTGGCAGTTGAGTTTGCAGTGACGCGCAATGTGACTCGAATACGCTAACGCGGCGACTGTCAGATTTGTTCGTGATAGAGGTAACCTACTTACTGTTCTATTGATCGTAAACGTCACAGAAAAGTCACAAGAAAGCCTAATATGCCATGTCGTGTACGTGTTTTTTCCAGTTATTCTTATTTAACTGCTTAATTACAGAACTGATTATGGTAAAAATTTTATGGGACCAACCTGGAGGCATAACCTTTCAGATAAAAAAAGATTTTTTCAAATCGGTTCATAAATGACGGAGCTCTGAGGTAACCAACATAAAAAAAAATACAACCAAATTGAGAACCTCCTCCTTTTTTGAAGTCGGTTAAAAAATAAAGTGTACTCTACCCAGCTTATCTGGATTGGAAAGAACCACGGCTCTTATTTTTTTGAAATAAAGGCATACATTTTTTGGCAGGTTCTTTTAGGAAACTGTCACAAAATCGACTCCGATTCGTGCTTGAGACTATCTTAGAATAGGAACCACAACGACCTAAAAGCTTTAGGATTTTAATCGTTTCACGATAATTTTTTTGACAAATGTTTTATGCTATTAACCTACTGTTGATAAACTGCACTGTGGCTGGACAAAGTATTACGGGTGGATTCCACCGTCGACGGTAAATAATTGATTGTCATTACGGTTATGGCTGCGGAGCCAATTGCCTCCTCGGATTACCCTGGAATTATTGCTTCTTATGGGCTTTATGACCGATGGAGCAGTTATCGGTGCTCGCTTACAGATAACGACACTTCCAAAAACCAAGCTTGAGAATTTTCAATTCCCTCTTTGTTATTTCACTAAAATAGTAAACAAAAAAGCCCTCCTTTTTTGAAGTCGGTTTAAGTATTAATATAGAAACGAAAGACAGAACTGACATTCCTATTTAAGAACATGATAGTTTTTGAAAACGAAAATGTTCAAAAAAGAGCAACAAAATGTTCCAAAACCATAATTTAACAGCTTTAGTAATGGTGACAACATTTAACCCGTTTAAAATCGCATGTCATCTTCACGACATAAACAGTACAGAGACGTTTGAGACCACGACGTATATATAGGAAACGATAGAGAGTAGTCAAAAACTACGAGCAATAATTTTTTTATATTTTATTATTATTATTATTATTTTTTTTAATTTTATGTGTGTATTTTTTGTAATGTATATTTTCGTGTAATTTAAATATGAACCATGTCTGAAATAAAGAATTATTATTATTATTATTATTAATAAACAAAAGTGGAAGCGATTTCTCGTGACCAAGTAAAAAATTCAATCATTCCAAGAGCTCTGCCAAGCTGTAGGTCTGTCTCCAGCGGGGATTTAAATGTAATTACATCATTGTTTTTCCGCAAGAACTGCGAGTTGGAAGACTAAAATATGAGCGCAAGAAAATGCGAAATTTGTTTTTCCAAAAAACTAAGATTACAACGGATCACAGTAGATCTAGCAACCCTTTGTGACTACCCTTTGTCATATAAATTTCAATTAGTTTATTTCAATACTTAAACATCACATTACAGAATTTAATGAGTAACCTGTATGATAAACAAGCGTACGACACACCTGATAGAAAGGGGTCACCGCAGCTAATGAACAACAAAGGCAACAACTGAAAAAAAATCTTTGCCAGAATCAATTCACACTACTAGCTGTGTATAATTTTGATTCAGGCAAAGTAAATACATATAAACGGATAAACTGAGCCTTGGAAAGGTAACCAAGAGAAGATAACGAAGTAGATTGCCAGCAAAGTCGGCCCACATAGACAGAAAAGTCGTACCACAATGGATAAGACTAACACATTCTTGGATTGGAGTAAGTAACGTTGCAGGAGGCCCTGAACGCCACAAGTTAATTTGAGAGACCATTTAGGAGATCCTAGCAATGAAATAGTGGTAGGTGTACAGGGTTATAATAGAATTTACGTACGTTACCAGTCCGTAATAAAAGGAAATTCACAGTTCACAGTCCACTAGACACTATAGAATGAGGTTGTTGAGGTGGTAGAGGTTTGTTTATGGTGAATAAGAGAAGGCTGGGTCGAGGTATAGTGACGACCAGCGGGCCTAAGATGCGCACCGCAAGATATTTGTCATGTCGTTCTGTCAAAATGTAAGCATTTTGTACCAGTTTAGGAACTTTTGACATTTCTGCATGACTATTAACTCGTCCTCAGAGAGGTACGACGAGTAACAAGTGTCAAAAGTGTACATTATGGTACATTATGGCGCGACAAAGTAAAAAAACTCCCCAAATGCACGACAGAATTTTGGTTTTGTCGACACCATTAGGTACCACAGATAATGCAATAGTTCCTAAACTGGTACAAAATGCTTACATTTTGACAGAACGACATGACAAATATCTCGCGGTGCGCATCTTAGGCCCGCAGGCAGTGCTGAACCAGGCTGTGCGGATTCGCTGGCCACAACAGGAGAGGGGCCAACCTTGCCGCGGTGGAAGGCTGCTTGCGGCTTTCCGTGAAATTGTAGCTTTTAATAGGTGGTTCCAGGGTATTAAATGTGGTTCACTAAACCACTGGGCCTAAAAGATGCCCTTTTTTATGTTATTCACTTCAAATCTCCGATCAGACTGACAGCCGCGTCGCAATCCAAATTTTTACAGTCCACTCTAGGTTCCATTTTTGTTTAATTTAAAATTTTGCCAGCCAGCCTGTGAAAGAAGTATTTACTTGCATGTAACTTCAAATCTCCGATCAGACTGACAACCGCGTCGCAATCCAAATTTTGACAGTCCACTCTAGGTTCCATTTTTGTTTAATTTAAAATTTTGCCAGCCAGCCTGTGAAAGAAGTATTTACTTGCATGTAGCACCTCAACCTATTTGAAACGATTTGCTACAGAAAATTTTGTAATTACATACAAGGCCAAAAGAATCTAAAAAAAATAAAAAATACAATTAGTAAAATATTACAATACCTCATGGCAACTAACGAGCTAAATAAAGTTAGATAAAAATGATATAAAGTACCTAGTAGGCGACGTCTTAAAACAAACCAAAATAAACAAATATAGGATTATATTCAGCGAAACATTAAAATCCAACATGTCTACGGAATACCCGTTCGTAGCCTTCACTTCACAAGAATAATAATTGCCTAGATGTTTATACAGATAAACACTATACAATCCATTTGCCAGAATACCATCGGCACGTACTTTAAGCCACTATTTATTCTATCCTCATAAATACCGCAAACCGTGTTAATGTTAATAGCGTAATCAACACACAATGTAAGAAAAAACGGATTGTAGTAACGTAGTACACCGAGTGAGCGGCGTCACTCTACTTTACCATAACGGGAATAAGTGTTATCAAACTAAGGGATACACATTTTGAAATACTAAGCTCTCTTACTCTAAAACAATGCTCAAGCACGAATCAAAATCCAAGCACAGACGTTACAGTTTTGCATAGTGTGTTCTATGTTCGAGCCTCGATTCAGACTTGAGTCATAATTCTGTAATAAGAGCTTATGGCCTCTTTCACAACCCATAGATAAGTGAAAGTCTACCTAGCTAGAGACGAAATGACAGAATATTTACCAAAACATCTGTCAAGTCAGTCAACTATGTTAGCACAATCGCCTACCTACCTGATGATGATATACGAGAGCCTAACGTCTTACAACTTCTAAGGCAACTTTACGAAAACTTATTGAATTTTTATCTTAATTTATTACATCATTATATACATAATTTTCACGTATTTACTTTAAATAACGTAACATTCTCCGGCAGGTCGAGTAAAAAACTAAATATTACAATTTTCATATGCTCGAGTGTTGGTTGAGTGGCTTTCAGCCAGAATTAACATAAAGTGCTTGTAATAAACCTATGTGCAAGTAAATACCGGCGTGCACTTGAAGCTATTAACGCATCACGTTACTCGTGAATTAATCTAATAAAACAAAGTAAAAAAACTCCCCAAATGCACGACAGAATTTTGGTAATTCGACAACGATTGAAACATTTCTTTTAAATTATTGTATAATTTCCATAAAACACAGGTTACTCTAAATTTTCAGCATTAGCTAGCCTTTCTCGATATAAAACTTCATAAATAATTCAATCTATACATGATTTCGATAATCAAATGGTAAGTGCAGCAACGGCTATAGCTATTTACAAGCTCCGCTAATATTATTACCTTTACTATCACAATACCATCAAAATAAATTAAATTCTCCAACGCAAAATAATTCGATACGATCCATATGAAAATTACGAAAATATTACATTTTAATATTGAGTAGGTACTGTTAGTGAGAAATTTAGCTAAAACAGTATTATACTAATAGAAATACATTTATAGCGATACCATAAGTACTTTTACAACACAACCCTACGCACACAACGCTACGCCTCAGCGAATTGCCTTTCTGCACTTACTGAATTACGCACGTTTTTAATGAATTTCTTGCATCTATAGATAATATTTTATTTTCGTTCGCTTCGCTCACTCGATCAATTATTTTGCAGTGACAACCACTACTTCGGTTAAATAACAATACTTTCTTAGACGAATAACACCCCTGGCTATAATGAAATAAATAAATAAAAACAATTATTTGAAAATGTTTAACAACGCCGAATCACCAAGAGTTAAATAAACTGAAGCATGCAGCAAAACTGATGATATTGGCGCAGCCTTACCGTCGCTACCTAAACATTCTAAATAATAATCAATGAATTCTATAAGTGACTTTTAGATTTAATCAAGTCGACTCAATAGTAACTAAATAATTATTAATTTGGACTCAATCCAATCATTAAATTACCAACGAACTAGACTACAATGCTGTTAGAAAATACTTAGATGCCTTATTATCAGCGAGCGAGCAACATGACCGGCTTCCGCCTGGATAGTGTAAATCAAACTTAGAAACTGCGATTTTGAATCAACAAAAACAGTCTTACTCGTATGCCCAAAGAGAACCTTAGCGTATACTCTTACGATCGATGGGTAATATAAATCCTAAGGCCTATCACATACGTTCTATAAGCACAGGTAAATCGAACTGTTGCGCCAAGCTCGAAAAATTGTAACAATTGTATCGTATGAGTTACACATTGCGCGGCAATTGCAGCCCGACTGCAGAGTGTCGTTGGGTCACCGCGCAGTGTATCTCGGATACGTTTATGATAGTGTCACATATTTTCGCGCTTGGCCCCCCTGGCTTTTTACTCGAAAGAGTCGCGTAAATAAAAGTACCTATGTATAAGCGACAGTTTAGGTTTATATTACTAGCCAAACTACCTAAGGCTGCGTTACAAAACATCGAATAAGTGCAAGAAAGGAACATCTAAAGGCGCATCGAATATCATTCGCCCGATCATTTGAGCGGTATGATGTTAAATATTAGAGTTTGCGATGTAATTACAATATATTGCGAGATAAGGCTAGTGTTGCGAGTCCTTGCTATAGTAACATTACGAGACATCTAAAGCTGGGCACATACCATCATTTAATTCCACCAGAAACCATAAAAAAATATCTTATTGTTCATGGAATTTCCGTGCGAACCAAATTCCACAATTGAATTCATTTAAATCCTTAATGTGATAAACGATAACGCCCAGTCAACCATGTAACGCGTTTCAAAGAACACAAAAACATTAAATAATCGCGATTAGTGATTCAGTCAATCACTTATTAAGTGATAGTATGTGTCTAGCTTTAGAAACGCGTCCTGCGTATGAAGCTATACTTATAGCCTAAGATCCCGCTATACAACGATTTTCACCGAGCTGGATAGTGGATGAAAACTATTATCAATTGAATATGTCAACAAATATACTGCAAATGGGTTGTCTAAAAAATTTTAGTCCAGAATATAAATTAAAAAATAATAATTTTAACTGCTTTGGTTAATAGACAAATTCCATACCAATCGAAAGTATGAAGCCCATTCAATTGAAGCAAACGCTAGGTTGACTAGTTTTTTTCCTGTCACAACTCTTGGTAGGCAGGTATAAAAAGGTCAATCGATACTGTAACTTGCATCGGTCTGCTTAATGAATTAAAGTTAAATTAAAATAAAGATTATTTCATTACGAACACGGTGGTATAGGGTTGTCTGTGAAAAATCAGTCTTAATTCCGGTTGTAGAGGTTTAAAAAGTGAAATTTTTAATTAATGAAATTCTGGACTGACATTTTTTAGACAACCCATTTGATATGTATTTATTGACATATTTAATTGATAATTAGCGACCCGCCCCGGCTTCGCACGGGTACAATGCTGATACTTAATATACTACAGAACATCTTTATATACGGTGTACATTAGTACATTATTTTGATCTATCTCGTAGGGTTCAGCCAGAATTTGCGATGTAAGCGCAAAAAATGTGTTTATTTACGACATCACATTAGAAATCTCAAAAATTGACAGTGTTTCTCGGTCTTTTTTAACCAGCTCGGTGCAAATCGTTGTATAGCGGGATCCTGTACTATTAACTTGAGGTCTGATGCAGAGAGGCGACGATGGTCTTCAAACTATTTTCCTAGTAATCCGATTCTAAAGACTTCATTGAGAAATTACTACGAAATAATAAGAGTTCTTAGCAGTTTTGTATCCGACGAAGAACCCGCTACTAGACCACCGGCTTCGCTCCTATCGACGAGCATCAAGCGTAGAAATAGCATCGCGACCATGTTAACTAAATCCTTCACCAACGGGGCTAGGATGCGTACGCGAGGCATAGAACGAGTAGCGTTCTGTCAAAATGTAAGCATTTTGCACCAGTTTTTAAACCTATGCATTATCTGTGGTAATGTTGTCGACAAAACGCACCTTTGAATCTTCAAGACACTTCTGCCCGACTCTTATCTCGTTCTCAGAGAGGTACGACTAGTAACAAGTGTCAAAAGTGCTGCGTTTTATCGACAATACTACCACAGATAGTGCAATAGTTCCAAAATGGTGCAAAATGCTGACATTTTGACAGAACGAGGAGACAAATATCTCGCGTGCGCATCCTCGCCCCGCTAGAAGAGAAAAGGTGCCTGGTTCCAAGTTAACTTGGCGTTGCAATACCAGATTTAGTTTATTACTATAGCAGAGATTTGTTATGTTGCCCCTCAGTACAACCAATGTTATGAGCTCAGAGCATATTGACACTCAGTTGTAGATCTTGATCGCTTTCTCCAGATAGTTGACACGGGATCTCTTGGGAGTTTTGTTGATGTGCTCGAGGCCTAGCCATGGCCGGCCCGTAGGGTCTGGAAGGGACGTGTCTATATTACATTTTAGCACCAATTCTGATAAGGAACTGGACTGTGAAACACAGGACAACACAAGTTCTATTGGCTGGCAATGGCACTGAAAACAGTTAATAAAAAGCCCTTTTACTCACTGTTTTGTTGTTTGAATTTAGAACACACTAATATATTTGGCCTCCATATAATTATTGTTTTTGCCCAGCATTGGCTATACAACCTCCAATCTTTCTTTTTCTCGTAGTCATGGTATAAAGTAAGTATGCAACTCTTGAAACGGATTTATACCGAGGGCCATGACCAACTCACGTCGTTCAGGATTCATTTATGGCCCTCGCTTTAAATCCGTCCTTTATTCACTAGTTGCATAATATACTATTGTTTATCGCAAAATCTCATCTTCACTCTACCGTCGATATTTAGAGATAGTCAGATTATCAAAGTTACAACACACTTTAATCAAGAACTTACGAGAGACGTCAAGCCTACTTCATTTAAACATTGTCCCAGGCAGTGCCCGTTAAAGTGTAGGCATAGGTTTGACTGCTGACGCTGTATAAATCATCTTCAATAGATGTAAAGGCCTATTAGTATTACGAGAAACGTTGAGATGAAAATGGCACGGTCACAAGAAAATTCTATTACGAACTACAGAAAAAATAATTATATTTTTTTGTGTTGCCAATAGGTAGCTAAACACAGAGAGGATATGATGTAATAAAACACTCACTTGTATTACTACTAGCTCTGAAGTCGTAAATGTTCACGTTCGCTCCTTCACTAATGTAGTTAGGCCTGCCGTTCGTTACTACGGCAAAATTGTACTGGAACAAAGAGTAATGTTATGCCAACTCTTATGTTGCGTTCACATTATGCCGCAGTCGGCAGGGACTTGGGCAGGAAGTGGGCACGAGCATAGCGTGAACACGATCATGCCTCTGTCCCTGCTCCCGGCCCAAGTTCATGCCCTTGCTCCCTAATGAGAATAAAAGCTATGTTGCCCTGGCAATAAGTCCGCGGCAATAATGCCGGCAGCGGCTTGGGCATGGCGTAAACGCGGTATTATAAAATGCAAGAAACCATTCATGCAACTGTATACACTGTCTATAATTTTCTTTGGCGTTTTTATTTTTAAATCAGAAAACGGAGGCTGAGTTTAGAGAAAATTTAACGCTGCTCCTATCATCTGCTAAGATGATTGACTTCAGTTTGTTGAATCTGATTCTAATACTTGAGACTGCAGCTACGTGTCGTGTCTCAAATTACTTCAAGTTCGCAGCTGAGGAATATCACAAAAACATGGAAACGGTACTGATTTCAACCAAGAGACCATAAAATTACACGCTATCTTACATACAAAACAAAAACAGAGTTATTTATTTTGAATCTAAGAGGCCACAGACCAAGAAATAAATCTTTTTAGCCTCAAAATTCTAAGGCATCAAACTCCCACTACTGTTTCCGCTTCAGGGTTAAAAATATGAAAGTTTTTGCAGACCTTTTCCCATTCTTTATCAGGTATGTCCAGTTTCCTCTGCAGTCTGTCCTTGACCGCTTGGAAAGGCTCGTTGTGTTTGATGCGCGTGAAAAATGGTATTCCGAACGTCGAGTAAACTTGCTTGTGGTAATGCGCGCATGGGACCACTATTTCATCCTCCTGCAAATATATAATTGAGATTTTACTCTTCAAACCGAAACTCCTGCGAGCATCACAACTGGTGGAAAGATAGGTACGCCATCATACAGGTAGGTACTAGTGTGCGGTAGTGGTACTATGTTTCTCCAATCATAATTAGCATTTCATGATTAGCAAAGAATTATTGGCCCTTTTGTTTTTTTATGTATCTACCGATGTTTGTTACATAAGGCGTATGTATAAGGCAGACAACCTGCTCGCTCGCACATTTCAACATTTTTGAAGATATAATATAACTAAATGTAATTATGTCCAAACAAGTTTTCCGACCAAAAAACTAATTTTTTAGTTAGAAAACTTGTTTGGATCAATGTGATATTTTTACTGAACCTTTGCATTGTTATTCTCTCGACCCTAAAGGTCTGCAATTTCACATAATTACATTTAGTTATATTATATCTTCAAAAATGTTAACATTTGCGAGCGAGAAGGTTGTCTGCCTTATACATACGCCTTAAATTGATAGGCTTCATGGCTCAGTCGGTAGTAGCTCAGTCTTCCGTGCTGTGAGTCGTGGGTTCGATTCCCACCCAGTACAAACATTTGTGTGTGGCAAACATAGATGCTTGTTCTATGACTGGGTGTTACTATCATATTAATTAATTAAGTATATATTATCCTAAGCTCTGGTGACGGAGTTGTTAGGTTTTAAGGCCTCCGTCGTGGCGTAACAATTGCTAGAACCGACAGTTTAACATGCCCTCCAAAACACGGAAGCGCACAGATGTAAATGCCACATGTAATTATGTAACGGTCACCTATCCAAATAGTGACCGGGGAGAACGTCGCTTAACTTAGATAATCGGTGAAGATTGAGTAAGCAAGCTACGCCATGAGCGCTTTACCTATAAGTGTACCGTTACCTGCAAGTGTAGCTCATCTCTCGGAATCTCTTCTATTCTGTACAATCTCGGAGGTGATATGATAACTTGGTCCAACGTGAGTTCTGAATCGGGGCCGGCTATTACTTTGTGACACGACACTTCGACAATCCTTAACCTGAAACGAATCACTTTTATTATAAACTAGCGGCCTGTCTCGGCTTCGCACGGGTATTTAACAAAAATGTATTAGGTAAGGATTTTTTTTACACCTTGGGTTACATTATTGGAGTATTAGTAAGGATTCCCATTTTTTGAAAATATATTTATAACCTTTGTCACCGGAGATTTTTTTTTCGGTTCCGTAGTTTTGGTGCAATGCAAACATACAAACAATCAAATCTTTCAACTTTATAACGTTAGTATAGACTAGCTTTTGCCCGCATTCCGTTTGATCCTGTTGATTTTCTTTTTTATTTGAACGACTCTGCGTTTGGAGTTTTAGATTGGCTGGGTTAAACCAACTTCGAATTTATTCGAAGTTGGTTATAACGCTATGACGCGTTATAACGCTATGATGGAAATATTTTATTCCAAAAAAAGTTATTCGAAAAGTACCTAGACTAAACTGTGCTACTTGACTTACCTGCCAGAGCCTTCTGGCGACAATTCTACAACTTTCGCTGCCTCTTCCAGAATGTCTGCCACTTTACCATCTTTGTTTGGATATAAAATTAGTTCTTTATCTTCTTTATAATTAGGGCCAACCTAAAAACAAATAATAATGCACTTATAGAACTACTAGTTTCCGCCCGCGACTTCGTCCGCGTCCCGTTAGATCCCGTTGGTTTTCCGGGATAAAAAGTATCCTATGTGTTAATTTGTTAATTCAGGTCACGGAGAATATATAATCGTTTCATCCAAATCGAATCAGTAGTTTTTGCATGATAGAGTAATAAACATCCATATATTCTTACCAACTTTCGCGTTTATAATATTAGTAGGACAATGATATCGATTCACTTGTTGCATTTTTCTAAACTAACCTAATTTGACAGCACTAAAAATGTTGCCGTCCCTTTCTCTTAAACTGAAACGACAAGGACCGCTAAAATTTTACCGTGATTAAGAAATAGATGTGTGACAAAAACCAAAATAAAGAATAGATAATTATGAAATGTATTACAAATAGTGTTTGTACTATTTGTAATTGTCGATCCCGGCTCTAGTAGTCGTTAAGCCACGACGGAGGCCTTAAGGCGGCCTAAAAACACCGTCACCAGAGTTGGCCACTGGCTCATACGAGCTTGCTTGCTTGTACTATTTGAAATGATCGAAAAGAAAAACTTGACTTGAAAAAGAAAATGTTTTAAATACAGAGATAGAAATTACCCATAAACATTTAAACTGTTTCTTGTTGTCCAATTCGTTGACTTTGATAGATAATATTTGATAGAACAGTTTCTTCGGACACTTTGGTTTACAGTACACTAGCAAATCCTTCAGAATCCCGTCGTATGAGTACCTTAGAGGCAATCCTGGTGTGTCTTTGTAGCTGAAAAAGGAAAGCAATACGTCATTATAAAGTACATGGATTACGATTAGGTAAAGCAACTGGTTAGGCCAAAGCACAGGGTACCTATCCCTTTTTTCTCTAAAAATATAAAATTGGATATTAGCATCCAATTTTTATCTCTGTCCTACCATTAAAAACTCACAAAGAATTTGCGAAGGCTGTGAATAACGGCAAATAAACACTTTATTTTAAGTAAAACAAATTATCAAAGTTTTTGTAGGTCCGCCTTGACTCTATTACCTAATAATAAGCCCATCGGTAAATTCCGAGAGTTATAGCAGAAAAATGAGGATATTTTTTCAAGTTATTTAAAGAGTCAGAATCGTTAATTTACCATACAAGTGTATAGTTAAATGAGGTCAAAAGTTGGTCATGGCTGGAATGAATGTTCACTTACTTTTGACACTTGAAGAACTGTATTAGATAAGGATCAACATTGAGTCTTTGACCGACGGCGCGGGCCATCTGGTCGTACCTCATTTGCATTGACAACTCCATTGTAAAACTGTAAAAAAATATACATAAGTCTTAGTGCAATGGAAAACTAAATTTACATTTAATTTATTATCTAAATTAAGTTTATGAACAAAGTACTGGCAGGTAAGAAGCTCAAGATACCACATTAAGTTTTCATTACGTGATCTACAAGCTATCCCATTGGTCGCACATCACGTCATAGGTCATTGACTGCGATCATTAACAGTCGACCAAGCTCCACGACCTCGCCAGCTTGTACATTACAGATACGTCATCTACAAGCGTTTGTATTAGCCAACACGTCTTTTCACTCCCTAACGATCATTAGAGTCCGATTGTTGCCAAGGCGCTGATACTGTCACGAGGCGAATGACGTGACGTACCGTACATGCAAACCTATTGGTGGTTGAAGCACATCACGTCATCACACTCACCCGGGGTCATTTGGCAGAGTCTTGTCGACGAACTGCACCTCGACCTTGTAGAAGATGTATTTGAAGTAGTCCTGGCAGGTAGGCAGCTCCAAGTCCTCGTGCCGCAGATCGGCGCGTTCGAAAACGATGATGTCACCATCCATAAGCTCGTCCAGTACCTGACACGTGCACACGACTCAATCCAAGAGAAGGTGGGGGTAAGCGCAAAGGCGATGGACAACGTCCCTATGTGAATCGAATACTACTGAGTTTACGTTGTGCTAATAATGAACTTAGCTGTTCAGTCGGCTCCACGTATTGACTTTGTCTTTCCTGTGGATAAGACCGTCTAGGCTGAGAGGCAATAGATTCTGGACAAGCCTACTGTATCTAAACTATGTCCCAGGCACTAGTAAATAGCAAAAAAGTGACTCCTGACGCTGTATAAATCATCTAAATTAGATGCGCCTGATTATTATTATAATGTGCGCATATAATATAATGTTCAATATGTATTTCAATTCGATACTATTCAATATTTTCGCTGGCGGCATAATGTAATAATGTTCATTAGTAAAACAAGTAAACTCAGTTTGATTATAATGTTGTCTGATCTTAATACCGGCTACTAATGCCAGAAAATCGAGCTGAAAGCTTATAAGACTCATATTGATTTATGGGCTGATAATCGTTGCAAGCGGTTCTGTCCCTTATAGCGCGTTTTCTTAGGAATTTAACTTGCATGGCTGAAGCTAGTAATCGTCTTCATGCGTGTTTGTCATGACAAACCCCTTTAGGGCGAATATTTGTATTCCCTTATATTCCCTTATTCGCCATTTAGCGCGGTTTTACAAATGCTCGTCATTGTCCCTTGCGTTGCATGACAACGAAAAGAGATTACAACAGATTTAGCTATCATTTTAGCTACGTCATATTGCTTTCATATTGACTAGCCATGGATCTCAAGAAGTTACGAAAAACCAAGGCGCCTACGTGGGTATTTCATCACTTCAACATTCTATTTGTATAGTAAACTAGCTGATACCCGCGACTTCGTACGCGTGCGAAACTTTTCACCAAAATATCTGTCAACCAGTATAGCTGTATCTTAGAATCCGCGTCTTAGATTTCAATAAAATATAGCCTATGTTTCAATCCGGAAAAAGGGCTTCCAAATGGTATAAGTTTCGAAATTGGTTCAGTAGTTAAGGCGTGATCCGCAAACAAACAAACAGACAAACTCGATTTTCAGAATCAGAATCGTTTATTTAGTAGATCTGCATATTTAGTTTATCCGTATCTTGAATTTTAGTTTTTGGCTGTTTTAGAGTTTTATAATAGTATAGTATAGATGATTGATAACAAAACGCCCATGACATAAATATTAAGATAGACAACAGTGTTATCCTTATAAATAAATTACATAATAGTACTTATAATATAAACACACAAAGCTAATGGATGAATGAATAACCAAACACGACCACAAAAACTACAAAATAAAGAAAAAAAACGTTTTTTATTTCTATTGTATCCCACCTTTCTCGAATTACCATTTCAACTTACCTTGAAACCGCGTTGACACGATACGAGTAGCGTCCGAGTAGACATCGGAGAGTACTCGGTCCGAGCAGACTCTAATCGTGTAAACGCGGCTTTAGGAACGCGATCATCATTATTATTTAGTTAGTGGAATCAATAATAGGGAACTAACTACATGAACGAAATTAATCACCAAATGAAATAATACATCTACATAAATATCTAGAAATAATAAAATAAATAAAAGTAAAGTATGAGGTGTAAGAGCAGCAAACCACAATGTGGTAGTTTTGGACAAAACTAGTTGATTTTACCTTTTCGAGTGGCTCGTTGAAATTGGCAATCTTCTCTACGAAATCTGGTTTGATTTCCTCGTACAAGTTGAGCGGAGTATCGGGCGGGAATCCTGCGAAGATTGCAAATAAGTAATTATTTACTTTTTAAAATCACAAGGTATTATTTATTTATTTAGATTATTTATTCAGACAACTTGGTCCAGTTTGGTTAGTAACATAAAAACACTTATTAAACTAGGTTAGTAATTTTTAACTAATAGCGATGTTGTCCTCTGGATGAGGTTCCAAACCAAAGGACAGTTATGTTTTTGAGCAATAACATTTAGGATGGTGTTGTTGCTCTCGCGCAGCCTGCTTAGCAGAGATGCGGTTTTTTTGCGGCAGATGGCATCAAATGAGCCTGTGCGCGCCGCGATGAACATAGCGGACGCGCTGCAGTAGCGCAGGAACCGCAACAGCGCCCTAAGTGTATTGTTATATTGGACCCGCAGAGCATTGTAAGCCCTTTGGGTATAGCTGACCCACAGACTCGCAGAGTACAGCGAAGTACAGTATGCTTTCTAAATCTAATTCGTCGTGGGGGAATAAGATCTGCACTGACGTCCCGCGTTGGGGTGTATTGTGCATTGTCCCCCTGCTGACCTCACCCCAACCAGCCCAACTCCTTAAAGTAACGGAGGAGGACTTTGGGTTGATGACAGCAATGTTCCAGCATCCCCGATGGTGTTGTGGATGCCAAGGAGTGAGACCCGATCAGCTCCTGCAGTCCCGTTTTGGATCTGGCTTTGGCTGTGGCAGAGCAATGCAGCAAGACTTCTAATTCTAATTCGTCGTGGGGGAATAAGATCTGCACTGACGTCCCGCGTTGGGGTGTACACCCCAGCAAGACATGCTCTACTGTTTCTTTTTCCTGAAGACAGCCACGACAGAGGTCGCTGTCTGTCGCTCCGATCTTGAGGAGATGGTAGTTCAGATCACAGTGGCCCGTGATTATACCCACCATCATCCTCAAGTCTTCGCGTCTTAGCTTTAGTGTGCTTTAAAGAGTTATTTTTACTGCATCTGTACACAGCGCGAATCTGCGTATTAGAACTGTCTTGTATAATAAGTGAGTTGTAAGTAAAATGAGATATTACCTGCCCGCTTGTTCAAAATCGGTATCAAATCCGTGGGCTTGCTCGCAATCGGCAAGTAATGATGCCCGCAGTAGTGAATACGCTTCTGTTTTGGATCATACAACTTGAAAAACAAAACAACATCATTCTCCTTGTCGAAGTTAGGCAGAGTGCTGAAGCCAGAATCAGGATGGAGCATTTCAAGGAATATGCTCCATGGATTCATGTTTTCTGAGATGTCCGAGACAGTTTTGTGCTGATCACTGTTGATGTCTAGGCATGTTGGTCTGCATGTCTGTAACAGTTTCAAATGTTTTTGTTTTCTTAAGTTTTCTCGAGCTCTCTCTGCGTCCCAGAAGGAATTATCGCTAGACTAAAGGGTCTGGGGCAAATTGGATGGAGCTTAGGTCCCACATTTTTTTTAAACTTGGACTTTGTTACAAAACTTTTACAATGCAGTTTTAAAAAATGTAACAATGTCATTATAAAGCAGCGGGAATCATTAGTTATTAGACATTTTACTTCGAAACATGCGTCTTTTTCAATGATGTTTATCGTATTAGAGGTGTTTACGTCAAAATAATTACTTTATTTTACGTTTTTATGACCGCTACTGCATAATAGATTATGATAAAACCAATACAACAGAAGTTATAAATAACAAAATTAACTAAATGTATGCAAATCGGGACCGGAAATGCCCAAACGCCTTTCCACCAGAGATGTGTGAGTATAGGCACTAGATAAATGAATGATACTATTAGTTGATTTTTTCTCGCACATCTTTGATTAAAAAAAACAGCATTAATGCCTTTAATGACTAAAACTTTGGAGTAAAACTAACCTGATTAGAACGTGCGCTAAAAGGCCAAGGCCGCAACTGCTTCAGTGGAAACTTGAAGTTTTCCGCCAACATTTCCATCAATTCGGACACAGGCGCTTGTTTCCTAACGCGGAACACGCGGAAGTGAGCTCGCTCTGGATCATAGAGGTCATTGCCCTGATGGCCGTCAAAAGCCTCCTCCAGAACCACGTTTACGTTCATGTAGAGGTGGGCTTCGTTGCGCTCTTTGCGGCGAATCTGTGAATACAGTTTTCATGGGTTCATATAAGGTAGCGACTGATGGCGCTGTTATTGATGGTCCAAAAAATCTCGCGTTAAAACGTTGGAACTGACAAATTCTAACTACGCAAAGCACGGAAGCGATTTTAAAGATTCAGCAAGGATTTTGACAATCGCAATGTGAAGGCAAAGGTCAGACAGAGTATGAAGTAAACTACACGACGACAGCTCGATTACGAAGTGTAACTTTGATCATACATTACTTTTGATAGGACATAGGAAAACAAAACCGTTATGAACTAGAAAGGCTCGAATGAAATATGCCATTGTTAGTTTAAAAAGTATGCTTACAGTTTCAATTCTCTTTTCCTCTGCGAGTCGCTCGCTCAGTTCACTCGGGATGTCGACTTGCGCCACTTCTTGCAGGACATTCTTTAGCTGCGAATCCCTGAAACATATAACCCACCGATGTACGGAACAGGGAGATTACGTACATAACTACACTTCTGCCTACAAACGCAACAGATCACCTCCCTCAATCACACCGAGATGTAAAGGTGTTGTAGTTTCTAGTGCCTGTAATTGCATAGACATTACCCTTTTCGTACGAGAGCTTCCAATTACATCACTGCTTCGCAGTACAAATCTTCTTTTTGTGTTGTAACGTTTCCTACCTACTTTCTTATTATGTTTCTTCATGTTATCAGTTAAATGCTTACTTCTCTATTGTATCTTTCTTTTTTTTCTGTGTTAGGTTAGCTAAAAAAACTAATTCTTATTCTTAGAAATAGGTACCATGGTAATACTTCCCTACACAAGCCTTTTAACAAAGCTACTATACTATTACTAAGCACACCAACTCACCTAATATAAACCAACATGTATGCATTGGTGCAATGACGAACAGTCAATGCCATGTCTTCATCGTGGCCACCGTAATTGTACTCGATCGCTTCTTGTTTCGTGCATCGAGATACAACGTCATCGTCGAATTTACACCACTGCTTTGGACAAAACACAGTTGATCAATAAGAGAGAGAGTTCAACTGAAAGCACTACAGTACTACTGTAAGTTTGTCAATACAGACAGCAGAACTAAAAAGTAAACGAAAGTAGTAAAAAATCATTGAAGCTAAAGTTTCAAATCTATTGAATGAAATAGACAAGCGGGTATACCATTGGAGTTCCAACTCGTCAATATACATCTGGCAAAACATAAACGAAATAAGAAAAAGCTACTAGAAATACTATGACGCATTCCACTAATAGCAGTAACAACTATAAAATAATAGTATGATTCCGACAATCCACGCGTCAAAATGTGTATACACAGCTACGCTGCAACTACTACAAGTTTTCTCAAGATTTTCTCCACACACATTGACCCCGGAGTAATTCTTAGGTACCCTAAAATAAGAGACATGATACATCAATAAATATAATAAGTATATTACCTTTCCATCGCCCTTAGGGTTGATGAACACCACATAATGCCCTCCGTGATTGTCCCCTGAGTGCACTAAAACAGCGTGCAATGTATAATCCGCGGGTGTTTCAGGTTTCTCTTGCAGATACTGATCCAGATTTATGTGCTCGTAGAACTCGAATCTAGAATAGAACGGACTTGTCAACTTTTTGAAAATAGAAAACGTAAGTATAAAAAATCCTGTTAGTCACACCAGTGTTGACCATCTGGTGTGACCACGAGTCCGCCATCTGCGTTCATGTCGTTGCGTTTACACTTAGCTGCAGTGGGCGGGTAACTGGGCAGGGAAGTAGGCATGAGCCTAATCTAAACACGATCATGCCTCTCTGTCCCGACTCGCGCTTATGTTCATGCCCCTGCTCCATAATAATAATAAAGGCAATGTTGTTGTGGCAATAAGTCCGGAATTCGTCAGCGGCATGAGCCGAGTGTGAACGCGGTACTAACGAAAGTGGATTTATTTGTCCCATCTTTATAGTGTCATCAAACGGTGGCGCCGTGGTGATCCAAGCCCTTATAACTAACTGACCTGTCATTAAACTTGACGGAGCTATCCGTAATAGGGTCGTATTGGAACCTCATCAGGTGCAGATGCAGTACTGGTGGAAATGACGCGAATATAACTCCTTTCTCTGCTTCTTGTAAGCCGTGTTCACCGGCGTCGTACTTATTCTCACCGTCCAGGGTTTCAGTACTGATGTAGTCCTTAAATGACTCCTCAACTGTGGTGAATAATGCATTGGTTTACAACTGGGGTGAAATCTCAACTGCGTGATCGTAAACTCCACTGATAAGTCACAGGAAAGCAAAATACGCAATGTCGTGTTCGTGGACGACGTGTCTTTCCCAGTTATTCTTATTTAACTGACAAACTATTGAACCGATTTTGATGAAACTTTTATGGGACAAGTCTGGAATTATATCCTTTCAGTTAAGTTTTTTTCAAATACGTTTATAAATGACGGGAGTTCTGAGGTAACAAACATTAAAAAAATTACAACCCAATTGAGAACCTCCTCTTCTTTATAAGTTGGTTAAAAAGAGTAAGCAAGAACAAAAAGAGTAAGAGGAAAACTTGTTATATAAACTCCACCTTGCGTGGGATATGCTTAGCATGATACTTAACAAACTTACTGTTTTTCTTCCCCTTGATATTGAGCTGAATATCATAGAAAGTCTCAACACGGGTGCTGGACACATTGACGTTCTTGCATTTGATGTATGACGTCATTTTGCCTTCGAACAGCCGCGGCACTGTGCCTTCCACACATGTACCCTTCATTTTACTCTCCAATTTGTCCAGGAGAACCTACAACAATAGTTCTAACTAAGAACACCATCTCAAATAAACAAGTTGAAGCATCAATAGATAGGTCATATAGGTCTTAGAACAGTCAACTGATGGAGAATAAGATAAATAAATATTCACGGACATTTCACACAACATCCACTAGTCTCAAGTTAAGCCAAGCTTGTACTATGAGAACTATATTGCCGCTAGAATACTTAATTTTTTTTTTTTGTAAATACATAGGTAGGTACCTATAAATGTTCTTGAAGGGCAAACCAATCTGTCATAGTTATCATTCACATAAAAAACATTATTACCCTCAAGAACTCCTGTACATCATGTTGCATGAACGAATCCAAGGTTTCCCATCCAAAGCTTTTTGTAAGTTTCTTAGTGCCGACTGGTTTATCCGAGAATTGTAGTTCGTAGAAAACTCTTTGCAATGCCAATGCAACCGACCTGAAATAAATTCATAAATAAAACTCCATCAGGTACATACATAGTACTCATTGTTACTGTTTAACAATGACCACCACAAGCTTCAATACAGAAGTAAGAACTTACTTAGTACTATCGTCAGATTCTGTAGGCATTTTGTAGACAGCCTTTCTCAGTTCGTTTGTGAAGTAGAGGGTCTGTAGTAGAGAGTTCATGTAACATGTTGCGCCTTGGTTTTTCAATCCTGAAAGGAGGATACAAAGCCTTATTTATAACCTGTAATTACGCATGACTTTGCGTCGCTTCTCTAAATAGTATCAATGAGGAATGAAAATACATACAGTGTTTTATTGCATGACTAAATACAATTTGTCTGAAACCTTACATTTGTATGGTAAATAAGTCTATGAGAGTGTCAAGTTAATTACAGATTATGATCAAACATTTGGCATAAAATGTCAAGAATATAAAGGCTACCAGGCCTCGTAAAAATAGATAGAAGAAGCCTTATAAGGATAACCTTACACCTTTATGAGTATAGGGTTTATTTTGGCGTGAGACAGTTACTGGGCCATTGCTTTTAGATATCCAGTGACATCAATGTCCTACTTTTCCACACGTTGTGAATAAAGCACGTACAGACGAAAGGAAACAAACAAAATAATGTTATGCTCTGCCCTGTATCACATTTTTTGGTTCGGCAATTCTAAAATAAAAGCAATGCTATAGGAAGATAATAATTACCGGATATTAATCACCATAGGTGCTGAGTTAAGATAGAAAAACGATTGTAATAAATCGCGACCCTCGATAAGACCGCCAATTAAACAGGTTGGTAATCGCTTCGCCCTCCATTTAAAATGAAGGTGCCCATTTTTAATACCGTTCAGTGAGAAAAATTAGTAATGTCATAAGGACCCTATAAGACTAATTGTGGTTCAAAACTATGGATGGGATGTGAAATGTCCCAGAGAAGATCACGATTGAACTTACCAACAAATGCAGCATTTCTTTGATTCAATCCATGGATGACGTGTATTTTGCCCTTAAATAAAGCTAGTAGGTACTAGCTTCGCTTCCCTGAGAGAAGATCTCATTGGACTTACCAACAAATCCAGTGTGTTTCTTGGAATCCCACGATACACCATGAGGTGCCTCCGCAGTCACGTGGACCTCAAGGGTGATGGCATCATCCTTCACGTAACCCTTGTCGGGATCTAGTACATCGCCCCACGACATGAAGTGAGAGAAACCCCAATCGTTCTCCTTGCTGTAAATACCATTATTGATTTTAGAAAACCATTTCAGAAAAGAGTAAAAGCATCATTCAAATTAAGACAGTTACAGAATAAGTACCTAGTCATAAAGCAGAAATTTTTCAAATTATTGTTATGTCAGCGCGATTTTGTTGATTTTTTCGAAGGTTTTGGATTTCTTCGTGTTTTCAGACTGTTCGGCCTGGACCGGCCAATACCATGACGTCACAAGTATATTCCTATTTAAAATGTTTCCTTACATAGAAGACCAAACTAACCTGTAGAATAGATGCTGGATCTTCCTCGAAAACGATTCTGTATCAAGCTTGTGAGAGATGAGCCTCAGCTCAGCCATGGCATAACACGACCAGCTTGAAGATTCACTCTCCCCATTACACTGAAGAAAGAAGCCTAGAGACTTCTGCTGCTGCCTGTCCGGAGACGGGGCTTGTCGAGGCATCACCATAATCTTCCATGGTAGGTTTCGGACGAAGCAAGGAGGCGATAGTACAGAGTCCTTGAGTGTTTTGAAGTTGTGAACGACGTAGCGGAAGGTAGCCTCTGAACGCGCTTCGTCGTCCTCCATTTCGGCGTCGAGACATGCCATCTGGAAGGTATTCTTACTGAATGGCGAATGTGGTACATATTCTGATCTGTTTTTGTTTGGACTTGCTCTGAGTGTTCTGGAGCTTACGCAAACAAACACAGCCAAATCAACTTCGTGGAAAATAAAACAACTGTCAACTATGGAGTTTTAAAAAATAGCGCATTGTAGGGATTTAGTAGCGGGCCAGCTTCCCCGTCACAAAAATGGTCTAATTTAAAAGAGGATTAGGTCAGTGACCGGTATTGAGAATCCCTAGTAAAGGACGATCTGTGGTAAAGGGACCTAATATATGTGTCTTAGGTTTTTGCCACAAAATTATATTCTCTACAGGACACTGGGCATGATTTAATCTAAACACAGCTGGCAGGATTTAATCCATGCGTTTTAACGAGATGCGTGGGCAACTCTGAAAATGCACGTAGGTAAATTCAGTTGTTACTTCGCACATCTAATTTTGTTGTCACACTGAAAATTCAGCACCTAGAAACGTCTACCTATTTGAATTGATAATTATGTTTGTACTTTTAGGAACCATTCATTTGTATGACAAAAGACAGAGTTTACAACACAAATACAAAACTTTACTTCTCAAACAGAAATCATGAGTAGGTCTGTAAAATCGTCTAACTAAAAAGAAACATTTCCAAACTTAGGAAAACCAGTTTTTACTAGAATCGATCACAGTCATACAAACTTAACCAAGTATACGAAATACATCAAAATATCACACAAAATAGCTAAAGGTAGCCTTTCGAACTAAGCGTCACAGACGCAGCGTCTATAGCGTCACCAACGCGACGACACTAACGCCGCGACAGTGACACTTTGGTGACTTTGGATACCCACAACAGACGCACAGTCGGTTGGTTCACACTTTCGCCGCGCGCCGCCCCGACCGGATTGATCTATAAGCAGCATTATCATAAAACAATAAATCTCAAAATACAGCGACACTGCAAGCGCGGCCGAGCGACTGACGCGGGCGTCTGACAACGCGGTCACCCCGGCACTGTGACGTCACAGATGCCGCGTCAGTGTCGCTGGGCTCGAATGACGATCCCTAGAATTTCATACATTTGCATAGAACATCGATCTGTCGCTCTGTCGCGGCGTCACTGTCGCAGCGCCACTGACGCTATAGACGCTTAGTTCGAAAGGCTACCCTAAATGAATCTCGTCTAGGCGAGAGCTATGCTGAAAAACAATTACTCCCGTTTTTTCATAACTTCCAAATCTTTTATGCCCGGCAAAACTAGACGCGGTGTTGCCATCAACTACGGCAGTGTGGCCTACACTAAAAATCTTTCGTTCGCTGCTAAACTAATAGTACGTTTGAATGTTTGAGTATAAGCACCTCGTTTTGCGTATGATTTACGCTTCACACTAGACGTGTTTATCGTTTGTTATGGAACAGATGTTTCAATTACCCTTACATATATCTACATACTATCAAATATAGCAAAGAAGTAACGAATCTTTTAGGTTTCTAAGTAACCTGTAAATCGTCCTATCTCATCCAGGTTCAACGCAATCGAGATTATTCAGGATGCTATGAAAATCAGCCTCTGGTTACGTACATATTTCATGCCGGGCGAAAATATGAAATCATTGATGTCAAACGCCTCTTAAACAAGTATTTCTCAAAACGAGGCAGTCAAACAAGATAAACTTTCAGAATGTTGATTTAAAGCACTGGGTTCCTTTTTTATAATAACATGAAGTTTGTTTGAGGGTCACTTACAGGCATGTCCGAAGATGTTGTTTCCTGGTTCTTTGTCAGATCAGCCATGACCACTTCACCATTAGGCCCCTTCATTATGTCGTCGACCCAAGTTTTTTCTGTAGCGGATTCGACAGTCTCCACTAAAACAATACATAAGTAAAACTTTGTAGCAGACGGTTCTGAAGATAGTATGTTTAGGTATTTATTTGTTGGATAGTTGGTATTCCATCAGCAAATGACTAATGACAGGCAAGATAAGTTTAATACAATGTAGTACAATGATGATGATAGTTAGTACAATGATGAGTTTCTGCACATAAGTCAATATTATTCTGAGCAGTAGAATTAATGTAATTAGGTATATACTAAAAAAACTAAGCAAAGAACATAAAATGTCTAAAAAAGTGTCGATTTGGTAAAAGTACATGTAAGATTAGCATAAAAACACTAATACAGCAATATCCTCAACCTCAATTTCTGTGGGTACAAAAACTATCAAATTTTCACCTGTGCTAGCTTAAAATATTTTTAAAACAAGATTTTTGTTTTAAACACACACAACACAAACAACACAGTTTTTGATTCAAAATTGATCATCCATTATTTTTCTTGTGTCAATTTTGCTTATTTTGACAACTATCATAAACTGAAACAGCATAGCATAGCCTGCCAGTTATTTTCATAGTATAGAGACCTCTTTTGTCACTGATGAGGCACTCAACTCATGTAACCAATACTGTAGGTAAACAAAAAAAAATGAATTACCCAGTGGTTCTACCGTTTTTATTCGCGATTTAGTCGTTTTACAAGTTGCAAAAATGGCATTCATATTTAATAAGCTGTAAAAATTAAAATTACAAATTAAAGTTTTAAAACTTATTATGGGGAGGTATATTTGATCACTCAAGGTCACTCTAGGTCACTCTAGGTCACCTGAAGCTATTGAATCATTCAAGGTCACTGTAGGTCACCTGAGCCTATTCGATCACTAGGTCACTCCAGGTCACCCTAGGTCACCTGAGGCTATTCGATCATTCAAGGTCACTCGAGGTCACATAAGTCACGAAGTTATTGAAAAATGTTCCAAGACCAAACTTGGCAAAAATTTGCTAAGTCACAGGCCCATACTCCGAGACAGTAATCATTACTCAAGCATAGATTTGAGTAGAGATTTTCATACAAAAATCTATGCTTGAGTATGGATCAGTGCTTGAGTAAGGCTACGGAATAAGGGCCTTAAACTTCCTAAATTAAAGACAAAATACGGAGTTCTATTCATTTACTGGGTTTGAATTTCGCTGGTAATGGTGTTGCAAATCTCAGATAGTTAGACAATACGAAAGTGACAGTTGAAGTCCAGTCTAGGTTTCAAATGTCAAAAACGAAGCCGATGTCGATTACCACTGAACTTACACAATAAGGCTGCCAGTTTAGACATTGACAGACTATAGTCTGTCAATGATATGTATGACGCGCTACAATACCAAACCACAACCAAATCTAAAACCCTCCGGTGTTAGATTTTGTTGTGCATTTGACAATCTTATTGCAAATATTTTTAGAACACAATACATAGGATATGTATAAAATTTTTTGTTATTCTCTCACTGCTTTAACAAAGTTATGACGCCTGCTCGGAACATAGTCAGGTATAGAAATAATTTTAGCATAATTCTAGAAACGAAGCATCTACAAGTATGTTTCAATCTAGGCTTATTTACATTTAAACTGCTCTACCATGCAAACGATTTATAGATAGCTCAACTGTTTCATGTGTATTTTGTAAATACTTTATTAGTTGTAATACCATTAAAGTAATATCTCAATAAACTTTTTGTAAACCTTATCCCCCAAACTATGTTTCCACATTTATCTTGAACCTAACAAAAACCGCCAAAAACCGCGTGTGTTTTTGGCCTTAACCCCTGTCAATAAGTTGTCAGAGTCATAAGTTACAATAAATCTTACACCTTATTGACAGGGAACTAAGTCCAAAACACACGTGGTTTTTGGCGGTTTTTGTTAGATCCAAGATAAATCTGATAACGTGGCAAGGCCGTATAAGTTAAAAGTAAATTGTACAAAATAAGGTTTGAAGATATTTTCAACAAACCTACCTTCCAATCACGATTATTATAATGGAACTTCTGTAAATTTAATATTCCAATTTCCTATTTCTATATTTTCTATCAAGGTTCTATATTACCTAGGTACCTAACAAATACATAGATAATACCACCCTACAGTCTATTATTGATCTGTTTGTAAAACTTCAACCTGCCTCTAAGTTGCTATCCCCAGGGTCAATGAGATAGGTGCCAAAACCTATGTAAAATTCATGTAAACCATGTGAAAGCAATAAATGTGTTGAGTATTGAGCTTATAAGTCAGAATCATCATAACTTCAGTCCAGTATTAGTTATCTAGGACTAGGTAATGATGACCTTCATTTTTGAAGCTTCTATATTGTCTGTTTCCTATGAACTTTACAGTGTTGTCAACACATTATGCATCATTGATCCCCGAGTCCGTGACATATATAATATAGAGAAATCATCCAAGCATGCAGTCTACTTTCAGAACCATAAATATCCATTAGTGACTATCATGCTCAGTCTAATCTCAGTAGTGTGAAGTGAGCGGAGATATTTAGGTACAGAAGTAGATACATAGTGCCAAGTGTTATTGGCACTATTTATTTTATTGGAAGATTTAGATTCAGTTTTATTTCTTTTATAAGTTATATGTTTCTGATAACTATGGTACTAAATCATGCAAAAATCTGATTACTTGTGTAGAATGCATCAAATTGATACAGCTCAGATATCTTTCTGTCTAAAACTTTCATCTTTAGGAAATGGAAAAATTATAATCAGATGTTTTTCATATTCTGGTTTTTCTATGCTGTGTCAATATGTGAACTAAAAAAGCCAAAAACCAAGAAGTTGAATTGAACAGAAGGATGTAAGAGGTCATACAGATAAATCTGCTACTGACTGTAGGTACATTCAGATTTTCTAGCAGGTATGAGATATAGCTAATTCAAGAAAACTCATAATGCAGCAAAAGTACACACCTATTTATAGAACTGTATTTGAGTGTAACAACTTGCACTTTTCAAACAAAGAACTGAATGCACTCAATTATCAAAGCTCAGAGCATTCAATATGTATGATGCTGAACTTTTACGAAGCGTTTAGTTGTGCCGTGTGGGACAATAGGACGCAAATAATCGGCGTCAGCAAAAACACCAAGTCATATAACATTTGAGGTTATTGACAACAATCAACTTTGATGTGGTACTTAGATCAGTACATTATCATTTGTTAGCACTTTTATAGGTCACAAACACGAAAACTGCAGTCGAATATATTATTTAGTTGGCCAGTTTTCGGGTAGATCACCGATGATGTCGCGACTGTCATCTAGCACGATTATTACATGAGTGTTGCAAGGAAGTAAATAGAGTAAATGTTAGGCAGGTACTGACCTTCTTGTGTCTCCATCTCCTCGACTTGGTTCACATTAGATTCGTTGTGCGGCCTGTCTGGTGCAGGCGTGTGGTTCATGTTAGCCGGACGCGCCACTGGGGTCTCTCGCCCGCTTCCCTTCGTTATATCCTAAACAAACAGTCCACTACACGTTAAACCACTTCACCAATTAAATTCCACTATCCTCATCATCTCCCAGGCTCTAGAAGGTACCTTTATCGGTAAGGGATTGCTCCCTTTGCACTTGCTAAAAATCCGTTGGACGAACTTCAACGAAGTTTTCTCATCGATTCGGTTACCCTGCGTACTTGAGTTCTTAATTTTCTTTGAGGATACGGTGCTAATTTTCAGAGAATGTTTACTTGCGGCGCGGCCGATGTCTGCAATTTTCAACACACGAGCTCAAGTACAGATGCAGCTAGATAAGCTAATGGCACATTCCTGGATCCTAGAAGACCATTGCCGGATTTGCTGCAGCACTATTTCGTAGGGCAGGTAGATAGAATGTACCGTAAGTTATTATTTGAGTTATATTCGCGAAAATAAACAAAATGGTGGATGTTAATCTAATTTAGCTTCGAATGTGCGATGTGGTCCGGTTTTTTGATTGTCTTCTTCATTCTTTTTTTTTCTTTTTCGAAATCCATTCAGAAAGTAGTGCTGACTGTACGTAACGGAATCCAATCATTCATCATTCGTTATACAAATGATACGCAATAGAAAGGTCAATATAGTTTTTTTTTATTAGTTATTGCTAAAATAATAAAAAAAAATCTTTATTTTTAATTTTAATTTTATTTGAATAAATATTCGATAGTCTCGCTTACTGCCCAGCATATAGCACTACCTTCAGGCCGGTCACTCTAATGAAAATATGAAAATTACTCATTATTATATCTAGGAAGCGTAGGTTCAAATTTCAATGTAGTAAAATGAATCAATAATTTCGTGATGTATTTGAAATTATTCATTATATCTAGCAAGCGTAGATTCAAATTTCAATGCAGTCAAGTGAATAATAAAAATATTAATTACATTACATAGTCTATGATTATATGATTAAAATACTGTACCGTGATCCGAAATATAATATATATATAGTGAGATATAGCTATCGCCTTCGCTTCTTTCTACCTCTTTTCCTCCTTAACGATGCGTGTTCGCCGTCTCTCTCGCACACTCCCACCACCACAGGCACAGAAGCCCGGTAGGCCAGTGAATTTGGTTCGTCATTGACGTTGTTGTTTTCGCTTCGAAAGGACGTGCACTGGTAAGTGCTAGAATTTAGTTTGAACCTCTCTCTTTTTCAAATCTAAATTCTTGTTCCTTTTATTGAATCGAAATACTTCGATCAATTTTGTACCGTACGTATATCACATAAAATTCCACAAAAGAAAAATTTTTAGACTACCTGCGCATGTGAATAATATCGTGATATTTTTTCAATGTGATTAAATTGTGATGAATTTAGTGATAATCTTTGAATAGAGTGCGGTAAGTGTCTCTAATCGTGTTCCGAGTTCGATTATCAAGTATTTTCCTCCAAAACAAGAAAAATTAAGCTGGAAGTTTTATTTTTCTGGTAGAGGTACTACCTACCGAATAACTTTGCTAATATGTTATATTAAACGGTGTAACCGTTCGGGTTTTCTTGTTTTTTATGTGTGATGGAGTTTCTCTCGTATTTATAGGTGGCAAAAGGCTTGGACATTTTATGTTTGCCAATTTTATTTTTTAAATGGGTAGCATATCTACCCTCATTTTTTCTTACTTACGTGTTTAGTTTGTAAGCTTTATTTTTAGATTATTTTCAAAGGGTTACTTTGAAATGAGTGAGAAAGAACTCTGACTCTGAGTTACGACTGTTTCATATTGGTTATAAGAGAAAGTCTTCGGCTGAAAGTGATTTTTCAAATAGCAGGGCCGATAAGCAGTCTTCTGATTCTGCTAAACGTTCACGCTGTCACCGACGCAATAAACGTAGACATGATACGCATTCACATAAATATCATAAATTAGATAAACAGCATTTGCTGCTATTAGTTCCTCGAAGAGAACGCCGAGACTTTCTATCTTGGGCAAAGGCTACGCCTGCCCTTGACTGTCATACAGTTTTGTCAATAAGAAAATTTAAGATATTCTTGTAACAGGTGATTTCTCGAAAATTCTAGTGATGCTCTTCAGTTAGTCTGCAGCCACAGAGCTGAAGTGAGACCACATAAATAAGAAGCCGTCTGGGCTTCGGTAACTTGATGTAACTTTCTATTTGACGCTGACAAATTCACGTCTGCTTTAGAGAAAATAAGAGATTCTCGTAGTTTTTTTTTTTGGCCACGCACTAAAGACCGCGTTTCTGCTACGCAGACTGGTCCTAATACTGCTCAGAATACAAGCGCTTCTAGCAGTTTCCAATATCACAATCAAACGGATCATAGTGCGAAGAAACAATATCCGGCCTTGCGGAGCGATGACCTCTAACACGCCCTTCCGGGGCAGAGGTGGATCGTACAAAGATCGCACAGAAGTACGCGTTACAGACACCTTTTTCCCTCATCCCACCGGGATAGGAAAAATATCCGGAAATATTGACTCACCGAGTCATTTTCCGTGCTGTTCAACTGTGGCATTACCATAAAAGATGGAAAGAAAGAGGTGTTCTCACTGTGCACATTATTTCAGTTTACCGTATCTCTTCTCGAATTGATCACCTCTTCATCTGCCCGATCAACACAACTTTCGGCAAGCAACTTACGAATCCACAGAGATGTCGGAGCTATGGAAAAAAAAAAAAAAAAGAGTCCATACATTCCAGAATGTCCTATTGCGAAAGTTTCTAGTACCTACCTAAGACAGAAGAGTCCATGAGACTGATATTTGACCTGAGATCCCTAATCGCCTTGTTCTTACAAAGCCCTTCAGGTTGATCAATTTCCACAAGATCCAATCCCATCAATTAGCTAGCACGAATCGATTTTTCGCAAGCATATTTTCACATATCAATCCACAGAATGCACAGGCGTTTTCTAAGCGTATTGTATCGCCAAGAAAAATGCGAAGTAATATAAGAGATTAATTGTCTGTCCTTCGGGCTAATCTCTGCACGAAAAACATTTGCTACTGTCAGCAATTGGATGGCCAAATGCTACGTCAAACGGGATTAGGCTTGTGGTGT
The DNA here is from genome assembly GCA_947507515.1 of Eulithis testata. NCBI lineage: Eukaryota > Metazoa > Arthropoda > Insecta > Lepidoptera > Geometridae > Eulithis > Eulithis testata. Next base: position 7,455,511 of record OX382203.1, on the reverse strand, counting down.
ACGTCGACGACGTTCTAATTGCAAATACGAGTCCTATTGCACTATAAAGCATGTCGGTATTGTTTATTTATTTATTTATAGGAAAACCGACAGCACATAACATAGATTAAGATTAGGTACAAAAATGGAAACAATTCTTCTAAATATTATGCTGAATTATCTAGGGTGGATGGTAAACCTCGAAAAATCCGTGCTAACACTAAGAATAAGCACAGAATATCTGGGCATAGTATGGGCCACCCAAACCAAAATGCCGCACAGCTTAAGAATAGCATACTTACTTAAAATCTTGGAGATTCGAACCACGAATCTTGTTGACTTTCAAAGTCTGGTGGAAATAATGAATTTTGCCAGTTTTGCTGTCCATCGAGGGGAGTCAATCATCAATAAATGCTAAAACTATCATTCATTGCAATCGCATCTTAAAGCTACTGTAAAAAAGTCTCGAATTGGTGGCTCAGTCACCTAACAGGTTTCTCTCCGATACATGCGTTTTATTCCACACATTCTTGTAATAGACGCTTCAGGTACAGCCTGCGGAGCTCAGATCAGCAACATGAAACTATCGGACCATTGGATGCCTACAGTAAAAAATCTGTATTCGAACATGAAGGAAGGAACTCCTTGTAGTTCTAAAAATCCTAAAAGAGCAAGGTCCGAACCTACAATCATCCTCCATACACCTGCATTCCGACAAAAAGGTGGCAGTAGCTTACTTATGTACGCAACGAAGGAGAATCTAAATCTCAAAGTCTGCTAATCTTAGCACAATTTTTATTTTATTTTTATTTTATTTTCTGAACAGTGGATACCCACCTGATAGATCTACTAGCATACCACATTTCTGGTATCAACAACGCCTAGTGCGAGGTAATGCTGGAGCGGCAGCATTACCTCGCACTAGGAGACACGCCTAATGCGCGTAATGCTCAGGTACTGCACCCTAGACTACACGGACAAAAGAGCGGAATTCCACGATTCCCTAGCACAAAAAGTGGGGTTATCCGTTAGCATGGGTCATTCCCCCTCCGTTCCTGATTCCAAAAGTCCTTCAACGTATACATCAAGGTCGAGGTGTGTACCTACCTAATTATAGTACCTACTAAGGTGGAGAAAAAGTTCTTTTTTGGCGCTCAGATTTACGGAGCCGGGCAACAGCAGCACCCTGGATGGACCATTTGAGATCTTCACCGTGTCTTAGTGGACATCTTAATGAGCAACTCTCCTCAAAATGTGCAGTAAATGGAATTGGAAGTGTGAACATAATGCGGCGGGAGCGGACACCTGAAGGATTGGACTGGACACCAGGACAAATAACTCTTCTTTTTAACAGCTAGCGCCCTTCGATGATTTCGAACGTACAAGCCCAACTGAGCTACAAAATAATTTTACTAGCAGTAAACCTACTGGTCAGTACGTTATTTAGCAGATTTATTTTACAGAGAAAAACTTTCTTATAACACAATTCTTGTTCATAAGTCTGTAGTTTCGACACCCTGAGGTTACCGAGCGCCTCGGTATATCATCCTTTTGTAAAACGAATTTTGAAGTCAATAGCACTGATAAACTCCGACTAAACCCTCTTTAGGGAGTGTTGATCTCGTTATACATACACAGTTGATGTCAAAAATTGACTGTGATAGTGACAGCTTCTACCAAATTTCTAAGCATACGGCTGTATTTTACGTTTATTATCTGGAAGTTTCAATAGTATGTAGTACAGAGTATATTATTATGCTCAACAAAGAGTATACATGATTCAACGCTCTTAGCTCTCTGATCTAGATTCTGAAAATGCCATTATTCATGATAATTATGCAATTTTATGGCCAGTTTTTTGTTGACTCAATTAGTTACCGTCGTTATCGACAGTCTGGCTAGCGATTTAACTCGAACCCCGATAGTACATGTTTAGATTCGGTTTTTTGGATAAACCGTTTAGGTAATAACAGACGATGATGATGATGATGATGATGGCGTCCTGGTTCGGCTAAAGTGACTGTGTATGATGGACAGGCGTAATCAACTCTAGAAACTTATATGACTTTGTTAATTGGTCCGTTCATGCGCTTTTTGATTACTTATGTACCCAATTTTGATGGTGAAGGTACGAGCGCAATTCGAGCATGTAAGTACCTCTGCGACGTAATGGTAAGTGATAGCCACCGGTCTAGCCTACAGCTCATCACATTTCCTATCGAGCTCATCACGACGCTCGATTTCAAAAGCGTTCACTGTTGATAAATGAGCCGTCTCCACTCATTACACTGTGCAGCTTGTACATTCTATTAAGAAGGCTCTATTTAGCATCTCTTCATGTGTATTTTCAGAACGATCTAGATTAATAACTACCTTACAGTAGAAAGGAATCAGCAAGCTAAAAATCTTTTGTTAATAGTTTACTACCTACTTGTGGTCACTGGTCAGCTTAGACTCGCGTCTCGCGTCTAGATGTGTATTTTTTTTTTTGAAAAAACCTCTTAGATGATGCTGATTTTATTTATGCTTCACCTGGTCAGATATTGCCTCCAAAAGTTGAATTGAAGATATACTTTTATGAGGCAATATTATAGGAGATCCCAAAACATTTTAGAAAAAGTTCTACTTATTGTAGACAGATCAAGTACACGGAATAATTTTAATATGGTTTAACCATTTGTTCGCATAAGGTCAACTTCGCAATCGGTCTACTATTTTTTACGACTTCGATTTTTTAAGCAATTAAAGTTGTCATTTACTTGATTAACTGACTGTAAGAATAATAAGGATGACAACTGTTATTTTTCTTTATTTGAAATATCTGCTCTGCTTAGATAATTTTTAATGAAACGAGATTATATTTCTATATTCTTACTATGAAATACTGCTCCAACGCCTCCAACCTTTACACCCTAATACCTACCTACGGTGTGTGGGTAGGTTTTGCCTATTTATGTAATTATGTGGGTACTACAATAACCAATGTAGGTACGTAATGTATTATATACAGCAAGTGAGTTTAATCTCACATAGTCACATTGACGACATCCACCACCACCAGGCGATAACAAACATCTCTCACTATATATATATTATATTTCGGATCACGGTACAGTATTTTAATGCAAACGTTTTACCTGAAAATAAAACGTATATTAAAATACTTACCTGATCCGAAATATAATATTAATTTTAAATTCTGCCTGGTGGCTTAGCAAAAACAACAGCCAATGACGAACCAAATTCACTGGCCTACCGGGCTTCTGTGCCTGTGGTGGTGGGAGTGTGCGAGAGAGACGGCGAACACGCATCGTTAAGGAGGAAAAGAGGTAGAAAGAAGCGAAGGCGATAGCTATATCTCACTATATATATATTATATTTCGGATCAGGTAAGTATTTTAATATACGTTTTATTTTCAGGTAAAACGTTTGCATTAATCATAAGTTGATCATATTATGTGATAATAAAAATATTCGATCACCTCCATTTTTTTATCGAATAATAGTAATAATTTTTTTTTATTAGTTGTTTTTTTTAGATGAAAAAAATATTAAACACCTCTATTACGCAAGCACAAAATATTACATAGGTAGTTATGTACCTATATGTTTCAAAAAAATCTTAAATCTGTCACCCATGCAATGCAATGCACCACGTAAAAGCAATGTTGATTTTTGTTAATACTATTCGACTATTCTTATTTATTGGGGATTGCCAACAAAAGATACACAAAATAACAATAGTCTTCTTGACATATTTTGTGGCCACATCCGTCAAGCAAAAAAAGCTCTTATGAGCGAGTGGTAGGTACTTGAGAAAACAAGAAACATCCAGCCACATGAAAAAAACATCATCTCTTGCTTGGCCGATATGTATTTTATTTCTAATAAATACTTACGTAATCTGAACAATGCATCGCTAAGTCAACTTGGAGATCATTTGACAAAGAAATCTTTTTAAAAAGTCAATGATCTAGCTGATTCAGAGTGGTCGTTCTCGACCAACGTCGTCGTCTCCAAGGAATGTGCAAAAGTGGTCGTTCCCATGTACGAATCACTTCACTATCTTTATGTTTTCTTTAAAACCAAAAAAAAAAACGAAGTTGGCTATAACAAAATGGCACCACAATTAATATTGCCATACTTAAAATGCTGAATGGCCTTTGCATTGTTGCCCGGAATTTCACCAATAATGTCACGTTTTGTTAGTCTTTATCACGAAGGAGAATGAATGATCGGTGGTGATAACGGTTAAAAGACCGATAACACCGTTACTTTTATGTATGGACCGTGACACAGGCCAATAATGGCCCAAAGAAGAAAAAGAACGACAGCCGACTGAACTTGACTTATATTATTTCAAATGTCTGTCGAAATGACGGACAGTGGCCATTAATAAAAAAAAAGGAAAAAGGGGTGTTAGGGTGACAAATCAACATCGAGCTATGCTGCGCTGTACTGCGCTGTGCTGTGCTGTGTTTCTTAAGCTACGTTTTGTTAACAATCAACATCAAGCTTAGCTCAGTATTCAAAGTATTAAGTATTAAAAACATAGCACAGTTCGGCACAGCGCGGCTCAGCACGGCGGATAGCGCGCCTCGCTCGAGACTACTGCGTTTTTAAACAGAGCGTACCCTCACACAGCGCAGCACAACATGGTTTGTTTGTATCCTTATTAAAATATTAGACGAGCGAGTTGACCAAACATAACACAACGCAGTACAGCGCAGCATAGCTCGATGTTGATTTGTCACCCTTATAGTAGGTGCCAAATAACACCGCAATACAGGTCATTCACCCACCTTCACCACGACGTCGCAAAATTCAATTTATGAATGGCTAATTCTGTCGCTTACCATACAAACCTGTCGCTAAGATGGTATCGCTCGAATCTCGTAGTACTGTTGGTTTACCATACATAAATTGAATTTTGCGACATCGTGGTGAAGGTGGGTGAATGACCTGTATTGCGGTGTTATTTGGCACCTACTATAGCTCAGGTGTTACACAGAGTTCAGTTTTTTCGAACTCGAGTTGAGTTGAGCTGTCAATTTTGGAGTCGAGTCAATTTTACTCAAATCATTGGTCCGTCGTCGTCAAGATTAGTAGATTAGTAACTTGTTCGTTCGCCATTTACGAAAGAAAAAAAGAAAACTTGTTTGTTTTTCTGTGATTTTATTTTACGGATATTTTCCAAAAAGCATGGTTCGGAATTTCGGCTAAATGAATGGTTAGAAATCATGTATTCCACGCATCATAAAACTATATTTGTGTTAGACCATACACCTTATTTCGGCCTATCTTCAGACAATCCAATCGATTTAGATTTTTCAAAAAGCCGGGGCCCAAGTTACGTGCCTCTTCCACCTATCTGCAAGTCTTTGTGGACATGCAGCGTAGAGGCAGCTGTTGAATATTGTAGAATTGTATGGGATTTGTTTCCTGAAGGAAAATTGGTAAGAAACTAAAATAAGATATTTATTTGGTCTCATGCAGGTTGCAGCAAACGTTTTATATCTGGTTTTGTTGCTTTTTTCAGCTTCTAAAACACTTTTACTGTGTAAATGTTTGATGTGATATTCCCAAATATTTGTTTTAGGTGCGGTTTATTGTAAGCGATGCATCGGCCCACATATTGAACACTTGGGTTCTATCACAACAAAATTTAGCTCATGTAAGTGGTACAAATTCATGTCATGGCTTTAACTTACGTATCTAAAACTTTTATACCCATCTCTGTATCAATGTCACACTAAAGTAGTGTGGCCTCAAAGGTCCATTTAGAGGCAGCTGTCCAGGATTGTCTATAAAAATATTGAATCTGCTAATAATTACTTCTTCTAGCACATTGTTAATTCTAATTATAGAAATAAGATCTGCACTGATGCACAATTGTGCAATATCCCTTTCCTAACTTTCCCAGCCAGTCAGTCAACTCTGTGAAGTTAAAGAGACATGCTTTAGGTGAGTTCAGTCCATCACTATTCTAGCATCACCCATTAAATTGTCAAACTTTAATTTTGTTTAGATAACAAATGGACTTTGCCTTGTGGGACCAGTTCGTCGAGGAGCTGGGGGTGATGTAGTAGGCCTGTGTGCTGCCATAGAGTCCCTTGGAGAACCTTCACCTCAGCAAATTGACAACCCTGATGCAGATAGACAAGTTCAAAACAGGTATGTACTTACGACCTTTTTCCACAACTGTTACTATTATCTTAAAATTACTGAATTTTAAATACATTTTTTTTTATTAATAAATGATTTCAATTAATTTGAATTAAAAATGTATTATACCTGGCAAACACTAGCTGATACCCGCGACTTTGTACACATGCAAAACTTTCCACCAAAATATCTCCAACATACAATGAACCTCGTGTCAAAGGCTGCTTTTGGTTTAGGGAGGTCAAGCTGTATCTAAGAATTCACATCTTTAATATCAATAAAATATAGTCTATGTTTCAATCCGGAAAAAGGGCTTCTGAATGGTATAGGTTTCATTTAAATTGGTCCAGTAGTTTAGGCGTGTTCCGCGAACAAACAAACAGACAAACTCGATTTTCGCAATCAGAATCGTTTATTTAGTAGATCTGCATATTTAGTTTATCCATAACTTTAATTTTAGTTTTTGGCTTTTTTACAGTTTTATAAATACGTAGCCATAGCTAGAACACAAATCTGTATAGATTTGTGTTCTAGCTATGGCTACGTATTGACTATGCAAGTGTATAAAAAAGGCAACTGATTCTCTTCAGCAACTATTTTAATTGAAACATCATACACTTTCATATTTGCATGTAAAATGTCCATTTTTTTTTTATTAAATTGAAATATTATAAAAACTGTTTTTAATATTTATTTTAGACTAGGTGCCGCCCGCGACTTCCTTCGCGTCCCGTTGGATCCCGTTGATTTTTCAGGATAAAAAGTAGCCTATGTGTTAATCCAAGTCACGAACAATATATATTCCAAGTTTCATCCAAATCGGATCAGTAGTTTTTACGTGAAAGAGTAACAAACATCCATCCATCCATCCATCCGTACTTACAAACTTTCGCGTTTATAATATTAGTAGGATTAGATAGATTACTTTTGTTTCAGAGGCCGCATAATCTGCATCACAAGTGCCAGAGATGATGATTCAATAAGAAGTTTAGCAGAAATAGCTCTGAACACACTTTTGCAGCAAAATAAGAAAGCCTCTATGGCTCAAAGCCAGCCCAGCCAATCAGATGGCGAGGGTACTTCACAGAATGAAGAGTAAGTCATAAAATAAATAAATTCCTCATATCTAATGTAGTATTGTCATCAAATCAAATAAAAAATATTTTTGTACAAACTCAATATACATATTGCTATCGATTCGCTTGTTGCATTTTTCTTAACTAACCTAATTTGACAGCTCTAAAATTATAGCCGTCCTTGTCATTTTAGTTTATGAGCTAGGGACGGCATAATTTTTAATGCTGTCAAAGCACAAAAAATGGTTAGTTTAGGTTAGTTAAGAAAAATGCAACAAGCGAATTGATACCACTATCATGTCATATCATAAGATTTGGCCTTCTCCAGATATTAGCATAATAATAACCAGCTGGTTGACCTAGCTTTGCTTGTTATATTTTTAGTATTTATTTTTATGTACATAACCAATATGCAGTACCTACTTATTTAGTTAGAAAAGGTTCTATGATCAACACTGCCATCTATTAACGATTAGAAGTATAACTTCAAAAAATAGTACTATTATTCGCCAATAGATGTCGGGAAGAGTCAAATTTTTCTGTTTGTGTGTTTACTTTAAAACACGAATAAAACGACATTTTCTGAAAATGAGTCCTAGCTAGATCGATTTATCGCCCCCGAAATCCCCTGTATACTAAATTTCATAAAAATTGTTGGAGCCGTTTCCGAGATTCAGAGATATACAAGAATTGCTTGTTTAAAGGTATTAGATAGGCCTTTACATCTATTGAAGATGATTTATAGATCGTCAGGAGGCAACCTATGCCTACACTTAACGGGACACTGTAGAGCCTGGGACAATATTTAGATGGAGTAGGCTTGCCCTAAACCATCCTCTCAGCCTAGTCAGCCATATCAAGATATCGTCAATATGTGCGGAGCTGACTAAGCCGCGGTTTTCCTGTTTTTCTTAACCTTATTAGCATAATATCACTTCTAACTTAATTTTTTTATTGCAGGTGCTTGCAAATACATTATTGTCATCTGGTTATAATAAATGTGACACCGGAAAAAGCTGAAACATTGGTCAACAGCCAGCCAGTTACAGAGGTATCTCCATCTGGAATAGTTTATGATTTAGTCCTGACTTGCGAAAGTTGCCGCATTATATGTAAACTGCTTGTTTCAGATGGGAGCTGGAATAATGGGCGTGGAAGTGATTGTAACTCGAGCGAGTAATCTGGCTACACTTCTGGGACGGCTTGTCTTGCCGCATTATAAGTTAGCAGTGACCACAGTAACCGGTATACCTATGAAGGTAAATCGATTATCTTTAGATTGACAACTCAGTTGACAGATCCTATAACCAAATGAAAATAGAAAAGTTTGGAAAAGGCTGGTTTTAAAGTTCGACCGACCGTCGTCGGTGCGTACCATGAGATCCTGACGATACGCCGCAGTTCGTAGCAATATACCGTGCGTACGGTCGGTCAAGCTCTGTAACGACTTGTGAATTTTCATACAAATGACAAGCGTGACCGACGCGACGGTCGGTCGAGCTCTGAAACCGGCCTTATATTTTGGCTCAATCAAGCTGAACCGATTTAAGTTCAGACAGATCAGGTATCTAGAGTAAGCGCAAGCTAGTACATCTTACTTATTATTTTGTATTTGTTACCTAAGGCATCTCCCTAGTAAATGTACGGATTTACGATCTTATTTTACTACAGTGAAATGTGAAAGCTAGCAGTGGTTACAAAAACCTGGTACTTATTTTATATGCTAACTAATACATGTTCACAGGAAGAACAAAATGCCAGCTCAAGCGCGAACTACGACGTAGAAATCATACATTCTGCGGAAGCGCACGCTGGTCTGAGAGCGGCACAATCGGCGGCCGAAGCTTTACAATCTGTAAGTAACATTATAATAATTAAATATTCTTATTTAAGATAATTGATACTGCACTACGGGATTTCTTAGCCCTCTTTATTATGTCCACTGTGCTGTTATTGCGATAACCGGTATTTTACTATAATGCCCTTCGTACAACTCACTAGGTATCTTACCACTCAAAGTACCTAGGTAGGTATGCTATGAGTTGAGTGGTATACGAACTTTTTCTTTGAAACGAGCGAGCAGGCACCAACTACGCTTCTCGTAAAAAAATTAAGAGAATTTTGTTTAGGTTAGGTACACTCTATTTCATCAACAAGCCACTAATCAACCCAGTTACATACAACCACAGTGGGCCACTAGTCGTAACGTGGTTGTATGTAACTTTGGCTGGAATACTCAAAAGTCATTCAAATTTGAGCACCACTTAAAATTGCTCTGCCTCTGTTTGACATTACTCATTTGTAAGAGATGGCAATAATTTAAGCGGAACTTAAATTGAGTGGGGTTTGAGTGGCGTTTGAGTATTCGGCCATTAGATAATTAGTTTGTAACTTTCTGTCACTTTTGAGTGAGTGCTGTAGATAAGCATTGTTATGTCTAATATTATGTATAACATTAGCATAGTATTTGGACGATTATTATTTTCAATGATAATACAATAATAACACATTTATTTTCAAAAGGTCGTTCTCCGTTGGTGGACGCCTCGAGGCGCTGAGGGCGGTGCTGGCGGTTGCAACGGACCACTGTGGCGAGTTACACCTTCTGACGTCGCATCTCGCCCCTCCGCCTGTTTAGTTAACTTCTTACTCAATGGACGGTCTGTCACACTCGAAGTGCCCAGGTAAATGTAGATTGTATTGTATTGCTAGCTGTGGTGTGTTACACCTTCTGAAATCGTCTCTCGCCCCTCCACCTCATTTATAATTTGAATAGTCCAATCTTCATTCAACTGATAGACAAGTACTTACTAACAAATGCCTTAAAACCAATTATAACCGACAGCTGATGGTAAGGTAGACACTAATGCGTTCTTGTATCCCCAATTTAACTAAACCTTTTACGATCTTTAGGATCATACATAGCGCACCCAAAGATATGTAAGGATGTCTGAAGGAATATCGTCTGTATTTTGCTCATCGTTTTAACTAGTACCTACTTAAAAATGATTTTTTGATTATCGCTAACCGTAAGATTATTTGTTCGAATGGCTGGAATACTCAAAAGTCATTCAAATTTGAGCACCACTTAAAATTACTCTGCCTCTGTTTGACATTACTCATTTGTAAGAGATAGCAATAATTTAAGCGGAACTTAAATTGAGTAGGGTTTGAGTTTGAGTATTCGGCCATAAATCATTTAAAATAAATAATTATTGGTGTTTCAGGAAAGGAGGGGGTAGATCAGCGTCTCACATCCTAGCGGCGCAAGGCGGCGAGTTGTGGATCGGCGCTCTCGGTGGACGGACGCCTTACGACGACCCGCCCGCGCTTTCAGAAGGCGCTGGGGGCCGGGTCACTGACTATAGGTTCAATACATTATTATAGATAAAACACTTTTATGATAAGACCAGATCCTCATGCGAGTTTTTTATCAGTTTTAATATTTTTGAGAAACAAAGTCAAACCTTCTTTGGGGTAGGTTTTTTTAAAGGTGGACGCACATTTGTAACGTCCGAGGATGTTGATACTTCTTGGCGACATAAATATATATACCTCATTATAATACCCTTTCCTGCCTCCAAGAAGTGAAGCTTCCATTTTGCGGTGTGAAAGGAATATCAACATCTGCTTGTGGTATTTCCAGGATAAAAGAGTTTGGTGCACTAATGCATCAGAACAAACTTCATCCACTTCGCGGCTCAGGAAGTAATGCAAAAGCGCGAGCGAAATTACAGCGGCACACAACTTATTGGCCGCTTACAATATCCTCTACGCTCATATTCAATTTAGGATCGGTGAGTTCAGCCTTCCTCAGAGAAACACCACGACACCCATCAACAAAACAACAAAAAATATGCACAAACAGCTCTTCATTTTAAGTAACATCCATAGATGACTTCAAAAACAAACTCGACAACTGGCTACGAATAAGTAAAGAAAAGTGATTAAAAGAAAATATATTTACTGTGTGACGTAGAAATAACAGCGAAAGCTGCTCGTCTATAAATGAATAAATAAATATCATATTCCAAGTCCGGTCAGAAACATACCTCTAATTTTCCAGTATTTTAGCTAGTTTTCGAAAGTGATGCAAACTGTTCTACTACAGGTAATAGAACCTCTGACCAGACTAGTGGTTCAAGAGACACTGAACGATGAAGAAATGGAGACGTGTCGGAACGTGTTACTTTCTCTCCTAGGGATGGAGTCCAGGCACGAGTTCCCAGCTAATCCACTGTCCACTAATATAAGGTAAAATGCCATCCTTACAAACTGTCGCGTTTATAATATTAGTAGGATCCTGTAATACCTAAGTATAATTATGTATTTGAGGCACGCATTGAAAAAGTAATTCTATAATAAATCTTTTAAAAATATTATATTATTACTGCTACCATGCGCACAACATGTGGTCGACAGATTGAAGTTTAAAAACGTTCATTCAACCCGCTAATTCGAGCGTTTGGATACCTACATACTTCAAATCGCTTATTTACTAGTAGCTATGGTAAATCCTGTTTTCAGAGCCCGCCGAAGTCCACTGCTGGACATAAGATTTCAATAAATTCATAGGTGGAACGGTTTTAGTCCTTACCATCCGCCGACTTCCCACAACCTAGTCGTATTGAGATGCAATATAAATAATTCCTTCTCGTCTCTTGTAGGATAAAGTCGAGCGGTCGTCGCGAAGAGCAATGGCGTCAAGCATGGACGGAACTAGAGGCGTTAATCCGAGCGCACTCCGCGTCGAGCGCGCACCGCACTCTACTGCGAGTGCTGCTCGAGTGCCGCGCGCACAATCACAGCGACGGTAACTAGTTTGTAGTTACAACAATAACCTGAGCACACCTGCGCACTTCGCTGTTTGTGAATGAGTTCACAAACAGCGAAGGGTCTAAGCAGTGCTATATCTTCCGCCAAGTGATGCTGTGCTGTCTTCTGGTTTCCAGGGATTGCGACGTACCTTTAAGTCTTTAAGTGATTGATATAATGTACTAAAAAACATCGCATGATAACAGTTCAAACTGGACTACAGTTATTTCGGGTCTTGAATGGTGCTGTGCCCAGAGATGGGCATTTTACCGGGTAAATTGAAAATATCCGGTATTTTAGGTAAATAAAATAAATAAATAAATCAATATTCTTGGACATTACACACAACGCTCTGTAGTCCCAAACTAAGCAGAGCTTGTACTATGGAGTATTATATCAACTAGATTGCTGATATAATACTTATATACCTTTATTTTTTTTTATTACATACTTATAATAGATTTTTCATTCGAAAATGTTCTCCAATTTAAGTATAAGAGTTTTTAAGGGTTTTTAGGGTTCGTTAACGTTTTTATAAAAATACCTACACGCAACCTAGTTTTTTAATATACAAACCGATAAAACTAGCTAAGCACCCTGAAACAGCAATACTGACTTTGAAAATCGTTTTTACTGGTGAAAATACTCATAAATCGTTGGCACTTTTATGTTATTCTGGTAGCTTTTTGATATACAAACCGATAAAACTAGGTAAGCACTCAGAAACAGTAATACTTTCTTTAAAATCGTTTTTACCCGTGAAAATTCCCAATTACGGGAATTTACCCGGAAAATTTCCAAAATGGGTTTTTACCGGGTAAAATCATTTTGGGTAAATTCCCAGCGCCCATCACTAACCAACCGTGCCACAGTACTTTTTTAAAATCAAAATTCTAACATCCAGGTGAGTCCCGAGCCACAGTGATCCGAGCCACCACCGACTCTCCATTGTCTCCAGTCGGCTCCGGAAATGGCAGCAGCAGCGATGTATGGGCACCTAGAAATGTACTAGACGCATTACTAGGCGCGCCCAGGCCCTCGAGACGACCTGACTTCGCGGGACGACTTACCGCTGGAACTCGTATCGCTAATCTGTATCCACAGCTGAATCAGGATATTGAGGCTCAACATTAGAAAATAGTGTCGGTGAAAGACTAAAGAACTGAACCTAAAGAATTCGTAGAATGATGTACCTAGTGCAACGTGAATATCTAAGTGATACAGTGATCTTGTTGACGCTGAGAAACTCTATAGTGAAAACATAGACTTGAAGATCTGCTACTAGGCAGTATTTAATTGCATGGATAACAAGGTTTGTATTTTTTTATACATGTATGTTTGAAACCAGATTATAGTAGTATATTTATGTCTAGTGCCTCTTACCTGGTATTAGTCATCAAATGATTCAACGCCTTTGAATTTATGTAAATAAATCCTGGTAAAGAAAGTTGAATTTGATTACAAATTATTTCCTAAAATTACTACACCACATAATATCTACTTCATTGCAGCGTTGTTATTTCTCAACATTTTCGAAACCTATTTAGGCGATAACAGTCATTCAAATAAAAAACGCCACATTATAAAATTAATATCTTATATTTGTTCCATAAAAACTACATTGTGGGCCGGTGTGCCCGGTGGCCGGGTAACACGACCTTTGTATTATCTTGTATCATTAAACTCTGCGGGCAGACTGTGTCATATCATAAGGCATTGGTGAGTGACGGCCGTACGGCCTCGTCAAGGCATCTGGTCCGGAACTATGCGGCGGATGGCATCTGGCATCCCTTCCCCACGCCGCCTCGCCGCTAAATGTTTACAATTATTGGAATGTCTCGCGGGATGCGAACCTTCAAACATTAAAAAACTTAAACAAACCTAAACAGGCCCGATGGCCACCCAAAACACACTGAATTGTACAATCTCAAGTTCGCGCGTCGAGTCCATGCATCCAAAATATTAATACCCTATAAAACTTACAAAACCGATTGGTATACTTAAACTTAATACTAAGTTAAAATTAAACGGAATTGAAAAATAAATTACCTAGGTACAATATTTTAGTCTAGAAAGCTATTTATAGGCGCTCGAGGGTTGATGCGGGTGCGCGGATGTCAGTGGGTCGCTTCTCGCAGCTTTTTGGGCGCAGGCGCATCCGACGAGTCGCCTAGAGAGTTCTCTTCTGCTGAACTCGCTTCTTCTATTTGCCTGCAACAACAAAAAGTTTCCATAACCTCTCTGCAAGTACTTTGGTATAGCAATAAAGTTACACACTTGAAAGTATTTCATCATGGCTATGGCAAAATTATTTATCAGAAACAAATTTAGTTCCCAATAAAAAAAACAAATTAACACGTTCAATGTGAACCGCCTAAAGCTATTTCCCCATGTACTTGTTAGTTTCAACACAAAGAAGTTAAACTTGCGAAAGATTCATCATCTTTGATCGATCAGTCAAGCGGTACTTTTTTGAAGGCACCGCCATCGATAATGGTTCGTTAGGTTCGTTTGTCTGATCTCTAGACGTTTTAAATAACAGTCTCATGGCCTTTGGTGTCGGGACTAAATTTACATAAAGTTTCAATTTAATCCGGCAGTGGTTTAGTAAAAATAAGAGATCCGTTGAACAAAAAGTGAGTTCATAATAAAGGGTTCCAGATAGTTCTCAGAAAAAAGCGAAAATGTAGCGGTCTAGGCTAAAAAGTTGACGTGAACTGACGACATATGAGTTTTATTCTCTATCATTGTGGTTATCTCGGTTTGACTCCACACTCGTCACACTTTTAATCTAATCTGAAAACCATCCACAGATTCCACAGGTTTTGTTCGTCTGTAGAACACAATTTAGTGAAATGGCACCTAAAAGTGCATAAACCATACCACAAGACAGTGGACAGGCCACACACCTACACTTATTTCGCCGGGGATATTCAAGGAATCCCATTTTGACTATGACTATATATATATAGATAAATATTGTCGTGCCCTGTCAGGGTTCATATTAACTACTTTATTTAAGACTAGGTGCCGCCCGCGACTTCGTTCGCGTCCCGTTGGTTCCCGTTAATTTTTCGGGATAAAAAGTAGCCTATGTGTTAATCCAGGTCACGGACAATATATATTCCAAGTTTCATCCAAATCGGATCAGTAGTTTTTACGTGAAAGAGTAACAAACATCTATCCATACTTACAACTTTCGCGTTTATAATATTAACTAGTTGTCGCCCGCGGCGTTGCTCGCGTTCTAGACCCTTTAGGGTGCGACTTTTCAAAATTCCTTTCCTTAGTGCACCCCTACACTACATAAGGATACTACCTTCCAAATTTCATACGATATCCTGTACCCACAATATGAATGCAATAAAGAACTTGAACTTGACTAGAAGCTGTGTTGGGAGTACAAATAACTTACCGTTTAGCTCTCGGTGTACTAAGCGCTGAATCTGAGTTATCTGAGGGTGAGAGGGGCGTCGCTGGGGTGGCGGGTGACGTCGCCTTTGCGTCCATCGAGTCTTCGGTACATGACGTCGTCGTGTCCTCATTTATTGAGTCGACGGTTATTTTGCCTGCAACAATAAAAAAAACTTTCGTTTCTCGTTTTTTCATAAAGCTTTACTATCGAAAGTATCGTATTTTCGTAAGCTGCAAACGGAAGTTGTGGGAGAGAGAACCTGGAGTAGATTAACCTAGTTTATAAAACGATTTATAAGTTAAAGCCGAATATTGGTTCCACGATCCGCGACAACGTCGTTCAATCGAATCGGAAGTCGACAGGAAGACGCAGCGTGTTATGAGTAAACCCGAAGCATATTTCAATCAACAAGTTAATAATCTCCAACCTCAACTGAATCTAATAAGCAACTAATGTACGTATTCGCATTCCGTTAATAAAAATAATAATGACATTGATGAAATCTTTGTAGAATCGCTTTGAACCAGTATGGATTTTGAGTTAGGATTTGAAAGAATAATTATCAGCTATGCCTGATCGTGACCTAGCCTAGGGCGGTCAAGGGTTTTCTCATCTCGTATAATGATAAAGTGCTCATTTTCGTACCATTTCCATTCGTGGGCGGTTCTAAATTGCTCTCGTCACTCGGTAGTGGTGATCCTCCGTTGGATTGTGGCGCAGCTCTTTGAAGGGGCTCTTTCCCTAGCAGTTGCGGTGACAAGTCTGAGAGGATGTTGTGTGTCCATATCGCAAGCTCGACGTTGTGCGGTGACCACTTCTTGGCGCAGCCGTTTTGGTCCTGAAACGACAGATGAAATTAGAAATAATTCATTTTATTGCAACAAATCTTGGGAAAAGCTACTCTTCTATACTTGACTTCTATACACATCACACTCATAAACCTTATCAGAAAGAATGTAAACCATAACATGATAACGACTATAGTTTAACATTTGATATGATATCCCAACGAAGCAAAAATCAAAATGCTTGTAGGTACTTTTTTCTGGCACAAGAAAATCTTTGGGGCAGCGTGTGTTCATTTAAGTAAAATAAATTAGGGTTGAAATAAATTATTATCTAAAGTCTAAATGAATTAATAAAAGCAGCCAGACTTCATATGAAGTTACTAAAAATAAGTTGATGTATACTTTAGAAGTTACGACCGGTAGTACTAAAAACCATGAGATTACTAATTCGATTCTCACTTCATATAGAATTTTAATATTGACTATGTATGTCATGGTCATCGTGACATAGGGCGTCATAGTGAGGGATCAGGTTATCATGTAGATTTGCGGCTGTTACATTCATACATATTTTATGCCTTTCTCACCTAGGTCCTTGCAGCAGGAACTTTTGTATGATGTCGTATAAGTACGGTCTATTTAAAATGTATTATTACGTCGAGATTTATTTTTTAAGTTAGTCTGGATCAGATGGACCAGGCAAGGAACTTTAGTCAAATAGAAAACACAATGGGCGGTGTACGAAATCTTTTCCGAATTTTATATCGCTCATATTTGAAGTTCTTCCTGACCCCTGTGTCCATCTCACCCCAACTGACTCCATCCATTTACATAACTTACCTTACTTCCATTTAACCTATCACAGACTTTGTTTATATGGTTTACAAAATTGAGGTATTCCTTGGTAGTGAAATCGCTTCCTTCCATCTCTGGAATCGCTTGGACGCACTCGTCAGCCATGAAGGGTGCTATTTCAGGTCTCGCCGCGGCCAGTAAAGCTGAGGCCGTGGCTGTGCCTACTCCCTTCAGGTTACTTAGTGCGGCCATTGCTAATTCTATATTAGGCAGCTTTTTGAAAGCTTTTTTCGTCTCGGCCATTACTGCTCGTGGTGTGTTCACCTTTATGAGGTAGGATAGTTGTGGGTATGACTTCCCTCTCTGTAAAAAAAATGTTCAATATTGAGACTCCGTTTCATACTTATTTTTTGAAGTTATACTTCTAATGCGACTTCCAACTGACAAGCGTTATACGAGAGGACATAGTCTCTGTCTCTACCCCTAACTTATAGATGGCAGTGTTCAGCATATTTTGAAGTTATACCACTTCCAACTGACAGCGTTATACAAAAGAAAAAGAGACGTAGCCGTAATTTCAACCATCAGCAGCAGAGACTGTTGGCCGAACAGTAATACCATTGGACTGCGTCAGACCGACGCAAGTTCAAATCCAAGGCGACATTATAAACTTTTTGAATTTTTTTACTTTTTATTTTGAAGTGAAAATTTAGTACTGCATATTGGTTATGTACATAAAAATAAATACTAAATTAATTTCACATTAAACACAGAGCGAGAGTGAATGCGTGGCATTCGAAGTATAACTTCTTCCGCGCGTAGGGACTCCACGCACTGGTTTTTTTTTCTGAACTAAATCAGATAGGGACACCTTTGGTCTGACTCAGTGATCTTAGTCTGATTCGTCTCAAACAAAATGCCATTACACGTCATGACATTACTTTCAAAACCGCAATCAAGGGCACGCACGACGATGATGACGACGTAAGGGGTGGGGGGGTTATTTGCCAAGCCAAACAGATATAAAATTCTACTTCTGAATGAGCAGAATTTAACCTGTAAAGAGCAACTGCCTGAAAATGCGTCCAATTTTGCTTTGTAACACCCCGATCAAGGGATTCTATAAAATCTCTACGAGGTTTAGCGTTTGATCGATTTTCCACATCAGCTGGCTAGGCGTATGCGACGATGCGCTGACAAACCTGTCCTGCAGTTAAAGTTGAGTAGGTGGGCTTGGGGACCACCCAGATGACGAAATTCACAGACCACCGAAGTCCCCCAATGACCGCGAAGTCCAATGGTAATGGATTAACTTCGGTATTCTATCCAATATCTCAGTGTTAAATTATGATGTTCGAATCCATTAAACTTCGCGGTAGAGGTGCAGTTGGCTATAGTTTACTAAAAACATTACAATGACAATTACCAATTGTTTCCATTTCATGAGTTGTACCAACTCCTCGTGTACCATGTGTGCATCTTTGCCCCGCGATTTGATCTTCTTTGGTAGTTCATTTTGGTACCTAAAACAAATATTTAAAATTAATTAACATTATTTGATATTTAACATTTAATCCTACAAATAATACACCGACCAAAGCTCTACCAATACTTTAAATAGGTCGGTACAGTCACCATAACAAGTTTTTTTTTTAATTTAATTTTTTGTTGAAAATGAAGTAGGTAGTTAATATTCAGTATTTTCAAACGTTTATGAAACCTACAGCCAGTGTCAGCTGTAGATGACGATGTGATAAAACATTACATTGTTTTTTTTGTTTTCTAAAAATCAGTTGCTACCTCCCTATCAAAACAAAATAGAAACAAGTAGGTACCTACCTACCTACGCGGTAGTACGTAGTAGTACGTATACGTACGTACGGTACCAACTACCTACCTTACGTAGGTAGGTAAGGTACAATTAAGGTACCTACATACCTACCTACCTAGTAGGTAGGTATGTAGGTACTTACCTGTCGACTGGTGTAATCAAAAGTTAATAAGGTAGGTATACTTACAATTATAAAAGTAAATAATATTTTAACATAATAACGCCTAGGTACCTATTTGTATTTCAATAAAATAAAAATACCTAGGTAGGTTACAACACGCACTGAAAAGCGAAATTTCAGAAATGTTACTTTTTAAAATAATATCGAACGAGTTTTTATACCTGCTACATTATTATAATAGATTATTATTTTAACAAGTTATATAAACGAGTGCAAAATAAGTAGGTAGGTATATCAGTATAATATATAATAGGCCTATACATCTATTGAAGATGGTTTAGACAGCGTCAGGAGGCAACTTACGCCTACACCTGTAGTGCCTGGGACAATGTTTAGATGGAGTAGGCTTGCCCAGCACCTATACCATCCTCTCAGCCTAGTCAGCCATATTCACAGGAAAGACAAGGTCAATACGTGCGGAGCTGACTAAGCCAAGGGTTCCTCACGATGTTTTCCTTCACCGTTAAGCTCGTGTTAATGCGCATGTAAATTTTCCGAATGAAAAATCCATTGATGCACGGCCTGGATTTGAACCCACGACCGAATCGAAAGTCGAGGTGCAATTTCACCACTCGGCCAACACGGTTTTTTTGTGTACCAGTAAAGTAGGTACCATCACTATAATAATATTAGTGACCTACCTACCATAATCATTCATTTATTTTGCCGTTTACCGCTTAGTGGAAGATGGACACACGTAGGTGGTTCCAACAAAACATAAGATTCGAATTAATTTTATTTTTTTAAATATTTTTTTATTGTAGGTAAGGTAGGTACCTACCTTAATCAACATTATTTAAATACCAAAATAATAAATTGTTAATAAATATAAAATGTTCTGTTAATATCAATACTATTTTTTAATAATTTTAGGTAGGTCGGTACCTACCAAATTAATTAATTAATTCCTTGGTTCTTCCTGGGTAGTTTTTTAAATAAATAAGTTAACTATTAATGATAAAAAAGTAGGCAATTTCTACAATTAAATTGCATAGCATTAATTGACTAGGTAGGTTCTAAAAATATTTTGGATAGATACACGGTAGGTACCTAGTAGTGTAGGTACCTACCTACTTAATTGTACTAAACCTACCTCTAGCTAGATAATCGACTTCCTCTACTTGGCAGTAAAATATTAAATTTTCATGACATAAGTTACCTAGGTACCTACGTACCTAAATCTTAAAAATACATCAATAACAAATAATCTATACACAAAACTGTAACAAATATTGTATGGTATGAAGACTTGAAGTGAAGTCACCATTTTGAACGGATGTGACTTGTACTCAACAAAGCATTGTGTTATTCACTGTAAAATAGCAGTTATTTATGTATGTGTCACTTGAATACACTACACGGTTGTTATTTAGATAAGGCATAACTTGGATTATGCGCCATAAAGCTCCTAAACACAGAAGTAAATTCATTAAAAACGAGACGTTCGTAAAGGACAGCCACCATTTTATAACGCCTCAGCGCGCTGCGATATTTTCCCTCAGAGGCTTTAGGAAAATGATCGTGTCAATTTGACATCGATCCCACGTGACGCAGTGATTTTAATGAGCCGACCGCGGACTAGAGATGCAGTCCGCGAGGGAGGTAAGGTAGCTTAGCTATCAAATCAGTTTGCACGGATACACACACAATACAAGTTCATTGACACGCCACGGCCGCATTTTCTCCTTTCAAAGGCGTTTGTACTCACCAAGTGTCCAATTTTAGGAGCTCATCGGGTTTCTTGATTTTCTGTTCAGATTTAATTTTAATAGCGTCTGGGTATAACTTCAAAACACTGTCAAAATCGTCCGCATTTGCCTCAAGGAAGAAAGTAGACGTGTCTTTCGCGGTAGCCATTGTGAACGTTCTAAATGTACAACACTGCGTAGTTTAGCTATAGCGCCGAACTCAACGCGGCGGCAGCACCTGGCCAACTGGGCGCGCTCTCCCCACTAGCGGCCATCTTGTGTCGATTGAACCTCGTTGTGACGTTCGATATTATTATTAAAACTTAAATTACAGCTTATTCTTTGCCTATTTAAGTAAATTTTACTTCTTTATTTCGATATAATGCTGATAAAATAACGTATGTTCACTTAAAAGCTCTTTAGGAAGGCATCTACCTCTAGAAAGTCGCTATCTAGAGCAAAAAATGTACTCACTCGACATCACAAGGTTACATCGGGCATACGGTGACTCGACCGCCCGACATTTGTCTGGCCTCCACCCACAGGGAGAAGTGGGATAAGACAAAATAAATTCCATTTTGTGGTTAATCACTGCACCGATTGAACATTTAAATAGAAAATTTATAAAATCAGCAATTATTGAACACAATAACGATATTGCTGGTCACGCCGACCTCGGTTCTCTATCAATTTCCTCAACGTGACGCAACACACGACGCCGTTCTACCGAAACGACTTTGGTAAACACGCATATTTTCCGTTGCATTGCAGTACACACTGAGCTCGGAGTAGTCATGAAGTAGTAACTAGCGGTGTACATAAGGCATTTAGGTAGTAGGACGTACATATCACCGGGGTTGGAACGTCACACCAATCGGCTTTGTTGTTTTGATAGATAGATCGCCATTTCGCCATGTAGCATTCATTGATCCCTCTAATTGGGCGTGTTATTGTTTGTATAGATTAGATTGTAATCAGTTGGTTTATTGCTCTTATTTTGAGTTTTTTTCGTTGTTAGTTTGTCTAAATAAATAACTACTTTTCTAAATCTATAAGGATTCTTAGATCCCTAATATCCCTATGGATCATTTTGCTCTTTACGCGTTCTGGTTTACACTTTCTAACATTAACTCCAGTGTTAAATTTTAATAGCTTTCGTTATTTATTTATTTATGGCTACCTAGGCTGTTAATTTTATAGATCTTTCTAACGAAACCTATATTATTTATTAGACAGCTTATCGTATGATACAAATACATTCCACTTTATTAGTAAATGTACCCAAACTAATCAAATGTTTGTTTGACTTTATTGTTACTTAGGTAGATATTTCGTAATTTCTTATTAAGTAGGTACCATTACCTATCTAGGAACTATCTCGAGTCTACACAGATTTTTTTAAATAATCTAAGTATGTTACCTACTTTATATCTATAGAATTTTTTTAATAAAATAAATAAGTAATAATATGTATTGCACCTGTGTACTATGCGGATATAAATTAAAAAGTCATAATATTTTTAAAGAAAAAAATCCGGTTTGAATTTGTTTTATTCAAAAATTTGATAAACCAAATTACGCGTATGTTTGTTCTGCGCGCATACGAAACTGCGATAACCAGTAAGCCGAACGACGGTTTTACAACATGATATGAACAGAATATTTTATAACAGATTACATTATCTCTTACGGCTGGTTACAAACTTCAATGCCGCTCCGCGTTCAATACGCAGAACGCGTGAATGCAGGGCCAGGCCAGGCGGGTCCCGGCCCCAACCCAATACAAAACCGTTTCGAGGGTTCGGTCGGCTGGCACAAAAAGCGAAAAGGGAGTCGAGCGGTTTGAAAAGGTTTATTTTTTATACCGATACGGTGGTACGCGTTAGGGAACTGACTGTGACTGCCTGCCAGCCGAATAAAAATGCATCGAGATACGCAAAATTTATGTTTATTTTTGTATGTTATCTCGCTATTAAAGCTAGAAAATATGACTTTAGTCTTTAGTTTTTGTTCTGTCGCGCACGACTAATAACATTACCTACTTACTTTTATTAGGTAGGGCATTATTCTCGTTATAACAGATTGTTTTAATAAATATATGTTGTATCTTTTTTGTGTGTTATTAATAGGGTCACTGATATTTTTTTACATCTATATGTTGGTAATACCAAGTTACTTTTAAACACCTTGATTGATTACTTAGGTGTTTTTACAACGATTCGCCAGTTTTATCAATAATTCAACGATATAGGTAATTTAGTTACGTAAGTATTAATAAATATTTACTGGGTATATTAAAACTACACAAGGAAAATAATAAATGTAGTTATGCATCGTATGCCACTAACATTTATAACTCATAACGCTTAAAATGAAGTGGTTGACTTAATTGAATTAGTTGACTTATATATAAATTCTCACAATTTACTTAAACTAGGTAGTAACTACTCAAAGATGATCTAGTTTGAAATATATCAAAACGATTCTATTTCAATTAGCCAGGGGATTTCATTTATATTGTTTTTCGCAAACTGTCCGCGGTGTTATGTGCGTGGAACCTTTTAATTCTACCGTTGCATAAACCCATCGGTTATGGTATGGCTCGTGCTTATTTATAGTACCTAGGTAACTTAGTGCCCGTCCCGCCCCTAAAATTACTATCCAATAGTTCATTAATTTGTATTGGAGCTAAGTATCCTATCCACCTGGTCTTTACTAACAGTTATCTGATAATCCTACAGCTATAATATAATCCAAGGATGGAATGCTATAAAACAAGTGTCCTTGTTGAATTACAGTCATTTACGGTAGGTAAATAAAGCCTGTGCGACTGTGCGTCATACAAATACAATGCCTTGTTCACTTCTTGGAAGCTGCTTGTAATGCAGTGAGTGGCTTGGCTGTTCTAGGTTTTGGGCACATTCAGCCTGATATTTATACCAAAAGTACAAGTATGATATTAAATGATCTGTGACCAAAAGTAATGTGCGGGCTACAAGTAAAAACTAAACTTAATATTTTTCTACCTCTAAAACATGAAATAATACGAAATAAAATCTTCAAAGCATAGACCATTCTTGACTACGTGACGTGCCTCAATAAGAGCATTCAATATAAAATACAAGTTATGTACCTATCTACCTACTTGAATTTACGCACGTATTTTGTGCCAACACCGCAGGATACACTAAATAAATAGTAGTAGCACTTCCTTTGTAAAACAATTTAACAAAACTGTTGTTACAGAAACTCTTGTTTTAAAGAACCCTTTCAAAGGTTTTCTCCTTGCTCCTGACCGGTTTTTACATGCCGTGCATCGTTCGAGCCAGGATTACTACCGTACCGTTACAGAGCTTGTAATAAATATCGTAAGTCCTACCGATGTCTAAGATAGTCGTAGTGCAAAACAATACCATAATAATATTTTGAAGAACCCCAACGTAAAAAGAGTGGTATTAGCGTCTAAAACGTCGGACAATAATAATAAGCTTTTAAATAAGTACCTTGTCATATAATGATTAGGTATTTACATTTTGAAACTAAATAGGTACCTAAGGAAATACTACCTACTACACCAAATCCTAGACTAGTTAGGTAGACCGTACCTAAACTAATATAAAACATTACTAAAGTTCTATAATCCAAGTAATTTTTTCATAACACAAGCTGTAAGTTCTAAGAATAAGTCTTGCTTCTTATTAGTATTCTCGGGTAGAAAAACACCGCAGATGGAATTAAAATAGTTTCTGCTTTTTGCCCCAAGGTCAGTGAGTTGAGTTGTGACTTGTGATTATCACAACGTGCGCTCGCTCGGGCTGGGTCGGCCGCGGTACGGTGAAACAAGATATTTATAAAACCACATACCGCACGCGATAGATACAACGTTACTGCTATCAGCGCCATCTCGTAGAGTTTTGAAAAACTATGTTTCTCATGTTATTGTTCAAATATTATTACAGGTCGGAGGTTTAGTTTTTACGTGGTTTTGACTTAGCATTTTTATGTTGAAACGGGCGGCAGGGCGTAATCGTAAGATTCGTTAGGTTAGTTCGTTATTTGGGGTAAATTGGGTCAGCAGAACTTTTTGAAGTGAAACTTCTAATGCGACTTCTAACAAGGTTGCGTTAAACGTTTAACGTTCCTGGGGAGAGGGAATAGAAAGAGACAGAGCGAGAGTGAATGCGTGGCACTCGAAGTTTCACTTCTTCCGCGCGGAGGGACTCCACACCACGCACTATTTCTGATTTAGGTATCTTACCTTACCTACTTATACCTACCTACCTACCTAGGTAAACATTATATTCGCTATTCAGCCTTGTCTTCCTATAAGTATAATAGTCATCAACTTTAAATATCGAACGGCGAAACTCAATTTCGTTCTTGAAAAAAAATTAAAAAAAAAAGATGAAAAAAGGCGGGAATAGAAAACTTTTACTTTGAATATTGTTTGTTTTTGGGATTTTTTTATAATTACGTGCTAATTAGGAAAAAAAACATGAGTTAACGACACCTATTGAAAATTGTTCTCATTTCACTATAAATTTTAAAAATGTAATATTCTTGTAATGCCGGTTTTTTTCTACTTACCTCACAATCTAGATGTAAAGCAGAGTAGTTAGCTCGGGTGTAAGCATTAGTTGCAGCCCTTGGCTACTAATTATTGTTCTCTATGATTAATCTGTAATAGGTACCTACCTATTTATTTGCATTTTTTCTAGATTGTACCTTTATAGCAGTCTTAGATGAGACATTAATAGGTAAAGCAGTCAATTAGATTTTATGAAATTTTTAAAACCCTGTAGTAACAGTCTATGAAACCTGACCGCAGAGGATAAGTGCGTAAATGCAAAATGCGTTTTTTTGCAAATGACTTTTAAATTTTAAACCACGGATTTGGCATCGCATTGGTTGCTGTCCGAAACACAGAAAAATTTATCAAAGAGTGCAACTACTTAATGCACTGCACAATTTATGTATTTACTTAGGTATCATACCTACTGTGTAACTATCTACACTTTGAAGAGCTACATATCCGGAGCGCAAAACTAGGGGCTTGTTGAGTGAGGTCCTAGTTTGAAAGTAAAATCACAACAAATGACGAAGTAGGTACGATCAAATTCATTAAAGTTTTCGTAAATGTTTATGAATGAAGTGACGTCACTTACGCTGTGGGTACGTATACCTACTATCATCAGCTGTGCATGTAGATATACAAGTAGGTAGGTGAGCTAGGCATCTACTGGATGTATCTACGTAGTAAGTGGATCATTGTGCTCTTTCTTTCTTACGTCAGCTGATCGCAGGTATATTCTGCGATAGCGACTACGCACCAAGAGATGCGGCCAAACTTATTCCTTACATATACAAAACGCCATGTCTTAGGTACTCATTTTATATAAATGAACAACAAATTTCCTTGTCTGTACATCACACACAACTCCTTCTACCTCCTTCCACTAAGCAGAGCCAACCATTTTTTTTTGTAAATATACATACTTATAATACATAGTACCTAAACATAAACACCTGTGTGATAATAAGATTCCCAATTTTAGTCGTGCGATACCTACCAAGTCATAGTTCATAGTTCAGTAGTAGGTACTATACCTAGGTACCTATTACCTAGATCATTCTTCAGCCACTGTCACTGTGGAAAAAACCTATTTCTTATTACCTAGGTTGCTATGCCGACCAACGACGACGACAATGATGACATTGAAGTTGTGATGGGGATAAGATTGCTACGACGAGAAAGAGTGGTGTAACTGTTGTCATACCAAAAATGCCTACCTACCATGTAAGTTACAAATAAAGTATCTAAGTATACTAAGTATTATAATTATTATTTTATAAAAAAAAGTAAAGTTTGTAAGGATGGATGGATGGATGGATGTTTGTTACTCTTAAACGTAAAAACTACTGATCCGATTTGGATGAAACTTGGAATATATATATTGTCCGTGACCTGGATTAACACATAGGCTACTTCTTATCCCGAAAAATCAACGGGATCCAACGGGACGCGAACTAATATTATAAACGCGAAAGTTTGTGAGTATGTTTGTTACTCTTTCAAGCAAAAACTACTGATCCGATTTAGATGAAACTTGAAATATATATATTGTCCGTGACCTGCATTAACACATAGGCTACTTTTTATCCCGAAAAATCAACGGGATCCAACGGGACGCGAATGAAGTCACGGGTGGCCTCTAGTAGTTAATAAATACCTAATTTATGTGCTTACTATATAGGTAGGTAATTATATTTCAATAAGTATATTTATTATCAGTATCGTTATCAAGTAAGAATTATATAAATATGGCACGTTAATTTCATAACGAGATGAGAATATCCCTCCTATTTTATCGCTTGAGTAAAACAGTCACAACTTCAGGAGTAAGTAGTCAGTCGGTAGCGATGTGAGGCGGTCGCTACACCCTCGTTTGCCTCGCTTCGCGCTCTTTCGCGCCGCGATTTGGGCCACGCTTATAAATCTCTCCTCTTTCACGCACTCAGTTAAAACTCTGGCTGTCCCTCTCGCGATTATTTATGTAACAAGTTCAATGTTTACATTCGGTCGACTATCCTAGTGATGAATCGAAAAAATATTTGCAGAAAATTGATAAGTCACCAATCCATTCGTCAAATTTTAGGTTGGTATTTATGTTTATTCATTTATTGATATTTTTGTGATAATTATATAGTTAGATACCTAGAGGGTTTACTAAGTAGCCAATATACTTTAGTAAAATTTAAAATTTTGTCAATATTATACACACATAGGTACATAAGCATGTAGTAATACCTATCTACTGTAGCTACCAGAGTAACCAATAAATTTTCCACTAGTAGAATATGTATTTATTTTGGTAACAATTCAATGTTAAAATTGAAATTGACCGTGCGAGCGAGCCAAGCATTATTCATTTGACCGTGAAAATAAAAATTACTTTGATCGTTAAAGTGGTTCTAATGACATACTTAATTACGTCATCAATAGGTTGGTACCTATATTTGGTACCTACATAATATTACTTAAGTATCTACAGTAATTTATGGTGAATAAAAAGTCATAACTATATGCAATTGACATCCAAAAAAAACATAGATTCCACTTTCAAACCCTAAAAGTAGAATCTTGCGAGCCGAGGGCATCCCATTTCTCCCAAGGCCACTCAGGGCGTCACTAGGTCGCCAAAATTAGGTCACCTTAGGTACCTACCTACTAAGTGGTGTACAATAAAGAATATTCTATCTATCTATCTATCTATCTATGGTAGGTTGGTAGTGTACCTATTTAAATTACGATTCATATTTAGCACTCATTTGACAGCAAAAACTACAAGGCAACTGTTGCATTCCCAACACAGTAGGCGATGTTGATAAAATAAAAATATTTTCATAACAGAAGTCGTTACCAATCGATTGAAATACGATTGTTATATTTCATTCGAATAACAGACTTTGTAAGCAAAGGTCAGTGTTTGAATCTCCGTGCTTTGACTAGGTGAGGTAGGTAAGTAACTAAGATAAGTACCTAATTAATTTAGATGTACATAATCTCTCTTTCAACATTAGTAAGGTACCTACGTACTTATGTATTAGTCATAATGAGTTTTTTATTTATAAACTTACATATAGGACCTAACTGTAAAATATTTATGAGGTGGAAACGCCCGAGTCGATCGATGTAAATGAATAATTAAATGTGAAACAAACTTTTAGGTACCTATAATGTATTAAATAAAGTTGATTACTAGGTATCTAAGGTTGCATCATTTTATATGTAGGTATACATATAATTATACTTTGGAATAGCTGTAGGTCATCTTATTGCACGGCAGTATGAAATATGCTTATCAATCAATAAAATAATGCGATACCACATTTATGTTGTTCGTGTCACCGAGATAAAGTTGGTTGCGGTGTGAATTATGCGAGTAAAAGGCATTTACCTACTAATTATTCAATATATACGCTTCCGACTGGTACTGATTTGGACCAGTTGAGCTATCTATAAATCGTTTGCAACGGTTTGTAGATAGCTCAACTCTTTCATGTGTACATATTTTTTAAATATTGTAAATACTGTATTAGTTGTAATTTTCTTTGTGAATAAATAATTTCCTACTATATGATCTAAAAAAATAATAATATTCTATTATTCAGTTCTAAGTAAAACTAACCCGTTCGATAAAAAATAAATTCTGTCCTAACTTTAGTTGATTCAGTTTTAAATTTTGAAGTGAAAAATGTGCTAGTAAAGAAGCACTCGCCAGCGGTTTCTATACATCTGAGAGAAATCAAGTAAGGCAGTAGGTATCACGTATCGTTGTCACATATTTGTTTTCTGATTATTTATTTTCGTTGTTAGGTATACAATACCTAAACTAAAATGTCCAATCACATCTGAAATATGCCGTTTCATGGCATGAAATATCAATTTGCGAGAGTAATGCATGCTAGTGTGAGTACCTAGTAGGTACCTATTTATTTAGCTCTGTATAGCGTGAGACTGTCTTGCAAATCAGTCGTGTTTATCCTTCTTTTGAGTTAGCACATAAATAAGTAGTTGCTCGAAATAAACGTACTCTACCTATCTGTGTAAATATTACACTAGCCATCTTTACATGAAGCAAATACTTTTATGTTTTTTTATGTCACGTAAGTATTTTATTTGATGGCCTTTGTTTAATTTAATTAGGCACTAGCAAATTATATGTAGTGGTTGTAAATTAACATATTTTATTATATTGACTGTGCATAGCTTTGTAGGATTATTATTTTCGTCTTATGCCAACCTAAGTCAAAAATACCAGTAATTTAGTTATAGGTCTACACCAGAATCTCATGGCAAATAGAGAAATAAAAATTTGTTGCGTGCAATACTGGGGAAATTTGATTAAACGATCTTGATACTGTTAATTTTTATTTATGTCTTTAGTATTAACTAGCGACCCGCCCCGGCTTCGCACGGGTAGAAAAGTAAAAAAAAAAGTAAAAAGTTGCAAAAAGCTTATAATAAGCACCAAAAAAATAAGTTTATTAAGCTTAGGCGACAGCCTTGGATTTGAACTTGCGTCGGTCTGACCGCAGTCCCATGGTATTACCCTTTGGCCAACAGGAAGCCTGCTACCATGTTTGAAATTACGGCTGTGTCTTATCAATTTCCAAATGTCAAATTAGCTGTCAGTTGTGTCAGTTGTGTTTTGCTATAGCATTTCTATTTTTTACACATATATACCATTTCGATTTTCTACACATAGATAAATTATTGTAAATTCAACAGTGTTTCTCTACAATATTATGCATGTATTATACATATAAACTTTCCTCTTAAATCACTCATCTATTAAAAAAAAATTGCATTAAAATCCGTTGTGTAGTTTTAAAGATACATACAGACAGACGCGGGAAGTGACTTTGCTTTATTAATCAATACATAGATCTATGTATTGATTAATTAATGAACATGAAGTATATAAGGCCGTCGCCCGCGGCGTTGCTCGACTTCCAACATGGTTGTGATAGGAATCGCCGTCTACGGTCTAACACGAAACTAAACAGTTCGGGTTCAGTTTAGGTTCAGTTCAGGTTCAGTTCAGGTTCAGTTCAGGTTCAGTTCAGGTTCAGTTCAGGTTCAGTTCAGGTTCAGTTCAGGTTCAGTTCAGGTTCAGTTCAGGTTCAGTTAAGGTTCGGTTCAGGTTCGGTTCAGATTCGGTTCAGGTTCGGTTCAGGTTCGGTTCAGTTCAGGTTCAGTTCAGGTTCAGTTCAGGTTCAGTTAAGGTTCAGTTAAGGTTCAGTTCAGGTTCAGTTAAGGTTCAGTTAAGGTTCAGTTAAGGTTCAGTTCAGGTTCAGAGCAGTTTCAGTTCAGGTTCGGTTCAGTTTCAGTTCAGGTTTAGTTTAGATTCAGTTCAGGTTCAGTTCAGGTTCAGTTCAGGTTCGGTTCAGGTTCGGTTCAGGTTCGGTTCAGTTCAGGTTCAGTTCAGGTTCAGTTAAGGTTCAGTTAAGAATCAGTTAAGGTTCAGTTCAGGTTCAGAGCAGTTTCAGTTCAGGTTCAGTTCAGGTTCAGTTAAGGTTCAGTTAAGAATCAGTTAAGGTTCAGTTCAGGTTCAGAGCAGTTTCAGTTCAGGTTCGGTTCAGTTTCAGTTCAGGTTCAGTTTAGATTTAGTTCAGGTTCAGTTCAGGTTCAGTTCAGGTTCAGTTCAGGTTCAGTTCAGGTTCAGTTCAGGTTCAGTTCAGGATCAGTTCAGGATCAGTTCAGGTTCAGTTCCAGTTCAGTTCAGGTTCAGTTCAGGTTCAGTTTAAGTTCGAGTTCGATTTAAGTTCAATTCAAGTTCGAGTTCGAACTTGACGAGATTGGCATCTCCCCAATCAGCAACTTCTTTGAGAGTCAAGTTCATTCGATCAACCATGGCCTCTCTGTGACACTGGATTTGAGATCCACTGGATCGTGCTTCAGGTATGTATCTCTCTACAACTGTGCTGTCATCTGCATACCCAATAATACCGGGCCTGAGCAGGTCATTAATATGCAGCACGAAAAGTGTTGCAGAAAGAACTGACCCCTGAGGAACCCCGGCATTGATTGCCATGTGATCAGACGAGCAGTCGTCAACGACTACCCGAAGTGACCGGTGCCTCAGGAAGTCTGATACCCAAGCACAGAAATCTGTAGATAAGCCATATGATGGAAGCTTGCTTTGATAAGCAAGCTTTTTGAAGGCTTTCGACAGGGTTTGGCATGACAGCCTGATGGCTGTCATGCCAAACCCTGTCGAAAGCCTTCGAGATGTCGAGAGAGACTGCAAGAGCTTCTCCGTTCTTCTCGATGGCCTCACTCCATATGTGTGTGGCATACGCAAGAAGGTCCCCGGTAGACCGGTTACGCCGGAACCCGTATTGCCGGTCACTGAGGAGGTATGCCAGGAGCCAGTTGTTAAGTATACGTTCCATACTCTTACAGAGTATGGAAGTTACAGAGATAGGTCTGTAATTAGCAGGGTCGGCACGACTACCTTTTTTTTTGTACATTGGCAAACTTCCATGATTTTGGCACTAGACCAAGAGGCCCTAGAGAGAGGCGGAATAGGCGTGTCAGCTTTGTCCCACTAGTGGGGCGGGTGAGAAAAATTTAAAACTTTTTGGCGTTCTCCCCACTGCGCAAATTCGATTCGACTGCTAGAATTTTTATCGTCATACACTTTCTTCTTACCCTACTTTGTTTCTACTTTTTGTACTTTTCCCACAACTGAGCAAAGGTCTACCCCAAGGACAACCAATAGTATGATAAGTTTTCTCCTTCCAGTAATCGAATTTTAAGTTAAGGTTAAGGTTCAGTTCAGGTTCAGAGCAGTTTCAGTTCAGGTTCGGTTCAGGTTCAGTTCCAGTTCAGTTCAGGTTCAGTTCAGGTTCAGTTCAGGTTCAGTTCGTGTTCAGTTCAGGTTCAGTTCAGGTTCAGTTCAGGTTCAGATCGTGTTCAGTTCAGGTTCAGTTCAGGTTCAGTTCAGGTTCAGTTCAGGTCCAGTTCAGGTCCAGTTCAGGTTCAGTTAAGGTTCAGTTCAGGTTCAGTTCAGGTTCAGTTAAGGTTCGGTTCAGGTTCGGTTCAGATTCGGTTCAGGTTCGGTTCAGGTTCGGTTCAGTTCAGGTTCAGTTCAGGTTCAGTTCAGGTTCAGTTAAGGTTCAGTTAAGGTTCAGTTCAGGTTCAGAGCAGTTTCAGTTCAGGTTCGGTTCAGTTTCAGTTCAGGTTCAGTTTAGATTCAGTTCAGGTTCAGTTCAGGTTCAGTTCAGGTCCAGTTCAGGTTCAGTTCAGGTTCAGTTCAGGTTCAGTTAAGGTTCAGTTCAGGTTCAGTTCGTGTTCAGTTCAGGTTCAGTTCAGGTTCAGTTCAGGTTCGGTTCAGGTTCGGTTCAGGTTCGGTTCAGTTTCAGTTCAGGTTCAGTTTAGATTAAGTTCAGGTTCAGTTCAGGTTCAGTTCAGGTCCAGTTCAGGTTCAGTTCAGGTTCAGTTCAGGTTCAGTTCAGGTTCAGTTCAGGTTCAGTTCAGGTTCAGTTCAGTTCAGGTTCAGTTCAGGTTCAGTTCGTGTTCAGTTCAGGTTCAGTTCAGGTTCAGTTTAGGTTCAGTTCAGGTTCAGTTCAGGTTCAGTTCAGGATCAGTTCAGGTTCAGTTCAGGATCAGTTCAGGTTCAGTTCAGGTTCAGTTCAGGTTCAGTTCAGGTTCAGTTCAGGTTCAGTTCAGGATCAGTTCAGGATCAGTTCAGGTTCAGTTCCAGTTCAGTTCAGGTTCAGTTTAGGTTCAGTTGAGGTTCAGTTCAGGTTCAGTTCAGGTTCAGTTCAGGTTCAGTTCAGGTTCGAGTTCGATTTAAGTTCAATTCAAGTTCGAGTTCGAACTTGACGAGATTGGCATCTCCCCAATCAGCAACTTCTTTGAGAGTCAAGTTCATTCGATCAACCATGGCCTCTCTGTGACACTGGATTTGAGATCCACTGGATCGTGCTTCAGGTATGTATCTCTCTACAACTGTGCTGTCATCTGCATACCCAATAATACCGGGCCTGAGCAGGTCATTAATATGCAGCACGAAAAGTGTTGCAGAAAGAACTGACCCCTGAGGAACCCCGGCATTGATTGCCATGTGATCAGACGAGCAGTCGTCAACGACTACCCGAAGTGACCGGTGCCTCAGGAAGTCTGATACCCAAGCACAGAAATCTGTAGATAAGCCATATGATGGAAGCTTGCTTATCAGGCTGTCATGCCAAACCCTGTCGAAAGCCTTCGAGATGTCGAGAGAGACTGCAAGAGCTTCTCCGTTCTTCTCGATGGCCTCACTCCATATGTGTGTGGCATACGCAAGAAGGTCCCCGGTAGACCGGTTACGCCGGAACCCGTATTGCCGGTCACTGAGGAGGTATGCCAGGAGCCAGTTGTTAAGTATACGTTCCATACTCTTACAGAGTATGGAAGTTACAGAGATAGGTCTGTAATTAGCAGGGTCGGCACGACTACCTTTTTTTTTGTACATTGGCAAACTTCCATGATTTTGGCACTAGACCAAGAGGCCCTAGAGAGAGGCGGAATAGGCGTGTCAGCTTTGTCCCACTAGTGGGGCGGGTGAGAAAAATTTAAAACTTTTTGGCGTTCTCCCCACTGCGCAAATTCGATTCGACTGCTAGAATTTTTATCGTCATACACTTTCTTCTTACCCTACTTTGTTTCTACTTTTTGTACTTTTCCCACAACTGAGCAAAGGTCTACCCCAAGGACAACCAATAGTATGATAAGTTTTCTCCTTCCAGTAATCGAATTTCGCAGGTATTATGGGAGCAGCAGTCACAAACTGGAGGTGACTAAGCCACAATGCCGGTGCTGCGCAACGCTGACCATCCTGCCTCGCAGGCGACAGACTCTGTCGCTGCCAGATACACCGTCGCCGTATTAGGCGCTTGGGCTGCTGAAGGAGGTAAATACCTAGTTAGCTACCTCTTATCTATCGAGTGGTCGTAATAACATTCATCATCATCCTATATCACCTATATCGGTCCACTGCTGGACGTAGGTCTCTCCCAAGACGCGCCACTAAGCCCGGTCTTCGGCTCTTCTCATCCAGTGTTTGCCAGCTATATGCCAGCTATATGTTATGACGATCTGAGACATGTGTCTCAGATCGTCATAACATTACCTACCATTATCTACAAAAAATAATTCAATTATGGTTTACCTGAAAGTCTCAAAACATATTATTATCTACGCCATACTGGTCAACGGTGACCGACACTAGTATTTTACGCAGAGCCAGTTAAAAAACATCGATTTTGTCAAATTTTGTCGATGTGTTGTCGATGTGGTTGAATTTATATTTTTAAAACATATGAATTTAGAATTACGTCACTTTCGTTCTTACCGTGAGATACGGAACTAGGAAACCTTTAGAAAAACCAAGGTCTCAGAATTAGCAAGTTGAAGCGGCAAAATAGGTTGGCCAAAAGATTTTTTTGTGTACACCTTTGGCCATAACTCACATAATTGAAAACGGCTGGGGAATAAGGTTCACGAAGTGTACCGCAAACCGGAGAGCGAAGTACGGCTTCGAAGGACCGACGACATTGTTGGGATTGCTCTAGAATGCCCGGAATTATTCTTTCTAGGAATCTGGATGTCTATGACTTTTAAAAGCTTAATGATGATCGCCGACGTAAAAGGTCGAAATTTTAACTTTTCTGTCTAGGAAGTGACATTGTTTCTTCTGCTGTAGGTGTTAATCATCGCAGATGCAGAAAATTGACTTAGCTAATTACGCCGCGCCCAGATAACATACTTGTAGTACTTGTACTAATATTCTGTTGAACTTATCACGAATCGAATAGGTAGTTTTTAGTACACCTAACGTAATAAGCAGTTTACAAGTAAATAGATCTAACTAATAGTACAGGATCCCGCTATATAAAGATTTGGACCGAGCTGGTTAATGGATGAAAACTATTTTATTATCAATTAAATATGTCAATAAATATATTGCAAATGGGTTGTCTAAAAAATTTCAGTCCAGAATGATTAATTAAAAATTTCACTGATTTTCAGAATTCAGGACTGATTTTTCGCAGACAACCCTATACCACCGTGTTCGTAATGAAATACATAATCTTTATTTTAATTTAACTTTAATTCATTAAGCAGACCGGTGCAAGTTACAGTATCGATTGACCTGTTTATGTTTATACCTGCCTACGCAAGAGTTGTGACGGGAAAAAATTCGTCAACCTAACGTTTGCATATTCTATGGGCTTCATACTTTCGATTGGTATGAAATTTGTCTATTAACCAAAGCAGTAAATTTTTGTGAATTTTTTAGTGAAATTCTTAATTAATCATATTCTGGACTGAAATTTTTTAGGCAACCCATTTGCAATATATTTATTGACATATTTAATTTAATATAAAATAGTTTTCATCCATTAACCACCTGCTCGGTCCAATTCCTTGTACAGCGGTTCCTGTACATATAATAAGCCCTGCACTCGCAGTTGTCAGTTGTAACCTAAATCAAAAAGCCGATCGGCGGCCTTTAGAGCCTTATCAGTACAGTACCTACCTATATGTATACAATCGCCAATGTGATAACGCTCCAGATACCTGAGTTTTTTGATTCCAGCAACCTATCCATTCGACTTGACGAAGACGAGGCTGCAGATCCAATCGGAAGTGGCCGCGGCTAAACATGGGTACAAGGTACGGACATTGAATCATCATTTCATCATCATCGTCATTTCAGCCCGTTGCACCCACTGCTGGGTACCGGTCTCCTCTTTATTACGCCATTCTTTCCGGTCCCTTGCGAGTCGTCATTTGAATTTGACCATCGGGCGGGTGGTCGGCCTCTTGGTCTACGAGCAGTTTACTAGTAGATAAAATGAAATTGAATAGTCTACAAAAAATAATAAAAGAAAATATGCAATCCATCTAGATTACAAGATAGGACTCTAGGTAGATATATCGACGTTTTATCGAAATCGAAGTCTGTAGGTAGGTTTTTTTGTTGAAAAAAACGAATATTGAAAAGCGACTTGCGAGATATGTTGCATGAGAACCCGATAAGAGCCTCCAGCGGGAAATTAGCAAACTATTTTTCTTCACACAAAAACAGCGAGTTTCTCGATTCTCACGTTTTGAAAATCAATCAAATAAAACTGAGACTACGTACTCAGAAGATATAGGTGTAGGTAGGTATGCTGTATTGTATAGGTACACAGCTCATTTCAAAAAGGTTAATTTTTAATTTTCTGTGTTCGATTACGTTATGACTGCAATTATTTTGAAGGTGACCGACGTGACCGTTATACATAGCGATTAGAAGGTACAATCAATACCATCACTCACTTAGCTTGAATTGTTCGTCACACGCAACAAAAAGTCGAGCCATTGCAATCATTGTTAAATGATTGCATTCCAGCAACTCTACAATAAAACCATAGTAATATGCATACGACCGCGGCCCTTGCACCCCTCGCACGCAACCGTAAACAAAGGTCGGGTATGGTATGGTATCACCTACCTGCTTCCTGTTGGTATAGAAAGGTAGTGCAGGTTAGAAAATATCCCCATAAGGCTACGTCAGTCTGATGAAATACAATAGTAGTTATAATTTTACCAACTGAATTCATGATAGGTACCTATTTGCGTTTCGCAATTGGGAGATAGGTTGTTAAAATACCTACATTAGCACAAGTGATGTTAATCATTAATTTCCCTTGTAATGTAGAGCCCGCAGTTGCTATTGTAGGTTGGTATGTGGCTATGTGTCTCACTACACAGTCTACATTGTCTACCGAACTCATCGGTGCAAAGTTTAATTGCTCATTCAATTACAGTCAATATTCAAAGTTCTCTGAGACTATGGTTTCATCAGTTGGTAAGAAGTTAGGTTAGTATAGTAACAGAATAAATAACGTGATAAAACAGTCTATATACCACCTTACTTATATTCCACTGGGAAATAGTATTTTTTTTTTAATAGTAGGTAACTTAATCAAGTTGACTCTTTGGTCTATTCATTGTTTTACTGAGCTTGCCTTCTCAATTTTTGCACATACCTACCTAGTCGAGATTTTTCGAAATACTCGTGACAGTTTTTGCTAGGTTAGTAGTAGTCGTAAGTAGCCAATTAACCTCTATTAAAATCTTATAGTTAGAAAACCATGGCATGCTGAAGACGGTAGCCGGAATAGCTAAGCAGGAAGGCGTGCTCAAGCTATGGACTGGCTTGATGCCGATGTTTCAACGCCACGCCATCTACTCCGGCTGTCGGCTGATATTCTACGAGCAGTTCCGCAATGCCTTCAAAGATGACAACGGGAAGGTGTCCCTGGGCGTCGCTTCATTGGGTGAGTTGTATGATCTCGTAAAAAGACAGTAGGTGTACCCATAGATCATGGAAAGAGAAATTTTCTCAGTAATTTTAGCATTTTTGTAGTTCAGTGTTGATCTTAGCATGCAGCAGAAATGTATCTTCTCAGGTAGGTAATATCCAAGTTCAAGCAGATATAGGTACACGTGCTATTAATATGTAACTATTTGCTCCCGCTCGCGACTTTATCGGCAGTCCTTTCGACCTCTCTTCCCTGTTGAATGAAACTATGAACTAAATCGATCTTGTTGTTCATCCAAATTGGTCTTCTCTTTGAGACGTTATTGAGGAACAAACATCACAACATTATAAAAAATCTTAGATGAAACGCTCTGTGGAACTCAAAGGGCTTCGTATCATAAAGTATACTCTTTTAGGTATATGACTGAAAGAATCAGTCTAGTGAAATGATGTATCGCACGATTTCCTTTCAAGCACGATTGAACTTCAAAGGAGACTTTTGTTCGGCAGGAACGTGCATGAGTTCGTTGGTTCAAAATGTTACTAAAACTTTTGATCACTGTTTACCGGTCGGTATTCATATTCAGTCCTTTTCCTTTATTAGAGTTCTGACGCATAATGACCAATCATTGAAATGTTGAAACTAATTTTGTCTTCGGACCATCATTTGTTCGGGAGACCAAAATATGTATATTCTAACAGAGTTTCTCATTTGTCAAGATGTACTTATATTGTTTTAACGGTTTTATGGACAAAACGGCAGATTTTTGCTGTCCCATTTGTAGTGGAAGTTCCAAAAACTATTTGTGTATTCTCACGGCCTTGATAAAAGACAGCTTTATGGCCTGTTTAGACCAATTTTATGACCAAAAATAGAGGTCACTAAGAAAATTACATACAAAGAAATTATTTTTGGCTCGCAACCAAACAGGAATATATAATTAAAGGAGAACAATTTTATTAGATTTTGCGACGCGATACAACTTTCGACGCCCTGCGTAAGGAATTGACCTAAATTTGAAGTCCTTACAAAGAAGTCTGTCCATTTATTAGAGCAAGGTCTAAGTGACAATGAATAAATAAATAGCCCAAGGCGAGTCTCCGACTCCGAAGTCCGAACACATAGAACATTGTTTTTTTTTCTGTGCTGGTCGTCTTCCTCTACTCGTATTGACTATCTTAGGATATCATCGTAATCTGTGTCTAAACAAAGCAGTAGCACCCTCTTTGAAAAATTGTTTAGGTGCGTAAGATACTCCAAACATCATTCGTTTAACTAATATAGTCCTACGCCCGTGAATGCCATCTCTGCCAATAATAGGCCCACTGCTAATGTTACAAGTATCCTCATTAGATCGACCTAGACCATTTACTTGTTCCATCGTTATCATGCCAAAAATGCCAGATTTCTACGAAACTACGCATCAATCTAACGTAATGTCGAAGTCCTCAGGTGGGCTAGCTGCGGGATCCCTGGCTCAGCTCATCGCTTCTCCTACTGATCTGGTGAAGGTTCAAATGCAGACTGAAGGCAGACGTGTTCTGCAGGGGAAGAAACCAAGGTTCACTAACTGTCGTCAAGCTTACGCTATGTTGTATAAGGAGAGCGGGATCAAAGGGTTTTGGAGAGGTGAGTAACCTTTGGTACCTAGATTTACGTAGTAACTTAGGTACATTAGCGGGCTAAGTAGGTAGTTGTAGAATTGCTTGGGTAACGCTCTTCATGCTCGAGTTATAGCCGCGCAGTGTATACACAGTGTATACACAGTGTATAAATACACTGTGTATACACTACACAGTGACTTCAATGAGTGGCGTCATTAAATCGGCCATTAATAACTGTGAAGTTACTATTTAAACAAGTGTAGATTCAGAAGTTAAAGTACCAAATGGAAGCAGAATATTACGGTAGAGGAGAGCATAAAAGTGATAAAACCAAAGTTTACCAGGTAGACCAGGTATACACACAACAGGAGAATTCTAAAGTGGTGCGAACGAACTCTATATCAGCTGAGCGTGTTATCAACTAAGCTACTCGTAAGAGTGCTATTAACAAAACTAATACGATTAGGGCGTGCAAAACAGGAAGGTTTTCAAAACCGGTTTTGAATTGCGGTTTTGAGGGCCCAAAACCGAAAACCGGTGTTAGCCCCGGTTTTTAGGTGAACAAGAAAACAATGTTCTTAGATACCCACAAAATCTACAAATAAAACAAAGGGGAATGGGCATCCTGGACCAAGACAAAAAAAGTGCCCTTAGGGTTGACACATAGCGTTTCTCATGCCAAAAAGCTACAGATATATGGCATATTTTTGTGGCTTTTTGGGATTTGGGCGTTTTGAAACCGGGTTTGCACGCCCTAAATGCGATAGTGCGAAATAAATTACCACGCGACAAAAGAATCAAATTAATTTGTAAACTTGATAGAGAATGACCAGTTTGCAATGCGGAAAACCACCTCCACATTTTCCACCCCAGCCTCTGGTTTTTTCTCTACCAAAAAGTTCATTATTTTTCTA
This sequence comes from Eulithis testata, assembly GCA_947507515.1. Lineage (NCBI taxonomy): Eukaryota > Metazoa > Arthropoda > Insecta > Lepidoptera > Geometridae > Eulithis > Eulithis testata. The sequence goes on along the minus strand of OX382203.1, from coordinate 7,415,394 downwards.
TAGTTTCTTTCTATCCATAACTCTTTTTCCAGGGGCGATACCAAACGTACAACGAGCAGCTCTAGTCAACATGGGAGATCTAGCAGCGTACGATTACACCAAGCAGTTCCTAAAACGAGAGTTCGGAATGGCCGACAATGCTATTGTTCATGCGATAGCTGCATTTGCAGCGGGATTCGTTGCAGCTGTGCTGGGGACTCCTGCTGATGTTATGAAGACTAGGCTGATGAATCAGCCGGTTGGTCCTGACGGAAGGTAAGTAACTACTAACTACCTGCCTGTTTATTTTTTCAATAGTTTCAGAACGTATGTCGTACAGCTAGACTGAGGAAATGATATTCTACTATAACAAACCAATGGGTCTATCTATGGCATAGTAAGTCTAAAACTGGGTGTAACTCCCGTTCCGACTAAAAAGAAGCGAGATTTTGAGACCATGTTTGGCTTCGTTATTGATTTCGTTCACGAAGCATTCAGATTTGACAAAATGGAAGAAGGTACATACTTTGGGGCCTTATGCCCAGTTCGGCAAAGACTTTACTCTAATACGGATGACGTGTAAATTACGAAAACTCGGCTTTGGGAAAAAGTTTTCGGCCTAAATACGATTAAAATCCTTGCTGAACTGTGCATAAGACTCCTGATCTAGATTACCAAGATGTTCTATATTCTGAGACTAATAGCGATCGGTCTATTAGGAGAACCTGTGGAAATTTTCGAATATTAATTTGTGAAATTAATTCTCTTACGAGTACTAATATCACACAAAATCCAAGGACTGGGTAGGTAGGTACCTACTAAAATAAAGTAAATGTAATTTCCTTCGTCGTAGTCTAACTGTCCAATCATTTAATACAAACGAAACCAATATCGGAACTGTAAGGATTCTTTTGATTACATAGTTTTCCATTGGGAAAATAGGTAAGCTACGACGTGAACTCTAAAAATAAAATATAAATGGAATGAAAGCAACTAAAAGAAAAACTCTTGCAATAAAAGGAAACGGATATCAGAAACAATTAGTAAGGCAGAATGAAGTACCTAACTAGATATACCTAGGTATACATAGAACAATGTAGCTGTACCTAATCTAGCACTAAACTGCAACATAATCAATAATGAAGGTCAAAAATGTTACCTATACAGAATTAGATGTTACCTATCTACTAGAGAGAGCTAAAACCTAATGGTGCTAGTAGGTAGGTACCTTACCTAGCTACTTACTCTATTTACCTATAATCCGAATAGATACGGTCGAGGTCATAGGAACGGGGTCAAAGTCGTTGCTGCGTAGGACAAACCCGATAATAACAAACCCGTACGCCTTACCCTTTCTAATTTTACGGAAACGAAAGAGATGTTGTTCTGCTCCCAATATAAAGTGAAAGTTATTCACATACATTACGAACGAGCACATTCGAAAACCTACTTTATTGCAATCAGATAAAGTTGATAGTTGGTGAAACGTCTGTGGTCTTTTGTGAACGTGCTTACATTATAACCCCATGGGAACTCACATGTTGCGACATTTTGTATGGAAATATGTTTGCGCAAATTCACATCTGCCTTTGAAGAAAATAAGCTCCAGAACGTGTTTCGTCTCTACGTATGATACAAATGCTCTACTATATTGTTTCTAATTGTTATTTTGAACGGTATATCGCTGTGTTATAAGACTCAAATTAAGTTGTTAAACTCACTATCCTATCTAGTCTGGTAGGGGAGATACACCATAATAGATTGTTACATGCAACGACATTTTATACATTTTTGTGTTGCAGTTCAATGGTTACATGGTTAAAATGTTTAGGTCTAAGTATAATAGGTAGGTATTACAAAATAATATTGTTCTGGCATCATACGTACCCACCCACTTAGCAATAGATCGTTTTTTTTTCATAATCCAATTAGATCATCTATTTTCTAAACACTGACTCAGCACTGTTTTCGAAACATTCACTAAGTCATTAGGCCAAAAAGTTAAGTGTAGGTATAGGTTTCCTTGCCTCCTGACGAAGAAAGAATCATCTTCCATAGATGTAAAGGCCTAAGATGATAGGTAGGTAAGGTACCTGCCTATATCTTTTTGGCCTACCTAAGTCTTCTTCTTCCTGCCCTTATCCCACTAGGTGGGGTCGGCACAACATGTTCTTTTCTTCCATTCTCCTCTATCATTAGTCATCTCAGTGTTCACTCCTCTCCTATGCATAATAATCTTTTACACAATCCATCCATCTTTTCTTGGGCCTACCTCTTATACATTTGGCCTACCTAAGTACCTACCTAAAAGTATGATGACGAATCTCGGAGAGAAATGAAAGCTAAAATCTCAACCGATAACCACATAACAATAAATAAGGGTAGGAAAACATAATACATTGGTTCTTTCTTTTCAGAGGAACATTATACAAAGGAATGATAGACTGTTTGCAACAATCCGTGAAGAATGAAGGGATTCTGTCTCTGTACAAGGGTTTCCTGCCATTGTGGATGCGGTTGGGACCCTGGGCGCTCATCAACTGGATAGCTTTTGAAAACATCATGCTTGCTATAGGTGGGAAAACGTTTTAAAGTCTTTAGTAAATAGCAACTGTTATTTTTTACAAACTACGTTTATTGTGATCACTATTGATCATGTCCGTCTGAAGAGCACTACCTACTAGATTTTTGGCCATGGGCCTTATACTTCGGTAGATTTGACTATAGGAATCTCGGAAGAAAACATTTTTCACCCACTTGTGAATCGAGTTTTCGAAGTTATTTTGACGTCAACCCTATTAGATTTCAATCTCTGTCGAAGAGAACATAGGCCACTGCATTGGTATACCTACTACATTGTTAAAAGCAGAGGTAATTAATTATTACTGGGTACTCAACATCAGGTGGGCAAAATATTCTCAAAAGAGATTCTAGTAGTAATTCAATGAATTATAAAGAAATATATTATGCAACTAAGTACCTAGGCATCTAAAATAAAACCAAAAATAGTTAGGTACTAGAGTAAAATGATACAAATGAAAAAATGCTGTGCATGAAATTTAGCATAGTCGTGCGTGTTAATATAATTCTGTGACTGGGTTTAGTTATTGATTATTGTACCTTTATCTGACTGTTTGTGTCAGATATTTTGTACCATATTTCTAAGCCGGCTTTATTTTTTTTTATATCGTCATAAGTTGTCTTTATCTACGTGCTTATAAATGTATAGGTAGGTACCTAACGAAAGAAAGACATTATTTTATCTTGGACGATTAATTCGTCCAAATATTTTATGCAATGACCAAATGATTGTATAGTGCGTAGTTCTAAGAATCAGTAGGTACCTATAGTTTAGTACCATTTATTTTTATTTAATAAATTAGTGCAATAAATTGCGTTCCTAGGAAGTCTACAAATGGGTTTTAAATTAAATGATTGAGACACTTAAAAAATAGAAATCTGTAGTAAATAAGCACAACTTAGTACTTACCATATATTTATGTTCGATCAATTTACAATGTATAACGATTTTTATGTCTATGTCGACTTGTTTTATTAGTAACACAGCAGTGTTTTACTATTGAACCTATTTTATATGTTTTTTTTTGTATAATGTGCTTTGTATAGGTACGTGCTATATAAACAAGCTACTAAAGGTGCTATGTATTTGCATATTTATAGATAAAAATCATATATTTTCTCACTATAGATAGATTTTACGTTTTTTTCTGATCATTATGTAGTCACATTTGTAGAATTAGATTCAACCATTGTTAAGTGTTATTTATTTTAACCATAAATAAAATATATTGAACTGTTTGATATTGTTTAATTTACTAAAAGTACGTACAAATAAAACGCCCAGATACAATATTAAATTTATTAGTAAAAAATATCATACATCTTCCACAATATTGGAGAATCGTAACTTAAATTATTTAAATATTTGAATATTATAATGATTATAGCACTTTTCATTTCTGATTACTCGCTTGCCGTCATGCATTACTTGTCACTACAGCGAGAAGCACAAATATATGGACAATATTTATTTATTTATTGGTATTATAACGTTCACAACATGCTTCATACGGATGTACCATATCTTACTCTATATTACACACACTTTTAAATGCTTTGCAGAAAGTTAATTCCATTGACACCATAAACGTACTCAGATGTCACATCACTCAGATTTTGTCGACAAAAATTAAAAATCTATCATTACTTTTTGATTCATAAAATAGTAATTTTGGGCACAATACAATAACAAAAATAAATATCTACATTGGGTCAACGAGTACTCAATTTATTAATTCCAAGTCTTGACTAAGTAATTCTTTAACTCTAACTAAGTACAATGACACGATAATCGCACGAGTCCTAACTGGCAACGTTTGTACGACCATCGGGTGCTTGCTTACAAAACTTCCAATGAACACAAGAAGCCTTCAGAACAGTTGTGTATACAGTCTGACTTCACTGAGGCTTGTGCAGACCATTCATGCCCGTATTAGAACCGGTGTAACGCCTACGATGTTGGTCGGCGACGAATCGGTCTAGTAGTTTTTTGTTAGTCGAAAACGTCTTTCCGGTTCTATTGCGATGATAGTGTTGTCAGACCTTAGTGGTAATAAACGAAAGATCAAACGCACAACCAATCAGGACATCGTCTCAGTTAGTCATCGTAGTCAACACTACGCCCGTCACTAACATACAATCCAATATCTTTACGTTATACAGACATCTTAGGACAATCTATACTGCTGATAAAACTAAACCGCTTTGTAGTTTGCTGATTACAGCCGAACTTGGCAACTTCAGAGTGGTCGAGATATATCGCGCGTACTGTATTATGGTTTATGCAACAGATTATCTAAGCATCAAATAAAACACGTCAAAAGCGATTAAAATCAAATACGAAATACTTCACTGTACATACAAATTTTATAAAACTTATCATAGTAAAAGTAGTTAATCAAATACGAAACGGGCATTTTAAATTGTGCGTAACACAAACTATCCAAGCTGAGCGTACGTTATAGCCTAACAGCTTACCGCGAAGGATGCTACAATCCGTGACTATGGTAGCTGATAAAAATCATACCAATTTTTGAAACTATCATCAAAAATTTACGTCAAACCTATAATATTTTTCTAAACTTAAAATGGTATATACTTTTAAAATGAGCATTTAAAACTATTACAGCTAGAGCTCACCAACACACGGCTATTTCTATTTAACCAACTATTTTCGACAACTTTTGATATAACAACCGTTTATGTTAACCTACTCGCCTATCTGTTGGTGAACTACTAGGTAGATGGGTAAATAAAAGGTTCATACTTTTAAAATCACATCAAAAAAACCTACATGATCCGCGTTGAAGCCAGGAAGTCAATGGCAAACTGGGTTGATCCCTTCACACTTTATTATTAATATTTCGAATTATAACAAAGCCGTGTATTAGGAAAATACAAATGTCACGAGTATATTACGTAGCTATAACTAGCAAGAGTACCTATAGACATATCTATGTAGGTATGATATATTTTCTGTAACAGTTAGCTCAGTTTTTGATTAAAAAAATGTATGGAGTAAAGTTACACCAAAAAAGGTCAAGACAAAATGGCGACTCGTGACATTTGTCATCTAATACGAGGCCTGTATTATAAATTCTGGCACGTTATAAAGGATAAAATAACCACTATCCCATTCAACAATCTAAAAGTAAGTCACTTTGCTAATTAACTTAATTTTAAATTGAGAATGGATGATGGGACAATAAATTCGTTACAGAACATCGAAACGGCAAAAACTCCACATGATTAGTTTTTTGTACTACCGAATAACATCCTTAAGGTTGAGCCGCATATACGAACACGCTTCAGCAACGTGCGTCTGTCGTAGATTAGTGGTCTATCTCATAAAAAGTTAGACATTATCCTCCTATCTCATAAAAAGTTAGAGTAGACATTTATGTCCTAATTACTTATGGTACACAAGACATAATGTCTACTGTAACTTTTCATAAGATAGACCACATGTCTTGTCATACGTAATCACTACATAGTATAAAGCAAAGTCGCTTCCCGCGTCTGTCCTAATGTCTCTATGCATGTATGCTTAGATCTTTAAAACTACACAACGGATTTTGATGCAGTTTTTTTAAAAGATACAGTGATTCAAAAGGAAGGTTTATATGTATAATACATCATCATCATCACTGCATTGCACCCGTGCGAAGCCGGGGCGGGTCGCTAGTTAGGACAAAATGTCTACTCTAACTTTTTAAAAGAATAAAAATGTTTGTGAATGATGTCTTGTACGGATGACATCCGGATACGTTTACACACGCGGTGCTGGAAGCATTCCACACAAAACTCTTAGCTGAAGGTGCACAGTGCTGTAACGTGCCATAACATGCAGCAACCCAAGTAATGCAAAAAAAAATTAGGCAGTAACTATGACGCATTCCATTACTATAAAATAATGATTAAAATATTTGTAATCAGACAGCTGTAGGTAAATAAAGCACCTTATTACTCTTCGGACATAATATTAAGAGTTCAGTTGACGCACGCTAAGCGAGCACGTACAAAGCCGTTACAATGCCTTTGTATGTTAAAACTATATAGCAGCTTATGAAGAATAAATAGATTAAACTACAACTTTGATTCAAACAAATTGGCGGGGAGTTTTTCTGGGTTTGGACAGGTTAAGTTTCAATGAAAGCGATCAGTAAGATTTTATTAAATACTAGCAACTTGTTCTGGCTTTGCACGAGTATTTAACAAAAGTTTTATTTTTGTTAGGTCATTTTTTACACTTTAGGTTACATTATTGGAGTTTTAGTTTTTTTTTAAATATAATATAGCCTATGTCGCCCGAGGATAGTGTAGCTTCCCAACGGTGAAAGAATTTTTAAATCGGTCCAGTACTTTGGAGCGTATTCAATGCTGAAAAACAATAAAATCTTTCCTCTTTATAATATTAGTAAAGAAAAGCATATCGACTTTTGACTATGTTATCGACTGATCTAGCATTCAGCCATATACATAAATAGCATAATTATGTACCGGCTTTGTACGAACTCGCCCCTAAGCGTCAATAACTCGTAGATTAACACTAGACCTCGTCCACAGCAGACACTATTCCTTGTAGTTCTATAATATATTGCTGAACCCCGCCTAGACAAGGCCTCACTAACGCACCGAGCGTAACATAGAAAACTATAACGTTTTCGACGTCAATTCCACTTAATTATTCGATGTCAACTGTAAACGAGCTATTGGTGTGATGATTTATATAGATCTCAACCATACATGCCACCATCACTTTTAGTATCGAGAAACGCATTATAATTATCTGGTTTAATTTTTACTGATTTTGCAACGGGTATAGTGCCTTCTGGTAAGATCGGCGAAGTAGTAAGTCCGGATACTAAGCAATTCGGCGATATTATTAAATGATGGCATCATTTAAAAATATCGCCGAATTGCTTAGTTATACGTGATTTATCCGGACTTACTACTGCGCCGATCTTACCAGAAGGCACCTTATACACTAAAAACTATCCATAATGTAAGTTACATTGCGCCAAATTCCGCCTGAATCAGTACAGTTGCAAGATACGGACGCTTTATCAGTACCACGCGAGAAGCCGCGGGCAGAAGCTATGTTCTCTAAGCTTTTTAGAATTATTATAATGTCTAGAATTACCTACACGTATCCGTTGACTAATAGTGAAGCAAATGGCATGTATGATATTTTTGTCAACGGGCTAATTGGGTTACAATTTCTAGATACAATTATACAGCTTTCACGCTTCGTCCTTTGCATGAGCGGGACAGCTATATAATTGTTGGAACTAGCCCGTTTACAAGGTACTTTCGGCAGATCTGTGTTGTCCGTCGAGCAGAGCAGACGTGTCGAGGCAAGGCGCGACCACTATGAGTGGTAGGCGGTGACGTAAGACGACGGAAACAGGCCGCGTCGATGTGCTATCTCACCCTGAAAGTATACAAATAATCGTTATACTCAAAGTAATATATTATTTTATGAGTAATAAAATAGACTCGTAATAAAGGAACCTGACCCAGCATGGGGGATCCCCCTACAATGCGCGTGCTTAATTAATCAAACAGTACTGCATACTGTTCGTTTGCCGAATTCACGCATTGTCTGATTTTCATTTCAACATTTTTACAGATTTTACATGAAATTTTAGACGTAAAACGGAGTACAAATAAACTTTCGCGCGGATTTCCATTTTATGCAGGCCTTTGCATTATTCTAAATGATTTACACCGCGCAAGGGACCACATCTACCCATGCCCAGATAAAAAGGACGCTATAGTGCCTGGAACATTTTAAGCTGGAATAGGTCTTGCAGAACACCTATACCATCCTCTCAGCCTAATCTGCTTTATCCACAGGAAGACAAAGTAAAAACATGCAAAGTTGACTAATCCGCCGATTTCCGGTTCCGGTTCCTCGCGATGTTTTCCTTCATCGTTTAAGAGGCATTGTCTCTAAATAGAAAACCGTTTACCATAAGTGGTCGTGTTATGGCTTGCTTAGTCAATCTTCACCGAATATCTAAGTTAAGCTATGTTCTGCGCGGTCACTATTTGGATGTGTGACCGTTAGTGGCATTTACTGAGCGCTCCGTGCTTCGAGGGCACGTTAAGCTGTCCGTTCCGGCTCTAGCAGTCGTAAAGCCATGACGGAGGGCTTAAGGCGGCCTAAAAACTGTCACCAGGGTTGGCTACTAACTCACTCTGTACCACGAGTGGCAACTGTGGCTAGTTCACTTACCTGCCACCAATGCTGATCGGAGCGGTCTAGAACGGTGAGAATGTCACCGCGCCGAAACTCCAGCTCACCTGCCTCTTGTGGTGTGAAGTCATACAGCGCTTGTACGAGCACCTGGAATTAAAAAATGAATTCATAGACAACAACTCAAGGCCTTAAGCTATAGACCATTACAACAAAGTAATACCCGAAAGTGATTCCACCTATCTATGGGTGGTATCCTCACACCGCACATCTCTGGTGGATACGCCTTAAAAGCCAGCATGCATAGCATAACAAGATATCATATCGTACTGTAGGTTTCCACCAAAAATCATTCACAATAAACATTCACAACGCGATCCTTACAATTTTATTACTCTTCATCAAACGATCTGTTTTGTTGGGCTATCGTTTTCATCAAAGAACCTGTGTGAATTGTATGTAAAGATCTGATAGATAGAAAAATAGATAGATAGAAAATTCTTTATTGCACAACTTAAAAGTAGTGTATACAGGCGAACTTAATGCTAAAATAGCATTCTCTACCAGCTAACCTTTGGGTAGTGAGGATAACAGTTTATTAGGGTAGTGCGCACAGGAATATATTACTAGAAAATAATTTAGCCAAAACTTACACATGAACCTATCTTAAATAAACATAAATACGAAGGTAATACTATATAAACTAATAAATATAAATAATAATATATACATACCTAATATAACTTAAACTCGCTTTTTTGTGCCAGTGAATGTTTATTTGTATTATTCGTTCATTAGAGATAAATAGTGATTATATATTTTGGATTTAAAGACATCAATAGAAGATGCCTCGCGATAGAGATGAGGAATGCTGTTCCAGAGACGAATGGCAGTTACAGTAAAGGAGTCAGAGTAACTAGAAGTGCTATGTACAGGAGTAGTTAGCCTTAGGTTGAGTGCAGACCGTACAGGGCGATTGTCATCATAAAGTGGCATAAAACGTTCTTTGAGGTAGTTAGGGGATTGGGGGTTTTCTGAAGATTTGTTTCTAGTGTTTCCACCAAAAGATATGTGAATCGCATGTAAAGATCTAAAGATTTATGTGCTTTGCAAGTGTTGCGAGATTCGTACAACACAATCCATACAAACAATCTGCACAAGATTCTGAAATGTCAAACATGCACAAGGGTTGGCTGTGGAAACGCAATTTGATACATTCACAGAGTTGGGCATGTTTCGTGTAGACATCTTGGTGGAAACCCATAGTTAGAAACGATACTGTAGAGACTTGGACGAATTAGTGTGTTAATTCGTCAAAGGGTAGCGAAGAACACTACCAAAAAGTGAAAAAGTCATTGTTTTCTCTGTGGTAGAAAGAAACACTTAATTCCCCCACTTTGAATTAGAAGAAACGCTTACTATGAGTGCTAAGCAAAATAAAGACTATTAGAGCAGAAAATAAGACTATTAAGTAAGAATTCAAATAAAAACCTTACTAGGTATAGTTGAGTATTGTACTGTACTCGTATTGTGACGACGTGCATGACAATACTGTGAATTTAAATCTATTTGAAGCAAGACCACATTGTCCCGGTCTCAATATATGGCGTTACTAAAAATAAATACCTACTTCAAAGGAGTAGTATTCTTTTGATAGAAGCAGTACGCAGTAGACCGTTGGGCGCATACGCACAACATCAGGGGCATTGAGAATTTACTCTAATAAGGGATGACGTCATATCTGGACAGAAAATTCGTTTAACACACTGGGGCCTTATTCACTATGACCAATACAAGCGCGTTACGCAGCACGACAAGACAGCGGCGTGAAATCGCCCTATGCCTATGCCGTATTTCCTATGCCATAAATGTGGAATGACATTTATGGCATAGGAACGGTGACGTCATACGGTTACGGCAAGGAATCTCCTAAGTCATACAGAATAATGCCCCTGATGAATCGAGTTTTCAACGTCATATTGACGTCATCTCTGTTAGAATTCAACATCTACCAAGGGCCCCAGTCACTTTGAAAATATATAGGGAAGTCATGCAGTTATTATGACGATTGTATTCTATTTTAAGCAAGTGTTTTATGACCAAATTAGTCTTTGCGACAGGTGCAAAATCATCGTCGCAGTACTTCGTCAAAGTCAAATTACTCATTGACCTACTTGGCTGGATTGTAATTTTATATAACACACTATAAATGAATTAATAATGTCCACTAGGAATGATATAACCCTAGTTGAATTTTTTTATGATAGAACGAAATTGTTTTTTGAAATTAAAATAGCTGGAATAAGGAATAGGGCAGTATAATAAGGTCGAGATACGGAAAGGCGAACCGAATTTATTATAATTAATACACTAGCGGGGTCAAATGATATTTAAAGATTCGAGTTCAAAATCCGGCTGTCCTAAATCAATAAATCTTAGTTACTGAAATTACACAGATGGTTACTAAAATTACAATGCTCGTTCATCATTTCTATTATTTTGGGTATGGGCTATACTAGTAATATTCTTCTAGAGTGGGCGTACCAACCCTTGAATTCATACAGCTGAACAGTCCCTAATCAGTATTCGCCTGAATCCGCCTCTAGATTTTTTGATTCAAAAGTTTAGTAAGGAAATTATTGCGCCTGTGAACCAACGAGACGAAGCAGTGTGCGGCCAAACTTGCCATAAGACGGATCGACGATTGCACGGATTCTCCAAATAAAACGGTAACAGAAACTCAAGAAATTTATTTTATACTAGCTTCCGCCCGCGATTTCGTTCGCGTCCCGTTGGATCCCGTTGATTTTCCGGGATAAAAAGTAAAAAGTAGCCTATGTGTAATCCAGGTCACAGACAATATATATTACAAGTATAATCCAAATACGATCAGTAGTTTTAACGTGAAAGAGGAACAAAGATACACAAACTTTCGCGTTTCTAATATTAATAGGATAGGTTTTTGTGAAAACTGGGACCCAAAACAAATTTCGGGACGAAACGATAATAGAAATATAAAAAAAATTAAGGCCATTGTTTCGTCCCAGTGGGACGAGATACCGGTAGTCCGAAACTGGAATAACTGAATATTTTTTTTAACCAAGTGTTTGCGCACTGATAGCTTCAGGAATTGCGTGAAAACTATGTTGAATGAAAAAAAAACTATATGAGACTACACGTAACGGATAGAGCGATTTTGATGAAACTTGGAACAGTAATAGTAGGAACCTAAATACAAGTTATTTTGTATAGGGCAAGTAATATCTCAGATAGAAGTACACGTAATATCTCCACGAAACGTACGCAAGATACGCTGCGTTTTACACGCTCAGTCTAACCTAGCACTTACAGTATTTGCTCTGCAACTATAGATTATAGGAACAACACCGGGTTATTTTGGTTAGTTTATCAGGGTCACGCCCGTACTATTTACACAGACATATCGGTTAGCCGTGCGGTTTTCGTAGTATTTAACGTTCCTCAGCTAATGGAAATTGAATGTGATGAAATATTTTATTCAAATTTTTTCACGCCTTGTACATTGTTATTATTTTTAACAATGTGAGTTGTAGTATATTAGAATGCTTTAGAGTATGTTAGTTATGAACGTGGCTGTAAAAATGCTGTTACCTCAAAGAGTACGTCCACTGATGACGTGCTCTGTGCCACTGCGTCCATGACTTACACTTATGGGATGAGTATGAATATCATGGTAATTGAGTTAGAGTAAAGTGTACCTTTGAATACCGCTGCGCGAAACCCATTAGATTATAATAACTATTATCAATAATACCTACTATTTTCTCTGATGCTGGCAAGACCTGCAGCAATACAAAGAATAGGTAAGTTACTATTATCAGATGATACAAAAGTTAGAAAATGTTTCATTGACACAATGCTTAAATAACAAGAAATAAAAACCAGTAGGTATTATTCCGACCATATGGAACCGACAGATATTGGCTTTTGCATCCCAGTATTTGCAGAGGTCAACATTAAACTAACCAAGAATAATATGTTTGCTATATCCCCGTGGCTATAATTTTATCTAGGAACTAAAATGAGGATTTCTGTTAAGACTGTGTAGGTACCTGTGAATTTTCGTCAAAATGACATAAATAAATCTGATTTATTTACCCTCAGTGCCACCAGAATAAACATTTGATTGTGGCAAACATATATGTTTGTTCTATGTCTGGGTGTAGCATAAAAGTATGTATTTACAACAAAATTTATAAAAGTATTCTATCAGCAATCTAGTTCCCATAGTACAAGTTTTGCTTTGTTTGGGGCTAGCGGGAGCAGTGTCAAATGTCCAAGGATATATATTTACTACCACTGTGTTTAATTTATCTTTTTGACAGCTTTCTAGAGACCCCTTTTTCAGTTATTTGTGGCTATTCACTCCTTTTCTTAGTATATGAACTGGCTCACTATAAAAATTAGGCTCGTATGTTCAAAAAGTAATCAAGACTAGCATAGATTTTATTGAATTGAAAATCAGTTCAATATGTATGATTTAGTTTTGAGCATTGTTTCAGCATACGAGCCATAGTTTTTTTTGGCAAGACTGCTCTAGTTTAAATCTTTTAGAGATTTACAGGAGTCATAAAATATAAGGCCCGCATTCTTCCTACGCTAACTTCGGTCGCGGACGTCGATCGTGAGCGTTGGTCAAGCGCACGAATAAACAGTTCTAAAATGCACCGCACTACGAAACTGAAGACAGTGACGGATTAATTGTCGGTTACATCGGGTGTGGATTGTTTCGCAGTGAGGTGTCTCATAGAACAAAAGGGCTTATTAGACCACGCGTTCTGCAGTCTAAGTGCCTTACACATGCCCCGGTGGTGCAGCTGGTGTTGGCAACCAAGACATAATGAAAAAGCACTAAGACTATCTGCAGAACGCGCATGTAATAAGCCCTATAGATAAATTATTGCTACGCTGATGTCAACATCCTACTATCCTACTTCCTACTAATATTATAAACGCGAAAGTTTGTAAGTATGGATGGATGGATGGATGGATGTTTGTTACTCTTTCACGAAAAAACTACTGATCCGATTTGGATGAAACTTGTAATATATTTTGTCCGTGACCTGGATTAACACATAGGCTACTTTTTATCCCGAAAAATTAACGGGATCCAACGGGACGCGAACGAAGTTGCGGGTGGCACCTAGTAGATAATAAATATAGTATTCATTGATACGCTCGACCGACGTCCGAGACCAACGTCAGCGTAGGAAGAATTTAGGCCTAATGTGTTTGTAGAACTCACCTCTTCAGGCACAACATCCTTGAGTTTGACGTCTTGTAGGCGGCTGACTGACGCGGTACGATGGTAGTCTACCAGTTCATTCAACGAGTTAAACTTCACAACCCATAGGAAGAACTTGCTTGACGCGTCTCTTAGTACCTTGAAATGTTGCACGCCATCTGGACATCTGAGAATAGACAGAGATTCATACATTTGGGCGACTGTGGTCTAGTCTTTTTTTTTTTTTTTTTGTTTATGCCATACCTGGCAGACGAGCAGGCGGAAAACCTTCAAACCAACCTTCAACCTTTTTTTTTTTAGTCTGCAAGAAAAACCTTTTGATACGGGCGATACAGCTGTGTACTAATAGGGGTTTTAGACAAAATGGTTCGGCGAGAACCACCGTATTGTGTAGAACACCTACACAATGATCTTGACTATTTAAAAATGTGCGTGGGAAATCACTGCATCTCCCAATTTATTTCTTATGTAAATTCAATACGCATTTATTCAGAAAATCACAAGAATAACTTTGGCATTGACTTGAGACTTTTCTTGCGGCTGATTATGCTGTGAGAATGGTGGTGGTAAGCCTACCTCATAAGTAAAACCATGTATGACATGTATGTATGACGTACCTACGGTGCTACAGTATCACGTAAATAGCGCTTAAAGCTGTTTTTGACGCTGCATAAATCATTCAGAATATAAATTTATGTGAACTTCCCTATACGTAACGTACCGTCCGCATTATAGACCTTTTTAAATGTTTCGCTAAACCATTTTATTAAATAAAGCAGTCGGAGAAACCGGTGATTGAACTTTGATAATTTTGGTACATTCATTTTAGAAAACATCGACGCTAAGAAATTACCCGACACCTGATAACGAATACTACGAAAATATTTAGTGTCCAATCATCTTGTCCTATGATTCAGCCGCGGCCCCTCTCACTAAAAACCAGTTCTATACAGCCGACAACGACATGAATCACAAAATATAGTTTACGTGACAAGCAACTGGTTTAATGTATAGAAAAATTATATAAATGAGAACAAACTCATAATTTTATCAGTCTGTAGGTGTTATAAGATAACCGGTCTTTTAATAACCAGTGATCATTACATTTTTAATTGTAAAACAATCCATGCTTTGTAGGACGCAAGTCTAATATGGACCGACGTACTCGTATGAATGAGTCATTATGGTTAAACTTTTTCTACTAATTTAAAGTGTATTAGTCAGCTCTGCACGTATCGACTACGTCCTTCTCACTTATGAATAGGCAGACCAGATTGATAGGGCGGTTCTGAGCATTCATCATCATAGACCGACGAGGAGGTTATTTTTAAAATACTTTTAGTAACAAGCGTACTGCTCGCAACACGCACGCATCATATAATAATGGATATTGCCTTCCTAGAGTGTCGAACCGATCCAAAGATCTTCAGGACTTTCTGAGATCTTTTAAATGCCGTAGGTAGCCAGGTCAAGTTGTCAGGCGTCCTTAGTACTCAGTCTCAATCCAAATTAGGATATCTTGCACTATCACGTCCCATAAGTAGAGGCCTGGATGAAACATTGTAATATCTAGAATAGATGTAAAATACAGTTTTTTTTTGAGCACAGGGTAGGCAGTGGTTTATGTCTGCTCAAATGGGCCACAACGCTGTTGATTGGTATTTTACACAGTTCCCACGAGGAAATATTGTATTGTGTCGTTCGTTACAGCTGAGTCACTCTGCAAACTCAAGCCTCGACATCAATCAATGAACTTGAGTGTCATATTTGCCAATTTGTTGGCGTTATTGGACAATTGGGGTTATTGGATCCTTAGTAGGTAGGCTCTTTAGATTTTATTCTCTACGTTACATCGTCACCATTCTACATAGATACGCATGTTCCACACTCATTAATGACCATAATAAAATAATCAATAATACATTTTGTAATCAAATAAAGTAAATTATATCAAATAAAAAAATATTAAAGAATATCAAGATTGTCATTGAGGTAGTATGCTAATTTGGACCTTATTTGGAGCATAAACATAATCATACTAATATTATAAATGTGAAATGGTAAATGTGTTTCTTACGCCTCAGGAAGCTTCTTTGCTTCTGGGAGGAGTTAGGCTGGCTACATTCTTAGCCAGATCACTCCTCACGTAATCTTGAGTCTAAATGCGGAAGCGGGAGTCCAACCAATACCACCACATTTAAAACACAATCGCGTGCGTGCGTGCCTTAAAGACGCAAAGTAAGAATATGGGATAAGTTGAACTCTCGAGTCATACAGTAAACTTAATTTAGAGGATTATTGATACGGTGTGCGACAATAAACTGAAATCACTACAAACGCGAAAAACATTACGCAACCGCAGTACACCAATGATTTACGCAACGACTTTGTTGATGATAATTGGTTTTTTCCTAAATTATTCATGGATATTTGATGTGTAAGTATGAGTTTGAGGTAAAAGTGTGGAATATGTAGAGGTAGACTCTTATTAGGTATTTTATTAATGTTCCGAAACTTATGACTCAAGAGGATTTTTTTAGAACAAATTAATTAGAAAGAAAATAATTTAGAGCTTAGTATCTACCAATTCCAACAGTATGAAGTGGCGGTGAGGTTGACCGAATTAAGAACCTCCTCCTTTTTTGAAGTGGGTTAAAAATACCAAAAGAACTGCTTCCAAATGTGGGCAAATTATGTTAGGTTTGGACCAGAATCTGACTTACGCCTTTAAGGCCCGTATTCATTCATTAATTCATTGCTCAAGCACTGATCTGGACTCAAGCATAGATTTTTGTATGAAAATCTCTACTCAAATCTATGCATGAGTTTGGCTTGAGTAACGTACCTATTCTTTATCAACATACAGGTCTTAGACATCTTCTTTTAAAACCTAGAGTAGGTACTAATTATGTATCAAAACTGTGTGTTTGGAGATTCGAGAGTATGTCTACCGTGTTTGGGATTACAGTCATGAGCATGCCTATCATATAATTAAATTATTCTGGTAGGTACTATTGGTAATAAATTCTCTCTAGGCTATAATAAACCCAAATTCCAACACAAGGGACATTATTACCAATGTTTATGTTTATGACAAGGGCGTTGGAGCCAAGGGGCTTAGTCTTGTGACATTATATCATTATATTTTAGTCTGTTTATGATGGTGATAGATTTTTCTCAGAAACTATTCTCGCGCAACCTCATTCTGGGATAAACTGGGTGCCTAGACTCACCTTGTATTTTTTTAATCATGGTTATAGGTAAACATAATTTCCACCAAAAACAAAACTTGACAAATGACGGTAAAAACTTCTGTAAACAGCTAAGTTTCTTTGGTGCCAAAGTCAGGCAAACAGGCTTACGGCCCATCTGATGATAAGCGGTTACTGTCGACATTCGCAAAACCAGAGGCATTAAGTTGATTAGCATTTGAGTTGACAGCAATCATTTTAGTGCTGACAACTTAGTTTAGAAAAGGAATGAACGAATGATAGGAGTGAGTGGAAGAAGAAAACATATTCATAATAATGTCATTATGTTTTCAGATTTATCTTGGATTTATCAAAAAACCGCGTCTCTAACTCGTGTTTTGGACTTAACTAGGTTTTTTCATATTGCGTAACATATTTAGCACCTTCACCGAGGTCTAACTATAGACTTTCGCTAAACCGACCCCACCACAGGTTTAACTTGGGTCTAACTTCACATTTGTCATGAAAATCAATTTGGTGCTTTTTCTCAATTATTTTACTATGTACTGTTTTTTCGAAAATATATTCGACATTGACATTTGCATTGATAAAATCATTAATAGTAGGTACCTACCTACCCCTTGTTTGGCCTTGTTTTGCCGCTAAATTCTTTTTGACTTCATTTACTGATCAGTTTTGAGTGAATGAATGAATAATTTCACATGAGAACGGGTTTTTCTAAAACTTCGTTGAAAGTCTTACATAATCACGTCTCAGTTTTAACCCGAGGCTAACTTTAGGCCGAGCCTAGCTAGGCCGGGTCTAAACCCCCGAAAAATCCAAGATAAAACCGGAAACATAATTAGACCGATTGTGCCAACCCCAACTAGCATGGGATAAGGGCAGGGTAATGATGAACTTAGTTTAGAAAATGTACCAACAGAATCGGGCCGAATATCTACAATTTGTTTTAACTAAATTGCATTTAGGTTGTGTATGACACTTTAAATAACAAAAAGTTTTTCCTGAAGTAAAAAGTAAAAACCAAACATGTCACTGATACATATTAATAATAGCGTTAAACTGATAACACAATACCAGGAATTGTTTATGACTAGTGATTGAAAAAAGTACTCACTTTACAGATAAGGAGAAGTCGCCAGGACTTGATTCACTGATCCTAATTAGAAAACCTCCTTCTGGCTTACTCATTAACAGTTTCTCTGCGTCTGCTCTTGTGATTCTTCCATAATACCAACTGAAAATAAATACATTGCTCATATTCTTACTAAAAGACCTTACTTTTCCCACTAATATTATAAATAGTTGATATTTGTGTTTCAATCACACCGAAACTATTGGTCCAATTTGGATGAAACTTGGAATGTATATTGTTCGTAACACATACTGCTGCTTTTTATCTTGGAAAATAAACAGGATCAAATAGGACGAAGTTGTGGGCAAAAGCTAGTACCTATTCCATACAAGTAAGCATTTTAAAAATATAAGATGTACAGAAGTCACTAGCATTTTTATATCTCTCTGAAGTTAAACACATACACCCCACACCTTCCTCCAATCCAAGCCCAGAATAGGGTATGTGGAGCAACCTGAAGCTAAGTTTGATAAGATGAAGTCTGAATTCTGTACCTAGTTGTGTGTCTGACAAAAATAAATAGTAAGGGTTGCTTTCAGTAGCAATCTTCATGAGATCATTTGCAGAAATTCACTGCTTATACAGTAAACCTCTACTCAGAGGTTAATATATTCAGTAATCACCATGTTTAGTTATGATTATAAAGTAGCCAATAGGAACTGTTTCCTTTTCCTAATAAAATACAAGCAGGATAAACTAGAATAGCAACTTTTTTCTAATTAGTTTCATTATTGAAAATCCAACATGCTATCTAACATTTTGTTGCACAAGCTTTCCATTATTGAATTAGTTAGTTAGCTTACAAATTGTTCATTTAGTAATGGGTAAAGTGAGGGGTTACAAAAGTAACAGAACGAAGTAGGTCAAGGAGTGTTCACGGAATGTTCGTGTAAACAAAACAAATTGTTGATTGATAGTTTGTTGACACAAATAGAACAAAATGTTGGAGATGGAATTGTTCGAATCTCTGCTAAGATTTATTTTCAGAACTGGGCCCATGTGTCAAAAGAGTATTGAACATCTAAAAATATAAAACTTTCTTCAAGCTGACTGACAATCAATGCACAGCCTAAACTATAAGTCCTAGAGGTATGAAATTTGAAGCATTGTATCCTTATACATATACTGTAGGGGTGCACTAAGAAAGGAATTTTGAAAAGTCGCAACCTAAAGGGTCTATAACTAGGATTAAATATTTATAACAAATAATGTGTATGATGCTACCACGCAGGCAAAGCTGTGGGCGACAGCTAGTTTCAATATAATTCTAGACTTTGCTGATCCCTTACAATGTTAAATGTAAAGGAGAACTAGGTAACTAAATCGTAATATGTACCTATGTGACTTGGTAATTAATAAACCAAGATAAACATGAGAAACAAAGTTCAATGTAAGTACCTACAGTAATTGCTATCTATTATGAGATAATTTAATTCTGCAAATAAAAGTCGAAGCTTTTATCATAGCAACTAAAGTGTAGATGGAAATACAAAATTGATGGATAAAAACTGCTTTGAAATGAAAGCAAACTCGGTTAGAAGAGAAAAACAATTTCGGACATGAGCCAGATAGAGCTAAAAAAAAACTCCAATTTCAAACATAGCTCCATGAACAAGATTTAAGATAAGCACAGCTGGTTCTACTTGTTCTAAAGATAGGTTCATTCATACACTTTTTTATGGGACTGATATTATTTATGTAAAATTGTTTAGAACTGCATGTACTAGTCCAGAACCATACCTGTGACTTTTCATTTGTATGTAGTTACTAGGTATGAGTCCTTCTTTGCCTTCCAATTCAGCTCTGTACCAGTTCATATCATCCTCCATGTTTAGTATCTGCAATAACAATATTTTTAGAAAGGATCTGGTACCAATTAAACTATCTCTGAATTCCACGGGAAAAAGGTTTGAAGACATACCTTTAGAACTTGGTTCTTCTTGAAACTGAGCTCATCATCAGCAGTGGCAGTAAAATCGTGTTTTGCTATAGCCTCCATTGTAGGCACTTCACAGGAATGTCACCGAATTCCAAAATAACTCACAAAGTATAAACTATATACGCAACGGTAGAGGTCAGGGATATAATGTAATCATAATGCATGTATTTTATCACAAATTCAATAAAACCAACGCTTTGCTGGGTAATTTTAGAGAAAAACTGGAAAAACCGATCACAGGACACACATCACATCAGCCATCAGCCCTTCGCAGATGAAAGCATAGACAACTGATTGAATGAAATGAACTAGCTATCTATATAATAGACTCATCTGATTTTTTTACCTCAGTGTTTCCAGCTAAAAGTGAAATATTTATATTTCATGGGTAACATAAACACCTAAAGGCATATTGCAAATGCTCCAGATATATACGTACTACCTACCTACCTAACATGTTTTCTTTAATAATGGTGCTCAAGCTCAACTGCGTTCAGCCTTGCCTACGAAGTATAGCATTTAAAAAATCACTTTTTAAAAACTAAATATATACCTCCAAAATCCTGTGCTTGCTGAGCCAAGAGAGATTTATTAGGAGTTTTGTTTTATTGGAATATTAAAAAATCAACCATGTAAGTGGCCGGTATTAGGGTAAAATAACAGCGTACGCGCTGCTAACTAGGTATCTGTTGTCTTGTCTTCCGGATTGCCTCTGGATCAACTCTGGATATTAGTGTAGTCCACCTTAAAACTCTTTTTTTTAAGCTTTTGCTCCATTTCATACTTTTCTTTAGTCTAAGGCCCGTATTTCGAGACAGAAATCGTTACTCAAGCCTAGTATAGTATTATATAATCTGTGCTCAAGCATAGATTTGAGTAGAGATTTTCATACAAAAATCTATGCTAGATAGTACGGATCAGTGCTTGAGTAAGGCTACGAAATACGGGCGTAAGATTCAAAAGAAGCTCAGAAAAGAAGACATAAAAAAAATTGACAGTGACTCATGAAAAATATATGACTTTGATAGAACAGTGTATTTGAAGTATGAGTAGGTACGTCATTTAAAATATGGCATTTTGTATAACAATTTTCTGACAGCTCTTTTTACGTCCAATCGCCTTCCCAGTGGCATTATACGCGTAAGAATTTTTAAATCTATATTTATTCCTACCATCCTTAGTCTCTATAATAAACCGAAAACCAATACCCATTATGTGGTAAATTTGAATAATAAGTTTGTGTTTATTTATGTTGCTCAGTGTTGAAATAAACATAAAGTTGTGCCGGTGTGTTATGTTTCAGGTTTAGTCGTAACTCACATAAACGCAACGATGTCGGGAGGATTAGACATACTCGCCCTCAACGAGGAGGATGTCACCAAGATGCTGGCAGCGACGACCCACCTTGGGTCGGAGAATGTCCACTTCCAGGCAAGTTTCATGTGGTCCTATAACCTTACTTTGTTTACATACGTTTACAATGATGATATTGAATCCGTTCCATTATAATAAGCTGATTACTATTGACGATCGATTCTCCCAACTGATTTTCTCTACATTAAATCCAATACCTTCCTCAGAAAGTATCAGTTTCTTATGTTATAAATATACTTTTAGATGGAAACGTACGTTTACAAGCGCCGCCCTGATGGAACCCACGTGATCAACCTGCGCCGTACTTGGGAGAAGCTGGTTTTGGCTGCCCGAGCTGTGGTCGCTATTGAGAACCCAGCTGATGTGTTTGTCATCTCATCCCGTGCATTTGGCCAGCGCGCTGTGCTGAAGTTTGCTGCACACACTGGTGCTACACCCATCGCTGGACGTTTCACTCCTGGTGCTTTCACTAACCAGGTACATAACTAAACAAAGTAAACCTACCAATATTATAAACATGAAAGTTGTAAGGATGTATGGATGGATGTTTGTTACACTTTCACGCAAAAGCAGCACTACTCTAAACTACAATCACATGAACAGTTTCATTTATTTTCTAACAGAAAAGCCAAAGTTTTTTGTGTGAAAAATTATAATAAGATATTACAAAAAAATTATGAAACAGTGTTCTGTCTGACTGAAAGACTGAGGCGCCGGAATATACTAGAGCCAAACTAGGCTGCAAACAAAAAAAAAGTGTTCTGTGATGACAAACAAACTAAGGAACCACTGACTGCTAAGCAGAATTGATTACAAACTTTTCTGATTTCTTCAAACTATCTATCAAACTTTGATCATCAAGTTCTGTACTGAAACATAAGATTTTGTCTTAGATCCAAGCAGCTTTCCGTGAACCTCGTCTGCTGATTGTACTAGACCCTGCACAGGACCACCAGCCAATCACGGAGGCTTCATATGTCAACATTCCCGTTATTGCTCTGTGCAACACTGACTCACCTCTCAGATTTGTCGACATTGCTATCCCATGCAACACTAAGGTATGTTACTATTCTGGTATTACTAACATCCACATTTTTAAGTTATTTTTGTATTATTAAATCTCTAGTTTTTCCGTACTGAAGGTACCAGAGTAACTTATCTTATCTATACTAATATTATAAAAGGAAAGATTTGATATTTTGTTTGTTTGCATTGAATAGGCTCCGAAACTACTGGACTGATTTGGAAAATTATTTCACCGTTGGAAAGTACCCTATTCCTAAATTTAAAAAAAATTAGGGATCTTTACTGAAACTCCAATAATGTAATTTTTGTTAAATACCCATGCCGGCTGGGATAAGCTGCTAGTTTTGTAAATAAGAACTAACTACCAAAGGGTAAATAATTAAGTTCTGCTGTTAAAAAGCTAATTTTCTATCCTATCCTGAAACTGTTAACTAATTCCTTCCAGTCATCTCACTCCATCGGTCTGATGTGGTGGCTGCTCGCCCGTGAGGTGCTTCGTCTGCGTGGAGTCCTCGCTCGTGACCAGAAATGGGATGTGGTTGTTGACCTGTTCTTCTACAGGGACCCTGAAGAGAGTGAGAAAGAAGAACAACAGGCTAAGGAACAGGTAATTAAATACTATTTCTATTTAAGTGTTTAGGTACAGTAGACATTGTATGATTCAAAACTTAGGCTCCAGCTACACTTACCACCAGGTGTGCTGGCAGCCAAATGCTTAGCTAGAATGAGAGTACTCATATTGATCTGCCTTACTGCATGTATTTGTTGATAAATAATGACACACCCCTCCCCTAACATACACAGATCAGAGATTCCACCACACTGTAGGATCATATAATGTTGTTGGACTAGTAGGAACTGAGTACCGCTGTACCATAACATCTAAATAATCGAATATTTCACCTGCAGAAATCCAAGTTTCAATAAGACAGTTGCTCACCGCATAACATTTGAACCCAACATTCTCTTTCAGCAAGCTGTAGTAGCACCTAAAGCGGAAGCACCCGCACCAGTTCACGAGGACCTGTACGATGCTACTGTGGAACCCGTGGCTTCTTGGGCCGAAGACAGCACTGCACCGCCGCCAGCTGCCGCCTTTGGGGCTCCGCCCGCGCAAGAGGACTGGGCTGCTCAGGTAAATATCATGCTGCAGAAATCTGTAGATTTCTTAGTACTGCCTCAAGATTTTTTAATCATCAAAACTAAAATATAATTGGGTTTGGGATCTATGGTAGTGTCTAAGCCTTTGCGGCGTATAATTTCATCAATAGATAGTCTTTAAGCCACGGTGAGGGAGCGTAGTGAGTATGACTACACTACAACATTGAGATCTTGACCTCTACAAAGAGTTCATGCTAATTTTTGCTTTCGCTAAAGCAACGTTGATACGATCAGTGTGCTCGGACCAAGTGGACTGCGATGTCTACTCGGACGCTACTCGTATCGTGTAAACACGCAATCCGAGGGCAATCGGACGCCGGAATCGTGTTAGCACGATGCGAGTAGCGCCTGAAAAATTCATTCATTCATTCATTCACTCATAAAATCTTCCCATGATGATAATTCATTCATTCGTTCATTCATTCATTCGTTCATTCATTCATTCACTTACTCATACAATCTTCCAATGATGATATAGAATCCGTTCCAAAAATCTACTGATTATCACTGACGATTGATTCTCCCAACTGATATCTTTTGACAAACTCTCCCTATCTTCATCTTCTGACTTGTCGGGGCATGTTTGAACTGTGTATTTGGCCCCAGGTTCAAGACGAATGGAGCACAGCAGCGCCCGCCGCCGCGGCACCGGCCGGTGCGCCGGCCCCCGCTGCGCCTGCTGCCACACCCTCATGGGGAGGCTCCGCTCAGGACTGGAGTTCTGCGTAAACTACGTTTCGTTGGTTAATATAAGCTGAAACTTTCTTTTTTGTTTCTATTATTCTTTATTCTTTATTGTACACAGAGATACTTAACTTAAAACTTAAACTTGTACATAAAGGCGAGCTTAACCCTAAAAAGAGTTCTCTTCCAGCAAACCTTAGGATGTGAGAGATGGGAAAATGAAAGTGGGTATGTGTACAACACATATAGATAAAAGAATAGCAAATAAATAATATAAACCTACTAACAAATGAACCTACATACAAATAAATAATTAAACGTACATATATACCTAGCACAACTATATTATACTATTACCTACATACATACATACAGTACACATACAATATAACCTGTTATTCCATGTCCGATCTCACGCAAAAAGGGCCCAGGGCCTTTACCAAGCAGTAGGGCACAGACACTAAACACAAAACATAAGCTATATTTTATTAAAATTCAATACGTGGATTCTTAGATACAGCTGGGACTCTCTAAACTAAACCAAAAGCAGCCATTTGCTACGAGTTTCATCTTATGCTGGTGACAGATATTTTGATGGAAAGTTTCGCACGCGTACGTAATCGTGAGTATAGTAGGTGCCAAATACCACCGCAATACAGGTCATTCACCCACCTTCACTTCGATGTCGCAAAATTCAATTTATGTATAGTAAACAAACAGTACTACGTGATTCGAGCGATTACTGTCTTAGCGACAGGTTTGTATGGAAAGCGACAGAATTAGCTATTCATAAATTGAATTTTGCGACATCGTGGTGAAGGTGGGTGAATGACCTGTATTGCGGTCTTATTTGGCACCTACTATAGTAAAAGGTTTGATTTGAGAGTTCCTAGGTATATAACTTCTGGATTTAGTGCTAATTAAAAAGAGTATTGGTGTCGACGGTTTTGATAGACGCAGGCTGCTGGGGTGGGTAATTTGATTGATATTTATCAATATTTTTTACCATATAAACTAATAATAAATAGATAATTTTAATTAAGCTAAAAATATCTGTGGTTATTAAATGAAACAGCGTTAAAATAACACGTACAATTTTATAGATAAAATAAAACATAACTGGCATCAAAATTACATCGCACCAAGAAACCTATAAAATGTCCCTCCCTTTACCATACAAGTGTATTCTATAAATACACGTGTATTTTACATTACCGTGGTTCGAGAGTACCCTAAAGATAATGCTGTTCATTGCTGCGTTAGTACCGAGTGGGTAGTATTGCTTTGCCGGTCCATTTCGACAGTATTGATTGTCCATTACCTTCACCAGAGTATTGTTCGCGAGCATACCCTGTTGAATAGAAAGCAAAATTCATGAGTTGCGATTTTACCATCCAATAACTATTGTGATTTATTTGTATGAATGCGATGTAAATTAAATACAACTTACTAATCAAGGCTTGAAAAAAAAATTTAAATTTTTCTTACGTATATAGTAAAAAGCTTTGGTGCACTTTTTGCTGTGTCTGGTCGGACATGCTCGACGCTGAGGCTCGATACTATTTGGGTCTTCGGCAATTGAATGATCAGCTCTCCAGAAGAGCCACTGAAAATAAATGGAACTAATGATTTAGGTACCCACTTAGTAGTTTATACCTACACATAAAATATCCTATCTAAAAATATCTTTTTATTTCGCAACTTTCGCGCCATGGTCAAAATGGCCATAATATTTAACTTGACGGCATTATGCCAACCGTGTGGATCCACAGAATATTGAGCAGATTTTGATAATATTATTTCAATCTTATAGAAGTCTGTAACTACCGTGTACGTACAGCTTTGTCTGATCAAACTTCCATAATCTCCCTAACATGAGTATATAGGCGTACCCTTATCTCTATATTTTATTTATGAAACAAATCAACAGCTCTTAGAAATAATGCATACAATACTTATAAGCTAAACCTAAAACCAATTACAGGATTTACATTTTATGAGTAGGTAGGTACATATTATTATGAATCCTACTAATATTATAAACGCGAAAGTTTGTAAGTATGGATGGACGTTTGTTATTACTCTTTCACGCAAAAACTACTGATCCGATTTGGATGGAACTTGGAATATATATTGTCCGTGACCTGGATTAACACATAGGCTACTTTTTATCCCGGAAAATCAACAGGATCCAACGGGACGCGAACGAAGTCGCGGGCGGCACCTAGTACTGTTATAAAGTCTAGCAATTCCCCTCACAATCAGATAACTCACCTAAAAGGCCAGCAATCCGCAGGTGTAGGTTCCCTCAAAGAGAGCACAGTATCAGGTGGCGGTGCTGCCTTCCACAGCGGTATCACACCCCACAAGGCGACTCGACCGCCCCATTCTATAGTGTCACTGCTCTTTGAGGCAATCACACCTGTTATGTATCGCCTGTCTTTTGATTCTGTAACTGAAGAGGGATTGGTATTTAAACAATAGGTAGGGATTCATTTGCTCGATTGCATATAAATGTCGTAAAAGATAAGGGGAGTGGTAATCTCATAGCTTATATTATTCTAGTTTTCCGTTATGTTTTAATTTACAACTAAATAATGGGACAAGCCGCTGGCCAACCTCACTGAGCACGTCCACTGAGGGCGTGCTCGTGATGCACTGCACCCATCACTGAATGTGCCTGTAATTTCACCGGACCTTATACCCTTCAAATCGGAACACGGCAATCACTGTTTGGCGGCAGAAATATTTTGAGTTTATCTACCGGGTGTAATAAAACTACTCCAGAAATCTGTTCTATAGATACAATAAGCACCTCGTGTGATGTGACTATATAAAAGCTGAGCTGACTACTCCTAGGAAGGTGAAAAGTAAGATGGCCGAAGGATCAAAGAAATTGACAACATCGTAGAATATTGTTGGATAAAGAAGGTCCAAAATCGTTCTTCCAAAGAATCTGGAGAAGACTATATCCTGCAGTGTATTTCAGGCTGATTATGATGAATCTTAGTAGGTAATAAAATACCTACGACGTGAGAAGCAGTAAATGCAGCACTCGGTTTGCTGAAGCGTAACAGCTTCGCCAATAAAACGGGGAATTTGGCGCGTTATAAGGAAATATAAATTAAATACGATCTAATTGAATCTTACCTGGGTAGATCCGCGTTATACGCCGTAGCCTAAGCGTACTCCTGTAATAATAATACAGTTTACTATACTTCGCACTTGTTTTAAATGTATAAAACTATTCTACTTTTGCGCAGTACAACTCTACAGAGTTGTATTGGTACCTTGAGTTTGTCTGTTTGTCTGTTTGTCTAATCCAAAACTACGCGCTCCAACAATTTACCTACTCATTCAAAATCTTCAAAGATCATTTTAAAACGTTCGGCTGTCATATTATCTCGTGAACAAAACTGGGAGGGCGTAAATTTTTAACTACTCAGGGGACATTTTGGTTTTACATTTTGACGGATGCAATCGCGGTTACTACTGAAATATACTACATTAGCACTGCAATCCGTGAAAATGTGGGACGTGCCTTTAAATACTCCCATAGACATTTCAGTGACTATTGACTACTGTATACGGAAATACAGTCGCGAGAAAAATATGTTCGTAAATGTTTTAGGTAGGTATTTAGTATACTTGACAGCTTGTGCGACAAGGTTTCAGGTAAAAGATTAGGTGCTAGTTTTGGACATGAAAAATACGATTAAACTTTTTAAGCTATGAACTTTATAGTACCTAGGTACTTCAAAGAAAACGTTTGTACGACAGCATACCGGTAGAGCGTTTATCGAGGCAAAGTTATAGTACCAATTAAAACGTTAACTTTAGTACGATACGGGCGAAGTCACAAGCGAAAGCTAGTGTAACGTAAAACTGTGGTGTGACTGGACAATAAAGGCAGTTTTGGACCAAGCTGGTGTTTTAGTAAAGTTGCGAGTACATTGTTTTATCTGTCCAGCGGGCCTAAGATGCGCACCGCGAGATATTTGTCAGGTCGTTCTGTCAAAATGTAAGCATTTTGTACCAGTTTAGGAACTATTGCATTATCTGTGGTAATGTTGTCGAGAAACCGCGTCTTTGAATTTTCAACTTTTGACATTTCTGCATGACTATTATCTCGTCCTTAGAGAGGTACGACGACTAAGAAGTGTCAAAAGTGTACACTATGGCGCGTTTTGTCGACACCATTAGGTAGCACAGATAATGCAATAGTTCCAAAACTGGTACAAAATGCTTACCTTTTGTCAGAACGACATGACAAATATCTCGCAGTGCGCATCTTAGGCCCGCTGATATAGTGCGCTTCATGTTTAGAAATAGAGCAGTAGAGTCAAAAATACATTTTCACAGTAAAATTAAAACGGTCATACCTATATTTAGGTATTTGAAATCGAAGTGCGTCGTCATTGCAGTTTCACGAAACGAAGCTTAAATTACATAAACCTATTGTTGCGTTAACACTATGCCGTATTCGGCAGGGACTTGGGCAAGGAAGTGGGCACGAACAATGCCTCTGTCCCGGCTCCCGGCCCAAGTTCATGCCCTTGCTCTCTAATGAGAATAAAAGCGATGTTGCTGTGGCAATAAGTCCGCGGCAATAATGCCGGCAGCGGCATGGACATAGTGTGAACATATCGACCGAGCAGTGGGACTATGTTTGAAGAAAAGTGGTGGATCAAACTTAGTTTTCGTAATCTAAAACCACAAACTACTTTCCATAAGACCGATAGAAGGAGACGCGGGTAAAACTTAGTGCTATAAAAAACTTTTCCTACAAAAACGTGATTATTATTTATGCCGCCGGTCAATCGGATAATTGAGAGCAAGGCCATACTAAAATCGACATCGGATATTTTATTCTGTAACATTGTTTTTGTGTAAGCAAAAAAGCGAAACATGAATTTCCGTCGACGATGAAACAAAATGTAGCGTTTAAAATTGTATTATTTTTAAACTGTGTAATCCACGCGACTTGACTGTCGTAACTTTGTACAAAAGTCACTTCATGAATTTTTAAATTTCCTTAGGTTCTTGCACCCGATAAACTGACGACTGACATCTGAAAGTGTGTGGATGAAGAACGTTCAGAATGGATCTGTCTGAATATGATACATAGATTATATTTACTGATGTATGAGGGAGGCATAGTATGGAACAGTTTATAAATGCCTCTAGGTTCGGGTTTAGGAATTGCTTTGTCAGTCACTCAGATCACAGTTTTAACTATTAACGTAGGTATAGGTAGATACATTTAATATTAAAAAGCTGAATCAATACGAACGTGTTGAGCGGTATTGTATGTTAGCGTTATGCATGTCAAGGGCAGTGCATTTGATTAACATTGTTTTTTTTGTACCTACCTAAATTACTTAGAACATTTCTCATCAAATCTTCTCGGAAAAATATATATCACACATTTTACCATAATACTTAAAATTATCTTCTGTACTAATATTATAAAGAGGAAAGATTTGATTGTTTGTTTGTTTGCATTGAATAGGTTCCGAAACAACTAAACCGATTAGTAAAATTATTTTACCGTTGGGAAGCTACACATTTACACATTCCCCGATGATATAGGCTATATTATATTTAAAAAAAAATTAGGGATCCTTACTTAAACTCAAATAATAACCCATTTTTGATAAATACCCGTGCAAAGCCGGGACGGACCGCTAATTTGGAATAATCTTCTTACAGAATTTCGCTTAGCATAGAAGATTACCTGCTCTGATTTGACAATGTTTTTAGGCATGTTATTTCTCAAATTACACACAGATTTTATTATCTAGAATTCTAGAGCAGTCTAACGAGGTTCTACAGTTACCTTCTTTTGTAATATTTTTTAGTCTTACCTTAGATTATGTTCAGCTCTAGAAAGTTCCAACGCCAGATATCTCATCTTATGACAGCATTCTTCGTTCACTGATGGTTTCCAGTCTACTAAAATAATAGCATAAAGTTAGGCCGCATTTGCACAAAAAGCAGGCAAGTAACAAACGAGCTGCTTCTTGCACAAAATAAAAGTTTGACATAACTTGATGAAGCTAACGCGAATGATTTAACGCTATAGGTGCTAGTTCGATCCCCACAGAAGAGCAATGATTGCATGTTCTGTAAATATGCGTTGTGTCTAGGTGTTATGATATAATATTCGCAGTTTTCTGATAGGTACCCACACACATGGAATCCTAGTGTGAAAACGAAATGAAACGTCATTGGAGCCTGGACTATAAGTAAATACTCTTGAGAGACGTTAGTTGATAATTAGGTAACTATTTGTTTGGGAGCTTTCTCGGCATTGTACCGATAAGCGCCGTCAACCCGCTTTATGTATAAATGTACCTTAACAAAAGAAATTTCATGTTTTTCGTAAAATACGGCCGAGAAAAGTTAGTACTTACGGGCTTTTTCAGTTCTTCATTATGTTGGGGATTCTAGTAGATTACCTATTACGAGAGCGCTTTTTGCATAGTATACTTAGGTACCTGTCCAGTTTAGGGTCATGCCTTTATTTTCGGCTGTATAGGGTGTCCCAGAATACTAATGACAGGCAGAAAACCTTTATTAAAATTTGAAGAATTTGGTAAGTATAGTGAGACTGTGCGAAATGGAAACTGCCACGAAAGATGGAAAATTTATTGTGTGTAAGCGTTTCTTTACAATGCGTGTTCAAAGCTTTGGTTTAAGTTATCTATAGTACAAGTGGGAGTAGTATAGACATGTATAGAGTTGTCAAACAACTAAGTCCGTCATGTAAAATGACCGTGGTAGGAGATATTTTGGGGCAGCCTGTAGAAATCAATTCTGGGTAGGTAGACATACGCTTTTGAAGCTCTCGTTTTACAATTTAGGTGCTTAAATTTTTTAGGGTATAGGTATGGTTTTTGGTTAAAAAACTTTAATTTTATTTCGTGCCAATACAATACCTAGTTATCTATTGCGTTTGTCTGAAATTGACTAGATTCAACTAGTTTTAAAACAATTTAAAGTGATGCTTGTGCCTTCATCGTATATCGTCTCTAGAATGCAATTTGTCACCGAACTTCAGCGATATGATATCGACACTAATCGACAGCCGTTAAAACGTAGATAGGTAACAAACAGACAGGCACAATTTCGCATAATTTGCAATCTAAATTGGATCTACAAATATGACACAAACCCGATTAAAAGTCTAGTCTAGGTCTTACCAAATGATAATTTCGTTCGTGAGATCAGTTTGTCCATCAAATTCAGCGCGCTTGGCAGAGAGTTAATCCTCCAGAGATACGCTGAAAATAATTAAAAACCTATTAAAATTTCAGCTGGGAGGTTTAATTCGGATTATTCTTTTTTAACACAAAAAAGTTTGAAATTGATTCTTATAATCTTTCTGATCTCAAGTTTCGATCCAAATTAGGATCGAACACATTTTCATCATCATAATTTTTCAGGAATGCTCACTGCTAAAGAAACATGCTTCCTTACAGACACTCATAATACCTATATATGTGTAACTATATATGTGTATATTATGTAACCTTTACTAGGTTGTCTTTCCAACTATTGGGCATGTTCTACGCAGCGTTGCGCTTTCCGGTACGTGGTCTCTACTTAACCTTTCTGGGGCCTTATGCTCAGTTCGGTAGAGATTTTATTGTGATAGAGATGATGTCATATGTCTGCGGAAAACCTGTTTCACGTTATTTTGACGCTTTAAACTTAACAGCCGTCTGACTTGGACGAATCCGTCTGATCTCCCAGTTGGACCCCACCCACTGCCATTTCAACTCGCTAATCCTTGCTCTTAATCCTCTTTTACTTGAGTAGGTACCTAAGCTCGTTAGATTGAAGTTATTTTAACTAAACACCTCTTTAAGTTAAAGGTTATACATGAAAGATCGAAGTGAAACTTTTGGTTTGAACTTTATTCAATATCTTTAGAGCCGATTTGTAGAGCTACTCTGTGTGGCAAGTGCAGCTTGACTGCTGCAAAAGCGCTTCGCTGTTTGATGCAGCGTAGTGCACGCTACGCTACTGTACTTATAAGTGTGTGAATCGGCCATTAATAGCAGTATTTAGCGACAATATAGATCAGCGGGCCTAAGATGCGCACCGCGAGATATTTGTCATGTCGTTCTGTCAAAATGTAACCATTTTGTACCAGTTTAGGAACTATTGCATTATCTGTTGTAATGTTGTCGAGAAACCGCGTTAAATTTTCTACTTTTGACATTTCTGCATGACTATTATCTCGTCTTCAGAGAGGTACGACGACTAAGAAGTGTCAAAAGTGTACATTATGGCGCGTTTTGTCGACACCATTAGGTACCACAGATAATGCAATAGTTCCTAAACTGGTACAAAATGCTTACATTTTGACAGAACGACATGACAAATATCTCGCGGTGCGCATCTTAGGCCCGCTGGTAATAAAATATTTACCCGTAGGTACACTACGATTCCCTAGTATCACGTTTTTTACCGACTTCACAAAACGATTCTCAATTCAGTTGTTTTTTTTTCACATTCTATAGTAGTAGCTACCTAGGTAAGTATGTCAAAATACAAACCAAATCCAGCGATCAGCAACACAAACATTATTCCGACCAACTTCGATGTACCTATCCTCTGTGCACACACTTTCCTACGCCTTTTACCGCTCTTAAAGTTTTCACCGCCGCGCAGGTACTCCCAGATGTTTTCTCTCAAAGGATATGAGGATTGTATTTCGCACTTCGGCACGAGTTTTCTCCGGGAAACTTTTCCTGAAAGAAAACCTGGCTATAGAAGTGAAATTCCCACGCAGCATGGCTGGTATTATCATTGAACATGAATGAGCTAGATTCTAGCTCGTTCATGTCATGTCACGGGCCTGGGCTCAATGTATAGTGCGGAAAGTAGGTGGAAGGAAAAGAGCAGAATCGTCCTACAAGGGAGGCTTATTTCCAGCAGTAGATTAAGTATGATGATTGAATGTTCTAGATAAGAGAAAACTATGTGTCATGCCGTGATGTATGCGTGGAGCTAACACTGGAGAGTCGACAGATGGAAAAAGCTGCATTTTTGTTATGACCAATGTAAGTAAATAAACAGAGCCCCAAAGAGAGTTTTGCTGACAGCGTCAGTGTCAGTCTGAAACTGACATTTGCAAGCAGGTATGGTGCCGTTTCTTCCAAGTGGTGCCTAGATTCGCATCTTTGCACTAAAATTATGCTTATGGAACCTAGTAAATGGACGGCTACCTGAGTAGTGTAATTTGCTGGCGTGTAACGAGATTGCACTAATTAATGATGTACAACCGGGGATTGCATGGTAATGTTGGTTATTTGGACATGCTACGGTTTGGTTTTAGCTTTCTACGTAATTCTGTAGTAATTCTACGTACGGAGAAGTTTTACCTAGATTGGCAGGCAATCGGGAAAAAAGCATCTAACGTACCGACGTATATTATTGGTTTAACTAACTAACCATATACCCACTATACCCAAACTTTATTTGTTTTACCATAATACCCTTATTTTGGTAAAACAAATAAGTATTTTTTGTTACAGAGATCATTTTGCGTATCTAACTAACGATCTACCGATACGTCATCGACAAAGCTATTTTGTTTTGTAGGTATTTATAAAAATGCTTATGATTTATTTATTTTATTTCTCACAAATGGGTTATATATTATGTCATGTGCTAAGCTAACTAAAATTCTAAAATGCCTTGGCGAAAATTCATATTGTTACTTAGACTACGCAGAAGTAAAATAGTGAGAATTTATGTTAAAACAGCACATCATCGTACCGTACGTAATGGCTAGCTAAAAACTTCACACTTTCCCTGGTATTTTAATGAAACAACCTAAAATACTGACGCAGACATTTTAAAGCTAGTACTCATACGTAGAGGCTAGGCACCTAGGTAATTATTTTGCATGAAAATGGGACTGGCCTAAATGACCTACAAAAAGTTACCCGGACGAACAAAGCACTGTACCTAACTATATTGTTTTGATAAATGATGATTGGTTGAACTAGAGACCTGTAATTTTGAAATCTGTTAGTCACAAATGCTCTATTAATTTTATAGGAATACAAATTATAGCAATTAATGTAGTATTTCAAAACTGTAAAGTGTGATTAAGTTATTTAGCGATTATTACCTAACTGCCTTCGAAGCTTTATGAGCTAATAACTAATTTGAAATTTCTAACATTTCATTCTCACATTAATATCCACGTAGAGCGCAACCTCAGAATTTGAGTGAAGTACTAAAAGCTAAAATGTTCTTTAAGATAGTTTTATAAGACTATATAGAATAGATTCTTATTTTGATCCAACGCTCATATTTTATTAGATTGCTATACGTTTTTGGATTTGAATGTTGAGAGACAAGAACTCCTTGCGTATGGTCAAATGTGATACCTCTAGGTACCTATGAGATTTTTAATACGTAATAAAAATTTCTAGAACCTGCCTGCATTTGTGTACATGCACTGGTGAAAACTGTCTTATACTGAACACAAGAATATAACCGATTAATCCCAAACTAGGCTATTTAAAATGAGGCTGATCTCAATTAGTCAGTTAATAGAGTTCGTTTGATATTTGTGCAGCGGTCGAGAGCCATTATTCACGGCATGGCAGGTGGTAGCACGCTCCAATTGCATTATGCAAGCTGTTCAGACGCGCCAAATCTGTTTTTGGGTCGGACTGCCAGATTATAGTATTAATATCGTAGCTTGAAGAGCATTTTCGTATGTAATCATCATCATTCTTAAAACTTATTTAATCCTGAAGAAATCTATTGTTGGACTAATGTCCTAAAAGCCTCGATTTCTGGAAGGAATGATTTTAGGTTCCGTTTCATAAATACTCTATCAGGACTTTTTTCTACCGTGGTTTCTTTACACCAGGCAAAATTATCTAAAAAAATTCTGCCTCTCGCATGCACTCAAATTATATCGTGAAATGATCACTCATTTCACGGCTACATAAATTGTTCTGAGATAAAGGGCAATGCCACTTTTTGCTCACGCAAACCAACAACTTTTTTATGTTTGTTTAAAATAGAACTCAAAACCTAGACGTCGACCTATATCATGCTAATGGTACATTATTAAATACCTAGAATAACCCAGTTTTTATACTATAAGCTGTTGGGAAGCTTAGAAATGAATCGCGCCTCATTAAGTTAGCTTTCTAGTTAAATCGGTTAATCTAAACAGAGTTCACAGCTCGTGGCCTAGATGTAGGAACCTAGGTAAACTTCGTCTAAGCGGATGATTGTTTTATAGCTAAACTAGAGTTTAGGTGATTTACTGGTATAAAATTATCTTGGCTTTACCGGATTATTGGCGCTTCATTTTCAACCTTCATTTCACCTAAAAGCTCCGATAACCGATTTTGTCTCACTTTAGTATTGTTCTGCGATTCAACATGGTCTCGAAGGTCATAATCATCATCATTATCATCATCTTCTTACCGTTATCTCACGCTGGTAGAGTCTGTACAACATGATTCCCTCTTCCATTTCTGTGTCCTCTTTTTTTTACTCACGCGTCCCTTCACCGAATCCCTTTAGTCGCTTTTGGTCTATAGGTAATAGTTTGTTCGATGTGGCCTACAGTTCGGAGAGGTCTAACGTACCTGAAGACTAGTCTTTTGAGTCTAGTTTATTCAATTTCAATTTCTCAAATAATCGCAATGATTTTTCTTCACGTCGAATAGCTCTATAGCTTTACAACAGTCATCTCATTATACAGATCCACTTCAGCGTTCAGTTGAAGTTGAGTAGGTATTCTCAGTTTGTTGTTTAACGGTAATATAAACAAGGTCAGTCAGGTCACGCTGACCATGCGGACGCTTGGGAATAACTTACGTTGCAACTCTACCTAAATACATATACCTAGGCATCTAGGTAATGTAGAATGTAGTTTGTTTTGCTACTGTTTACCAACACATCAACTAGCCAGCTATGTAACGCGTTGTACATGTGAATACTGTCAGCTGTTTCGGACTAAGTATCATAATTGACCCATGATCACCCTATTGAAGCCTACCTATTGTTTATTGAATTGATACCTGACCTTACACTAGATTACCTTTGTTGTGTATGTTGGAATCAATCAAAACCAATTAGAACCTACCCCAAATACCTACTCTACCTTTGCCTAGGTAATTTGCATTCTATTTTGGTAATTGAATTTAGCGAATTCTGATTTTCAATCTAGATCAAAGCTTCAAATTTTATTAGACTTGCCTCGTCTCAGATATAAACTGAACGAATAGTTGTAATAAGGGAGGCATCTAAGTTAATATTAAGTAGGTATACTTTGGTTCTTGATTGGCACCTAATTTTCAAGCAGCAAAATGAGGTCTGAATGCAAATTCATCTTCAGTTATTGTTTCATTATTATTTCTTAGTTTCATGATCCTACAGAGCCATATACCATATACCTAGATATAGAGAAAACATAGGTACCTACGTGCCTACGTACCTACAGCTTGTATGAATTGAATATTTATGTAGGTAGGTGTGAAATAACACTCTAATTTATAGCGCAAATTGACTTAAATTCTATGCATAAATTATCAAACTAAAATAGTTATTTATTTCGTCCTTTTGTAGGTCTTTCAACTTTGCTAGAAAAGTTCATGTGTTAATTACCGACAGCTAATAAAGAGTTGACAGTATTTACAAAAAAATGTTGCGTTTTGGCATGTGATAGTAAGTAAATGCATTGATTTTAGTTAGGTAGGTACTTACATTTTGTAATGTGTGGCGAAAAAGTGAGATTTACGCAAGACACACAAAATAAGTAACAAAACATAACGTTAGACTGTATGGTTTTAAAACTATAGCCTGCTCCGAGGAGCGAAAAAATCAACAACACAATTTGTAATGTGTCGGTGCAGCATAGGTCAACTATACTTATTATAAGTAGGTACTTACAACAATGTATAGGTAAGTATAAGTAGGTAAGTATTTATACTACGGGTTTGTACGTACACCTACGCAACATTTTGCAGTCGGCAAATATTTGTTAACTGTAAAAGCTTTAGGTCGGTTCTCTCCTTTTTAGGTTTCATTTCATCAAGTTATTTAAAAGATAATTTTGTCAATTCTGCGACATTAACTTTTCGTTTATTAAAATAATTGAGCTGAGCTCTACATTGTTGCGAGCAACTCGAGTTGTTTGATTTTCTATTATTCCGAATTTACCCGAGATATTCAATCTAAATTTTGTTCAACATTGAAATTAATTTAGCCCAGTAGGTAAAGGTAGCTTCTAGATACAACATTTTGTGGGTTTAGGAGAGGTTTACAAAAAGGTTTCGTTCGTATCAAATTGGTTAGTACCTACCCTAATTTTTGTAGACTTACCTGAAGAACACCATGGAGGGATATTTGTATCGGATTTAGTACTATTAAAGCTTTCCCAGGTTTTTCTGTTTGTATTTCTCATTTTCTGTTTGTATTCACAACAAAGTGTATAAACTTCTGCGAAAAAACAAAAAAAATATGTCAAACTTTTCCCCGCCTTTTTTTTTTCGTTTGTGGTGAAAGTGGTACCTAATGCACCAATTTCGCATTCTACCAATTTCTTCATTGCTAGTTTTGTGTTTGTACAGTTAAAATTATCAGTAAATATGAATTTAAATAATGTTTTGTTAATTTAAAATAGGATTTTACTGAAAAATTTCGATAAGAGACAAAAATAAAATAATTTTGATTATCAACAAAAGTGATAATTTTTTTTTCTGATGCGAACTACTGAATCTCGGTAGAGTTATGAGTTGTTGCCTAGGTAGAAACGAAATCTCTTTTACGTAGGTATCGAAAATAAATACCTATATCTCTATGAAAAGTTTTGTTCCCACCATCCTACTAACCGTGTAAAAAAATACTTTCATTTGAAAGGTCTCGTTCTCAGAATCAAATGACCTGACCCTTGTACCGTTGTTCTAAATTACACCAGAGATAATTATTTGATCTCGCGCATTATAACTTGAAATTTAAATTTCATGGGGGAGGTATTAAAAGGAATGGAATATTTCAAGTGGAACAGTTCGTGCACTATGTTCGTGGCCCTCGCTTTACTTGTCGCGGCGTTGAAGACCAGTGCTCAAGAGCAGCAGTCTCAGCAGTCACTGAGCACAGTGCCTCCGCAGCACGCACCATTGCCGTTTCTGGATTTGTTTACCAGTGCATCGAACTACTTCTCGGAGCCCATTCGTAAATCATACTCGGATTCTGATCATTATGTGTCATGCCCAAAGACGGATTCTCTGTCATCCTTCGCTAATGTTTTAGGGAGCGCCGCTAAGATCATGATATCTGCAGCCGTCATTTTGGTCCTGAAAGTGTTGGTGGGAAAACTTCTATTCATGCCGATTGTTTTCGTGGTGCTCGTAAAATTGGGATTAAAAGCGTTCCTCTTATGGCCAATGATAACAAAGATGTTGAAATATTTCAAGAAGAAGAAGAAAAAAGGTTATAAATCTAGGATTATCACGGATTGTTCGCCGAGGATAGCGTGCGTCATACAAAGTGCGACTCACGGGGGGTGGAGAAGCAACTTGGGAGCAGCGGCTACTTTCTCACTAATCGACGATATCGAAGAGGACAATTTGTTCGCTAAAAGTATGTTGACGATTTTAGCTGGAGATAAAGTTGCAGAGTGCATGTCGCTCGAGTGTACTTCCGGAATCGATATTAGCTGACAGTTTAATGTTTACCAACATACGAGTATGTGGGACAATGCGGTTTAGTTCCGCGACCCCGATATTTTGCCAAACTGTCATAAAAATACTAGGTTGCATTGTGATTGGATAACTTTATAAATATCACATGTAGGATTCTGCAGTTCGTACACAGTCGCGATGGATCGTGCTCACGTTTTTATCGCATTCTTGCTGAACCTGGTTTCAGTCCAGGTGACGTTTTGTGGGACAGGAGAACACATGATGTACTACGCACCTTCAAGTTTTGAGGCGCGTTCGATAAGCGCACAGCCACTTATACAAGCACAGTATCATCCGGCCAGTGGAACTATACAACAAGGAATCATGTTACCACAAGAACATCTGGTGCCGCTGGAGCGTGTGCCAGAAGAGCTTTACTACCAGGAGCGCATAGTGCCACAGGGGAGCGTGATGCATCAAGAGCGTATGCTACCCTCAGAGCGTATGGCGCCTCAAGAGAGTTTACAACAGGAAACTTGGGTGTCTCGTAATAGTAACACCGTGCAGCAAAAACCTATGGTGCCATCACCTCAGGGAACTATAGTGCCAACACCTCAAGACCATATGGTGCCTCAAGCAAACTTCCAGAAAATAGTTCACACTAATCCAACCCATCCACATTCAGCACAAAAAGAACAGATCACCAACGACCTTGTGGACGCGCACAATAATCTACGTGCTGAAGAAGACCGTGCAGTGAAAAGCGGGTACGAGTACTCGCACCAACAAGCGTATCATCCAGCTCCGTCGTCGTATGGATACAACTCACCGACCTCTAGCGACACCCCTGCATCAGCAGCACCATCGTATACCCCATCATCGGCATCATACTCCCCACATGCTGACCACTCCGACCCAACGACCAAGTTCCTTCTAAAGCCTGATCTCACTGAACTTATCAAACCAGTTACGGGAAAAATGGCTGGAAAACTGAACGGCTTAGCTGGATTAGCACTGTCTCTGCTTGGATCGGGAAAAGGATTAGAGCTGACTGGTATCAAAGATATTTTGATTGATGGAATACTGAAGCCGCTTTTGGTAGCGAAGGGTGGGCTGAAGGCCTTGATAAGCAAGCTGTCCATACCGGTTATTGCGTTGATTCTGATCAATGTGGAGGTTCTGATCATTGTGTGGTGGCTGTGGGAGGACTGTCCAGAAGTGAAGTATGACTATACCAAGCCGTCATACCCTGTAGGAGTAGCAGCCAATAGCTATAATAACAACTACAGATAGTTTAGTTTAAAACCCAGTTTTATTTGTACTTAGGTAGGATTTTGAGACTGAAATTAAGTGACGTTGTGTAAAAATAAGATTCAAAATAAAAAATAAATTATTTTTTGGTATAAGTAATTGTTGTTTTCTGTCCTAAGTAGGAATTAAAAGAGTAGGTGCTGTAGGAGAAAAAAAAACACTAGGTATCTAAGTAGATTATAATATCTAATGCTGTAGTTTGTTATTGTTATTACCCTAACAAAGCCCTGACGTCAAGAGCGAAACTAATAAGATTATTTCGCTCAATTTCTTTACCTACCTACTACGAGTATATCAGTTGACAGGTGTCTGCATTCGTTACGTCAAACCACCCTATTACAGCTAATTGGGTAAGCTAAGGACTG
Organism: Eulithis testata; assembly: GCA_947507515.1. Classification (NCBI taxonomy): domain Eukaryota; kingdom Metazoa; phylum Arthropoda; class Insecta; order Lepidoptera; family Geometridae; genus Eulithis; species Eulithis testata. Next base: position 7,374,467 of record OX382203.1, on the reverse strand, counting down.
CCAGACACTGGCGAGCGTCGGGGTGCCCAAGAATATGGGACGTCACGATTTTCACGACCTTATTCAATAGGAGTACGTACTCGTGTAGATTGGGAGATATATGTTGCTTTTTGATATCATGCAATGGTAGAGTAGTGACGAGGGATGCGAGAGAAACCTTGGTAGACCAACAGTCATGGCTGCATAGGATAATACCATGGTACCCAAAACCAACGGTGCGATGGAGTGTAGTCATGAGATAACAAGTTGTCTAACTGCTATGTTTTGTATGGGAATAGTAATGCTATATCAGACAAAAAGAATACAACCGCCTATATATCTATGTTGGTCCTTCAAAGTAGACCACCAAGAGACATAGCCACATCAGTGTTCAATAACTTATGTGCTCTACTTTTATACAGACCGTCTTCTGAACTTTATCATCTCACTATGAAGCAATAAAATATTCGCTAGCTCTTTGGCTACATCGTCCTTTATCTCACAAAGTATTATTAGGCCTAAAGGCCAATTGATCCCAGTTGTTTCCAAAATGTTTATGTTGTAAACCGTTCGTTATTATGTGTGTAGTTTGCTCCTCAATATTTGGGATATTAAGTCCTTCCGTACTTTCAGAAATAAAGGGAGGCGAAAGATGGATGGATTGTGTGAAAATACCATGGGTAAGATGGGAACCTGCTAATTCTGAGAGCTACGAGCATGCCAGTTTATTCTCATTGCAGAAGTCCACTGTTGGCCTCTCCCATATGTAGAATTACAAGAGATTTTATAACTTATTTTATTTATTTGGAGCATCTAACAGTAAAATCATGAGACTAAGGAGTCAATACTTTATGTTTCTCAGCAAGACACTTTAAAACTCGAAGCATCACTTCATAAAAAGGATTTTTGAAAGCAGAACTCGAGTTCACTATTCCACATGCATTTAAAAATCTACTTATAGTTTTTAATCAAGTTAAAATCACAGGCCGCTGCCTGCTACCTCGTTACCCGAAGCGCCTACGTTCATTAACTTTATCTAATTGTTGGACGTCTGACCGAGGTGTTCGTTAGCAACGGTAGTCACTGAATTATTGTTTTGGTGCCAACAAACACTTTTGACCAGAATTTCAGGATAAACTTCAAAATGGGAGCAACAATGGATTTTTATTCTATTAAAATATGCGTCAAACCAGTGCTTTCAAACTGCCAAGGAAAATACTAGAGCAAATAAACCAGTAGGCACCGTAGCTTGCATATTGTTATGTATGGAGTCAAATACTTATTACTTGAATAAAACGCTGATTTGGGATTTACTACCGATAGGGCAGGTGAATTAGGTCGTTGAAGTAATCTTCAACGCCATGCAATGTGGAAAAAAATATTAGGAAGTCATTATTTGTCCTATTATTTTTTATATTTTACTTTTTGCACTTTTGCACCTAATATTAATTCTAAATAAAGAATCATCTTTACAAAAATGTGTTTTCAACATTTTATAACGTTCTATGAAGCGAAAGCATCAATAAATTACGATTAGTACGCACAAATGGTTGTTTAGCCTTGCTTCAAAAACTGTGTGTCCATTCAGATTAAGTTATTTTCTGCTCTGTTTAATAAGTGGAAATGAATTAGTGAAAACTTTATTTCTCATTTGTCACAGAAACAATTACCGCCAAATTATGTTTCCAGATTTATCTTGGATCTAACAAAAACCGCGTCTGTTTTGGCCTTAACCTCTGTCAAAGCTGTCAGATTTATATGTTACGTAATATGAAAAAACCTAGATAAGTCCAAGACAGACGCGGTTTTTGGCGATTTTTGTTAGATCCAAGATAAATCTAGAAACATAATTTGGCGGTTAATGTTTCATTACAGTTGTAATAATAAATATGGAGCGGATTTTATAGAAATCTAATAAGTATTCAAGCTTATAAAAAAGCATCAAGTATTTAATCAATATTCTGAGAAAAAAGTATTTAGTTTAGCCTCATAAAACGGTTTTATTGCTAGATTTTATTAAACGTACGTATTTACCTGCACTAGTAAGAAATTATGTGCAGTTTCAACAATTAATTAAACTAGGTCAACGGAAATAATGAAGCTCGTTTTTTTCTAAAACTCGACCATACAAACTGCACATTAAAAAGAGCTAAGTGGGAGTTTTACATTAATTTAAGATGTAGATGCATGCTTGATACGTGATTTAGGTGCTGTCTTATCCTATATCAAAAGCTGTACCTACCTAATAAGTTACGAACTTCAAGAAAGCCAGTGGCGTAATTTTTGAAACATTGATTTCACTACATAACTTGATGAATAATCAGCAGATACAAGTTACGTACAAAAAGAAACAGTTTTTGATATAAAATATGACACTCTGATGTAACACGATACCTCTCATAACTTGTACTATACGAGTATACCTTCAGGTCGTCCAGTTACCCATATCTGCGAAACGTGATAACTAGGACTGCTTTTAGTCTACAGAGGGCTTAGCACGGGTACAAGTACATGTGACAATCACATACGTATCGTAACGGTAGCGTATCCGAGATACATTGCGCGGTGACGTTACGACGTTTAAAAGTCGAGGTGGTGCTGACGAGCAATATGGCTCGAATACGCTAAGTTTATGTAGTGCGGCTACTATCAGATTTTTCCGTGCTTACCCCTTCAGGTTTCCACACAGAGACAGATTTCAAAAGTAAAGTTTTCAACTGGCTAATTTACTAGGACTTTCAGAACTTTACTCGTTCAAATACTGTCTAAGTATATACTTTAAAGACTTCTTAGAACGATGGCAGAACTTAAATCGAAACTCTGCTGTTGAAAATTTTGATCCTCAAAAAGCTTAGTTTATTACGTTTGAGACAAGAGGTGAGAACTGCGAAAAATTCCACTAAATATAGCGCGATCACACTATGCCCATGCCGCTGCCGGTATGAACGCCGCGATTAATTCCGGAATGATTGCCACTGCAACATCGCCTTTATTCTCACTAAGGAGCTAGGGCATGAACTTGGGCAGGGACAGCGGCATGTTCGTGTTCACACCACTTCCCTGCCCACTTCGGCATAGTGTGATCGCGCTTATAGGTATAGGTGAAAGTTTATAGAAGTGTGTGTTGAATACTCAAACGTCAGTGTAAGCCTTCTTCGTTGACACCAACCTGTGCCCTTTGGATCCACGTACGTGTAACTTCTATCAAATCGCCGTTCCACTTTTTCCTGCAAGAGAGATACTATTTTGACTTGACAGTTGATAACCACATTCGAAATTAAAAACTAACCAGTTATGGGTTCAAAGTGTCAACCACACCTAATAATATCGATATTATTTAAAAAAAACATAGGGCCAGTCTCCGATGCAAGTGAATTAAAAATTTAGAAGCATAGACAAACAGTTCCAAAGAATGCGCTCTGTGGAAGTGACTTCCTACATTCTGGTCCGTAATAGTAGCTTACCAGAATGTGTTTTTATTTTTATCCGAAGCACTAAACTGCAAAGCTAAGGGCCGGTTTCACCATGCTCTGTTAGTTAAACTAACAGCTTGTTAATTAACAGACTGTTAAATCTAATCGCTGATCAGACGGCCACCATAAAAAATAACCAGCTAAACAAAAATACATCTGCTTGCGTTTTATTTAAACAGCGTTGAACGTCGTTTTCATTTAGTCGCTTGACATTTTGACGCCCGATTACGTAACACTCTGTTAGCAAGACTTTGGTGAAACCGGCCCTAAGGCCTAAATAAAGTACATAATAAAATACGCTTTTGATTTTCAAAGAATCCTCTCAAAGCTTTTGCAGTTTATTCGGATTTCACAGTAAATGATCAGACGATTTGGCAGAAAACAGGGATTTATCTGAAACCTTCAGTAATAGGGCCGTGAAATTTTACATGTTAGGTACAGACGCTATCAAATGTAAGCAACTGCCGCACTCAGAGCAGACGATATAAAATCTATCTATCTATCTCGTATGAGTTAGTGGCCAACTCTGGTGACGGAGTTTTTAGGCCGCCTTACGCCTCCGTCATGGCTTAACGACTGCTAGAGCTGGGACCGACAGTTTAACATGCCCCTCGAAGCACGGAAGCGCTCAGGTGTAAATGCCAGTACCCATCCAAATAGTTATTTATTTATTTAATCGTATGACAATCAATAGGCGCAAACATAATAACAAATCTTAAATTAAGTACTTAATAGCAAGGTAACATAACATAACATAACTTAATAACATAACATCTAAAAAATAACTTAACAACTTTACTACAAATCAATGTTCAGGGACTTTCCAAATAGTGACCGCGCAGATCGTCGCTTAACTTAGATTGTAATATTGTCTATTGTAAATATGTTATAATGTTTTTTGCTGCTCTATAGAATAACGCCTTGGAGTAATCTGTAATGTTATTTTATGAATAAATTGAATTTGAATTTGAATCGGTGAAGATTGACTAAGCAAGCTACGCCAAGAGCGCTTACTTAACCAACGACGATAAAAATAATCAACGCTTATTCTATTGGCATCTCTTACCAATGAGTAATGAGTAATGAATGACGAATTGAACGCTTCCAAAAGGGGCAGTTTGTATCAAGATGCAGCTATACTATTCAATTCAATAAACATAGGTATCTGTTCTAACTATTAGCAATGTATAATGTTTACTATCCAAAGTCATTTACAAGGTCGCTGCAAGCATTTTTTCATTATCATAACGTTTCATTTTTTGACTACATTGAGAACTGTGATGATGAATGATATTTGACTACCTAGTCACTTCCGTCAAACTTTGAAAAATAGTTAATAAATGTCTAAATATAATGTACAGTCATTATAAAATGTGGAGCACTGTATTTAGTATTTTAGTCACCGGGTTTGCTGAATATAAAATATCTTTGTTGCTGATACATACATTTTGACTAATACGTGCCCGCTTCGTATGGTTTGTTGATATTTTATGTTTGCTGTAGTAACATAACATTTACGACCACATCTTATGTCAGTTCGGACTAACTACCTAGGTAATAAAAAAGAAATCCAGTTTTACCTTGGGCAGTTTTACGAGTTACTTATGTTCCGTTGGATTATTTTCTCTGATGGGGCGGTTTTAGTACATTCGTGGTGATATGAAAATGTAATTAAAATATACCTAGATGACGTGCTCTAGAAACCTAAATACTTGGACTTATTATCAATGCCAAACTAATAGGCGCCCTCATTTTTACGATTCGTATACTATAGATAAAATCATAGATCTTTTACAAAAAAAAACATACATTTATTAGACCCTATTTTGACTTCAATCTCACCTGATATGGTAAGTGACAATGAAGTCGACGGTATAATCTTATTAGAGGTGTTCAATTGTTCATACTAAATTGGTGATTGTAACCACCAGATTATCAGATTGCCACATACTATGATCTCGTCTAGTCATTAGATACGATAGAAAAATTCTAAATTCGAACGAAATCAGAATCAAACACTCGTGCATTTCATTCTTTTTAAAATGGTTGGTAGAGTATGCTAATCTGCTACCTATTTATAGTCAAAGGAGGTTCTATAAGATGTACAAAACCTTATTTTTCAAAGAACTGTGCAACTATCCCTTCTTTTATTTCATAGATTGCATTTTTGTTTAATTGGATCCTTTTACAGACTACTTTGAATGTTAATCAAGCCGTCATAGTATTCATAGCGACGATTGTGACCGGGGCAAAAGTTCACAGAGCTATGTAAATTCAAACCCAGCCAAAGGAGAAGTCATACAATTCCACAGTATATAAGTAACGTAGCGCGTAGTCAAAGATACGGCATGTTGCAGTCAAACACGAGGTATAATAAATAGCTAAATCTTAATCTGCCTAAATTTTCTGACAGTTATTCATTCGAAACTTTAGCTAGTGAGTAAAGCATGATATTCAACCAGCATGAAAATAATAGGTAAATGAATCTAACTTCAAGCTTAGTTCAAGTCAAAACAAAAGTAAACGAATTACGTTCCATGACTTCCTTTCTTTATCCATTGCGCTATTTGCTGGTTTGACTTTAAATATTTGGTAATACATTGTTGTGCATTGTTCATTATTGTTCGTGTATTAGTTTCGTAACATCAGTCTAGTGTTTTTTCTTTGCCATGAGAGCCAGATAGGCCACTTCTTTTTGCGATATTTCTATTTTTATGTCCAATCAAAAAACGGAAGGAGTGTAAAGGCTGGTTTTTACAGTGTCAGTAACTGACTTCGATTTCGAGACAAGTCAGCGCTGACCTGAAAAATACCCAATGTAAACAGATTTGAAGTCAGTACAGCGGCGGGAAGTCAGCGCTACCACGACTACTGACTCCATGTAAACGAATGAAGTCAGTGTCGGCGGCAGTTTCGGCGCCGATACTGACTTGCTCACTGACCTACCTTGTAAAAACCTGCCTTTACATAAGTTGAATTCGACTCGGAATTGAATTCGGTTTTTTGTAAGAAAGATGGTTGATCTGAGATAGTTCTCAGCTATGTTTCGTGAAGCCGTTTTCAAGTTAGTAGGACATTCATCAGCTCTGAAAACCAAGTTTAGTGAAATCTCTGGCTTAATTAAGATTTGATGAACTGAAGTATTAAGCAATGATGAAGGGTGGTATAATTATTTTTTAAACTAACTTGTCTATAACTATTTGCAAAATGCTGGTTTTGGTAACAACATGCAACATGTCTATTGTGTCAAATTCAGTTCCGAGTTCCGTGTGACATCGCTCGGCTATGAAGGGTTCCGAACCCATGGGAATAAGGCTCTATTGGTTGTCTATCAACGGTAAATTCCCTTACGTTTCAAAATGAATATTTGAGCACTTACGCAATGAGTTTTGGAGTTTCATCAATACCCAAACGCTATTTCTAGCTACTCCGTAGCTATTGTTTGCTGTAACTTAAACATTTTGTTTTAAGTTTCAGTATTGGCAATATTGCAAGTCAGTGAAAGTATATGCAAGCATTATTGTGGGGTTCAACGATAGACCCCATATTTATTTTCTTTCTTCGAATATCCGTGGATAGAGACAGCCAAAAATCTGTAGTATAAAATTTCTAGTAATCTATTAATTGGTACAGGACCGGAGAGACTGGCGTACTAAAGAGGAGGCCTATACCCAGCAGTGGGTAGATACAGGCTGACTAGACAGATAGATAGATATTAATTTGTAGAGTCGCACTATCGCGTCAGCCCGATTTACTTACTTGTGGCTAGCCGCCACAATACTAAAAGTCACGTGACCTCATTACGTTAGAATTATCCTTGAAATGACCTTGTTACATTACCACCGCAGAATTCTGAGGTAGAAGATTATCGGATATTTTTAAATAATATGAAGTAAACTAAGGCTTAGGACGGGCTTAAGTAAGACTTAAATAATATTTACTAAGTATAAATATATTTGAGCCATACTTTAAATAATAGACTTTGCCTTTATATTGGTATCTCTAAGCAATCTAGGTGTTTAACGAATTAACCTTTCGAGTTACTAATTTAGCGAATTAGTAGTTTCTATAGACTATTAGACATTTTCCGAATCGGGCATTTGCCGTCTATCGACGTACACTCGAGGTCAAAATTCCTACAAGTCAATCAAATTCTGTTTTGTAAACAGTACCGCACACGAACAGAAGACTATTTCTAGTAACTAGTGTATAATCGAGTTGTTATTACCTACTTACCTGGCATCAATCGTGCGTAACTTAGTTCAAAGTGACTTCTCTCGGTGAGTATACATGCGTATCTCATATCTTGCAAATGTCAATACAAGATGCGTGTTATCTCCTCATGTTGAATAATACATACAAGTTTGCATGATAAGTGAAGCCTGCCTTTCCTGGCAAATGAACGTGTAGGTGTACAATATGATCAAAATCCTTACTGACTACCTACATCATGGCATGCTGCGTTTTAGGCGTAGCAGTGAAAATTATGTGTGTGCAAGTTAGATTTGATTCTACCACAACTTAAATCGGTCGATAAGTCAAACGGCCTCACTAAAACCTAGCAGATGTTTTGAAGGAGGTGAAACCGTGTGTGCAAAATGGTTTATAGCAAGGAAAAGTGTTTGGAGCGTAGGAATTGTTAAAAAGGTTCTAGGAACTCGAATGTTTGAAATTTATTTTAAGGATTATGATACCGATTGTAACAGACACATAGATCAGATCAGGAAGTATACTAATGTGACCGTAAACAAAAGAGATGTAAATTATAGTGATGACGAGGAGCGCCCGGCACCGCCGCCGCCGCTGTCGTCGCTGCCGTCTAGTACGCTACGGCGTAGCACATTAGCATTAGCTACGCTAATTGAACACAATATAATTTTTTTATCTAATATTATTTCATCGAAACGCACTCATTCGTTACAAAAGCTTAGCCACATTCAAATTTCGCTAAAATAAAAGATTTCAGCTAAAATAAATGACGACCGTTTTAGTATTCAACGAATGATTAATTTGTCAGTTTGTGATTATTTTCTGTGATCATGATGAATCAACATGATCAGAATTCTTACAATTTTGTTTAGATTTTTGGGGCTATTTTTACTGCGTAAGGTCTTATTCATCATGAAGATAAAGACTACATCATAAAGAGGTGGCGTGGTAGGTGTACCAGATTGTAATTTGCAAGTTTAATAAGGTCTTCAACAAAGTGAAGCTGATTAATTGAACAACAAGATAAATTGTAATCCCACAGAAGGGAAGAAATAGGTCAATATTTAGGAGGAAAAGAGCAAGGGCAAAAACTTTATCCTAAAAATCTGTTGCTACGTAAGTATAGGCACAGATTATAATTATGTATAGGTACCTAATACGTTTTTAACCTATTTTGTGTTTGTTAATCTTAGTTTAATTTTACCTTAGAGGCCTAGAGCAGACCTCAAACGCCAGAAAATAGTCTAGTACCTATAGTCTTAATAAATAACTTCTATACACTTTTTCAGAATCTTTACAAAATAAAGACATCTATAAACTGAGAATGAAAAACATGGGCTTGGTTCTAGAAACCCATTTTATTCAATTACCTAAGGGAAGAATGGCTTTAGTTCATCTGAGTACCGATGAGCAATGCGTGTTGTATTTAAACACTTTTTCTCAACCTGTATTTTCGCCTTCTAGGCATACCTATTTATTACTCAACTCAATAATTAGAAAAATCACATATTGATCTCTCACTTCTTGTAAAGGGAATTCCTTTTACGAAAATGAAATCAGTGTAAACTGGGAAGCGAGGTTATTCAATAAAATCCGATACAATTTAGGTTTAGACGGGATACCTACTGAGAATAAAAGTAGGCTATGTGTGATGGTCGTTTTGCAGTGTAGTGTTTGTGTCCGTGCGGCGTGAAGCGAGGAGCGGACCCGTCAGCGCAGTGGAGAGCGCGCAGCTCGTGGAGTCGATCCGCGCACCGGCCTGACGTAGGCGCGGGCCGGCGCACTCCGCACTCCGTCGCGAGCCTCGCCAGCCTCGCACCTCCGCTGGTGCGCCGACCGCTGCCATCGATACCACCGCGACGCGACACCTCCAGTGATCATCGGTGACTGTTTATTGTGATATACAAGGAGACCTATCCTCCTAGTGGTGAACCATCGACAGTTCCATATCCTGGCCGTGTGAAAACAAACACATCGCAGAGCATTAGCGCAGGCGCGACGTCCGCGAACACCATGATAGCGGCCATCTTGGTCGAGGACGCACTTTCGCCTCGCCCTAGCCTCTGATCCGAGACCTCGTTAACGAACGCCGAAGGCTCCGCGATGCGTCGAGGAGGAGGCTCCGCGTCGAGCGCCCAGTGAGGTGGCTATCGATCCGGTGGCGTCAGCATCATGCCGGTCGCGGAGTGAATGCGGAGATCGGGAGCGCGCCGCAGCCTCGGCTCGCCGAGTCCGGCCGCAGCGGCCAGCGACAGCGTCGGAGCGGTCGCACGGCATGTGAGGGGGAGCGCGCTTGTGGTCGGCAGGGCGCGCGGCTGGCGGCGGGTCGGCTCCACGGCGCGCCATGACGGAGGAGTACGCGCGCTCCCCGTGCGAGCGCTTCCCCACGGCGGGCGCGTTCAGCGTGGCGCCGCCGGAGCGGCTCAGCCCGCCGCCGCCCGCGCCGCTGCCGGACCGCTTCGGTGCGTCGCCGCGTCGCGTGCGCCGCTGCGCCGAGGCAGAGCGCGCGCGCCGGCCGCGCTACGTGCCGCCCGCGGCGCATGTCCCCGTCGAGCGGTACGTGCCGCGGCCGCCGGCGCCGACGCCGCATCGCCCGCCGCCGCCCGGCTACTGCCCGCTGCAGTGCAGGCCTCCGCCAGCACGCAAGTGCTGCGGCCCGCAGTGCCGCGAGGATATCGTTGCGTCGCCTCCGCCCTCGCGCTACGTCGAGTACGTGGGAGCTGCGGCCGCGCGCCGGCTCGCCTGCACGCCTCCGCCACCGCCACCGCCGCAGCTGCAGCTACCGTGCGAGCAGCAGGAGCCGCCTTGCTGCGTGCAGGCTCGCAGGCGACCTCAGCCACCGCATGATTGGTGAGTCCTACTAATAACCATAGGGCTTAGGGGCACTGAAAAAAAACAAGTTCTAGATTAGGTACCAATACACAGACCACTTGATCAGAAACTTTAACTAATATCCTGCTAAACGTTATTTATATTTACATATACCTTCTTAACTTTAACTTAAAAGTATTCTCGAGCTCGACTCGCTCGTAGGTACGCTATTTTCTCAAGTAGATCTACTTTGCGCAAAGTGGAACGGTCTCATATTTTTCTCATCTATTTTCAAACACCATAATGCCTACTTGACATGAAAACGCTGCTGACTTGAGTTAGCGAAAACGTATCGAGAAAATATTATAAAATTCATACGGAACAGTAGACTTTTCTCACAATAATAATATCGAGGAATATTGAGGTTCTGCAGATACGACGACGTAATAAGCTAGCAGAAACGATGTTTATGCTAGATTTTGGTCACCTAAGTATTACGTGGTATTACCCATTGAATAATTTGACAGCGAATTTTGAAAGAATTTAATAATTCATGATGATGGTGGCGGCTTCCATTATAATTGGTTAATATTTCGTGGATAGAATTGATAACGTGTGATTGATGACGGTGTAACGATCGCGGCGCACATTCGCAAAACGACTGACATTTAAGAACTGATTGCTTTTTCCGTACCCTCGCTGGAGTTATCCTGTTTCGGATTTTGGTGAAATCTTTCCCGAAGATGTTGAGCTTCGTGTCGTATTATTTGTTGATGTGTTAAATACCTAGAAATACGTACTGTGCATGTTTTACTTTCTTTATGAGACCTTCCAAAACTCTTAAATACATATTAATACATTAGGTACCTAGGTAGGTACCTAATGTATTAGTATGTATTCAATGTAAAGAAACGTGTCGCTGTAAAAATTGAATTATTAAGGTTTTATCTCCAACTCATAATCCAAGTGCAATTATCACTTCATTACTAGTCTATGAGATTTACGATTACGGAGCTTAGTATATCCCCACGAGTAAGGTGATAACTACTACTCGATCTAGGTAAAGTATGGATGTAAAAGGCATACCTAAAGGTAAGAGGTAAATCAAAGAAAATGTGGATGGATTGTATAAGTAAGATAACATGATGAAAGGAGCGAATACTGAGATGACGGCTGAAGAGGAAAATGAATGAGGAAAAGCATGACATGTCAAGTTATGCCTATGAGCAGGAAAATGGTTTTTGCAAAACATGAATGTATAATGTAATGATATAAAGCTACTTAACATTAGATAGGCTATTGGCTTGTTCCATTAGTTCAATCAAAAAATCTTTCGGTTTCCATGACAATGTTGAACATTTACAGTAAGGGGTGTTGCGAAAATTAGCCATAATAATAATCATAGAAACAGAGCCAGCCCCATCTGGCAACCCTACTTAAAGGCATTAAAAAAAAAGCTTGATGCCTATTAAAAAGATTTGTTAATGTACCTATGTATCGTGTTGGTGAACGGATCGTAGCTTTGTTTTATTTTGTTGATTCGCACTTTGTGTATGTGAAAAAAATAGTTTTTGATCCAGTCGTAAATTTTATTAAAGTAACACTCAGACACGGGCAGACTGATCACATACCAGTAGCTATACCTTTGTTAAAATAAAGGTTAAGCCAATAACGTACAGTGCAGCATAAAAATATTATGGCAAGTGTAAGCATTTGGAAATGTACCAACAACCCAACGTCCTACATGCCTTTGTTTTATATTGTTGTTCGTAAATTCAAATATCTAACTATCCGTTTTATTACTTTGTATTGAGATGCTGCTTTGTCAATTTGCCAGAATTTTGTAAATAGTTCTTCCTTCCTGTGTTTCTACACGAAATATTAGAATTTTAAGATGTTTGTTTTTAATAGTATTTGACTAACGAAATTCATGTGGATTTCTCCAGCTTGATGCCTATTAAAAAGATTTGTTCGTTTAAAAGTATGTATCGCGTTGGTGAACGGATCGTAGCTGTGTTTTATTTTGTTGATTCGCACTTTGTGTATGTGAAAAAAATAGTTTTTGATCCAGTCGCAAATTTTATTAAAGTAACACTCAGACACGGGCAGACTGATCACACAGCAGTAGCTAGTTTGTTTTCTTTGATCTACCATTTTACATTAAAAAAAAATTTAAGCTATTGCATAGCTTCTATCGCGGGGCTTGAGCGTGGAGACCGAATCCAGAAATTCCGTAACGAAAATAACCTAACACCCCCCACTCCGACCGGCACAGCGGTGATACGATAAAAAATGCTATGCAATAGCTTTACCGCGGCAGTCTTCGAGAGCCACACTTTTTTTTTATAATTATCATAATCAAAAGAATATCTTGAAAAAAAAGGAAATCGGTCAAGTGTTATTAACATGACGTTGTAAATGGGTTGCTGAAAACACGATGGAATAGAAAGTGTGTATTTATAAGCAACAAAGATTTTCTCTGTTACTCTATCATCATCACCATCAATATATATAATTTTTTTTTGTAGCTGAATGATAATCAACGCACAGCCTAAACCATAAGTCCTAGAGGATAAATTTGGAGGGTAGTATCCATATATAGTGTGAGGGTGCACTAAGAAAGGAATTTTGAAAAGTCGCATCCTTAATGGTCCAAGATTTAAAATATATAATGCGTTTCTTTAATATACCGTACATGATAGACCCTTCAAAATTGGTACATAGATTCGTCAAATAAATTAACTCGACACGTGGTTCAGAATTTTCAAACAAATTCAAAACTGTTTGTACGCTGCTACCACGCGAGCAAAGCCGCGGGCGCCAGCTAGTGTAGAATATAATCTATGAAATCGAAACTTCAAACAAATTCAAATATCGAACTGTTTTTGCAGGGCATGTGTGCAAGCTCGCATAGCCTTCAGTTCTGGGATCATTATACGCTTGACCTACTTACACTCACAGGTTTATCTACTTCGTCTGTGACGATGGTACCCGCTTCAGTCATTTTGAAAACTGTACTTGTTGAGATAAGGCTTTGCGCCTTGGGCTCATACGCCTGATATTATTCCATACATTTGAAGTGAATTTTTGTTTGGCTGGCTTTTTGAAGTGAAAACTTCTTTAGCATCGTTGTGATTTGAAAGTCGATAAAACGAAAAAGCGACCGTAAATAGAGACAGACACATAAATTCATAAGATTTAACGTGGGAGAAAATGAGATAGGAAGCATTATAGTGTCTCTTTCTATTCCCCCGTCTCTTTCTATTCGGGGGAATAGAAAGAAACAGAGCGAGAGTGATCACATACGGAGACCCCCACAAAACGCAAAACACTTCGATAGAGCGTTCTAAGATCCGACCAAACTTAGCAGCGCTATCTAGTTCTGATTTAGGCAACATGAGCATAGAACCTTTTCTAACTAAATAAGTACTGCATATTGCTTAAGTATATAAAAATAAATACTCAATTAATTTCACATTAAACACAGAGTGAGAGTGAATGCGTGGAACTCGAAGTATAACTTCTTCCGCGCAGAGGGACTCCACGTTTCGAAAAAAAAACCAGTTTTATTTTAAGGTTTCATTCACTTCTACCACGTGTGAATTGCACACATGTTTTTTTATTTTTCTGTGGATCTTGGGCATGATCTGACGTAGGCACCTATATTAAATGTATCCATATTATTTGTCATTAGTCTTTTCTTAATGAATTCTTCGTTTACTCAAAGATGTAATAAATCACACAAGAAACATTTTAGTTGGCACAAACTTAATATGATTACTAGACAAAGCAGTTTTTGAACTCATAAATTCATTTCTCAGAAAATATGGTAATTATTCACGTTAATTATTACCAGTTTGCTTTGTGTTAAAAAGTCGAGTTACTTTCGAATTTTCTTATCAAAGTGCTTTATAAAAACTTTAGTTTCAAACAATCTACAGAGTGGGTTTTCAAACAGCGCTTTTATTTCAAAGAAGGAAAAACAATTAGGGCTTATTCTACTAGCAGTGAAAACGTATGGAATACGCGAACCAAAGACGTGACTCTAACTAACTAAATTCTATCATCCGCAGGGATTTTATTATCTAGTGATCTGAGTATGAGTATGAGTATGAGTATGACTTGTTAATCAGGATTATCTTCTATTTTGACTATTTTCATTTTCATTATTCTGTATCCGAAGGAACAAACATTTTTCATTAGAAACTATAATTTCTTCTTCTTCTTTTATTTATTTGACAGGCGTCATAGCTCAGTTGGTAGTAGCTCTGCCTTCCGTGCTGTGGGTCGTGGGTTCGATCCCCACCAAGAACAATCATTTGCGTGTTGTAAACATAGATGTTTGTTCTGTGTCTGGGTGTTACTATGTATTATAAGTATGTATTTACAAAAGAAAAAGTATCTAAGTATTCTATCAGCAATCTAGTTCCCATAGTACAAGCTTTGCTTAGTTTGGGACTAGAAAGCGCTGTGTTAAATGTCCGTGAATATATATTTATTTATTATTTGCCTTTGTCCGTCATTTTTACAGCGAAATCTACCAGTGTTAAATTTAATTGGAGTGCATTTAGCACGCGTGTAGTGTCATGTGTCAGATTAGATCCTGATATGTGACGTATGTGACTGCAGATATACAAAGACCGAAGGGTCCTATATGTTTTCCTGTGTCCATATTATGGGTACATATTACCCAGCTGTAAAATCAGTTCCTGAAAATGATGTCCCTATTTATTCTTGAAGATCCAGGTCACGGTTCTCTATCACCGAGCCACTGATTACCAACAGTTTCAATAGAAGGATAGATATTCACGAACATTGTTTTCTTATCAGTATAACTATAATCGTGATAAGAAGTGGGTGTGGCTATGCGTGTCATTCTAGTTGAACACTGGTTGAGCTCTGTCAACATTTTGTGTAGTTATTCGAGTTTTGAACTGTGTTTCGTTATCTGTGTGTTATTGTCAAGGACTCAAATATCCAGGTTCAACACGAAATGGATGAAAAGTAAGTCATTTTCTGAATAAACAACATGCTGATCTATACTATCACAGTCTTTGCTGAGTTTGTCTGAGTCATTAATGCTAACTGAGACAAGTACTTCATTGGTTTTTGGTTAGGGTGAAAAATAATAAAAATACATCAATCGTGCAGAGTGTTAAAAAACTACACCCTGTATACAAAGGTCCTGACTTCGAAACTTTTTTCTCCGTTTTATAGGTGACAATGAATTTTGCTTAGGTATTTAGGTTATCTTAGGTTACCTTGCCACAATGCCCAAACCACTTTTATTAACTTTTGACAGAATTTGAGAGGCCATTCTAAATAAAACTCAGTAATTTAATTTACACTTTTTGATCTATTCTTACACCTTCGGAACTACAAAGTGGATTTCATCGATTATTTCATAATATTTTTCAGAACAACTATATCTAACTGTTGTATAATTTTTTATTTAGGTAAATATATTAGGTAAAAAGTTATAAATCCGAAAATTATGTTAATTAAGTATCAATCTTTTTTTTAATTAAAAATAAAGACTAGTCTTAAAACACTGGTTATGTTTTGATGCAAGTGCGAGTATCTCCCATATTATACAAAAGTATCATAAGAAACGATAGCCTAATAATAAATATGAGAATATACTGCTTCATTGGTTTATCTAAATAGTAAATAAATATATTCGCATTCCCAATACAAAAACGTGGACTAATTGACTCGCAAATACTAGACTCGTGAACAAAGACTGTGATATCCTCTAGTCTAGAAATAAAACATTTTTATCGCAACTATATTTTATGTAGGTCAGGAAAACAGCACCCAAACTGTGTTTCTGTAAATGTTGGATGTGACATTATCATAATCGAAGTGAAATAGGCCAGTGTTTTTTTCTATGCCTCAAAAACGACGATCAAATAAGTAGGTAGGTATAATAAGGTAGCTGCACATAATTTATAATTTTGTGTAAATTATGGGATGATATATTATTATGTAATAATGTATATCATCGAATAATTTAAACAAAAATATATATTAATGATTACTATTACTATAACTACTAACTAGCCCATACTGTCCTATTAATTGTTGGCAAAGGCCTCCCCCCACTTCCGCCAGTCCACATTCTTGAGCCCTAATGCGCCAGTCCCTCTTATATTAAAAATAATAAAAATATTTTAATATTTTATTTACTAGATCGATTTTAAAATAGATTTCTACTACCAGCTATTTAGTAAAAGTGTAAAAATCACTTTGTTTTCAAACGCAACACCTTTATTGTAATCTATATTATTATTTTCTAGTTACTTTGAAGTTAAAGATCAAAAAAGGAGCACGGTTTCGAATAGAATTAATTTTCATTCATATTTATTTGACAAAAAATATTTTACTTGCGAATTTCCGATCCTTGTTTTGTGTCGGAAAAATTGAGGATCATCATTATTTGCAGACGTTGCGTAATTGCTTTTTCTTGCGTAGGTAGATAGGCACCGGACGCGGAAATGGAGGCCAGCAGGTCACGAACTTACTTTCGTCGAGTTATTTTATCATTTTGTAAGTTTTCGTAGTACATATATCCAATCTCGCTATTAATAGTAAAAACTACACTTACTACAGTTTGCTTCAACTTTGTCGATATGTAGTATACGGATGCAAGGTGACGTGACACGCGTGTGAAAAGGCAGCAGGCATCTAATGCAGGCAAAGGGGAAACTCTACCTAGAGTTAATTTCGTCTTAACTTAAGAACTTGGACAAGTTAACTTAATAGTAGGTACCTACTAGCGGTGACAACAAGATTGCTTGCTTGCTTAGGTAGCTTCGTCATTTTATACGTACTACTGCGAAACAATAAAAAGCTACTGTGTATTTACAAAAAATAAAATGATATAAGTATTTTTATCAGTAATCTAGTACCTATACCCATAGTACAAGCTTTGCTAAGTTTGGGACTAGACGGCATAGTGTGAAATGTCCAAGAATATTAGTCTATTTATTTTACATAGGTATTCGTTTATATTACCTTCGTCTACGGAAACCACAATGATTTTTCATAATAATCCGGTTATGTGCCACCGCATTTTCGTATTTTCATAAGTGCACCTTAAAAACAGCTTTCGGTTGAATCCCAGATAAATCATGTTCATGCTGAAATCTATTAGTTTAACAACTCAATTACTCGCATCAATTACTCGTGCACTGGTAACGACAGAAACAACTGGCCTGCCAGTAATGCTGGAGGTAATACTGCTTCGAATGAAAAAAGAAAGAGACATATATTTTATGTATTTTTCACGCAAACGGATGTCAACTTTTGTTCTTTATTTTACACCAAAAAAAGGAAATTAAAAATATCAGTAAAAGCCTAACGAAAATTGTAAGTAGGTACTCGTAACTGCGTAGACGCATCTTTTTTGTATTTTATCGATGTATAGTTCTGATGTAATACGGGAAGATTAATTTTTTGATCAATTTAATTCTTTCTTCGGTTTGATAGCATACATCGACAGGCGTCATGGCTCAGTCGGTAGTAGCTATGCCTTCCGTGCTGTGGGTCGTGGGTTCGGTCCCCACCAAGAACAAACATTTATTTTGTGTGTGGCAAACATAGATGTTTGTTCTGTGTTTGGGTGTCTATGTATTTTAAGTATGTATTTACAAAAAAAAAGTATATATTATGTATTCTATCAGCCATCTAGTTCCCATAGTACCAGCTTTGCTTAGTTTGGGACTAGAAGGCGTTGTGTTAAATGTCCGTGAATATTTATTTATTTATTTATACATTTTTCAGCAATTTCGTGTTAACCGGTTCTTCCTTCGTTCGTTTAGCTGACTGTACCACACGAAAAGTAGATCTGCGTGGAAAGATCGCGACGTAAAACTCTTCGCCGTCAATAAGCACGATGTGGTATGAAATCGACCACCCGGTAAACAATTTTTCTAAAGTCACCAACCTATGATGCTGGCTGTTCCGCAAACTTGATCTGAGAATTTGAATTCAGCAAGATACTTGATATTGAGACGGCTAACTTACCCCTTGAGCGGTCCAGCTCTAATGCAATCAGGTACAATTGTCTCCAATCTAGATACAATAGCGACGCTGGCAGCATCGCAATGCAGCGTCATCTAGTCGCTTTCAAGGTGCTTATCCGATAAAGCATTCAGTGAAACCAATTTTAGACGCAGAAAGAAAAAGAAACTACAATCCCACCAATCGTACCCCATCCTACTAATATTATAAATGTTAAAATTTAGATGTTTGGATGTTTGTGTTTCAATCACATTTCAACTGCTGGTCCGATTAGGACGAAACTTAGAATGTAGCTTGGATTAATACATAGACTACTTTTATCCCGGAAAATCAACAGGACCAAATGGGACGCGGACGAAATCGCGAGCGAAAGCTAATATACTACTAGTAAAATATACTACTAGTCACATGATCAACCCATAAAGTTACTAGTAGTATAATCAGATCAGTATAGCTGTGTCATGGTTTTATGAAGACCTCTAACTCAATCTCTCTACTTAGAAACGGCTCTCAACTCCTGTCAAAAACTAATCGCTGTTTAAGAGCGGCCATCAAATGACGGAGGCCATAAATAAAAGAAGTATAAGAAGAAATAGTGCCATCTCGTTATTTTCAGTAGTGACATATAATGGTGACAGAGAATCTCCTATGCTATGTGTTTCTAAGAGAGGCCCTGAAATCTCACTTATTTTACTTATAAACCCCAAAGCATGCAATATAAGAATCTGGAGTTCCTTTTTAATCCAAAGTGTATAAAACAGCATGCTCTAGTTCAATGATCTCGAATGTCCTAGAAAGAACCACCTTCACGTCTAACAAATATTTAGGTATCTAAAATTCTAGATGCAGGTTATCGCTCCGCGTATGAAAGCATTTACCATTGCATTGCGATCGATGGAGCGAACATAATCTGTTATACAACATGAGTTTATAGCAGCTGATGCGCAACCCGCTCGATTATACTGCTAATGGTACTGTGTAAAACATGTTTACTGTTTTGAACGGGTGTTACAACGATGATGGTTGCCTAAGCATGGCTTTGGAAAGCAGGAATTTTCAACGTACACAATCAAAAATATTTGCGTTTGGCATATTTACTAGAGGTACTAGTATAGTATTATATAATCTGTGCTAGAGGGTACACTTCCCCTTTGTTCCACCGCACCGGTGAACTAGTAACATGTAGATATAACTGGTTATAGAGAGGTAACGTTTGTTCCCCGTGGCACAACTATTTGGTTCAACCAGTAGTGCCATAGGAAAGTATTATTTTCCGTGACAATATCGATAGTGTCACAGGTAAATCAGCTTTTCCCGGGACATTACTACCAGGCAAAATGAGCGCCCAAAGTATAAAAAATTATATCTGACTTTACTAGGGAGCTATTTGATGCAATGGAGTGCGTTAGCTTCTCTTACGATTACCTAGACAAACCAAAGAATTTTAACAGATTTTCATACACAGCTGTCATAAAAGTTAGTGGAAGAAGAACGAGAGGCTCGTTGCTCGCTGGTTTCCCCGTAACACGACGTACTGACTGCACGAATGCTCGCTGTGTAACATGTTACATTACACCTCGTAACGTTGGTCAGTACCCACCTTAAGAGCTACGTAGCTGTATAACGTGAGGAAAGTAAATGATCCGCAAGCTTCAGAATATACGGAACGGAAAGTTATTACTCTTCTTAGAATATTTCACACGATTTTTTTATTAACTGCTGATATTTTTATGTGCTAAAACTTAAGGCCTAACGTAGTGTTTTAATTAAGGGCAGTATAATCGAGTAGTGGGTTAAGTGGATGTCATTATTAAGTGGCGGTTAGACGGCTGCCAAGGGCACGAGGCGATTTGGGAGAAAGCCAAAGCAACGTCTTGTCTAGAAGCTTCGAAGCGCCTTAAGATATACCTATAAGATGTTTCAAAATTATTTATAACAAAACAAAAAACAAAACTGGCTTACAAACAATAAAATACATAGATATGGTATACTATAAATAAGGGTACATTATATAGTATGGGGTGAAACTTTTCCTTTGATAATTAGGTAAGTATCTATCTAAAAACGTAATTACTACAAAACATCTTATGATCAATTTTTTTACAAAAGAAACTGTTGATGATGGTGGGTTTAATGAAAATCTTCTTGTTTTTAAACCTAGTTTTACTTTACTGTTCTTCCAAAATACAAAATGAAATAAAAAAATTAAGTTCTAACGACGTGCTTGCACTTTTGTCTTTTTTTTTATTATGTATGACACAGACTATATCTACACACACTGGATGATGTCCGTTGATTGATTCGACGCGCCTGGCATGGCGTAAGTATAGGTTGTAATTGTTTGTCCAAAAAGAAACCTTATACCTAAAGAAATTGGAGTTTCTGTTTCTCATTATAACTCCCCTCGATTTATGCCTCCCCTCTCCTTGTCAGGTATTGTACGAAGAACACTGTTTATTGAGGTTTACATCAACATTAAATAACTTGGGTAAAACACTTGGTTCTGTTAAAAAATGATAAAAATATTAGTCTCAAGCGTCTATCTGGCAATTGAAGTCCTTTTATTATCTATCTGGTAGAAGTCAAAAAAATTTGCTAGTTGCCTCTTTTGGCTGCAAGCTACTCGTCGCATAAACCTAAAACTACCTATGTTTTTCTATTGAATTCTTCTGTGATCTGTCTTTTGCAAAACGGATGGCATCCCCGTTCGTTCTGCAGGCCACAGATTGCGCTAGAGGAGCATTAGTCGTAAAATAAATAATTTATATTCTATTTTGTAATAAGGTCCGACAAAGGTCACGACCTTCAACTGTGAAGATATGCAATTAAGAGAACCTGTGTTTTTAAATTATGTCAGTGTGCTTTGAGATTTCATTAGATAAGTACCTACTGAAGAACGATCTCACGGCAGAGCATTAAACTTAATCAGATTTTTATTCGGCCTATAAGCACATTTAATTTAACGATTCGAGCGCGGCGCCAACACGTGGAGCGATTTTGAAGTCTCCTTACGTAATTAATTAAATTTAAAATTGGAAGTTCATCGTTACTGCGCGAATATCGTTAGTTTTTATGATTTTCATCTAACGAGATGAGACACTATCGTTAGGTGATGTTTGACAACGTTTCATTCAGGTTCTACTCTACAGTTCTACATGCATGCACAATGTGAACATACATAAATTCTTCGTTATTTCTAACCCCATACGTCTGAGTGAGCCGACGTTCACACGAACAACCATAGTAAAACGGTCTTCGTGAAACGAACAACTGTACCAACTTACTATCAAAACAAATTCTAATTTTGCGTAAAATTTACGACAATCAGCCTATCACAAAGTTTTCAACTTTCTCCGCTGCGATTACCCACAAACTATGTCTTATAACATGGCGTTCTAATAAACTTTATTATTTATTTACACAAAAATAATAATATAAAGTTTTGTCGGCGTTGCGTGGAACTCATGATTAATTTTCTTTGAAAAGACAAAATGGGGGTCATGCTATGACAGTCTTTGTTGATTTTATGGAAAAAAAGAAAACGAAATGAGCACAATGAACATGTCTACTATGATTCGAGTTCTGTAATTTTTAGGGGAAACATCGTCTCTTTTATTTTAATGGTTTTTTTTGTATTATAGAGAGTATTGTTGTTTAATTTTAGTGGAATTTTAACGAATAATACTTGTGGTCGTGGCTTAAAGTATGAGCCATTGGAATAAAAGTGTTTAAAGTGATTTCCTTGAAATTATCGATTTTTCTCTTCAAAACCAACGACAGCCGACTTGACGATGACTTGACTTGACTGATAATGTTTCAAATATTCCACTTGACGCTGGCAAAATTGACGGAAATGACGGACAGAGATCTTAATAGAAGAGAAGAAGAAGACATGCCTACTATAACTATTTAGGTACTTCTGGTTTAGAGGTTATGGGCGCTGATCTTTACTTCTCAGAGTGATGGACGCAGGGCACGTAAGAAATACTATTGACTAGGGGGTATTGGTCTTCTAAAGCTGACAGATTGAGCATTTTAGTTAGGTCAATCATAGAGCATTTTTTAAAGCCGAGCTAAAATGACAGTTGAATATGAATAAAGGGCTATGTATATCGGGATTTATAGAAAATACGACTACCTTAGTGACTGGCTTCAAAGCCAATAGTATAAACAACATAAAAATAATGACTTGTGGTTTAACGGCCCAATAAATAATTTTAAAGACACTTGGAAAAATTGGCTAATCTTAATAAAAAGTATTAGAAACGAGAAAGTTTTTATTGCGCGATTAAATATTTTTTATGAAAAGCTTTCAATAATTTATTGCGGACGCTTTGCAATGTTATGATCATAATCTGAAGGTACCTTTGACATTCTTCATTGATTTTGAGTACAGTTAGCAACCTAAATTAGAATTACTAATTAAACTTTAATTTCAAAAATCCAGAGAAATGGTATTTTTAATAATACAGTATATCGCAAAATGTTTAATAATTAAAATAAAAAAATAACTAAAAACCAATCCAAGCTTTTGCAAAAGTTACGCAACATACAGCCAAAAAAAGCTTTCGAATTTTGTATTATTTATCAACTAATGTTAATTAATGATTGTACGTGCCTAAGCACCTGATGACGTTGTGCTTGTGGCTTATAATGATACCACGTTTGATCTCTTTGCTATCATCATCATCAACATAATATATCAGTCCACTGCTGGGCGTAGGTCTCTCCTAAGGCGCGCCACTGATCCCGATCTTTGGCTCTTCTCACCCAGTATTATCCAGCTACAATTCGCAGATCGTAGAAATGTTTCTTTTATTCTGATGTTGTAATTACTTTATCAAACTATTTACAAAAGCATTCCTATCTTTAGATCGCAATCTCACTTGAAATGGTAACTTTAATTAGAGATCAGCATTTAGCTTCAATCAAACGATTCCTTATTCTGCGATTTGCTTTGTATCTGGTGAACCAATCTTTTAGAAACATTTTGCATTATCTCAACTATCTTCTGTTTTATAAAGGCAGTAGATCAGACCTCTCCCATTAGTCAAATATCTTTTATTTATAAACTCAGAAGGATTATTTAGAAACGTCTTATTAACTAGAAGATGCCAGTTTCTCGCGACCAGAGTCTAGAAGAACGAGCAAGAATCTACGGCCTGGTTCCTACTGCTTTTTTGTATGATCCTTCATATTTTTTCTCAGCAACTGATATTAGGGGTCTGAATCCGACGACTCTCACCTCTACTAGATAATTTTTACATTTATACTTGCTGTTCTTTCTTTGCATCGCAGTCATATTTGGTTTTTTTCTTCTTTTGGGCCAGTTCTATTTTATCGTATTATGTATAAGTTAGTCTCTAAAACATTTTTCTTGTGTACAATAAAGTGTTATCTATCTCTTTATCTCTTCTTGTCTTCATATGCCATACCGACTGTGTTTTTTCGTCACATAACAAGACCTAGGATTATTCCAAACCAGATAGTTGGTCTTTAGCATTCAAAAGTACTGATAGGCCAAAAACTAAAATCCGAGTCTGGTTTTTGATTGCTCGGTGTTCAAACCAAACGACATAAATAAAACAAAGTCACAACTTAAATAACGCTTGGGCTTAGGTAACTATAAGTAGGTTAATTAACATTTCTCATTAGATCTATGTCTATAATTGTGAGTAAAATGTAATTAGAATTTGTTAGATTCAAATCATAAATTGAACATTTTCAAAGTGAAATGTTTTTCGTAAAAAAAAAAAAAACTCTTCCTTCCACAGAAGAGGATCCCTACAATGACTTTGAAGAACAGATGTGAGAGAATGACTTTTGTTTGGGGAGATGAGAAATGTTGAATAAGAAATCTCCAGTTATAAATATCGCGTTCCTCGATATTGTATAAAATCAAATGTCTATCTAACATAGTTTCGTACAAGTACAAGAAAATGGAAAATGCAAAGCCTTAACATTTATTTTGCCATGCATTTATTTATTCAAATAGCACTACAGTGAACATCTCTCAAAGAAAGACGTCCAGGTGACTCCACAAAGAGCTATATTGGCTTTTGGGAATCTCCAAGTATTTACAGCAAGCGTCACAATGTTTGCAAGCGGGGAACGCTGCACATTGTTGAAATTTTATTGGATGACTGTGGCCACTTGCGTGTTTTCTACGGAGCTCTTCTTATGAGGTCACTTCACGAACTCGCCTGTTGGCCATTCTACGCTTATTTGAAACTCGTTTGGGATTTTTATTTATTGCAACTTACTGAAGTAGCCAATTTATTATTTTTTAATCTTTAAATATTTAGCTCGAAAAACGTTTCCTGAGAAAAAATTTAATAGTTTTCTGTTTTTTCTTATCATTGATTGTTTTGAGATGGTAAGGTGACTGAAAAAGTCCTTCTCTAAAGTGTAAATCTCATGAGTGGTAAGCCTAATACTTATTACAAATCCTAACAGAGTAATATCTAAGCTGCATACTAAAAGCTCCAGTTGCACAATCTAAAGACAGATACGACAAGACGAATCTATCGACTGGTTTGAATCCTTATCTTGACAAATGAGGCACCGTGAATGCTTAGCTCGTTGCATCTGCATTTCTAAGTGTAATGCTATTCAAGTTTTACTGCAGTTATCTGACTGATTGTTAAGATTTGTGCTACGACTTATCTCTGAAGATTTGTCGAAAATGGTTTCAAAATTCTGTATTTTGACTAAGTATACACTTGGGATTCCGAATTAATAGTTGAAATATTGACACACTATTAATAGTGACTGGTATAACGTGTACGCTAAATATAAATAGGTACGTAATATTGTAATTGGTTGTTCAAACAAGAGCACATACTCAGAATTCGTATACACACTGACGATTAGATTACTGTTCCAAGAACAGATGGGTCGAACGCAGATAGACAGCTTCATATAATACTGCAAGTTTATGTACCAAAACAGATTCCCTGTAAATGTATTAGGACCTATTGACCTACATTTAAAAACTTGTGTTTCAGTTAGTAACTGGCTTGCTATTTTGACCCAAGAGAACTTACCTTTCAGTTTCGGTGTCAATAAAATTGTGTTCTAGGCAAAAGTAGATGGGCGGTACGGCTGTATACACTTTTTTGCACAGAGCTCGTCCAGTAAAGAAGGACGTTAAAAGTGTAGTCCGGTAATGCTGTCAGCAATCGTCAGACGATTACAATAGCATTTTAGTCCGTTCGAAAAAAACGTTAAAGTATCACCTTAAAATGTTAACACTGTTTTTAATCTAATAGCGAGTCTGAAAATCATTTTCATTTGAAATAAAACCAAATGTTATGTAATAAAAAATTGTGGTACTGTAGGAATGAATTTCAATTAGGGTAATATAGTTTTATACAGTGTTTATTTCCCATTTTAATGGTGGTATGAGGTTTCCTTTACTTAATTTAATCATCCAACAACAATTCACTTACTTTTGAATAAAGAATTTAATTGATGTAATTTCAACAGTCACAAAATGAAAAGAATTGTCTTTGTTGTCTTAGTAAATTCACAAAGGCCAGATAGAAAAAAAAACCTAAAAGGTTTGGCTCTTTGCAGTCTGAAAACATTCAGTTAGCGTTCGGCAAATGGATCCGCTCAAAATGAAAGTAGTTCATTTATCTTCCTTATTCGCTTGTTTTGCCAACGCTACACAGCGTTATCAATAAATCAAGATGTGCTTCCTTGCCTTACGAAGTAGATGGATAATTCTTTTACCTGTGTGTACTGCTTACTGTTCAAAAAAGCTACTTATTTTTTGCGACGCATTAGTTGAGCGTACCTACTATATTATGAAGATGTACGAAACTACTGTAGGTTCAACGTTGAACGGATGCAGAATTGTTTGTGGTGATAGGAGCAGACAGGAACGGGAATTGTAGTGTTTTTTTCTAGAAATCAAAGATTTTACCCAAATAATTCGTATGCTGCTACCACGCGAGCAACGCCGCGGGCAACAGCTAGTCCAGTATATAAACTAAACTGAAGAGCAGCTTGTATTTTGATATGAATTATCATAGCATTATGTAAACGAAGGTGCCGGGAAAAGGCAACTTTGCACATTAGACGTATTCCTTCCTGTATGTATAGCCGTGAATATTGAAGTGAATTGCGCAACTTTCTAGACGAACTTAGAACTGATATAACGGAAACTACAGTGATTGTGTTAAGTAGAATACCATCTTATTTGAAACTTTTGTATGCGGTGGCTGAAAGCTTTTGCCTTTTATCTCCAGTGCGTGTTGAAAGTTTTTATTGAGGTTTTATTAAATACTCCTGCATTTTGCAGCGCTCCGTTACTCATATTCACAAAGCTCTCAGTCGAAACGTGCCATATCATAAATAAACTAAACTAATGCATGCGGTTTTTTGGAATAAAATGTCCATGAACGAAAATACATTTCAGGGAAGTGACATATTTAATTTCCCAAACACCTCCGCCCGTGTCACATCCGTGTCCTGTACTTCCTTCTGTTCCAGATGACTTTTCAACGCTCCAGAACGGAATAGTCGACGTGAACTAGAATAGGAGCGAGTTTCGGGTCGAGTGGGGCGACCGACCCAATTGTGGGCCGAGCTGAGTACGTCGATATGCTGTCACAGCAGCGCTGCCACCGCTTTACGTCTCACCTCTTATAAACCCACCTTAGCGCTTTGACGTAAAGCACAAAATGGGTTAGCAATCCATTTAGCGGGTGTCGCTGCAGTTTCGGTTTAGTTGCGTGCTCGTTTTGAAGTTAATTTGACGCTCATGTTGCATTTTATTTATTTGACACGATACTCGCGTGTATAAATTGCAGCGGCAGCTGTGCCGCGTGACCTTTGTAGGTACCTACCTACTTTTTAAAACATTATGCTACAAAGTTACCTACAAGTTACAATATTGTTATAAAATTTTGAATTTAAAGTTTCGCAATACTGGTAGGAAAAATACACGTTTATTCGAGAGTCAAAAACGTCTCCTTTCTTGTTCTTACCTCCATAATACCAGATAATACGTTCTTCTTATCAAATTCTGTAGAATCCAAATAATACCTACAAAACTGTCTTGAAATGCGATATCAATGCACGAATCTCAACAAAGACCCAATATCTAAACAAACCCACTTATCACAAACGTCATCAGCATCCTATAAAATTGTGCTCGAATGTTCTGGTAAAGTCGGTTCAGCTCTGCGCATTTGGCTTGCAACCAGGCACAGCTTAGAGTATCAACAGCTCGATCACTTATGTACTCAACCGGAATAAAGCACTACTCTAAGCCGGTTGTGTATAATCCGTAGAAGCATCTCGAAATTTCGTATGTAGTACGCAGTATCATGTAACAAACGAAATAAATCATTTTCGAGACATGAGACAAAATAATAAAATAGATAGAAGAAAATATCCCGCACTGAAATAGGATCAAGTTTAAACTAACCTAGTTATAAGTTCTCTTACCTGTGGCCTAAGTCCGCTGGGCGGCGGCCAACCTAGCTGAACGCGGCCTATCGTGATCTCGCAGATAGCACGCCTCTACACCCTTGAGTGATTTTAAATTAACCCCCTACTTGCATTTTTATAACAATGCCAGGTGTACATAGTCTCCTCTTCATAGAGCATGTGGTAAAGCAGAAAGGGAGGGGGGGAGCGCGTTGGCTGCAATTTAACTGTTCTTCTTCTATACCTATATAGATATGGCCTTTGTCCGTCATATCGACAGACAATTTTGCCAGTGTCAAGTGAAATCTTTGAAATAATATAAGTCAAGTCAAGCATCAAGTCGGCTGTCGTGATCTCGAACGTGATAGATTTTTGCACAGACGAAGTATCATAAACTTCGTCTGTGGATTTTTGGTTGATTGTTTGACATCTCCTAATCATAATTTTAACGTACAACTGAATAAAGATATTAGATAACTTGACCTAGTGACCTTATGGTACCGAAGTTTCTCATCAGGCTTCATTCGATGATCACGTATTTAAATTAAAATTGAATGAACCAAGCGATCCACGTGCCGTCACCAACGGTTACGTTAGCGCGACCCTCGTTTTAGCTTAATCAAAACTCAATTAGGAATCTTTAGTTCGCGTTTGGTTTGAAAACAAATTCCTTTTGGGTGAACTTTTACCACCATACCAGAAGACACTGGTTTACTTTTCTAGCATATTCGTCCGCGAGCTTGATAAAACCCGGATAAAAATCCAAAATATTTGTATAAATGACCTCGATATAAATGACCTCGATAGCTTTGAAACTGATGTTTGCTACATTATCAGTCCACTGCTGGACGTAGGTCTTTCTTAAGAAGCCCGGCCTCGGATCTTCTCATCCAGTGTTTGCCAGCTACATTTCTGAGATCGTCAGAAATGTAGCTGGCAACCTTGCCGGAGGGCGTCCTACACTACGCTTGCCTAAACGCGGTCTCCACTCAGGTATTCGTTTGCTCCAACGATTGTCCGTTTATGAGAAGCTTATAGGTCTAGGATGGTTTTAAGATATTCTTGGTAGAAATCAGTGCAGCCGGATCCGTGTTCTGATGGTGCTCATGAACTTAAACTGAAATTTTAAAGGGTAGGCGACTGATAATGATTTAATATGGGTGGTTTTTTGGGGTCGAGTTTTTAAGAATTTTCAACCAACCGACGTTGTTACCTAAACCACTTAAACTATTAAAAATTATGATGATGATGATGTCTTCCTGGCCGGTTTCGGCTACGGCGACATTGTTGCTGCTTGATGCCTATGACGGGCTCTAAAGTGACTTGAATAGGCAACTATTAAAAATAACTATCTACCTATAAGTAATTCAACCTATAACTAGGTGTTACTGGACTTAACTGATTACAGTTACTGGGTAAACTGGACTATAGCCACAGAGCAAAACGCTATTTCAACTGTTTCACCAAATATACGTCTTGGGAAGGTTGTCTTCATGATTAATTATCAGTTGGGGATTGTAGCGACCGGCGCGGCGGCGGCGTCCGGAGAAATAGTAGAACTTTTGTCGGGAAGCTTTTAATTAAGTTTAAAGATGAAGCTTTCGTGGCTTGGTTTTTAGCAAATCAAAGAGACTCGGCGCGTGTAAGATTATGACACGTGACCGCGAACTCATAGAACATGATAAAGGTTAGAGGTTTGAATTGGGGTTGAAGGGGGATTGAATCACATAGGAAATTCTAGTTAACATTTTCGTGTAAATGAGTTTATATTTTAACCAGTAAGACGCGTATGCTCATTTGCTTAAGCACTGATCCGGACTCAGATTAGCTGAGTACAGATTCAGACATAAATCGATACTCAAGTCACGTTCTTATTCCAAAAATACAAAACATCTACTCAAGTGACTCAAGCTTTTTCTTTAGAAAAACGACGGATGAAATCTGTGCTCACCCGCAGATTTAAGCCCGTATGCTCATATAGAGTTACTCAAGTAGAGATTTTCATACAAAAATCTATGCTTGAGTCCGGATCAGTGCTTGAGCAGTGAGGAGTAAGTCAGCATACGTGCCTTAGATGCTTGAGTGTTGTTATAAACTTAGCTGAACTTTACTGTGCTGTGGGTCGTGGGTTCGATCCCCACCAAGAACAAACATTTGTGTGTGGCTAACATAGATGTTTGTTCTGTGTCTGGGTGTTACTATGTATTATAAGTATGTATTTACAAAAAAAAAAATGTATGTATGTATTCTATCAGCCATTTAGTTCCCATAGTACAAGCTTTGCTTAGTTTGGGACTAGAAGGCGTTGTGTTAAATGTACGTGAATATTTATTTATATTTATTTATTTATTGCTACTTTTTCTTCTGCTTCTTCTTGCGTGTCAATGGTTTGGACAACAACTTTAAACTAGAGTCAAATAATTATGCCACTTTTATCCCAGAAGAACTTTACTTAAATATTCGATACTCGAGCAACGTTTTGGAATCAAAGCTCGACTCAGACTTAAGTAATTATTGAGACTACGGCCCTAAGTCTCAATATGTATGGCTGCGGCAGCAAATTATAGTGTACGCAGTAGTTTTAGGGAAAAATACTTTTGCGATAAAACTATTCGTGTGCACTACTTTCATAATAACTTACTCCGATTATGGGACATGTTACTTCTTACCGTTTCACCATAAGCTTTCTGCCCCACAAAGTATGACCCACATTCTTTGTTGTGTCAATGCGAGTGAAAATAACATCTCTGTTAGGACAACGACCTGACCTATAACCAAGCATGCGAGAGTGGGTACTTTAACACTACAGCCAGACTATGGACTACCCTCATTTTGAATTGGCAATCTAGATAAAGAGATGATATTGTCTTCCTTAGTAGCAATTACTTGCTTAACTACGTAACTTATATCAATAGACAATCTAGTAGGAATTCTATGTTTATAAGTATAAACAATATGACAGACATGATGCCACAGCTGACGACTAACCAGTTATAAGAGGCGCGGGTTTGATTCCCGCTAAGAATAAATATTTGTGTGATGACTAACATGGATATATGTATGTTTGGTGTCTGGGTGTAATTAAAAAAAAAGCATGGAAGTATTTTATGAAAAACCTAGTTCCCATAGTACAAGCTTGGTTTGGGACTAGAGGGCGTTGTGTGAAATGCTCATGAATATTTATTTATTTATATTTATAAAATAAACCTGAAACAGATATCTGTGACCTCTTAAATAAATAGGTCAGGAAGGTATCGTTTTGACATTTTTAAATGCGAGATCAAAAGTAGGTTAACTCTTAAATGAACGCGACTCATCGATTCACGAAACAGATTTTGAACATTTAACCCTCGAGTTCAGATATTTCGGGACGCTGTTACAAGTTACGAAGGAAACTTTTGTAAGGCGAGGTTCCCTAGGCTACACTCTCTCTGTAATCACGACGCAATTTAATTTTTGAATGCCCGAGGCTCGTGGGGTGCATGCTAAACCTAATCATGTTCCTGATTTCATTGAATTTTATTCGTTTTAAATAGGATTAAATTCGAACTGGTAACTTTGAAAGGGGATTATCATCGCTGAGGGGGTTCACTTACAGCTTATTTTTTAACTGCAGAGAACTCATTTAACTAATTGGTGCGCATTTTTGTGTCCATCCAACCATTTTGACACGCTGTTTGCCTTTTGGAACCTTTTTGAATAGTAAAGCTGTGTTCGGATATTGCGTAAACGCTGTAAAAATTGCTCATCCGAAAGTGCTCATGTTTAACATTCGGGTTGTGCTTCAATACATTTCACTAAACTTGTTTTATCGCTTCAGACCAGTACGGAACTGAAAATAAAACAAAGGATTAGGTACACACATCTGTGCTAACTTGTTACAGTATTACTCACAGCTAAAGTTTCCGTCACGTATTGCAAAGTCCGTTCGCATAAAACTCGATGACCGGGTTCTAAATCTCGAAAACGCTGCGAACGATAAAGCACCCTATCTTCTACCTGTAAAGTTTCTTTTTCCTGCCACATAACTGTGATTTCTTCGTTCTTTTCAGAAGTTTTATTTTAGTTTCTACTCTGTATAAAGTGTTATATTGATTAAAATTTACGTGGTTGTGGTTGTGGTCGCTTACCTAGACGTCCGTTGGGGTTTACAGTCGGGGTTGAACTACGTAGTACGTAATAATGAACAAAGTATATTTCAGCACTGTACGATTGTGCAGAAATAAGTTTGTAATGTGACGCACTGGTCATATTACACGCGTTGGTGTCATATTTAGGCCTTTAACACGCTTGCTCGTGCGCTAAAGTGCTTCGAAACTTGTGAACTTATAAAGAAAACTGTTGTTGAAGTGGAGGACGAAAATACGCTTATCAGACAAGTAGGACTAAACTTACTAAATGTGAGTTACCTACTTTGTCTGCTACACGTACTTCGTTATCATTGGAGCAATAGCTACTAGAGTACTGTAGACATAGGATAGCTTCGTAGAAAATTCTGGTTGCCTTGGTCTTCCGTTTTTTCTTGAGCAATAGGGTTCCAGTTACCGGATAAAAAAGCTATATTTATTTTGTTAACTGATCTATTTTTTAGTGTGACTGCGATGCTGAACCACGCCATGTATAATTTAACCCCTTGGCTCTGTCTTATTCACAATTTGTTTTCAGCGAAAATGCATTTACTCTCCAAAACTCATAACACCACCGTAAAAATGTTTACAGTGTCTGAAACTAGAGGTACCTATTTGCATAATATATCGCTTGAGAGTTCAAGGCTCTTCTAACTTTTCAGACTTTGTTTGAAACATCTTGTAGAAGCAGTTTACCAGAGATGACGCAATTCATCATCATCAAACTGAAGCAGTCACTCAAGTAAGACTCAACTATAGATCGATAAGTACAGACGACTCGATTCTATCGACAGTAACTATCGATACCAGAGCCCCGTAGTCTGAGTTTTGTTTTGTTGATCGAAATGCATATCAAGAAGCGATTTGCGAGATATTTTGTATGAAAACCCGATAAGCGCCTATAGCGGGATATTTGCAAAAACTGCGAGTTTCTCGATTTTTGTTTGTCGCTAATCAACGTAACAAAACTCAGACTACAGGCTCAGCTTTTCAATATAAATATTTTTAGAAAAAAAAAAACATGATGGTAGCAGAGTAGCGTTTATTCTCCTTGCCGCACCGCGCCACTAATTGTGCTCCTTAGAAAGGAAATATTGCGATCAATGGGAGCCGAGCTATCTTATCAAACTAGCTTATGTTTGTGGTTTTTCTTTGCAGTGTATGCTGGGTTACGTGTAACTTATGCTGTAACATCAGCTAATTCTTAGAATAAGCAGAATTCTTCGCACCTTCTCATATTAGTCGTTTGATATGGAAACAGCTGTTTAAAGTTATGCAATGATTTATAAGTAGGTACTCCGACCCTGCTATCAAACTCGATGTGAGCTTGAAGCAGTTACACCGTGTTTTGTGTCTGTAATGTATAGCATTAAAAGAATACGCGCCATCTGGTGAGGCTGACTAACGGAGGGCGTACGAAACACGCGTTCGTTGCGCACTTCACGCGAGGCTGCCGAGCCAGGCGGATGCGTC
The DNA here is from genome assembly GCA_947507515.1 of Eulithis testata. Classification (NCBI taxonomy): domain Eukaryota; kingdom Metazoa; phylum Arthropoda; class Insecta; order Lepidoptera; family Geometridae; genus Eulithis; species Eulithis testata. The sequence goes on along the minus strand of OX382203.1, from coordinate 7,340,929 downwards.
GATTTGTTACTCAAGCAGAGTGTTTAATTTGGTACCCAAGCAACCTGTACAAGTGACGACCCTGCCAGAAGTTACAAAAATAAAAGTGAGTACCGAATTAATTAAAAAAAAAAAAAAAAAAAAAACAAGAGGTAAATCAATGAGAAAAGAATCGGTTTTGTTCTGCAAATAAGCGAATTATCGTAGATTCGTAGCTTACCTAATTATATCTTGTGCTGTTAATCGATACTTATTGGTAATATATTAAAAAGACTTCGAATCAGCCAAAGCCAAAAATCCAATTGGCAAGAGGATTTACTTAAATATTTGACTATGTACAATAGTACTCCTCACTCTGTCACAGGTAAACCTCCAGCAGAGCTCTTTTACAGACGCCAATTTAGAGACAAACTACCCTCAATAATAGATATCGAGTATGCACATACTGATCTTGAAACAAAGGACAAGGATGCAGAAATGAAAGCGAAAGGAAAAGATTATGCGGATAAAAAAAGGCGAGCTACAGAGAGTACAATTGGAATCGGGGAAAAAGTATATATAAAGAATATGGTAAAGGAAAACAAATTGACAAGCACATTTAATGATGCACCACACACTGTCATCAACAAGAAAGGAAGTGATGTAGTAGTAGAAAATGAAGAAAATGGACAGATACTGCGAAGAAATGTAGTTCATTTAAAAAAGGTAGCAGGAGAGTGGAAGGTCTGTTCGGATGAAAATGATTCAAGCAATGACAATGAAAATGACAATAACAGTGATAGCGAACTGAATTGTATTAAATTATGTTTAAACTAAATAATACCTATAGCTGAAGAAAATAGTCTCCTATGATTTAATTGAACTAATTAAGGAAGTTAAAATTAATATTTTTATTTTCTTTTTTGTAAAAGGTAGATGTAATGTATAGCATTAAAAGAATACGCGCCATCTGGTGAGGCTGACTAACGGAGGGCGTACGAAACACGCGTTCGTTGCGCACTTCACGCGAGGCTGCCGAGCCAGGCGGATGCGTCGATTTGTTACTCAAGCAGAGTGTTTAATTTGGTACCCAAGCAACCTGTACAGTGTCTTTCGATCGAATTTGAATCTTATTGTCAATGCAAAAAACAAAACACAGTGTAACTACTCCAAGCTTATATTAGGGCTAGGTACATCCTAAAGACAGAAGACGTTATTGTTTATGCTGTGATTACTATAGTCAGTTTCCTATATAATGATATGTATTTTCCAACGTTACATTGCGATCTGTTTTCCCCCTAATGGGTCAGATGGTCCCTACTCGCAAGATCTGCGGTAAGCTAACAGCAAAGTGAGAATTCTCTCGCAGCTGTCAGCGCGGCTCAGGCTGCGGGTACTGCGACGTACTCAACCCCTCGCTAGGTGAAAGTAGGTCGAGCCGACCCTCCCCCTCTTGTCGCTTTTACTCGGGATTGGGGATTGAGCCTAATTTTATTGCGTTCGATCGTCTCTTACCCGTTTGATATGAATGAAACTAATAACCTGATTTCACGCGCAATTTCACACCGATCACAGTGTATTAGGTGGCCAATCCTCCGCAATTTTCTTTGCACACATGTAATTGCGTGTGGCGTTCACTTCGCACGTTTTCAGGCGGTGTGAACTTTACAAAGAATAATTTATTTGGGAAAAATTTGAATGGATCAAATGTAACTCACGAAACTCCTTGTTTGTGAAAATCTATAGCTAAGTCTTTATAATATCATTGGACTGAAAAACCTCAGACACCGTATTATATGTTTTGTAGATCTGAATACAATGCTTGGTTTTATCGTAAAAATCGTAGTTCTACATTTACGTTTAAAAACACATGCAGTAAAATAAAGCGCTGGTCAATTCGTGTTAGCCGTACATAAAGCTTAGGGTATTAGCAACAGTAAACTACACCATAAACTTAAAGAGGTAAATGAAGGCATACGCTTAAGTTTTCCTGGAAAATTATACCTTCCATTGAAGGTTTCTTTAAAATGTCACAGTTACCTACACTCATGAATCATTCGCACGACATTTTGAAATGTTCGTTCTGAACTTTCTACGTGTTCTGGTTCTTTTATCTTGGTACGAAAAGTCGAGTTTGCATTTCGTAAGTTTTAAATTGGAAAAATTAGGCTACTGGTAATTCAAATATCTGAACAAATGTATTTAGGTACTCAAAGTTCTTGAGGATATTGAGTCAATCAAAGACTTCTTTTTTCAATTATGAGTCAGTCAAAGATAAGTGTAAACATAACAATATTTTTGATATCCTATACTAATATGTATTATAAACGCGAAAGTTTGTGAGGATTTTTGTTACTCTGTTACGCCAAAACTACTGATCCGATTTGGATGAATCTTGGAATATATATTGTTCGTGACCTGGATTAACACATAGGCTACTTATTATCCCGGAAAATCAACGGGATCCAACGGGACGCGAACTTTAATATTATAATTGTGAGGATGTTTGTTACTCTTTCAAGCAAAAACTACTGCTCCTATTTGGATGAAACTTGGAATATATATTGTCCGTGACCTGGATTAATAAATAGGTTACTTTTTATCCCGGAAAAAAAACGGGATCCCGGAAAATTCTGGACGCGAACGAAGTCGCGGGTGGAATCTAGTTAGTTGATAATTATTATACTTGATTTTATATAGTACAAATCTTGCCAAGCTGAGCCAACTCTCACATTGGATAACCTAATTTCATAATTAAATTACCAAAGAGAACTTAAACTCGTTCCAGTTTGAAGGAACAGTTTCGAGGTACAAAATTGTGTTCAAAGTTTTGTGCACATTACCTTAATTATCCAGACGTTGTCACGTGAAAGAACTTTCCACAGGCGTCCTCTTTTTTGAGAAAAGGTGACAAAACAAATATCAAGCAAATGACCCACTTAACGTTAAGCGTAATCTGTAATCTCTACTAGATATAGCACTCCCATAAACGCCGGATGTACACGGGTAGAGTAAAAAGTAGAGTTCTTGGAACTGAAAGAATAGTAAACCAGTTGTTTACTATTCTTTCAGTTCCAAGAACTCTACCAGTTTCTCTGCCTAGTACTCGTACTAATGTTGTCTACATTGGTATGAATAGTTAGTACTATTATGTAATAACTGCTAGGCTTGATATATAAAAGTGCTTACTGGAAAACCGGAACACAGCAATGCGAGCACCACTGCTTGGCGGCAGCAACACGGTGTTACCTACTTAGTACATGCCCGGACGAACTCTTTTACAAAGATCCATACTACTAATTCGATTCCGATCTGCAACACGATATCGATTGCTGCAGATTGGATTGAATAGATAAGATCAAATAGGGCGTAAGACGAGGAACTGAGCTTCGCTTCATACTTCGTTCGATTGTATAGTAAGTAGATACAATCGAACAAGATGTTGATTAACAAAATTAGGAATACAATACACAGTAAAGAGCCAAAATTCAGAGTTATTTAAAAAAAAACTTAAATATCTTAGAAACCATGAATGCTGTATATTGATTATGTTTGATAAACAGGATATTACTCTTTAGTTAAATTAAAATAGATATTACCTTATTTAATTTTATAAGCTTAGCTAATTCATGCTTTCCAAGATATTCAAGTTTTTATAGATGACCCGGAATGTTTGCTCTCTACCCTACCTATTATTGTACATACAATATACATAGTTAAGTAGCAAAATCAAGTGTGAATCACATAAAAGCAATTGTTTTTGTCGGTTTAAAAAAGCTTTCGAATGGTATCCAAATGCGAATCAGGTTAACAAAGTATTTGTGTCACGTTTTGCGGCTTTTAACCCTTATTACCTCCATGAAAAAGAACAGCACCTACATAAAACAGTGTCGCGTCGTTAAAAATGAAATGTGTTCCCTTCAACATGGCTGCAAAGTGCTATCAAATTTATATGAGACAGCTTCGGTGTAATATGTAACGACTTCCTTTGATGGTATAGTTGCATAACGCTATCTTGCAGTTTTAACACTTTTAAAGTTGTAATTTCAAATTACCTGGATTGAAGAGCTGCTAGATAATTAACTTTAGATTCTAAAAAATATCGAGCAACTTCATGTAGTCAGAAATAGTCTGAAAACATATAGGTAAACTTTTCAAATAGACCTTTACTTTGACTTCATAAATTTTTTTTTGTTTAATAAAGTGATCGATTCGGAATTCTGCGATATTATAAAGATCCTCATAAAAGTTAGGTCTTTTCTTGTTTTCATACCAAGATCAACTAAAACGTCTAAAACCACAGAAAAACAGGTTTTGACGCAGCGAAAACCTTCATAATTACTACAGAAGCGTTAGTCAAATGATCAAGCATGTAAAGGCTAGAGCCATGTCAACAGAGGTCATTAAACACGATGTACCCAACCGTACTGAAACAACTCATTTAATATTATACCAGTCTGTTACTTTTAGGACACCCTACTCCAACGTGTTGTTACCCTATTTCTCTTATTTACCTAATGGCTTGTGTTGTGTATCTTTGATAAACTTACAAGAGAGAGGTTCTATATTATCTTTCAATTCATCAATTCGTTCAAAATTTTATATTACATACCTATATACAAAGAGTTATGTGAATTCTTTCGTACGCCAAGGATTTAAACATTATTATTATCCATTGGATTTATGCAGCCAATTGCATATTTTGCGCGAGACTGAATAACAGCTAGCCGTTTGTATAAAAATAAAAATATATCTACGGACATTTAACACGACGCTTTCTAGTCCCAAACTAAGCAAAGCTTGTACTATGGGATCTAGATGGCTGATAGAATACATTATATAATATATTTTTTGTAAATACATACTTATAATACATAGTAATACTCAGCCATAGAACAAACATCTATGCTTTGCCATGCACACACAAATGTTTGTTCTCGGTGGGAATCGAACCCACGACCCACACGGAAGGCAGAGCTACTACCGACTGAGCCATGACGCTTGTCATGGGTCAGTCGGCAGTCATAAGAATGATCGTAAAATACGCGCACTTTTTAATCCGTAATTTACGTGCGTATGACCTTTTTAACCCTCGAAATGCAGTTGTTTTTGCATACCAAAAAATGTTTACTCGCAAAAATTAAACGGCTCATCGGGCCTGAAGTCGAGGGGTAATTCTGACGTAAGCCACCGCGCCTACCATTTAAATCAGGCGTCATTCATTCTCATTTGACGTGTAATTATTTTTATTTCCAGTTTTCGAACGTGGCCAGTCAGGGCTACCAAAGGTTGAGCGGATAGGCGACATTTTTTGTCACTTACCAACCCTATGTTGTTTTTCGTCGCTAATAAATTTTGGGTTCCCTCAGATGCGAATAATGAGGTCAATTTATTGTGCGGGCGTTGTGTGTAGCAGTAAAGTGATCTACTTAACTAGCTTTTACCCGCGCTTTTGCATGCTTATCTAGATTAATATGGAGATAAAATAAGAGCACAATTTTAATCTTCTGAACTGAATTTTGGTGATCCAATCGGATTACTAAACAAACAAATAAACACTGGCTAAGTAATACGCATAAAAGTAGGATAACTCAGGGCAAAAACGGCACTTCTTTTTCCTTATTTTCTACACATGCATCAGTTCATGCGTTAAGATATAACAGTAAGTAAGCATGTTACTGACGCCAACAAAAAAAAATTATGTCATTTTTTCGCGGCAAAAACAAGCGCATCATTTAAATGTGGGTTTGTTAAAGCCTAAAAACTGGTTTATTTGGGCTTTGAAGCGTAAGCGTTTCATTAGTTTTTATCGCTCTAAAATGAAGTGCTTAGCATTTATTCAAACCACATGTTCAACCTCATATTTTAAAATGACTTAAAAGTTCTGTAATTTAAAAATAATCGTTTTTTTTTGTTTTTTATGTAAAGCTTGTAAAATTTCATGACTACATTTAAATATTATTATTTAAACTTATTGCGTAGGTCTTATTTCAGTGGTTTCGTATTAATTCTTATACTCTAGTCCTGGTTATGAATAAACTCGACGTAAGCTTGCTCGATCGAAAGATTCAAAACACGGTGTAACCATTCACCACGTTTTGCCTCTTTCGATCGAATTTAAATCTGTTTGTCAATGTAAAAGACAAAACCCACGAATTTATTTAAACCAGACCAAGGGCCTTATTCACTATGACCAATACAAGCGCGTTACGCAGCACGACAAGACAGCGGCGTGAAATCACCCTATGCCTATGCCGTATTTCCTATGCCATAAATGTCATTCCTTACGGTGACGTCATACGGTTACGGCAAGGAATCTCCTAAGTCATACAGAATAATGGCCCAGCAGGCCTAAGAAGCGCACGCGAGATATTTGTCATGTCCTTCTGTCAAAATGTAGGATGCGCACGCGAAATGCTTACATTTTGACAGAACGTCATGACAAATATCTCGCGTGCGCATCCCAGGCCTGCAGGTAGAGTTGTTACTTTTTTTAGATGAACCATGATACGAGTAGAGTTACATAGCTTATATTGAAACTATGTCAATTAACATAAAACTAACTATGTCCGTTCGCGTCATTGTTTAACCCTACCCTGCCCATACCATTATTTTACTCTAGTTTATGGTAACAATAAATCGTTTCACGCCCCCTTTACCGTGATATACCTCGTGCATGCCTGAGTGGGTCCTTAAAGGTGACCGCGCACTTGACCGCGACGTTCAAACGACGAGAATGATTCAAACATTAGAATTATTTATATTAAGTTCTATGTTTATGTTAAGTTCTTCGAAACTGCTCATACTATGCTCCAAACAAACCAAGCCTGCCTGATTTACAAAATAACTTTATTAGGGCAGTATTTCCAGCCGTTAGATCTTTACAGGCTTCAAACGTGTTAGTTTCCACACTACAATGTTACTAGTTACATGATATTTGTTTGTAAGATTTCCAATTTTGAAACAATCACACTTTGGCTGGAAAATTTAAAGCCTTAGTCCTTAACCGTATTATAAAATTTTTTGAGATAAATACTTTTTTTGCCTGTAAAACTCCAGGCTAACTGCAGGAAATCTGAATCCAGACAAAATTCCGAGTAAGACTAATGACCAAAGATCGACTTGCTGCCTTATGTGTCGTTCGACCCGAACTCGACCGGTTATTCTATCTATCTACGTGAAACAATTTACAAAGGTTCGTCGTAGTTTTAAGTTACACTACGCGTCGTCACAGCTATTTTGCAAGAGACCACGCATAACGCAGAAGGCAGCGGGGCAATGTAACTGAAATGTTGCTATCGAATCCACGTTTATAGTTTTTCGTAGTACTTTATTTATTTGCCATTGTATTGTAACAATAGTATTGTAACTATAGTGCTTGGACTTACACAACCTTGTTGGACTGTTCTTCGTATAATGTTGTTTTTAAATGCCTTATTTTCTTGCGATCTGCCTGTTGGGTATTAAGCGTACAATGCTAGAGACATTTCAATTCATGAAATTCTTAACAACAACATGTTCTCTAAAGCCTACTGTACCGTAAAGTTTTTTTTTAATTTTTAGAGCTTTATAGGGTTTTATAGCTAGATCTTTTTTTATGTAAAATTAACTAAGTATTTAGAAACTATTTTTGGGTAAAGAATGTAACCAAAACTTGACAAGAAATAAAAGTAAGATGCAAATATTGGGACCACTTTTTGTACCACAAGGTTATAAAAATAAGTTACGCATACTTTATGTCACCTATGTATTAGGGAAGTAAATGACCTAATGTTTCCTTGAACGAGACGATCTTTATATTAACCTGTAGGTAGGTTTATATAGGCTTCATGGAACCAGGAATAATAAAATATTCTATTAGAATCCGAGATAAAGAAATAGAGTTTTTTCATACACTGGTATCACATTTTAACTAAGCGTACCTCCTCTTTTTTGAACTTGGTTAAAAATTCAGGTCAGCGGGAAGAAACGTGATGACGTAGGCTCTACGCCGTAGACCCAAACTGCCGTAGAGAGCTACGGCGTAGACCCTTTGCCAATAAGTTGAAAGCAGTGAATGGTGGGTTCAGTAACGATATGACAAACAATGTTGTTCTATTTGTTTCTTTGTGTTTGAGAAAAAAAGAGTTTCTATTTCAATTTATGGTCAGATCTACTGCGAGTACAATATTACACTTGGTTATTGATCACCAACTCTTTTTAGTACGAAATAGTCAAAGCTAGACTTAATAAAGAAGTAGGAAAGTTCATAGTCCTATCTTAAATACCCTGTGAACAATTTGGGTCAGAAAACAACTAGATTTTTAACCTAACTTTGGTAATCAACTTATGTAGCTGACTGTACAGTCGGCATCAAAAGAGACTAAACTTCCTTCATGTACATAAATTAGCTAAGTAAGATAGGCTGAAGTAATTGAGAGAACCCGTAGAAAATCGGCGGATTAAGAATCCCCATATCACCCTGCAGATGCAGAAGTTTCTCATAGATTTAAAAATTAACAAAAAGAAAATCTGCCTTCTTAATCTTCTGACTTGGCAATTGGCAAATTCAAAATTGAACATTGGCATGACACAAATGATACTTTAATTAAACTGTTGGATGTTGATAGTTTACTGAGACCTGTATGTGTACCGTGTCTCAGAAAATCATCAACTGTAAATGCTGAATGTACGTACAGTATATATGAAGTCTGCTCTTCCTTAGCGACAACATTGCCGGTAAAATAGCTACCTACGCTTTTGTGGGGAAGTTCGTGCCTACCTACTTAGCGCAGAATGTTTGTGATCACACTAATGAGCGCCCCGCGACTCTTCACAGGAAAGTTGACTCTGTTTCTCAAACTTTACACTGTGGTTTGCGGAAAGTTTGCATGTAGTACATATTACTTTCTTGTTATTCAGGATTTTTGGGTTTTAAAAAGTTTGAAAAGTATAAAGACTTACTACTAGGTCTGTTACTTAGTTATTACCTACTATTTTGTTGTTTCTGGTAGGTAACTTTATGTTTCTTATATTTTCTATGTCCGTTCTATGTTATCTGTGTGTATATGAAATAAACAGTCTGTCTATCTAAAGAGTGGTACTGCTCTAATAGGGCGACATAAAAAAGTAGTTGAAAACGCGATATCAGAGTGGCATAATACTTAGCTGTTAATTCTTTGGACTGTTAATTATTCTAAGTATTATGAACTGCGACAACCTTAGTCGTCTTTACCTTCGGACTTTTATACGATGCAGAGGCTCTCTTGGAGCGGATGCAAGCGCTGCACTAAGCGGTTGAAATGGCTTGGTGGATAGTTCAGCCTCCGTTTATAAATTCGAGGATAAAATGTCGACGCTTGAAGCGCTAGTCGTATAATAAAATAAAATAAAATAAATAAAAAAGCCTTTATTTCTACTTCTTAACATAACATAGGTATAGGTAAATTAACTAGGTATTTCACTCTTATTTCTACTCTTATTACTACCTTAAACTATTTCTTCTTCAGCAGTAGTCGCCTCAGCGGCGTAGGTCTCCCCTAAGTTCCTCCATTCGTCAATCTCCCTCGCCTTCCTCATCCAATCCGGTCCATGTCGTTGCGTGAAGATGTCCCTCCACCTCCTTCTTGGTCTTCCTTGTTTCCGTTTCCCTTCCACTCTGTCACACGTTTTGTTCACCTTGCGTTTTCTAATCTACAGATATGGCCTGCCCTACAGATATGGCGTGCCCCGTCGTATAACATCAGAAAAAAACGCACCAGTTCTCTGGTATCGTGTTTGTTTGCGCAATGCACTTTTGATGCCATACTGGCCTGCAGGCCAAGCATGCACTACTCTATGTAGCTTCCAAAAACCATTCAATATACGCGTTAACAGTACAACACTATAAATTTTTTGACATTCCAAATCTTGCTCATCGATGCGATTCTCACCCACTAACGACCTCTCGATCACTCATTCTCTGTTGACCTAACACCTGCACAAAAGATGATCTTATAAATACCAACGACGAAGGAGTAAAAGTTATATTCGAACCAAAAGAAATGTATTTTCTTTTTTTTCTTTTAGTTTAGCTGTTGTCCAGCCATCGACACGCAAGAAGAAGATAATTCTCTGTTATTATAAAACTCGATATTAGCTTGGAATGGTTATACCGTGTTTTGTATTTTGCATCGACAAGCAGACTCAAATTCGATCGAGACAGTACACGGTGTAACTAATTCTAAGCTTACATCAATTTTATTCACAAGGGTTTGTGTATCTATCTATCATTACTATTATAAAACTTAAAAAAAGTCAATAACTAAAATTAATGATATGGATAAACAATAAACGATTCTGATTCCGAAAATCGAGTTTGTCTGTTTATCTGTTGTGTTTGTTCGCGGATCACGCCTTATCTACTGGACCAATTCCAACGAAACTTAAACCATTCAGAAGCCTTTTTTCCAGATTTAAACATGGGCTATATTTCATTGAAATCAAAGGCGTGGATTCTAGATACAACTTGAACTCTCTAAATCAAAAGCAGCCATTTTCTACGAGTCTATGTTGGTTGACAGATATTTTGGTGGAAAGTTTCGCACGCGTACACAGTCGCGGGTAACAGCTAGTATAGTATACAATAAAAAAAATAGTGCAGACGTCTTAAAAACACATCACTAGTCCTGAGTAATTTGACAATATAAAGAGTTCCTTGAACTTAAAAAGCTGAAAAAGTAATTTACAAATTGAATTCTTGCCACAAGATCCACACAATAAACTGAAACAGAATGTATTTGTTCAACTGAATATTCGTTCACTTACGTTCTGTTCCCTCAAAGCCACCCTTGTGTTATGAAATGCACACAACCACAACCCTCCATTCTACACTGCGGAAGTGCTTTCAAATGAGAATATACAGGGTGTACTGGAACTTGTACGTTAAGCCTAACAGGCTGATTTAGAATATGAAAATGTACAGCTTGAAGTGTAAAATATCAAAAAAAAAATGACAAGCCTAGAGATATCTCTGTGACAATTATAGGAGCCCATTGGTGGGTCAGATGGGAAAAAAATATCCCATCGAGCCCACTCATTTGTATAGTAGGATCTTTGGGATTTTTTTTCCCATCTCCACCTTTGGGCCGGCTTGTGGGCTCGATTAGAATAACCCTAACTTTTCAACAATATGTGTGTAAATATGTATAAATATAAATATTTTCTATTTCTATTCTAATTTTATACTGTGTCAGAGCACGTCCTTCGCTTGGTCTGTAACTTAAAAAAATATAAACAAAAAATGGATTTAAAGTCACTTTTGGATCATATTTTGAAGATGCCCTGAAGGTACACACGTCGAAATCACGAGCTAGCGTTTGTCAGTTGTTTTTCTGTCGAACTCTTTTCTCTAGTCTAGAACCTCTGGAGTGTAATGCTTCAACCGGATATTTGAGCATGCTTTCTCCTTTTAAACTTAAACATTTATTCTTAATAAATGAATCACTTGAAGAAAAATGAAAAATAGTGCTCCCAGTGTTGTCGGTGTGACCGCTTACCATCAGATGGGCCGTATGCCTGTTTGTCTACTACTTACATTTAAAAAAAAAACAATTGAAGATCGCAGTAATCATACAACTTACAGTACCGTTTCTTAGTATTTTCTGTGCCTTATAATAACTTCAAAGTCTATGAAACTGAGGTTGTATAGCCTTCTTTTGGAATTCTTGCTCTAAACTTTTTTGCAGTTTCAAATACACATAGTAAGTATGTTTTGTTTCATCTATTACATGTCATATTGAAAAGTATTTTTCTGTACTTTTTACCACATATCCAAGTGATAGCTCGTCTAGAAACGTTCATTTATTAAGAGATAGTAGGTATTTTAATTTACGATATCCAAATGGATATATTCTGCCTTTTTTGTACCTAGATGTAAGTAAGAAATTTTACATCATGTGTACACCATTTTGATCTTGTACACCTACCTACACCTCAATGTGTGAATGTAACTCAGCACCAGCTGATAACAGCAACCTCTCGCATCTACTTACAAGCTCAGGCTTAGTTAGTGCGAGAAGTTCAAACTTTTGGCCTCTGGTCACCACGATACAACCTTTTTTGCCTACCTATACTAGAGTGTAGTATATTATATTACATTTTATGTTATAATAGTAATAATAATAATAGTATTAAGTATCCATATGTGGGCATACATTAAATAAAATTCATTTCATGTTTGTCACTGCAAACAAAAAGAAAGCCATCTGCACATAGGGTCAAAGCCTCAGTGCAGAGTGCGTTGACCTGCCACTGCTATTATTCTGTGTCGGGAAGGGCTCCTCTCGAAGGATATTCTAGAAAGTTTCGCAATACGGTTTTTTCTCGATTGCTGTTTTTGTGTGTTATCATGTTGTTTCGCGAATATATTATGCAAGCTGACAGGTTGAATGAATGAATGAATGAATGAATGAATGAAAATCCTTTATTGTGCTTTGTGAGTCATTCTGAAGGGTAGTTTAGGGTTTATAATCTCGAAAAAACACTGTTTTGTTTTCATTCAACGTCATAAATACGATAAAATAAATAGGTACTTAAATAAATATTTTTGAGCATTTTACAACGCCATCTAGTCCCAAACTAAGCAGAGCTTGTACTATGGAAACTAGATTGCTGATAGATTACTTATGTAGGCATACATTTTTTTTGTAAATACATACTTATAAATACATAGTACCACCCACACATATTTGCCATGACACTAATATTGTTCTTGGTCGGGATCGAACCCACGACCAGATACAGACTGAGCTGTAACCGCATAACATAATAACCTTGACGGGCATCATGGCTCAGTCGGTAGTAGCTCTGCCTTCCGTGCTGTGGGTCGTGGGTTCGATCCCCACCGAGAACAAACATTTGTGTGTGGCAAACATAGATGTTTGTTCTGTGTCTGGGTGTTACTATGTATCATAAGTATGTATTTCCAAAAAAAAAAAAACTAAGTATTCTATCAGCAGTCTAGTTCCCATAGTACAAGCTTTGCTTAGTTTGGGACTAGAAGGCGTTGTGTTAAATGTCCGTGAATATTTATTATTTATTAACCTAATATAATATTATAATAAAATAACCCACTTCACTTCATTTAGCTTTTGAACATGTTTCCAAACATTTAAAATATGTACATATAAAAAGTGATAACAAATTTTACTGTATTGTACTTTTTTACCAATTCCATGTCTCATTCTTTGATACCTACACAACATGTAAGCTTTTTTGGTAAATATAAAACCTCCGGTATAGAATCAAACACTTAAAATATTCAATCTGTAGAAGGAGAGATAATGAAAAAAAAAATAATGAACCGTGAAACGTAATTCAAGAAGCAACGGCGCGATAGCCTCTGCCCGACCGTAAAAAGAATTAAAAAAAATCCAAACATACATTTCCCTAATCCACGGATTAGGTTCAGCATTTCTGAGAGCCCTCCACTTTCTGGGTTAATGAGTCGTTTGAATGTAACGGTGGTTACACGATACTAGTGGAGGAAGGGGGTTTCGAATACTGAACGTTGTTGGTTCAGAAGGTAGTACCTCTGTTTTTAATCAGGATAACTTGATACGGAACTCTGAACACAAATGATATTTCTTTTCTATTATTTATTTTTATTTACACTATTTACGTCTCAGAGTGACGTCCTCAGTGGAGGTGCTCAGTGAGTCAATGCATTGTTACAGGCAGATATTACCACTTAATACCAGGTGGATCATCTGTTTCTTTCTGAGAAAAAGTTATAAAACGAGTAGATTGCCTACTTTATATAATATTGTAGTATCACTATATTTGCCTGGAATACTTGTTCTTAGTAGCATATAAAAGCTATAGTAAATATATCGTGACGTGAAAGATAAAAGGAAAATACGTATTTTACTGTTCCCTCGGAATTCTTTTTTCTTCTGTCGTTCACATAGTCGTCTCGTCTGACAATTCCGAAAAATTCGCCTAGACTATTGTATTTATTTTTATCACCAATTTCAATAAAAAATATCTTTAGAGTTCAGCGGATGTATACCTAGGCAAGGTATATCGCTCTTATAATATAATCTGTCTAAAGTATTTTCATTCATTCATTCATTCATTCAAGGCACCGACAGTGCTCCTAGTGTTTTTATTTTATTTATTTGGAACAATAAACAGTTATACATTATGTCTATAAGCAAAAGTACAGAGTAAAAACACCGAGTCGTTAATGTTTAACCAACACAATTATCCACAGCTTACAAAAAAGTCGTCGTTGTCGTCGGTGTTTCTAGGCGACGACGGTGACCGCTTACCTACCTGTATGTGTGTCTAGTGCCTTATGCCTGTTTGTCTACTAATTACATGAAAAAAATAATAGCGTTTTTTGTTACGTTTTGTAAGTAAAATACCAAACCTCGTTCAAACTAATTTCGTTCGAGATTTGAAGTCACACAAAGCCATAGCATGTTGCATGCATAGAATTCATGTAACGACGACCTTGGGACATAATTTACACCTACAAAACTGACCTTGTCCCACAAGTACATTAATTACTTAACCCATACTGATTTCTATTTAGATTTGTATATTACAAAACACCAAATCTATTCTTGGCAGTGAATTTTAAACTGACTTAACCTCCGCTGCTTGAATTCAAGAAGCAATAAAACTTATAATATTATGTCTAGGACAAGCGAGACATGAAATTGAAAGAATATCTATTAATTAATTTAATAAAAAAAAGATTCAATATCTATAGACATATTCACATTAATATTTTTAATAACGTCGAATAACGTAATTTTGTTATTCGACATTATTAGGTTAATTTTTTTATTAGAATTTCAGTTGTAAAAATTTTAGTGATGATAATTTAGTTTATTATGAATATAATTTCTAGTCTACTGGCTGTATGTTATACAGTCTAGAGCAAAAATTTTGAGTCATCTATAAAAGAAAGTTCCTTAACCTTTTTCATAAAAACTTATTTAATGACACATTTGAATACACACTGTCAGTTGTTTTACAGTTAGAGTTTGAATGACAAGAACGTAAGACTAGGCGGTATGGTTCTAAACTATAGCCTGCTCAGAGGAGCGAAAAAAAAAATGAATGTCAAGACAACGTCTGCCGTGTCAGCTAGTATATACGTATAAGGTTCCTAGTTCCTTCTATTGTTGAGAACGCCCGCGCCTACGTGTTTCTCACGTCAAAAGAAACACAAAGAAAGTACGCACCTACTTGATTATTTATGAAACACCTGACCTAGAACTTTCTACTTTCCTAAGGGTCTACTATTGTCTAAATTACGTAATTGTGATTACGCGTTGACTCCATTTCACTAATTTGATGACCTCTATTCCGTTGTAATACGAACCATTTAATGGTATATCTTGACCGTTTTATCAACGCTGAACACGTTGTTTTAAAATACTATCTGGAATTAAATAATACAATGGCATTTGTATTTCAAAATATATTTTTCAAGCAAATAATGAAGCGTGGGCGAACTCTGTATCAAATAAATATCACGTGGCCTAGTACATTATAGAAAATTATGTGATACAAGTAAATGTTTTGTCCAAACCTTTGTTCGCCTAGTTTGTTTGAGTAAGCTCGCAATTCTTGGACTTAGCACTAAGCCTTAATGGTCCATAATTTATCAGTTTTACCATTTTCATCTTTTGTTGCTAACCAAAGCCTAATCTTGCGAATCTAATCTATTGTATTTCTAATCGTCTCACCGTTGACCTGTAACCGTTGACCTTTCATTGATAGATAAACTATTAGATGCTAGAAAGCGTAATGATGAAAGTAGTTGGACTAGCGCTTAATTCTAAAAGTTTTGGGTTATTGATGGTAAAGTGGTCAGAGGGGTGATCACAAATCTGACAGCTGCGGTGTTACGTAACTACGTATTCGAATCATATTGCGCGTGAACGACAGCTCAACTGCCAAATGTTGTAGCGTCACCGCGCAGTGTAATTTCGCATACGCTAGCGTTACGATACGCTTACTATTGTCACATTTATTCGTGATCGAGACACCACTGTAAAATGATAAACGAAAGATACTTTGTAATTTGTGAGACATTCATGCCATCGACAACTCGAATGTCTGCTACCCCTGCTACCGTAGCGTAATATAAAATTTCAAAACGAACTTTCGTGTATTGCTTGTAGAGCAAACGAAAGATGAGAAAATTATTGAGAAGAGTATAAGACTAGACTCAGTTACCATGAACTGACGGCTGGTTAGTTTGCATCATTTTTGATATATATATTTTTTAATGTATCCAACACAAACCTCTTATAAATCACGTCGTATCAGTTTGTAACATGTACCTAAAACCTTGAGAACTATAAAGCGACCCTTCGAAATTCTTCAACCCCGCAAACTTCTTTATGAAAATCCTCATTGTTAATTAATATTGGCGTCTAACTATTCGTTCCGCAGAAGCCGGTGAACGGGGAAGTATAACAATACAAGTTTGACTCTTTGGGATGACTTTCAGAGATGAGTTCCTAATTTCGTAAATACTCGTAGCTTCTTGTTTATATAACTACGGTTTCTTTGCATTCAAGTTTGCGTGCGTTCGAAAACGCTGGAATATTTGGGATTTCGTGGAATTGTCGGCATCATTCGGAATGTCATTTTCATTGAGTATTGATGTTGAGATAACTTTGTTATAGTTTAACTGGGAAACAAGCTGTTGAATATAAAGATGTGCTTGAATAAACATTTGGGTGTAATCAAATTTTGATAAAGTCTTAAAAGTGACAGCTAAGCTTTTATCTTTGGCAATAATCTTTTTCATAATAAAAATGTGTTGAATTTATTTTGTATCTTCTATGATAATACACGAAGATATAAAATTCAAAAATTGAGCCATAGAGGGCGTTAGGTTTCATTTCACTTGGAATAAAACTATTTATTAAAATAACAAGGCACAAGTAGGTATCTACATAAAATTCTTGCTAAACTCTACATTTTATAAGTTTGTAAAATTCAAAGCCTATCTGATTATATCGTACTTTCTCATGTGTGGTTATAGCTATTTCGGCCATAAGCTGTTTTCCGGTCCGTTAACCAATTAGGTCTCAAATAAAAGGCCGAATTTACGCCTTAAGTCCTTAAGCCCACGCTTACCTTAAGTTAAAGGTCATTCCCATGACTCAAAGTCAGTTGGGACGTTATTTAAATTGCGTATTTATTTAACAAAAGTGTATTTAAGTTAGTAACGTTTATTTTTGTCATTGAGATGGTGAAACTATTGAAATATCTGCCTCCATATCGCAAGCTCCGAACTGCTTCGCTGCCCAGCATAATGTCAAGCGATGTCGCTACAGATTACGAAAATAAGAAGATTTTGACACGCTAATTTCACTATTTAGTCACAGAATACCTATAATTTAGTATGAAAATAGAGCAGAAAACCAGCCAGGCTTAAATCTGGCAGGTTTTTATGAGACAACGATTGCCCCCTGATAATAATACTGTAGTTACTATTTAATTGTAATGTTTATTGGATTCGAACCCTAGACCAAGACCTAAAAATATATTTAGTATGAGCTTTCTGAATCACTATTGCCACTCCATTTCAATCAAGTGCCAATCCTATTAAAATGTACAATCAGCAACAAAAAGTATATCCATTTCAGTATTTCAAAGATCTTTTTGTTGGCTGCGCAAAAAAACATTTGAATATTGTTGTCGCTGTCTGTACATTGAAAGATTAGATGGAGGTAATCGAGCGATCCATCTTGCAGTGACAGTCGCCAGTGTAATTGCCAAACTTTTATCGATAGCACGAGAAAGATTGACAACGAGTTCTGTCGATTTTTTTCATGGATGAGGTGAGGTCGTGACTCAGCTTGTCACGTGACCAAAATATCTATAAAATAGTAGAACTACTATAATAGCCTCTGGCGCAGCAGGAAAGCAGTCGGTTAGGACGCTAAGATTATCGGGGTACAAATATCTTGTTTTGGGGTATAAATTGCGTTTTATGTAGTACTCTTTAGTTTCTGGTACAAGAAGTTTTAAAGTCAAGCTTTAGTAATATACTAAAGTGAATAATAATGTACATAGACGTTTGATTTTATAACTTCAAATCGGGTAAGAGAATAGTTAAAAACATTTACCCTTGTGTTCGTTACCCTCATCAAAACAGTAAGTCAGTGGCATCGTAAAGTTCAATCGTAAAACCCAAATAATTCGTTTACAAAACTTGGGCAGTAAATCTCGGTATTTTTGTGGTAATAGCTCTTTTTGATTTTAGCGGTAACTTATAGTTTGTATCGTAAAAAATGGCACTTTTGTATTGGATTTGTAAAAAGTTTTGTATCTATTCAAAACCAAGCAATACAATAATAGATTTATTTACAGAAAAAAGTTGGTAACATTTTTGCAAAAAATAAGTTTAGATTTTTTTATGCCAGTGCGATGAAAGATATACCATCTTTTAAATATAAAAACCGGGCATCGGAGACAGTCGCCTTATACTTGTAGCACACGAAGAAACACTAGTGTCGCCTCTTATTTGAAAGCTAAAAACAAAGCAATTCTTTGTTAAGGGCACAGATTCTCTCACCATCACACAACACATTGAACTAGATATTCAAAAACAATGGTAGCGGACATGAAATTCCATTCCCGGCGCTTCCACAGAGCTGTGTTTACTGGCTCGATGTCAAAAGTTCCTGTTTTCAAGCATGCGTAATTGGTGTTATTTATTTCCCTTTTAGCTATGTTTTCTGAAGCGGTCAGTGAACGCCATGCCCGTATTAGGTACGAGGTATACTACAGAACTTTTAATCAGGACCAATCTTTGGTGTAATAGTTTTGCATATAATTTGAACTTTAAACATAGAGGTCAGCCAGTTTGAGGTTGAAGTCATTAATGATATTTAGAAAAGTAATTAGTAAAATAAGTCATATTCATACGTGCTCTGTAAAAAAACTAAATGGGTATTTGTCTGTTTTTATGTACTTACAATATTTACAAAATACCAATTAAACAGTTGAGCTATCTACAAATCGTTGCATACGATTTATAGATGTGCTTAAGTAACAAAATCAAAATGTGCGTGATAACATTAGGCCAAATCAATTGAAAAATCTTGGTTTAGTACCTAAAATGTGAATCTATTGAGTATATATTTTTGTTTCAGGTATGTATCTTTATTCTTACAAAAAACTGAAGTTCATCATGGTATGTATCATTGTTAAGCAATCCGAAAATTCCTCCAAAAATAGAAATTAATGAAAATTAATAATGCAACGCGGCGATTGAAAAAAAGTCGCATAAATAAGGACCCAAAAACCTTACAGAGTGAAATAAATATGCTGCATTTTTGAGTGAGATGAATATTTGATGTATCATTTCGCAGTCCCGACGAATTCATCTCCACTTGAAAGATTTATATCGGATGAAATCTCGAGTTTACGGTACACTTAAGCACAGCTGAGATTAATGCGGCTAGTGAAGTCTTAAAAAAGTGCGTGGGCTTGTAAAGGTAAATAGAATAAAGCCAGTCGCCTAAGTAATAAAGGCAATCTCTTATTTCTTGGTATACAATTATGGCAATGATATTATAACCGTTTGATTTTTAATCTAGTGGTACCCACCTCCCGATAAAAGTATCTAAGCCGTAGTATCGGTACTGAAGTTTCTTTCCAAATTCAAAATTGAAAAACAATAAGGTCATTGCTTTTGACCTGTGACATTACGGCTTTTTTCCTTCTCGATGTGAACTCCGTTTTGACAGCATTTTGTTTTTAGGTGAGAAAAAAAAAGCCGGAGAGCATGGACCTACATGCTCTCCGGCATTGAATGTACCAGCTGCACTAGTATGAACTGTGTTCCCTAGATATATTTGAATAAAATGTAGAAATACGTTGCAATTTACCGTCGAGTGCATACTGCGGTGCCCACTCCGCGTCCAATGAATCGACACGCGCCGATACCGACAGCCATTGCACTATTTTACGTTTCTATTTTATTTTGTTTGTGTTTGCCGAAATATTTATGGTTTTTCATTCTTTCGCGCCAATCCAGTTATTCTGACATAAAAGTTTTGATGTATTACGTTTTTTTCTGGGAAACTTACTTTTGTAAAATGCAAAAAAAACTTTGCTTAAGAATTCAATATATGTATATTTTTTTATGAACACAGTTTCTGAGAGTATACTCGTAAATAAATCTGAAATCAATATAATTATATGAGTGTTACTCATTCTAAATAATATTTGCAATTATATACCCACCGCTTTTATATATTCTTTTATAGAGAAAGTAATTATACAATGGCCAAATTCTCTGCAATCACGTTCAACATTAGCATTTTTATATTTTACACAAATTTCAGAGTGGGCATCTACTTTGAAATTCAATGTGCATTCAGGAGAAGAAATTGAGGTGCGGATTTTTAAAGTACTTTTTCCGTTTGGGAAAAGTAGACTTTAACTTCGAAGTATCAAAGTTTAAAACAAATGTTAACGTTTTGAGTTTAAATTCCAGTTTTCATAACTAGTGCGGAAACATTTACGTTTGTTTTTAGATTTTTTGAAGGCCGTTCGAGACATCAAATCTTTGACGTAGTTGGATATAAATATTTCAACGACTCAAAAAAAATTATATAACATTCAAAAATAATACTCGTATCTAAACATATTTTTTGTAAGAATCGTTTTATTTTTTAAATGCCTAGTTGTGTATAGTTTTTCCATTTTCATAACTTGCAACATACACTAACAATTAAAAAAAACGCAGTACGCACTTCATGTGCACTACAAAACTCACAGTTAAATATTTCAGCAAAGCCGTCTGGTTCGTTTCTCTCTGTTAGATTGCTTGCAATAATAACAAACAAGGTACAGGGTGTAAAAAAATATTGGCTTTGAAGCGATGAAAGCCTTGTAGCAACTGAGCCGCAGTTGGTACAAGGCTTTTATCGCTTGAGGTTGTCGCGTCACTTAAAACCAACATTTATTTGTGCGTACATGCTGTAAAAATATTTTCTTTCTCTCTCTCTTTCTCTCCTTGAGATCTGAATCTGAAGATTCCAAATTATTTACGAAAACTTCTACTCAAATCTATGCTGGAATATGACCCAGTTTGTTCGTTTGGTACCCTGTATACAAAAGCTGGCTTGTACCCTATAGAATGTTTTGTACTGTTTCTGATATGTTTACTAGCTTCCTATAACACTTGCATGTGTATTGTGTAGAACGTCTACCGCACACCAGAGTGCCACTTGTGGAATAATTGGATTGTGTGGAATTTTAATTACGAAATAATAAATTTCTGTTTCGAGTTTGTTTGAGTGTTTTGTCTTGTTTCGTTAGCAAAATGACTGATGAAAAAAACATTCACCTACGTACTTAATACTTTTTTCCTATAAAACTATTGATAAATTTCAGAGAATTTACTCAGCCAAGACCAAAATTACTAAAGCTCTGAGTGAAATACTCTGCTTTTCACCATTTCTACGAGGACAATAAAAATAAGTGGAGTGGTCGGGCGGGTGGCGGTTACCTTTTCTGAAGGGCACAAGATGCTGAGTAGATATATTCCTAGAAGCTAGTGCAGTATTATGTAATCTGTGCTAGAAGGTACTCGTAGACAACTCAGAATACATAATCTTTTTATCTCCTTTCAGTTTGCTAAATATCACTTGATGTATTGAAATGGTTCAAATGTAATTGTCATGCAATAAAAAATATTTTGTTGCCCACAGTTGCACCTATATAAAATAAGTACCTTATATTCGTCTCTGGAGTGCAAGCTATTGTTGAGTCTTTTATCAAAAATACCAAAAAAGATATCTGGTGGTGACGCCCGTGACATGAGCTTATTTAATTTTACTACAAACTTCGAACCGTTTTTTTTTAAATATTGATATTGTTGATGGACTGTTGATAAACGGGGGTTCTCTCAAAGTATGCAATGTAAGTCGGTGGATGTAAAGGGCTCACAGGTTGATAGTAATTAAACTATTTTAAACTTTGCCCAAACTGTCCAACTCAGAACAAATGCCTAAATATTGAAATAGACGCTTGAAAAAGTTTCCTAGATCATTTTGAAATATGCAGTGAGGAGAACATGGTAGGATAGGTGTCCTCCTACGAAAAGGGAAGATCTTCCACGCCGAGCGACCTTTGGCTCGGGGTCCGAGGACCGATGGGTGGTATTCGGTAGTATTACTTATGTTCAAACTCCGTGATAACTTCGTTTGCGCGATCTAGGATTTTTCTCATGTTAGTTCTTATGTAGCGAGATAGATGGCGCTACATCACTCCCTTTCCAGACCGGAGGTCGATCCGTTGTTGGTAGCAGCGTCGATGAAAGCCAAGTTGTGCCAGCGTTGCTCATTGTCTACGGTGAGTCGAGACGTGGTGAGCAGATGCGATGCGAAGCGTTCATTGTCTACGGTGAGTCGAGACGAAGCGGTGCGGTGGCGTTGCTGTTGGCGTGAATCTGGCGGGTCTGCGGTGAGTCGAGACGGGTGCTGGGATTCATGTGCTGGATGTAGCCACGATGAGGAGATGTCGCGATAGCCTGCAGGTCCAGGAAGCTGACTGTTGCGGCTGCGATGGAACTGCGGAGGCTGCTGGCTGATGATTGCTGCTGCTGCTGCATGGCTGATAGAAGCTGGGAGGATGAGAGAAAGTAGATAGATGATGATCCGGCTAGATCGGCTTGATGGTTGAAGAAGGTTGTGCGTGTTCAGGAAACTCCAGTCGTCAGGCTTCGGCAGCTGTTCCGTAGTGGTTGACGGCTGGATCACGTCGACTGGTCACCAATGAGGAGAACATGGTAGGATAGGTGTCCTCCTACGAAAAGGGAAGATCTTCCACGCCGAGCGACCTTTGGCTCGGGGTCCGAGGACCGATGGGTGGTATTCGGTAGTATTACTTATGTTCAAACTCCGTGATAACTTCGTTTGCGCGATCTAGGATTTTTCTCATGTTAGTTCTTATGTAGCGAGATAGATGGCGCTACATGCAGCATTGCAACAAAAGTTACCGGTAAGAATTTAAAACACTAATCGTTTTGGAAACTCATAATATATCACCGCATAGTTTTTATAATATTCAATTTTTTATAGACAACACGGAAGTTTTATTCTCGACTGTATTATTGACCAAACAAACTCAAGCTAAGATGATTTCCGGATCGAAAATATAATTTTATTTGGGCGTAATTGGGATTCTGTCGCAGAAGGACTTAGCGGGAAGCTTCTAAAATCATTCTTAATGGAATTATAAGCGGTTTTCTCGAGGTAGGTAGGTATCTAATTTATTTCGGCAAGATAACTGGTTGTTCTCGAAATTAAACGAAAATATTGAAAAGAGGGACGCTGGGCTCAAGAAATGGTATATTTTGTATTTATTTTCATGTTTCTGACCTATTTATTTACTTTAGTTATTAAGTAAGGAGGCAATACTATCACTTGTAGCTTTACCTTTAGATAACTGCAAAAGATAGACAATAAACATAAAAATACATAGGCGCTCTACATATATCGATTAAAAAAAGAATAAAAGTAAAACATCAAACAAAAATAAGGTCGATTTTATTCAAAAGGAACGCTTATACATAGGTATGGAGTAGTAATTACCATATATTGAAAAAACCTGGAATTTACGAGAAATAAGGACAACATAATAAAACAACTCAAGATTCTGTGAGTTTGTTATCAGTTCTTCTAGACTTGTTCGGGTGGAACTAGCAGATTCACTTACTTTTCAGGACTACAAAGTGATCCCCATTTATTTTACTGAATAAAACTTTTATCTTTGCCTTTGACTAGGTTCCAGACAGTTGCCTAGACTAAAACGAACTAGCTAGACTCTATACAAATTGAATTCGACCCAGAATAGGTGCGATGTTTTCCTCACTTTATCGTATCTGACACTTTGAAAGTTATTTTGTCTTTCATACGTGTTTTCCTTTTATTGATATTGAGTTTGATATTATTTTGTACTGAATGTGTTTTATATATTTTTTTTATAATAATATCTCTCTAAAAATTTCATTCTGTTTTACAGTATCCAAATTATGAATGTGAAACGTGCATTTTGGTTTTTTGTAACTAATAGTTGAACCGATTTCGATGCATATTGTAGTAGGTAAGTATACAATAAAATAGTGTACATGTGAACTGAAATAACATATCGTCGCGTTTCGGTATAATGAGCATAAATCAATTTAACGTACTTTTGGCAATAGCTGAGAAAAGAAACAAAAAGAAATCCTCAATAGTTTCTTGGTTTTTTAACTTTTATCAGAGCACCACGAGAGTAAAACCGTAGACAGAAGCCACTATAGCTAATAATCTCATAATGGGTTGCGTAAATATTTCCATCGTATTTATGAACGTTTTCTAATATTACCTAACGGATCATTAAAATGAGTTTGGTTGAGCTAAAAGCCCAAACATTATTTATTCTATTACTAATTTAATTGTACACACAGTAATGATCTATCAACATTGCTAAATAAATATAGGTCAAATATGAAAGTGTGCAAATAATTGAATGAATATCTAGCTTATATAAACATGGTCCTTGTTTATAATCCATTGTATTTTTATATTAATTTTAATCTGAGAAAACGTCTGAGAGCAACAAGCGACCCAAAAGAGCGTAAAAGTAAGAAAGACAATCGTAAGCAAATTGCATAAGTAAAATGAAAATACTCCGCCAAAGTTTTCTATGTGCGCAATACAACTCGTCTGTGAGAGTATAAAACACCACATACTCAAAGGTAGGTAGTAAAACACGTTTGTAATCATCACATCTCATTGTTAATGCTTCTGCATTATGCCTCGCAAATTACAAAGTGCGCAAGTAAGCTTAAAAGCATACAGAGATTGTTATGATTCAAAGGAACGCTGGGTCTGCGGCGTTGAGACAGGTATCGATTTTCCGCAGTCGGGGAGGGGAGCTCAGCTGAGAGCTGCCCCCCTCCCGCTTCCCCACTCTGGAGGGGGGTACCCCTGTAAACATAAACACGAGCCCAGTCTCCAGTCTCCACAGGATCGACATCCGTCGAGGTAAAATAACGACACTGAATATTTATGAAGACCCGTATCAGGGATTAAGATTCGACTTTTCTAGGTCATCAATTCGCAACGATGAACCGCGGACGATACCAACATTATTTGAATGAAATTTTTCAGAATATAAATTGATGTTTAGTGGCAGTTATTGGGTTTAGCGACAGGAAAACTTCGATGATGAAGCGAGCGTTAATGGAAATAAACCCTTAGCAAACATTATTATTATATTGTATTTTTATTGAAATAGATTCTTCTTAACCTTCCGAATGTAATATGCAACCTTTTGAGTGTTGAAATGTAAGAGTTTAGTAAAAAATATACGTTT
Source organism: Eulithis testata (assembly GCA_947507515.1). NCBI lineage: Eukaryota > Metazoa > Arthropoda > Insecta > Lepidoptera > Geometridae > Eulithis > Eulithis testata. The sequence continues at coordinate 7,315,600 of OX382203.1, read as the reverse complement.
TTGATAAAAGTAGGCATACTAGGTACACGTGCCTTTTAATTTCACCCAAGGTTTTAGTAAAAAGCGCAATAATTCAAGTGGCAGGTTTTACAAAATAATTTCTAGTTCCTACGCTTTGACTTTTCAAACCGGTTGTAAGCGTGCTGCAGTGGCCTCCCATAAATTATATCAGGCGAGGCATGACTATGATCCATAGCGGATGTGGTTGAAATCTCTGCCATTTGAAAATAGAATGGTTCATTCAAACGACGCACTGCAATCATATCTTACAACATTGCATTGAGTTGAGATTTTTTTTATTTGAATATTTAAATCTAAATGTAAAATCTAATTATTTTGTCTTCAAAAAGCGATGAAAATGTAAAAGAGCGCTAAAAGCAAGCAAGCTCGTATGAGCTAGTGGACAACTCTGGTGACGGAGTTTTTAGACCGCCTTAAGGCCTCCGTCGTGGCTTAACGACTGCTAGAGCCGGGACCGACAGTTTAACGTGCCCTCCGAAGCACGGAAGCGCTCAGATGTAAATGCCACTAACGGTCACCCATCCAAATAGTGACCGCACAGAACGTTGCTTAACTTAGATTATCGGTTAAGATTGGCTAAGTAAGCTACGCCACGAGCGCTTCAAAAGAGAAAAAAAGAGCGTTGAGATAATGTCAGTCTGTCTAGGGGTATAAAATTATATTATGTTCCCTAGACCAACTTAGCGTTATCTATCTGAACAGAACAGCGTACTATAAGCTTACTAAAGATTTATTTTGAACATGTTTTTCTTCGTTTTTAGAGATTTACGTCGCTGAAGAAGAAAATAATATGTCCATTGGCACCTAACGCGTCCAAATCGTTGCAGCGTGATACCGCAGCGAACTGTGTGGTGTGACCTGACTTTAGGTCTGTAGAGTGCCGATTTGGCTTCACGAAGAATCACAGACAGTCTGCAGTATGAAGCTGCTATGATTTCTGGGAGCGTTCCAACGATAGTTTTTCACAAATAGTTTACCTATACTGTGCTCTACGTTCAGACTTTCATTAGCGGTTTCGAAGTAAGGATTTCTTACTGTCTTTTCAAATGTTTAGAATAAACTAAATTTTTCGATTTCATCGAAATGCAAATAATATTTTTTTACGAAAAAGTTTCAATAACGGAAATAAGCGCAATTTAAGGATTTTAAACAAGGATTGCTTTTACCTTTATTTTATACTAAAGTTAATTTTGTTTTAACACCACAAAAAGGCTGTTCTGAAAGTTAAACTACAGTGGGCTTTGGAATCGTGGCGTATCTCTACAAATTTAATACGTAATATTTCACGCAAAGTGCCGCGCGCTGCGTGTAAAAAACACAGCGGAGTCGAGTTCAAATAATTTATATATTTTAAAGCACTAGTGCTAAAGCGGTAGAGCTAATCCTATGGAGCGTGGGTTTGAATCCGGTGGTCCAGGGCTTTTTAAATAATTATTTTTTCGCAAATTTTAGGTACTAATATAGAAAGTGTTTCAGCAGTTGGTATTCGTAATACATGAAATACTAACTGCAAAAAGATAATTTAAGGACGATTTTCTGACTAACCTTTAAAAAAATCAAGAGAGCTGAAGGAATGTCAACCAAAGAGCTAACCCTATTTAAGTTTTAATTTTGCACAAAAGAGCTTGATGCTGCGTAAAAACGGTTGAGACTAATTTAAATAATTATAATCCTAATTTGTCAAGTTCGTGCTGGAATTTGAAAAAATATCAAGTTTAGTACACACGCCTGTCTTTGCAGGCTTCACATCACAGTATCGGCTGCTTTGAAATTTCTTTTCTTCTAATTTCATAGATGAAAGATGATGCGGTAAGACGGAAAAAGCTAGATAACGAAGATGCAAAGTGAAGAAAAAGAATATGTTACACAGTAGGTTTCAAGCAGGAAGAATAATGATGTTGAATTAACTTTGTAATACCATTTTGAATCAGTTTGGTTTGACAAAGAGTCCACTCAATTTTAGGTTGATGAGCAAAATTAATTCCGACCGCATTTGGGCAGTATATTTTGGTATGAAAGGAAATAGTGGCGCTGCGGTAAGTTTGTTACAATTAATTAGTTTGTTGTTTATTTAAAGTACGATTTCCATTGGTTAGTTATTTAAATTAACACTATCCTTGTCAAGATAATAAAACAACGATGCAAGAGAATAAAACAACGATACAAGAGAATAAAACAACGATCGAATTTCTATCTGCTTGTTAATGTAAAAGCGAAAACACGGTGCAACAGTTCCAAGCTTACATCGATTGCGTAAACACTCGTTGCCTCGGGTACCTATCAGAATACCCTTGTAGCAAAACAACATTAGCATCGATTCCCTTATTGGATTTTTCTAAACTAACTTAATTTGACAGTTTTAAAGTTATAGCCGTCTTTGTCGTTTCAGTTTATGAGAAAAGGACGGCATCATCATAGTGCTGTCAAATTAGGTTAGTTTAGAAAAATGCAACGATAGAATCGATACCATTATTAACAAAACGCCAAGATCTCAAGGTTCAAGAGACACAACGATCGAATTTAAATCATAACACTATTGGTGCTAAGATAGTAAAACAACGATACAAGGGAATAAAACAACGGTTCAAATGAATAAAACGACAAGAGAATTTAAATCTGATTCTCAATGCAAAAGACAAAACTAACTAACTAAAGTATTAATAAATAATAATAAATATTCACGGACACTTAACACAACGCCTTCTAGTCCCAAATTTAGCAAAGCTTGTACGATGGAAACTAGACGGCTGATAGAATACATACATACATTTTTTTTTGTAAATACATACTTATAATAAATAGAAACACCCAGACACAGAACAAACATCTATGTTTACAACACACAAATGTTTGTTCTCGGTGGGGATCGAACCCACGACCCACAGCACGGAAGGCAGAGCTACTACCAACTGAGCCATGGCGCCTGTCGATGTATTCCAAGCTCACATTAGTTTATTAATAGCAGGTATAATATAAATCAGTCTGCATATAAGGCAATCAACTCTGTCAGTATTCCAATCCGAAATTAATATGGCTCCAAGCCATTGAGGGATTATGGTCGAACTACACACTAGTGCATGATTTATCCTTCATATCGGAAGTTAGAATTAATTAATAAATAATAATAAATATTCTAAGAAAACTCTTTTAGGGTTAAAGCTCGCCTTTGTACATGCCCGCTTTTTCTGTTTTTATTATCTATTAAGTTTACAAAAACTTGATTTAATTGAAAGTTTATTCGTTTTACTTTAAAAGTGATAATATAAAATAAACGTAAATTATTTTTATTGACATAATCCCCACCAGCCAGGATAGTTGAGAAAACGCCAACATTTTTTGGATGATTGTCATAATCTCCACTGGTGGGGACAACTTAGTGGGGATTATGACAATAAACCAGTTTATTGTGTACAATATAGAATTAAGAATTGTTCATGGAAATTTCACGCAAATCCTTCTAGCTCCATTATTACAAAATGTTTTGGTTTTGCACAATGCTGAAACATGGCCTGATATATTATTATGTAACCGTTATTCATCATTGTTAGTAGGTATTAGAATCACTATAATTGATAATGTGATCAGCCATCTAAAAGACTAACCTATTAAGCAAAGCCAGGGGGCCGATTCTCACAAAATAGACATTATCTCTATGACGACATAATGTCACTTGGTAAAAAGTCTATCAAAAATGTCGCTAAAATGGAAATGACCTATTCTCGCGCCTATTCGACATTCTACTATAGACATTTGAAAATCTCTATTAAAAAGGTAAAGTTTATTACTCTGTGGGTGGAACGCAATTAAAAACTATTAAAAACTGACATATTGTGTGACAGTTTGAGAAGTGATTGACAGTAATGTGGCTGATTTTGTTTGTTTGTTTACTTTATATTTTCGATTGACTTTCGAAAGATTTGCTGAGACGGAAGTTTTTTTGAAATATTTGATCCGTTTCTAGGAAAGGATCCACTCGCCACGAAGCTCGTCGTCGTGATGAGCTAGCGGCAATGATAGCTTCTTCCAACACGTCGCTAACATACGCTTGAATGAATTCATCCATTTTCTGTTCTAACAAAACACAAAACCACAGACTGCAATAAAAATAAACAAAATGTCTGTCAAAGAACGTAATGTCGATTGATGTTTACCGGTCGACTTGCAAACGACAATGTCGTGTATAAAAGTATAGACAAATGTCTAGTTTAGAAATGCGAGAATACCGGTTTCAGTTTTCTCACGACAAAAATGTCATTTTTAGAGATAATGTCGAATTAGACTTTATGTCTATCAGGCGAGAATTGCCTCCCAGCATAGCAATATCTGGTAAAAAGTAAATTTTACAAAAATTTAAAAACTATGAACATGTTCTCATATCCTCTTAACTTTGCTGATCATCATCAGATCTTCGAGTATGGACAATACATCATAAGAATACATTGGGATGAACTAAACGTTTCAAGCTACAATAATGCCTGAAATAATACTTCTGGTCTATAGTTTACATATATTTATAAACCGCCGAAAAAATCTAGTTTTTTTACACTTAATTCTAGTTTGCATACGCAATGCGGTTTTCATTGTCAGTGTTGTTATCAAAATAATGCGGTTTGCGTCTAAATATTGTTTTCAAAATGCACTAATCGGTTCAGTGTGCGGCGTCATCATAGGATAGTCACGCCAACTGTTATTGAATTGTACGCTGTTGGGATATGGTTCAATATTGTTTATCTCCATATTGATAATAGCTGTTACTAGTTTGTACTAGTTACACGATCCTTAGTTTTTAAGTTATTTAAGCTGTGTTGATGCAAATTCTTATTTTGGTGCAAGTTGGATATAAAACACATAAGACATAGGCTACGGTAACCGCTTCCCATCAGGCGGGCCGTACGCTTGTTTGCCTACTTAGTAGTATAAAAAAAAACAGAGTCTAGGGAAATTGTTAAAAAATAAATGTCAAATAGGAATAACACAAGCAATTTGTATAATAAGTTCGTCCTCCACTAGGAGCAAATATTAGTAGATCCTACAAACGAGGCCTTTGTAGACTCCAAGTTGCGGTTCTATGAGCAATTTTAGGTCGTATTTGTGTCACTAACCGCTGTAATATTAGGTATTCTGTACCCTTTGTACGTTTATAAGGTATGGTTTGCTTTTAAGACGAAGGCCTTTCATACTCAAAAAAGGAACAATTAAGCAGACGTCTCTACCACGGAGCACATAACACAAGTACTAATTTAAGGTGAGTCTAGCTATGGGGCCCACTGGCTGGCCCACTGCCCACCAGTAGGCAGCCAGTGGGCCCCAGAGAGATAGTATCGGTAGTATTCAACGTACATAAACGCCTATTTTGTAATAGGCGTTCTTGAGACAAAAGTGGGGTTGGACGGATTCGGCACTCTGTGAATGCGGTGAGGAAGACCAAACTATGGAACACATCTTTCAGCGTTGTCCCATCCACTCTTACCCAGGTCCATGGAGTGACCTAATGGACCTACCGTCTGATGCAATAACCTGGCTTAAGTCCCTGAACATTGATTTGTAGTAAAGTTGTTATGTTATTTTTTAGATGTTATGTTATAGCTACCTTGCTATTAAGTACTTAATTTAAGATTTGTTTAATTTTTTTTAAAAGAATATTTTTATGTTTGCGCCTATTGATTGTCATACGATTAAATAAATAAATAAATAACGTACATTAAGGCGGATTTTGCATTGATAGATTACAAATTTACTTACAAAAAGCGTTAGAACCTAGGTCGTAGTTTCGTACCTGTTCTAGGCTTTTTCTAGTTTTCGAGGAACTGCTTCCTAGGACCACTTAGTTTATAAGACGATAGTATATGGTTTAGGACCAATGTAGGACTTTCGCAATCATGTTATTAATATTTGTAAAATAATAAGCTACCTAGGTGCCTTTTTGAATCATTTTCTATTCTATTTACTGTTAGCACTTAGCCTTAACTCAAATTTAAATAGCTTTAATAAATCATATTAACCACTGTCTAAAACCCTTTGAAAATCTTTAAAATGTTTTATGAGAACATACATGCCCATATTTTGTGGTACTAAATGTGGTTGATATTATCTAAAGTCTAGATTTTATCTAGACACATAAAATTTGATATAGTAGAGTGAGTTTCAATCTACATTTAAGGGGCATGCTACATAATAACTCACAAGTTGATTTCGCTTAGATAAAGGTGTTTTTTGGGCAATAAGTAAAATAATATTCTCAAGAGAGTACTTTACAACGTGTTTTTCAGCGATATTTTATCAGCGTTTACTTATGGCTAAGTGCCTAATGCCTCAGCCACACATATCGTCAGCTGTGTCTGTGTTTGGGATCTAGTGAGTTACACGTATATCATTGTTTCAGAATGCGAGCCGTATTCTGAAACAATGCCTGAATCAAGACTTTTTTTAACAGATAAATTAAATAAATAAATATTCTTGAACATTTCATTTTTTTTAAAGTATCGATGTTTTGGCATGCCTTGCCTACGTTGAGTGACGCTTGAGTCATAGTTTTTTTTTAGTTACATAATTAAAGTTCGTTTGCTGAAACAATACTCAAGTGTCACTAGTGGGATGTTTATACCTTCGTTTATCAATGAAAATCTGCTAAAAGGATCGACAAAAAATAAGAGGAGTGATCAAAAACCCGTTGCAGACCAAAATCTAAACTAACTTAATTTAGCTTAGCTCACATATCTGACGCTGTTTTTCTAGGTCACATAGCTTTTTATAGTTAGCAGTCTTCGCATAATGTATGAAAAACTGCGTCAGCTTTGGTCGGGAACCAGCATAAGGCCACGAGTCGACCATACAGTTTATAGGACTAGTATAGCTCTTTTTAAAAACACAATTACATTTTGATGCTTTTGTAAAGTAGTTATTCTCTTGATCTTTTCTTCGATTTGGTTCTTCCATATCTTGCGGTCCCGTGCGACACGGATTGCCTTGTGGAGTTGGGTGTCGAGTTTGAAATTAATGTAGCTGCGGCTTTAGCGAGAATGCTCGTTCCACAGCTCCAGAGTATAATAAAACGCGTTTTATTGTTTATACCATTAGGGCGTAATGATTCTTTCAATTGTACCTTGAGCTCCACTTTCTAAAGTTCACTGTTACAGCCCGTAACACTGTTCAATCTCCACTATAAAAAATGTTAGATCATCTAACGTTTTAAAACTCAAACTTGCAAAACATATTTAAGATAAGATAACGTTTATTCAGCCACCACAATTTACGAAACATATTCCTAGAACTCAATTTAGAGTTGTTTGAATGCGTTGGATGTGTGCAGATTATTGGATACAGACGTAACAGAGTAAGTACTCTGTTACGAACGACAACTATACTATAATGTTAACCCTGTTCTCAAGTACTGACTATATTTTGTCTTTTTTGAGAATACATTTCTTTAATCCTTCAGTGTTTGCTCATCTTCCTGTCTTCTATTACCTAAGCTTGCAAGAGTCAGAGAAGCTTTTAACATATAATATTCTATAGTAAAAAAAGTGTAGTGGTGTAAATACGATTTCAACAGTGTGGGCTATAATATAGTGGTGTTATAAAGAGAACTTAAAAGCTTGTGATAATATAAAAGTTACTGACATTAACCTTTCTATTGTTAGTCCTGGGGAGTGTTGGTACTGAACTCTCTTGGGCGTTTCATTTATACAATCAAGTTATTACAAAGTTTCATTCTAAAGAACCGAATAATTCCTATATTACAGTGATATGACTTTAAAACCAAAAAAACTAAATATAACCCACAAATTTATAGATTTCCTTTATTGTAGTAGTAGAGCTCTTTGTGAGAGCTCGTCCGGGGAAGTACTACCACCGTATCTATTTCTGCCGCCAAGCAGCAATGCTCGCATTGCTGTGTTCCAGTTTGGTAAGGGTAAGGGCGCCGGTGTAATTACAGGCACATGAGACTTCAAGATTTTTACGTCTCAGAGTGATGGACGCAGTGCATTGTCTTACAGGGCACGTCCTCATTGGACTTGCTCTGTAAGGTAATGCATTGTTATAGGCAGAAGTTACCACTTAACATCAGGTGAGCGTAAGCTTCCATTACTTTTATCATAAAAAAAAATTGTGAAAATCATACAACTGAAGGTTTCTGCGAGGTGACAAAGCGGTATCTTATGTGGCCGCTCTTGTATAGTGAGCTAGCAGTAAATACATCGGCAATTTATCGTACTCTAACTAACTATAGTCTCGATTATGAATCTTTTGTTATGCATGGTTATGGTTCTATATTGGGCATGTTATGAGTTCTCAAGTCACTCTTCAGTATACTTTTTTTGCAATAAAATCTGGGATCGTGAGAGTGCCAACATAATAATAAAATTACCACCTCGAGTAAATGTGGTTTAGTTTGTGATCCATAGCTTCTTTGTAATTCGAGAATTTACTTTATTCGTTGGTGACGCCAAAATGGTGATATATTTTCTCGAAAAAGTTACGGAGGCTACGTTAAAACAATACGTTTTAAATTTGAGGTTTTTATAAAAAATAATTACATGAAATTCAGTGAATGATTATCTTTCTAAATATACGGCAGCGCTCATGTTTTAAAAATAATTCCAACAAAAATAACTATGCTAAATAGACGAACAAAATCAGATTTTACAAAATAATCATTTTTTAACCGAAACTTTCACAATTTTGCATTTTTATTTCACAACGAATTTTTCAAAGATATAAAAAATTTAATATTTATCAGCTATTCTACATTTTTTAACAATAGCAATTCAAATCCGATTTCTTATTTCAGCAGTACAGCTACAATAAAATACGATTTACGGCAAAATGATCCGAATCAGTTGGTTTCGAGCCTCGTTAGATATTTACGACAGGACCAATACTTACCTATATTTATATTTAGACCAATTTCATATGAAGACGTACTCCCGATCTTGATAATAAAATCACTTTTTATTAGTGGTAATCTACTTAAAATAAGAATTGAAAAGGCTCTAAGTTCTCATCGTTATTTGTAGAGTTTCATTTTTCCTGACATGAACCGAAAGATAAAAGAAAGTACTCGCTTTTTCATTCCGGCTTTGATACTTTGTCAAAGGAATCTTGACAAGAAAAGAAATGGATAGCTCATGTATATTCCATTCCGGTGCATATTTAGCTCGTAACCGCTCAAGTTGATTCCATGGGCCCAGAAAATGTTTTGCCTTGACCACAGCCTAACTTAACTAGATTTGTTCTGTTCACACCTTATTTAAGTAACTTTTTTGACGTTTCATTCATTTCAAGTCTTTATCCAACTAGTTTTTATTTTTACTAAGCATATTATTATGGGTTACGGTTTTACTAAGCACATTATTATGGGTTATTTAAAAGATAAAAATAAAAAACACTTTATTGCACGCCACACCAAATTTTACAACTGACAAAAAAACAAAACGACAAAACGACAGTGGGATACAGACAGCCTTATCACTAAAAGCAATATCTTCCAGGAAAAGGGAAGAGTCAATAAAAGTAAACAACGTAAGGTATATTCAATTATATTATCATTAAGTCATTAGCCAGTCCTGTATATTCATAATTTGTTTACTGATTTCAATTAAACTGAGGTGTGATATCTCCTTTAATTAAAATTTCTTAATTTCAAGCATCGGCGGCGCGGTGGAATTGAAAAAAACTCGGCTTATTTATTTGCCGTCCGCGGCCACAGGGTAGGCAAAGAAAACGGGGTCACTCCACACAAACGATGCTTTTTTACATTTCTACGTATGGTGCATTTCTGATTACTTAGTGTTGTGCTGTTTACGTGTGGTCAGAATAAAATGTGTTTCACTTATTGTGCTCTAGATTTCAAAGATCTATAAAATCTTGAGCCAAGAACAACAAACTTTTGGCGAATTAAAGTTATTTTTAGAATAACAATAATGTTACGCACCTATTTCTGACTTTTGGGTGTATTTCAAACGTTTTTGTTATTTGAATTATTAAAACGCTTGCAGATACACTACCCATTGGTGTCTACATCGATTGACTACCAGAATAGCAGAGTTGTTTATTAATTTTGGGCCAAAATATAAAGTTTTTGGGTCAGATTTTGTAGACATCGCACCCGTGGGACTACGCCGTCACCATCACCGGTTCATGAAACATGACTGTGTAAACCAACTTAATATATTTGAGCTGTATCATTGTACGATTGAAATTGAAAAGACAGTCGGCCAAATTGTTTCCCGATGAAAAGCAATGTCGGAATGATTGTAAAACGAATTGGTGGACAAACCCCAACTGCTATTAGAAGGCTCGTTTTATCCACTCCCTAATATTTTGAGTACGTAATTTCGATGAGATTGTTGTGTTTGTATTGAGGTAATACTAATAAACAATTTTCCTTTCGGATTCTTATTATTCGCTAGTACTTTTTGCTGTTTAAAATATGTCGTATAGGATCTCTCTAATAAGAACTCTTCCATTAATAAAAAAAAAGTTGAAATGAATCAGAAAAGAGTTTTTTAGGTCGACAATATCCCTTCAAAGTGTTAAAATTGAAACATAACAGTCATATCTCTTCATTTTGTGGTCGATGTGCTTCGGAGGGGCCATTTAGCTTTTTAAAAGCTTACATTTCTAAAGTCAAGATATAACTAAAGAGCATTTGTCTCACCGTTTCTAGGTCGCCTGATCAAACAATAGGTACAAGATAAATAGCCTGCCAGAAGACTTTACCAGTGAACTTCAATTAAGGTTATCCGATACTGAAAATTCTCTCGATTCAATTGCTGAATCTATATAAAAGAATGCGAATCAGACCTTTAAGTCTCGGTTTAGCACAAGGGGTAAGTTTTAAACGTTTACCTAAACGAAAAGGATGTCCAAAAAACTTTTTTCTTTCGATTAGGTACCTATTATCTATACAAAACATTTGCAGTAGGTACCTTATTACGTAGGTAGGTAGCCTATTTACTACGAGATAGATATAGATAGACACTTTATTGTACACATACGAATAATGTTTTAGAAACTAACTTATATGTACGATAAAGTAGAAGGGGCGGCCTTATCGCTAAAAGCAATTTCTACCAGACGAGACTACCAGTATTATGATATTAAGTAAAATCTGAACTTTATTTTACTTTCTGGAGTTTATTTGATAAATACAAACTTTTTATAACAAGAAATAGGTTTTCGGTACTAATGTATAAAATATCTGGCAAGTTTTCAGTAAACAGCGCTTTTGTTTAAAGTTGGAAGGAAGTCGTTCATACGCGGCCATTCCAGAAACAGTCGGGAGATTCTTACATATTCAGATTTAACGGGCCAACTTTGTCCTGCACTGTGTTAGGCTGAGTGTACAATACCAATGTTCATGCTCACATTGAGAGAAAGAAAGATTTTTTTTTTATTTATTTATTTATTTATAGTAAAGATAAAAAACAAGTAACACACTTAGATCAAAACATTTAGGAATACAATACATTAGGGAACAGTAGGGAGTGACTTCATTGTATGGTCGCAGGAATGAAATTTTGTGTTTACAACAATAGTGAAGCCAGGCATCCATGTTGGCACATAGTCTTGACCCCACACTAGGATACCCTGTGTCGTGGGTATCAACGACCAAAAACCAAGTAGGTACCCGAAACTTCACATTGTATGTACCGCAGAATGCAGCAAGTAGCAAGTAACTAGCATATTAGTTACTTGCTACTTGCTTAGTTCTATAAAAACAATTGAAAAATTTACGGATGTTAGTTTGCTGTTTGTCTTATTATGTGGTATGCAATAAAGTATTATCTATATAATCAGCTATCTCCTTAGTATAAAGTATAAAGCGTTTATGGAGTGGATGTTTGTGTGCGCGTCTTTACCAATATAATACACGCAAGGGAAAAAACCTCGCACACTTTTCTATTTGTTTTTTTTATGTCGCAAAAACGATCCATCCGATCATCCGATTGACATAGAACTTTTGCAATCACATTACTCTTTGTACGGTGTATTGGATGAGGATATTAAATCGTGCCTACCTACGTGTGGATTATATTTTATTGAAATGTATTTTGAATGGGATTGAGCGTTATCGAAGTTTGGTTGGGATATCAACCCAATTATTATAGAAAAAAATTACATGAATTTCCAGACTAATAGGCTTTAAATATCATGGAGAATTAGGTTTTCATAAAGTAACGCTATCTTAGGCATCTAACGCACTAGCGGTTAACCGCGGGGGCGCGTTTCCAGTTTAATATGCAACCGCTGCGTACAATCACAAGCGATTGACAAGCGGTTGCATATTAAACTGGAAACGCGCGGTCAGCCGCCCCCGCGGTTAACCGCTAGTGCGTTTGAGGTCTTAGGACAACGAAATATGTTTGTTCGGCTTTACGCTTTAAAAAATCCATAAAATAACGTCGAATAATCACTAGAAACTAAACAATCTAACCTCATCAAAATGACCGGTATAAATGGTTTGCAGTATAGACAATCCAAGTTTAACTACTTTAAAACGGTCCTTCTGCGGAGGTTCAAGTTTTAACTAGAAGAGTTGCGGTTGATAACGAAGCAAGTTGCGCCTTGAGTTAGAAAACGTAAGCGAGTAACAAAGTGCTTAAATTGTGTATTTTTCATCTTCACGTCTTCGACAGACTTAGATTGAAAGTTTGTCGGTTTGTCGCTGGTGTTTTCTTTGTTATTCTAAACTTGCTGTGTTACAAAATAGACAAGCGCAGTACTCACTATGCTGTGAATTCGCATAAATGTGAATCAAAGTTTACTTTAGACTTTTCACAGAAAAATGACAGAAAATCTGTCACTCTTGATTCAAACATTGGTGTATGAGCCTGATTGTTTTACTGAAAAAACTACTTTTAGTTGTTTTATCTACAGTTGGGCAATCTGTTAATGATGACAAGGTGAGATTCAAATGTAGGTGATTGTTTTTATTTACCAGCGTGTTTTTGTCTGCTATTAATTATTTTATTATAAACGTTCGTCTGGTAGCTATCTTTTTTTCTTCAAGGTCAAACGTCCTACTTAGTATTCCCTGTAAGAAAACAGTATGTCAATTTCTGAAAGAAAGGTCTTAGCGAGCTTTGCCAAGTTTTTTATAGGCCGTTTTGCGGGCACTATGTACTTTACGAGAAAGGACATTTATTTAAGTTTAAGGTTTAGTCAATAAACTGCGACATTTGGGTTAATTGTTAAGTAGGAATGATTTTTAAAATCCGTAAGATAAAATACAGAAATCAACTCAGTAATTTACCGTAAAATAATAAAAATCCCTGTTTTTTTTTTGAAATTTTTGTGGTTGTATGACAGAGTCCACTCGAAAAAAAAATCATTTTTTTATCAAAAGCAGTAAGTAACCTTACGAACCAGGAATTTACTTCAATCTTATAAAAAAAAAACATAACCTATCTTTCTTCTCACAGTTAGGAAAAAATGACTCCAGAAGGGGTAACTTTCCACTCCCACCTCCGTTCAGTAATCTGACTAAAAGGCGAGCATCTTACGTCACAGAGTTCGTTCGCACCGTTTCTATGTAAATTGCACTCGTATTTTGTACCGCTTTGTTTTGGCTTAGAAAAATGTTGAGGGTAAACCACCATTAATGTATGTAACGAGTGTAACCGGGTTAATAAGTTAAGAGGGATTGGAATGGCGATGGTTGTTGAAGTTAATGTTTATTTTGGTACAGTGAATACTCGGAGTTAAAAGCTTTTTATTTACAACAGCGCTTTGGAAAAGTTCCATATATTTTGTAAACAATGCTATAAAAAAGATTTTACACTGTATCAATCGTAGTAGCGTTTATGATATTCAGCCCTTTGTGTCCCACTACTAAGCAAAGGCCTCCCCCCATTCCTTCTACACACTCCGATCTAGCAGTGTTTAGTTTGTATAATTATATTGATATCTTAAAATAGGTATTGAAAGTTAATTTAGGGCTTCTTTACTTTAGTTCTCTTTCAAGGGCTGATTTAAATCTTCGACAATTATGACTCACCGACTCCAACATTGATTTTGTACCATTTTTCAATTACACCTGACACCCCTTGTTCAAGTTTCAATTTAGCTCAAGAGTAGCGTTTGAACTATATTTACAGAATATCCTATAGTATTATAATAGGTCTTGAAACAGCTGAGTTTCTTCCTACTCCTTTCGTTTGTGATAAAATGCGCGGCCGCCTCGTGCGATGACGCGGGCTCTTGCGAAATGACAACGTCACTACGCAGTGTTACACAAACGTCACTACCGAATCTTCGCCAATGTTCATAGTAGAGGCACTAATCTTGTAAAATCATCAGACGGCCACTGACCACGTCACCCGTCCACATAGTAAACAATAAACAAACCGCACTGAGCGTACACAAGTTGCACCGCTTCTCAGATAGTCAAATACCCACCATGTTTGCAAGTTAGGAAATAAGTTCCGCAACACTCGAGACAAAGCCCCGGGACATGGCTTATGACGGGTCATATAAATGGAAATAGTCACGATTTAAGTTTCTCGTATACTGTATTGCTGGGGCGGAGCTGTGCCTCGCTCAAATGTTTGCTTGATTTATTTCTATTCAACTGAATAATTTTGTGACGAAACTTTGGCTGTTGGTATCTCATTCATAGACTTGCGCTAAATTGGTAATGAGAGTTGGGCTCATAAAGCGTTCTAACATCGAGAAACGTAGGTAATAATAATGTGAGTTTTGTTGTTGCATTCTTCTAATGGTGGATACAGACTGACCGAGCAAAAGTGCGAAGGCTAAGCGACGGGCTTTGTCAATGGGAGATAGGATAGAGCTGATAACTGATGATGATGACAGCAGTAAAGTCAGTCTGCACTCGCCATAAGCACCAAATATGTTGTCGTCCATCAAAGTAAAAAAACAACGCCAAACATAATTAGTAAAAATACTGTCAAATTGAGTTGATTATAAATAGCACCATATTGCAAATTATAACAAATTCAACCTATGTGGTTTTTCAAATATTCTGTTTCTAAACACTCATAATACCTTATCTATGGTCCCATCACAAATGTCAAGCCACGCTTCATTTTTATTTTACAGATCATAATATACTTACCTAAACCACGCATCATCTATTAGATGATGCGTGGTTATATAGCCATAGCCTGAACTAAAGTTATTTCGCTTTGTCGTAGCTGAGCACCACACCAAACTTATATCCATCTGCTTTTATCAATCAAAATGTCAAACACAGTGATGAACTCATGATGGCTTGTAGTTTAACTTATCCCAAGCATTCCCAAACTTATGTTAAAGTAGTATTACCGAAGCGCAAAAACCAGTCATAAATTCAAGTAAACTGTACATTCTTCGTACGTTTTAAAGTTTTATAAGATAAAGTTTTGCCATGAAACTTACAGCTTGGAGTGTACCCTCCGACGCCCTTGATGTTGTACTCATGAGTATTTTGTGCTAAGTCAAGTGTTTTTAAATATCGACTTTGTAGAAGAAACGATGCACACCGAGTTAGCATGAACTTTCAGGTGGATGCACTTCAAATTAGATAAAATAATGAAAAGTTTTAAGTACTTACTTACCGAGCTTTGCTTAGTTTGGGACTAGAAAAGCGTTACGTTAAGAAACTACGTCATAAAGTACTCCTTTAAAATCGTGCTATACACCGAAAATAAAAACAGGTTATATAAATTAATTATAGCTTCGGGGACTTTCCTAATCTAAAAACAAACATGTGTTTATAAAGATTTATAAAAAAATAAAACATAATAAGTCTAACTTTCTTCCTTCCTGCACTAGCAATTGAGCAAACTACCAAACCAAACACACACCATCATATTTTGTTTATCAATATTGCCTAAAGAGTACACTTGTCTATGTATTTAGTATCATGTTGTATAAACTATTGTAGTTTCAGAATTAAATGCTAATAAAGCTGAAGTTGGTTTTCGAAACGCTAAACAGGAGTTTGTTTAGCAACATAACAGCATTCTGAAACGTTTGAAACTACGACCAGGGGAACCATTAATCTGTTTTGCTGATTGGAATTACTTAGTTGATTGCATTCTATAGAAACATGAATAATGGGTTGAGATAATCATCATGGGTTGCGTTACATGCACAATTATTTTCATCTAGAAAACAAACGTCACTTATCTGCGATTCATAAACTCAAAAAATTTACTATCGCAATAAAACAAAATGTTGGACAAAAAGTTGATCATTTAAAAAAATAATGTAACACGCGACAAAACGGGCTCAACTGTTTTGTTATTGTTGTTTTATTCAGAGTGACATTCGTATATTAACTGCAAATGAGTTGTGTAGCCTCACAGACAAACAAAGCGAGGCCCCACTGCATGAATTAGTTTTCGCTTAATTAAGACGAAGACAAAAAGCGGTAGTTTTTAACAATGAAGGAGATAAATTCGCAGCAGCCGTACTCATTTACATTGAGAACAGTTTATGCTCGGACTGTGAGACCCTCGCATTTGCATTCCATAGCAATTAGTTTTACAAGTTCTGTTTGGAAAGATTTTAATGGGAAACAGGCAGTTAGGAGAGCCGGAATGGTAGTGCAATGCGTCTCGTCCCTATTATCCTTAAAAGTTGAAACAATTGGCTTTATCTAGGAAAATTTAAATGCCGAGGCTGTACGTTTCTCTATCGTCCAGAAGATCGTGCAAGAGAAGATCCCATTTCTCTCTCCATGACTAAGCAACTACAAGCAAGCAAGCTGCTATGAGTCAGTGGCCAACTCTGGTGACGGAGTTTCATTATAAGCAAAATAAGCATTTAATTCTTTTACAAATTGTTTCAAATTTTTCTAACTGCTTCAACAAGTGAATAAAGATTTATTCTTTGAAGAAAGTCCGACTTTTATTTATTTCCTCGCAAATGTGTTATAAAACGTCGTATGACATACGTGCGCTTTCAAAATTACAATATCGCCTCGGCTGTAATTTTCAACTTACCGCACTCATATCATAATGTACTATTGAGTCGTAGTAATAGTACATTATGATATGAGTGCGGTAAGTTTTAATTAGATTTTAATGGTTGCGAACACCCTACCATTATGTAGGTTTTGAGACAACTTTTAGGATATCAAGATACAAGTTTGTGCAAGTTTATAGCTAGGTATCTCAATTTCCGAGATTCTTACCTAATTTTTGACTAATTTGACTGGACTAACAGGAGCTCGACTGACCGTACGCACGCGTATATTGTTACTATCGTCAGGAACCCGATGGTACGCACCGACGGTCGGTTGAGCTCTGAGCCTCTACTATGAATAATGATTACCGAAGATTCGTTACACTGCGCAGTAAGGCTAAGAACTCACGAAACGGTTTTCACCCGCGCCCGCCGCGGTTGCGGGCCCGCAGCCTTTTTTCAAAACTCACGAGACCGCAATTTTGTGCGGTTACGCAGCCGTCGCGGTTGCGATTATCGCTCGCCAACTTGGCGGTTGATTATCGCAATACGGGCGGTTGCAAGACGGGCGGTTAAACGATCAGTTGACTACCGAATCTTCTGAAATAAATATTCGCAGTAGAGGCCCTGAAACCGGCCTTAAGGTTAAGACTTCATGACTAATTTGTTTGACGATTGCTTGTATTTACTAAGATTTCTAATACTCTACATTTATTTAAAACTATGTTACACATACACCAGCACAATATTATCTTAATAAAACAATGTTATCTTCATTAAATTATTCATTTATCTCCATTTATCTTCCATAGTTGTGTCGTATGTAAGTACAACCGTGTTGAAATAAATCCATAAAGGTTAACGCTTCGTCTATCTGCTTGTATAACCTATGGTAGGTAATCAATCTTCTTCAAGCATCATACCAGTGTACGCGCAAAGTAAATTCAGGCGTATGTTCCAGAAATAAACACGATCAGTTTCAATGAAACCTTCTATGAGACCTATCCATAGAGATTCAAATAACGTAAATACAGAACTAAATTATAGTACAATGGGTATAATTGCTATTCAACAATCTTTACCACGCAACCTTTAGATGAAATTAACTTTTAGGTAGGTATTACACGTTCGTTTTTTTTAAAGATTTCTTCTTGCCATTTATCGCGCAAGCATTCTGTACCAGAATCTTCGGATGAAATAAACGTTATGGACATACCTTAAAGTTTATTTCATGATAAACTTTAAGGTATATCCTTGGTACATGATGCATTGCCTGCACATCCACTAAGGAAGTATCTTGTGACGCATTGCTCTGCACCCATCATTCTGAGACATAAAGGTGTTGGGTCTCATGAAAACTGTAGGTAAAACGTAATGTAGAGTAAGAAATGTCTAAGCTTCTATGGTAAAATTGTGCTTGAACCATAAAGTTTTTGGTAAATATTTGTATGTTTAATTACAAACAATTACAGATTAAAAAATCAAAAGATTTCTAGTAGGTACTTACTTCTGTGTTTGAACAACTATCTAATATTGTAAAATTTTTAGAGGAAGTTTATCTATAAAGAGCTTTAGTAGATTAACCCCAGCCTGCTTAAAGAGGGGCTTAAGCCGCCAACTGTTTAAATAATCTCTATACATTGTGCTATGTAGATGGCAATAAACTCTGAATTTATTTAGGTCGCTACCTGGCGATAGACAAAGGATAGTGGAGCGTGCCACAGAACAGAAGCACAGCTAGTTCACACATTATACTTTTTTTTGTTTACCGCAAGTAAATCCATCATGGACAGCAGTAGGTTATGTCAGACTAACTAACACTGTCCGTAATAGTTTCACGCACTTATTAGTTTTTGAGGATGCCAAATTCCATAGAAAAGGCTAACCTAAAATGCCTAGAGTAAAATACTCTATGCTGTATGCTCTATTTATTCCTATCGAAACCAAAATGAAGACAGTGCTTTGACCCTAATTATGCGCCTTATGATTTTAGTTACTCACGAATGTAATACCATTATTTGCATAAAATTAATGACACTGACCTGATCTTGTTCTTGTCCCAAAAAAGATCTAGGGATTGAAGTCACAGGATTGTTCTTTAGTGCGTGATATTTATGACGTTATTTTTTTAGAGTGGCCTAGCTGTTCACGTTGGTTACAACCCGTCGAACGGTTGGGTTAATTCGTTTAAACTGTCGAAAGTTCTTGGTTCGACGACTAAAAAAGTTACCGTTGCTTACATAGTTTTTATATTCTATGTTGTTTATATAAATATTTATTTGAAGATGGATAATTTTTAAAAGTTGTCTGAAAAATGAATGGCACGAATAAAAAGGAGGCCTATACCCAACAACGGGTGACGTTTGGCTGTGGGTGATGATGATGATGATGTATAAAAAATACCGTTTCCAAAAACTTTAGTTTTGATGTTCTAGCAAGCAAGCTCGTATCAGTTAGTGGCCTACTCTGTTGACGGAGTTTTTAGGCCACCTTAAAGCCTTAAGACTGCTAGAGCCGAGATCCACAGTTTGATATTCTAG
The DNA here is from genome assembly GCA_947507515.1 of Eulithis testata. Classification (NCBI taxonomy): domain Eukaryota; kingdom Metazoa; phylum Arthropoda; class Insecta; order Lepidoptera; family Geometridae; genus Eulithis; species Eulithis testata. The sequence goes on along the minus strand of OX382203.1, from coordinate 7,296,122 downwards.
CAGCTGTGTTTGTATTATTAAAATCCTAAAAACTAAACGTTGTTACCTATAAACGTGTTCTAGCTAACAAAACTTGTAAGGAAAAGTCGTTAAAACAAAATCGTGGAAGGCATTCGATCGTGCACTTGGGGTATAGTAAGCACAAACAAATCTGTTAGTCGCCGTGTTATTAAACGTTTCGTATTTAAGTCCTATTGCGCGTCAACGCCAGCTCGACTATCGGACGTTGTAGCGTTACCGCGTATAGTGTATCCCTACCGTTACGATATGGTTGCAATTGTTATGTATTTGTGCTGAAGCCTCACTTATGAACTTATGGAAAAGTCGACACGTCATATTGAGTACCTACTTATAATATGCTCTTAATAAGTTTGATGAAAGTGACGCGACACTTTCAGCTAAAGCTTGCTAAAAGCTTTGGCAGAGTTTGTCCATACTTGTCTCAAAATAATTTCTGCTTGCATTAGGTAACGTTAGGTACTGTCGGTTTTACAACAAAATATTTTTCTATACTATTATAAAACTGCAAAAAAGCCAAAAACTAAAATTAAAGATATGGAAAAACTAAATATGCAGATCTACTAAATAAACGATTCTGATTCCGAAAATCAAGTTTGTCTGTTTATCTGTTTGTTTGTTCGCGGATCACGCCTTAACTACTGGACCAATTCAATGAAACTTGTACCATTCAGAAGGCCTTTTCCCGGATTGAATCATAGGCTATATTTTATAGAAATCAAAGACGTGGATTCTTAGATACAGCTTGACCTCTCTAAGATAAAAGCCGCCTTTGACACGAGATTCATCATAATATACTGGTTGACATATATTTTGGTGGAGAGTTTTGCACGCGTACGAAATAGCGGGTATAAGCTAGTCTTTTATAAGAAAACACCTACTAAGTACTCATAGTTTTATGGTTCACACCTCTACTCACTTCACAGTGTACGTCAATAAATATTAGAAATATTATCAGTCAAGACAATGTCGTTTTTCAAGTCGGCTGTCGTTTGTTTTGAAAGAAAATTGGTGGAATTTTACCTTGAAAACGTGAAAACGAAATCTATCATTTCAAGAACACCTCAATGGCTCACACTTTATTACCACTTTATTTACTCGCTTACCACGACCACAAGTATTGTTGGTTAAAATTCCACCAAAATTAAACACCAATACTCACTATAACACAAGAAAAACAATTAAAATAAAAAAGACGATGTTTCCCTAAAAATGCCAGAACTCGAACAGTTTCAAGTTTCAACTGATTGTTTTTTATCTCACGGATAGCATTATTCCGAGTTGATAAAATTAAACCTAATATAATCATAATCATCATTTGCTATCATCTTCATAATCATCATTTTATCAAACTGAATCGGTTTTTTCAGTTTTTGAAACTTATAAATTATTGACGTTTTCTATTCTCTAGCGGCGACTGTAAAATATTATCCTAGGCAACCCCTTTTAAAATAATATCCCATTATCTTTTAGCTATCTAAAGTATTTTAAAGGATAATTTAGTGCGTAGGACATAATTTTAACATATTCCTAGAAGAGCAAAGGTTATAAGTTGCTACTAACACTGTATAAATCATCCTAAATTAGATGAAAACGCTTGTTTTTACAACAGTAAATCATGTTCTTAAATGTAGGCATGATTTTGACGTTGTATAAATTATCTAGAATGCCTAGATGGAAAGGATTCTGATAAAGGGTCTGGAAATATCTTCACGTAGTCGGCGTTCAGTAAGAACTGGTTCTAATATTTTCTATGCCTTACTTACACACTTTCTTAATTAAAAATAAATAAATAAACATCCTTGGACATTTCACACAACGTCCTCCAGTCCTGAACTAAGCGGAGCTACTGTGGGGACTAGATTGCTGATAGTATACTAATATTACATTTTTTTAAACACATACTTACTATACATAATAATATTTAGTAAAACCCAGACATAGAACAAAAATCTATGTTTTATCCACAAAAATGTTTGTTCTTAGGAATCGAACCCACGACCCACAGCATGGAAGGCAGAGCTTATACCAATTGAGATGTCTTGTGTCCATCATTTCGACAGACAATTTCGCCAGTGTCAAGTGATGAATTTGAAATAATAGTCAAGTCTTCGGCTGTCGTTTGTTTTGAAAAGAAAATGGTGGATTTTCTTTTCAAAACCTGAAACGAATTTTCACATTCAGAGAAACCACTTTACACACATTTATTCCAATGGATCACACTTTATGTTACGACCTAAGTATTATTGGTTAAAATTCCACCAAAATTAAACAACAATACTCACAATAACACAAAAAAAACTATTTAAATAAAAGTGCTCTAAGGGCCGCAAGATCAATAGTGGTTTTAACCACGAATAGTACATTGTTCACCGAGAGGAGAAAGTGACCGATTACCGTCGAGGGCTTTAAAACACCCGAGATCGGGAATCGCACTTTCTCTCGAGTGATACATAGTGCTTTATACTATACCTACGAGGAAAATAAAAAACTAAAACTGAATCCTCAAACAACACACAAATTGAAAATGGCGCCAATGGCGTCTGCAATTTTCACATGTTCTTTTTTCAAATTGTTTATCCTGCCGCCGCAGGGTCGCACTGCCAGCCCGACACCATCCAACACACAGCTAGTGGCCAGTGCCATTTTGCGAACTTGGAGATAAAAACTCACTGTAAAAACTTTTTGGCTTTTGATATTTAGGTTACCGGCGCATAGTCTTACCCAAAATTAAAAAAGAAAAACCACGTAAGAAATGGATTTTCATACACTTTTCTCTCCCGCTCAGATGCGTTTTCTCCCCGCATATTTGTTCGATATGCAATGACGTACTTTCTACCGTAAATTTGATAAAGTATCAAGGTACATTCCAAGCAGGTGTAGTATAAATAGAGTTTAACCTCCAGTCTCCGATTATTTCATAAGATCAATGGTAGTTAATCGACCATCCATCGATCAAATGTAATCGTAGTTAACGAAATCCATAGTTTAAACTGCTTTGATCTTACGGCCCTTAGTTGTTTCAAAAAATGTTAAAACTCGGATCCCTATCATTTAATTGCTTTCTAGAGTCAAAACAAATCATGTAGCATGGTAGCCCTAGCCACCGAACAGCCACAAGAAAAGAAGAAGAAGAATCATGTAGCAATGTCATGTTTGTGCAACAATTACCAGTTCTGTCAGAAACTTTCTCATCAACTCGTGTTCAAAAGATATTATTGAAAAACTTTGGTCGTATGAAGGTGTTGTTTCTAGGTCAGCGGATCTTCAGTGAGGACGCATTTACACAACTAACTTTACAGGATCATTATTAACCTGAAGAAATTCGTTTGGAGTTTAGAAGGGAGATGCCCATCCCTTCTAGGTTTTTAGGTTTAGGAAGAACAATGAATTTCTTATAGATCCGTAGATTTAGAGGTTCGTGGTCGCTTGTATACCTAAATAAACAGTTTATAATTTTTTTGGCAGATAAACCTACTTACAATAAAATATTACCTATATAAAATGTTTGTATCAAAGTTTTCATATACCTACCCCAGCGATCACATGGCGTCGGGTCATTCCAGTTTTCCCCTGCTTGAGTCCCCTGCGTAAAGAATTTCTGGAACTTTTGTCCAATACTTAGCGACCCTTCGACTGTCGGCAGGGGCATAATAACTCATAAGATAAGCCAGTGTAAACTATCAGCATTCTATGTAAATGCGGCGTAACTTTCAGAATGACAAACTTCGCCTTTGTGATTTAGATCGGTTCTTCCCCGCCTTTTAAACGTGAATGTCTTCGGTAAATGCGTTTAAGAGAATAGTTCACCGAGCTTTATCTAACGTTACAAGATTGATGTAGTCTCTACAAACTTTGTTCTATCTAGTACTTTAATTATAAAGATTTAATTGATTTTAACCTGCATTTAGGCGTTTAGGAATCCTAGTAGTTTATTCTGACGATGAAGCTAAGAAAGTAGTAAAGTAGGCTAAAAACCTATGGAGCTAGCCTATTGAAAACCATTTCTTCAGTCATGAATATCGAACTGTTCTGAAAAAGTTGCCAAAGCACACGGCACACGTCAAGATAATAATACGCTTAGCTATCAAGCGTTATGGTCGAATTCTACGAGCAAGGTAAAAGTAAGTCTTTTCACAGTACATATGGCTAAAAAAACCACCTTTTATTGTAACATAAAATCATATGACTCACTGGTAGGTATAAACAAAAAAAAATCTAGAACTAACAATGCGGTGAAGTCTCTAGTTTAACCCGCCAAAGCCGACAAGAAAATACTGTAAAGTAAATTTCCAGCACGCCAAAACTCCTCCATCTCTCATTTATCGTTTTAAGACAAAGTTTAAAGACAGATTTAATTGCTTCCGACCTATGAACAGATAGACGCCATTGTTTGGTCGAGATCGGGATGATAGCAATTATATTCTTATCTGTACAACGAACGGAATTGTTATTAATGTAATAAAATTTTATCTGCTGGTTGTTGGTAAATACGAGTATTACGGTGGAGAATCCAATAGCAATGTGGTTTTTAAAAACGTTAAATGCGTATTGCGTATGTATTAGGGCTCTCTGTGAAAGAACTAGTCTGGAGAAGTACCTACCACCGTACCTATTTCTGACGCTATGCAGTAAAGCTCGCATTCCTGTATTCTAGCTTGGTGTATTTTTGAATTCTTTCCGGTGGTAGACTGAGAGATAAAATACGCAGATAGATTGTTTGTTAAAGAAGGAGAAAATAAATTGTTGTGCAAGTCATCTTGTCTTCGTTTCATTAAGGGTTACAAGCTCATGAAACTTATCAGAAACGTGATCAGAATATTTTGTACATATTTTTGACTATTGACAATGTAAAATAATTTGTATTTGTATTTATTTATTAAAATGGTGGAATGTAAAATATATAGTACCTACAAAGAGCCTGCGTGCATTGTCTTGTCTCACAGAGCATGTCCTCAATGGACTTAGTACTGTGTGAGGTAACTCATTGTTATAGGTTAGTACATTGTGGTAAATAAATAAAAGTAGGTACGTAATACTTTGTCCTAAATAACTATGAAGGTGAAACAAGTTAGAAATATCTTATTTATGAATATTTCAGAATACTTTATTCATAAAATAAGCGAACAATAAGACACAGAAACAGGAAAAACGCGCGTGAAATATGAATAAATGCTTTTAGAGTTGTAACTCCCTGAGGTACACTCGTCTCCCGGGTCACGATTATGACGGTATTTTCGTCGCTTTACAAAACTTTCTCTATAAGTTGGAATATAACATGAACATTATGGAACATGAAGCTTACAAAAATCAAACACTGTAAAATGCATTGATGTTGGAGTTTGGGTCTCAGAGTGTAATGACTGTAAAATATTTACACTGCACATTCTATTGAACACCAATTTGAGTAAAGAAAGAGAGAATCGACGAAGTATAAGAGATTGAAAGAAAGAGTCGGCTGAACGAGTTGAGTTGCAGATTAAACATTGACCCCCTTACTTACGATCGCTGCATAATTTTATTCAGCTGTTTAAATTATTGCTGTCACCTACTAACAGGTAATGTCAAACAGTGACAGAGCTAGACTTTGATTCAACTGTATAACTATTCGTCTGTCATAAGACAGTAATTGTCATATTTTATTTTCAATATAATATTTAAAATAAAAGCCTCCGTAGTTTTAAGTTAGGGTTAAAATATTAAACAAAGCCACGACTGGTAATCCCAAGGCACAGAATATCCTATCCTATAGTAGGTGCCAAATAACACCGCAATACAGGTCATTCACCCACCTTCACCACGATGTCGCAAAATTCAATTTATGAATGGTTAATTCTGTCGCTTTCCATACAAACCTGTCGCTAAGACGGTAATCGCTCGAATCTCGTAGTACTGTTTGTTTACCATACATAAATTGAATTTGAAGGTGGGTGAATGACCTGTATTGCGGTGTTATTTGGCACCTACTATACTAATATTATAAACGTGAAAGTTTGTAAGTATGGATGGATGTTTGTTACTCTTTCACGTAAAAACTACTGATTCAATTTGGATGAAACTTGGAATATATATTGTCCGTGACCTGGATTAACACATAGCCTACTTTTTATCCCGAAAAGTTAACGGGAACGACGCGAACGAAGCCGCGGGCTGCATTTAGTATCATTATAATGTTGACATGATTGCGTTGGCCTAGCTAGGACTTTATTACCCAAGGGATTAAATAGTTACTTTATGAAGGTTGATAGTCATTTAAGATCATGTACGCATCGTCTACATAAAAAATAGTTCATACAGGGTGCTAACGTATATAATATACGACATTTAATGAAAACATGGGTAAGACGATCATTACTAATCGTATAGAATTGTAGAATTTAACTCTATTTTTATAAATATCATGCGGGGATCAAAACGAATGCCATGAACACAATAGATCGATTTCATTGCATGTTTGGTGAAGTCTGCGATCGCTTTTATTATTAGACTACGATACGTTTATTTAATTACTTGTTAGTAATTTGATCGGTTTGACCAATTTATGTAATTTTAGACTTTTTGTGCGTCATTACGTTTCAGTATCTGTTTAAAAAAAATGTTCTCAGTCCGTTAAACTAATAAATTTTATTGTTTGTTTCAGGTATGTATCTTTGTCTCAGCTGAAATCAAAATCATCGTCACGGTAAACAACTTTATCGTTCACTAGCGGTCTGTCCCGGCTTCACACGGGTATTGAATAAAACCTTAATTTTGTTTAAGTTATTTTTTTACACCTTTACACCTTTTTTGAAAATATAATATAGAAGAATTTTTCAAATTGGTCCAGTAGTTTCGGAGCCTATTCAATGCAAACAAACAAACAACTATATCTTTCCTCTTTATAATATTAGTATAGATAACAATGAACTTAAGTTAAAGAACGTTCAGTGCGGCCACCATTTGGATAAGTGACCGCTAATGGTATTTTCATCTGAGCTATTCCGTACTTCGAAGGGATTAATAACTTGGTCCCAGTGATATTAATCATTGCATATACTGTTATAAAAGTTATGTTTTTGGGAAACCTAATGGACGGAGTTTGAACGTACTTATTTACCAAGCAAAATACTCTTCGTGTAACATGAGCATATAGAGCTGACAGAAGAGGTAATATTCAGAGGTGAGAAGAGAGGTCTTTAATAAACTGACTGGTTTTTATGACGTCTGGTAGGTGTGATCTCGCTTGTCGTCACAATATGGTGACCCCATAAATAATGTCGCTCTTCTATATGAAATGCTGAATTTTTTCGGGTTAATAAAAACATTTTGACTGAAGAACACGTTGCCTTTAGAACAGAAAGTATGATATTCATCAAGAAGCATGATGAATATCATACTTTTTTGTTTATACAAAAAATTATACATGTTGGAGAAACCTAGTCTAACGCTCGAAAACAAATAAAACAAAAAGTAAAATAGGTATATTGCACCTCACAATCAATACCGTCTTTTGGTTTTAAGTTCTATGATTCAAGAAATAAATAAAAATTGCTTGTTAGGTATAATAATATAATTTCCCCCAAATTGGTAAAATAAATTAATATGGAAATCGAACCACCTTAATAGCTATATCACATTTTGCTTAAAAATTGTTTACCTGACTGTACAATGCAGCTATTTTTAAAGTTGTCCGAATCGTCACAACAAAAAATATTAAAATCAAAAGTGACGATTGGGAGAATTTGTCCCAAAATATTTTGTCCGAATCGTCACTAAGTCGTCTTAACTCAAAATTTGTCACTTTCGAGTTAAGTATGCCATCGAAATGGCATTTTTTTTTATCTAAAGACTGATAATACACTTATATTTTTAGCTATCACTTGAATATGGCACTAAAACTCTTTATTGCCATTTCATTTTGTTCAATAACTGAGCAAGTAAGATAGTTGTATCTCAACTTAATACGTCGAAATTTTATAAAAGCGGCCGCCGCCGGTGGTAATTTTCTGGTTGCAATTCAAAATAAGTCATATTATGATATTTAATAAATGAAAAAGACGATTTACTCCGTAATTACGAACAGAAAAATGCTGATGTTTAGTTAATATATTAATAAAAAAACACATTATTTGTTGATGAAAAACTCTTTCATTCCTTATTTATTTGCATTTAATTCATTTAAATATGGTCAGTCAATTTCATTTAGGTCGTATAATTTTTTTTGTGTCATAAGCTAGGGAAGTGAATAGGGAGTTAAAAACTTGGTGTATTTCTGGTTCAACCCAGTAAAGGTAACGTCGACAAAAAATACTTTTAAAGTAGGTAATTGTTGATAGATGATATATTCTTCATTGCACACCAAGAAAAGAAGAAAAACAATAAAAGAGAAATAAATTTTAAGTTTGAGGTCTTATCGCTATAAGCGATCTCTTCCAGACAACTTTTGGATGGACAGAAGCATTTAGATTAGGTAAGAACGGGGCGCATATAAAAATAAATACTTACTAGATGTCAACATTAAAACTTGAGTGAAAACCATATCAATCTATAGCATAAATGAAACCGTGTCAAGTAGCGCCTGTGGCATAATTGTGGTGACCCAGCTCCGTCCACGTTATTACAAGAGGATTGTGAGATAAAGAGACCAGACGTCCCCGTTTAGAGTCCCGTTTTTACAGGAAACGACCTTAGCTGAGGGTTGTCAACAGTTCGGTAGCCCGGCTTTTTGTAAATTAACCGGATAAAAAGTCGGAGACTTCACGTAACAAAAGATGCATCGCACTCATCTTCACAATGCATTGAGGCCGGAAGGTGGGACTAGTGTCCCACTACAAAGGTTTTATCAATAAACCTTTTGGGCGCCAACTCTCATTTAACCATCTTAGTCTATTTTTAGATATATTATTATGGTTACTACCGCTTGTATATTACCCTAGTTATTAGCACGAGAGAAATAAATATATTTGATTTTGAAAAAGAAAATATCATGATGATAAATGGTCAAATTATGTTTATATGATTTTTAAATAGGTTTTTGTTTTCCACCGTAAACAAAATCTTTATACCACGATGTATACCAGAAAAACATATCAGTTGGTTTTCTGGTATACACTAGGAGCAAGGAATTTTCCGTTTTAGTCAGATGAGCTTAGGATTACAAATACAAATTCTTTATTTCATAGTGTTAAGATTAAGTAGGTAAATTAGAAATGGATTTATATTTATGCCCAGGCACGGAGACATTATTCTCACTAATAAACTCAGGTAATCCGCTAACTCAATAAAGAATTTCGTAAAACAGCTTAAAAAATCCGGATGTAATGTTAGTTTTCCGTCTTTTTCAATTTTAATATTTTAGTCTACACTGGTGGTTCTGTCGGCATAATGTCGCTCTTTGTACGCGCGGGAATGAAAAAACAAATAAGTAAGTACTTTAGGTAGAACCCTACCTACTATTGTCACAGAATAAAAAACGAGTTATTGTTAGAAGCTTCTATTAAAATTTAAATGAGCTGTGATAAATGTTTTTTTACTAAATAACTAATGTCTTAGATCATTTTTGAAGGTTGCAGCAATACTTTACTGATGTCATTCTTATCATGAGTTCAGTGACCTTTTAGATAATGGATGTGTTTTAAATCCACCAATAGGGATCGTCTTTTTTCATATCAAAAGATTCCTGTTGGTCGATTTGAAACACATCCTTAATATCGTAGCTTAGCTTAACTCTGGTGGAAAAGGACCCTTAAGGTTGAACAAGTCGCAGTCAGTCGCACACCTTTCCATACAAACGTGGAAGGGTAACCACTCCACTGTTTGACGTTGACCAACCAAAACTAAGGATTATATCAATTTATCTCGTCATAATCTATGTCTGTATACAGCCCAAACCGTAAAAAAAGTATTCATTTAAAAAATACAAGGTTCTTACTTGTAATTTGAATTTTAGAATTCTTGTCATTGTCACCATTCTTATCAATAGAAGAGTTGGTGTTAGTTGTCGATCACACTGGCGATTGGCGTGTGAGTTCAAAGCGAGCAAAGCGAAGCGAAAACGCAGAAGCTTACGTTCGTTTATTAATCTGCCTTTTAAATAGGTTTGATCTAAGCATATTGTAGAAACTGTACGTCAGTCGCAGAAGCCAAATTACTTAGTTATGTAACATCAGTTTGAGTCACTTGCGATGGGATCGTAACTAAAATGATATTCTAAGCTAACTTAGAAGTGTTTATAGACTGTCTTACGGCTCTTATATGTATATCTTTGCGTCTCGGTCATGTAAAAACAGTAAATGTTGGTTTTCTATAAAAAGTTATGACAACCCTTAGTTTTTTTACACGCTGACGTTGATGGTAACGCTGCAGTAAATTTACAGGGTTACCAGCGTATGGTATCGTTTTTGAGTTACACTGCACGGTAACAAAGCTCCTCAGTTGATCCGTACCGATACATGTCATTAAGTATGAATATCAAGAAAAGCTGATTTACCAAATGGAAATAACTCACGGCGAAGCACAAAGGTCTATGGGATGTGTGTACAGTACACACACTATACGAGATATCACCATAAAGAGGAATCTTTGCATTGATGAAGCTGTGACCCAATCAAAATAGAAACACCTAGAACTAAGGTTTATTTACTGTGTATTTACTGTTTAATTTACTTGTTTTTATTACTCTTTTTATGACTGTAAAATAATGAAACTAATGACCTTGCATTGATAGTTATCTACTATATAAAAATAAGTCGAGTTTTCCTTCCTGACGCTATAACTCCAGAACGCACGAACCGATTTCCACGGTTTTGCATTCGTTGGAAAGGTCTCGGGCTCCGTGAAGTTTATAGCAAAGAAAATTCAGGAAAAATTTCAACAGAAAAGCGGGAAAATGGAATTTTGAAAAGTCACACCCTAACGCGAGCAACGCCGCGGGAGACGGCTAGTATGAAATAAGTTTAGCTTTTTGAGGTTTAGGCGCTTTGGTCCGGTAGATACTGTAAGTCTAAATTGTATCTTAAATAAATAAATAAATTTACACCGCTGTTGCACCAAATTATGAAATCAATTTCTGTCGTTGACGCAAAGTAATTAAAGTAAACGTATTTATCAGAATCGGATCTTTTCTGTACAACTAGTTTTTAGCGACTTTGCTCGATGTAAAAAGCAACTACGAATAAGTAACATTTGCGATACACTGCGAGATAACGTGTCTGTGTCTAGGTTTACATTTCGCAGTAGAGTTAGCGTCAAACTTACATCAGAATGCAAGACGTCGCGTCGTGTGGCTAGGTAGAGAAAGTTAATATTTTTTACTGAAAAGCAAGTGTTTTTAAGAGCTTTTTCTTTACAATATGCTTTTTCTTAAAAGCTATTTCAGTTATAACTAAAGCAAAACGGTATAAAAGTTACAAACGAAAACAGCTGACGACACGACAACGACGTCTTGTCGTCAGGTGTGCGCCAACGCTAATTCTGGGATATAGTTTGCTTTCAGGAGATGGATATGAGATAATTTTGATTGCGTGAAGATAGTTACCTAAGTAGTTATTTACTCTGTGGGGAACGAAGTCACGTACTGACAAACTAGGGTAAAGCCCTTATCCGCACCCATAAAAGCAGTTGAAGACCGATTGATGGGAAAAAGTTAGTTGATAGGTTGATAATTAGGTTTGACGGTTCTTTTAACATGCGTCATAGCAGTTGAAGACCGATTGATGGGAAAAAGTTAGTTGATAATTAGGTTTGACAGTTCTTTTAACATGCGTCATAGCTCAGTTGGTAGTGGCTCTGCCTTCCGTGCTGTGGGTCGTGGGTTCGATCCCCATCAAGAACAAACATTTGTGTGTGGCAAACATAGATGTTTTTTCTGTGTCTGGGTGTTACTATGCATTAAAAGTATGTATTTACAAAAAAAAAAGTATCTAAGTATTCTATCAGCAATTTAGTACAAGCGATGCTTAGTTTGGGACTAGAAAGCGTTGTGTGAAATCTTCGTAAGAAAAAAAACACTGAAATGAATTTCATGTTTACAAACCAGATGTGGCAGTTAAAAGTGAAGCTTGAAATAAATGAAAACGCTGGCAAAAAACGCGCCAAAAATGGACGCATGAAATATGGCTGTAATCAAATGAGTTTTGTCGCGTTGAGGTCCCGACCTCGGGACTTTAACCTATTCTGTGACTTTTCGCTCATTCAACTTTTAATTTGATACTATTTTTAGATTTAGGTAATATTTGGGTCTTGTACCTAAATAATGTTGCTGGGTTATTTTTCTGGATAAAAGTAAGAGACGCGTGTCACAGACGTAGTCGGTCTTGGGTGTGATGGGCAAAATACTGTAGGTACTTAAACCTAGTATGCGATCTTGAGTCTGCGGATGGGTGACAAAAATTGTCACACGCGATTGGTCATGACTTATTATAATGACACATTGACATTGAGTGTCTACATTGACACTATTATACTTTTGCTATCTATAGTTTTTGGATCAAATTTAGAAAAAAAACATATCGCACCACATCATCATTATCAAAACATCGAGTAGGTCATTGCACCATAGCTATTCAAGGGTATCTGCATAATCACGTGATCAAATAATGATATCATTTTCACGTGATCACATGGGACGTAATCAAAACTACGATCTGATAAGGCAGAACCCAAAAGTTACTTACAGTGCTTAGGATAAGAGGTTGCTACTAGTATTGTTTAAAGATATCTGAACATTTATAAATTCCTCTAATTTATATACGTTTCTCTCACTTTCGCAACTTAAAATTATAACGACCTGAGTAGACACCTTTGCGAATAAAGTGGGTTACTTCCATAATCACATTTTCATTCTCTGAGAGTTCTTTAAGGTTCCTTCAAAGAGCATTCAAGATACAAGGGCTTTTCGAGTTAATTAATTGCAATTAGTGATCCATGGAGCTATAATAGTTTTTCAGGTGGTATATTAAATTAGTTTCAGCTTTTTTATTCCATTTGAGAAAAGAAACAAGAATCTCTGTTGAGTAAACTGAAGAGGTATAGGTTTTTTAGTTTTTCGCGTGCTTTTATAAAGACAAATGTGGTTCGTATTTAATATTGTTATAACCTAAACTAGACCACTGGACTGATTATGATCAAGAATAATAAGTATATTGTCAGTTTTGTCCATGATACTGAAGATAGTGAACCGATGTTATTGTGAAGGTAGCGTAAAGAGGAAGGACCAAAATGTACTGACCTGTGATCAGCAGTGGACCGGAAAAAACTGACTCTTTCACTCGTACAAATATCGAATTTCTACAAATACCCAGAAGTTGTGATTTCTTCTAATAAGGTGTAGGTAAACGCTGTTTCTGTTTCATATCGCTTTAGGTTTTTTCACCACAAATACTTTCATTTCGGTTTCTACCCAAAGAAAGTTAAAAACATCAAAACGATAGCAAAGTCTCGAATTTTCCACTAGTTATTAATGTTATTAGTAGTCGGGTAAAAATGGGCGTCTGTCTGCGTTTTGTTGGCGTGGTGCCCGCACAATCGCAGCCTCGAAATCTTACCGAGTCACCAGTAATTGTTGGACCCTAGACTGTAAGCTCAATGTTAATTAATTTACAATTTTCACGCCAACTTTTCACTCAATTCCCGAAAGTAGTTTCCACTTTGGTGTAATTTGGTACAAAGTTACTTAGCTAGATTGGTGTAAATAAAAGTTGTGTAATTTTACTTGACATCTACGTCAGGCGTGACTTTTACAAACTTAATAAAACTTAGTTCAAAAGACGATGTATGGGTTGACCATAATGTCCACATCTAAATCCACATGACTGTGGTCCAAATTGTTGTAAGAAAATGGTTGGTAGTCGATTCGAAAGAAGAAAAGGCCGATAAGTAATCCGTCAGGTTTAGTGTCTAATAAGAACAAAATGGCACAGTCAAGTGGTTAAATTTTCTTTCTGTATCAAGAAATGTCAAATCGCTTTATTTCAACATCATGGTCATGCAGTCTACAGAACTCTGCGGATTTTATGATGAAAATGGCAACTTTTAGTAGACGAAAAAAACACAGAGTACATCTCAGAAACAATCAGAATTACATTAAAGAGCTGTGGCTCTACAAAGACACCGATCAGTTTTTTAATAATGTCTTTGTTTTTTTTTTTAATAATCAATATTTTATGGTTAAAAGAACTTACCTTAAGTGAATTTCAACCAAAATTACACGAGATGTTACATCCGAATAGATTTAAAAATACCATGTAGTCCGCATTCCACGTAGTGCATTGCCACAATGTTTATAGCATTAATTTTTTCAAAATATAGCTGAAAAAATATTTAAAAAACGCACCTAGGTAGGTACCTACTTAGCCTCTTCGCTCGTAGCTGTACCTACCCGTCGTGCGCGTCATTCATTTTAGAGTCAGCTTCATCTGCATTCTGCAACTGGGGGGTAATTATCCTAGCACAAAATAAAATGGAATCAGTGTGCTGTATCGGGTGGGTGGGAGTTTAAATCTATTCGGATGTAACATCTCGTGTAATTTTGGTTGAAATTCACTTAAGGTAAGTTCTTTTAACCATAAATTACACTTCGATGTTACATCCTCTAGATTTAAAAATACCATGTAGATGTTTAGCGTCTGTTGCAGAATGAAAGTAAGTATAATATTCATTTTTAGAAAAATAATTATTTAATTATATCAATTGAATATACCTACTCACAATCATAACTAAATTAAATTGAAAGAACAGCATGAATCATTATTTTCATCTACTTATAAATCCATATTTAGGTAGGTAAATAATAGGTACACTTTATTCATATGACGATAATATTGCCTCAGCAAAGGATGTGTCTTCAGTGTTAAGTAAAGGTTGGTTATAGAACTTTGCAAAACATACAGAATTACCAGTCCAACCAGCAGTTCTCTTGATGATGTCGATGGATACTCCAGACCTGCTGGCCGCGGAGGTGGATGCGTGGCGCGTGCTGTGCGCCGTGAATACAGACACGTCCACACCGCTTTCTTGTAAAGTTTGCTTAATCCATCGACTAATCGTTTGAGAAGTTGCATTGTGGATTGGTTTTTTCACAGTAAGAATCAATTTAGTTGTATTTGGAAGGTTTCTAAATTGGTTAGTTCTTTCAATGTACGAATTCAGAGTCTTAGCTGGGCAAATAAGTTCATTTTGTGCAAAAAAGGGAATAATTAATTTCGGGTTACGTCGATTAGGCATAGATGTTTTCAAAATATCATTTACTGTTATTGTAATGTAGGTATTCTGATTAGAAATACAACTGAAATCAATAAAGGATAACGTCTGCACACGTTGTCCGGTAGATAACGCGAGAAGAGTTACCAATTTTTTTACTAAGGAATCAAGAGGGGCAGATTCATTAGGTATTTTAGATAGATATTCCAGAACGATATTTGGATCCCATGTTGTGTGATATTTCGGAAAAACAGGTTTCATTTTAAAAACACCTTTAAAAAATCGACTTATAATATCACAATTGCAGGTTTCTTTACCAATGATAAGCGATAAGGCAGACCGAAATGAATTCAAGGTTCCATAACTAGCCCCTTTTTTGAACTGCTCCGTCAAGAAGGTAACAATGACGCGCACGACGGGTAGGTACAGCTACGAGCGAAGAGGCTAAGTAGGTACCTACCTAGGTGCGTTTTTTAAATATTTTTTCAGCTATATTTTGAAAAAATTAATGCTATAAACATTGTGGCAATGCACTACGTGGAATGCGGACTACATGGTATTTTTAAATCTAGAGGATGTAACATCGAAGTGTAATTAATGAGGCACCACTAGCTATAAAATAACCTTTCAGGAACGATTCTGGGCTTGTTCGATCCATCTACTTCCCGCTCTGGAGTGTTGGAACCCTTTCACTTGGGTTGCCCTCAACTTTAGGTTAGTTAACCCATAACCATTACAAAACAATTGAACACAACTCATAAGTTCAGTCCAGGATATCAGTTGGAAATGCAAATGCCTCATAGTTCATGTCACTATAAGCTAGCCGTAACTAAACAGTTTATTGGGTCGGTCGATACTGGGGTGGACTCTATGAATTATTACAGTCATGCGAAGTTGAAGCATGCTTTTGAAGGAAACACCATTCAAGTAAGTTTAATCTGCGATTATAGTAATATTTTGTTAATCTTGGTGACCATTGTGAATTGCATAGTCCAGCTTAAAATTATTTGATTTTTAAAGCCGATTTATACACTAATAAGTATAATGATGGTAAGTGTAAAGGTGTTAGCGTATGTGTAAGTTACAGATATCTATGAATACCTATTTATAAGCCTGTATTAATTATGGATACAACTCAGCACGTAAACGTTTTAAGGAGTATAAATTAATAAATGAAATATGTTGACTACGAGCGTTTTCGCGTTCCTGCGCAATGTAGTTCTTCTGCTATGTAACTTGCTGTTCTTAGTAGTGTGTACATCGACTCTTAGCAGCATCATTATTTAGAGCAACTTTAAGGACCATCTTTGGCGGCTTACTTTGATCATACTAATGCTATTTGCAAATTAATTTTGACCGCGCGCTATAATAATAACTGAAGTTCTTAAAACCTCGAAAACAATATTAGATACTTATTACCCAAAAACACTATCATAATTATGGAAAATTTTATAATTTTCCTAACAATTTATAAAATGCCATTTCACATAAATTAAATAGAGTGGCCATTGTTAGATATTTCCAAGTAATAAAGTAATTTCCATTTTAGCAAGGCTTTACCAAAATGGTTGACGGATTGACAAATTATCATTTATAGCAGCATAAACCGTTAAAAATTGTAATATCTTATAGCTAATCATAATTGGTAAGTAGGTACAGGATTTATGGGGCAATATGGGGTCCTTTAATGCTCGAGCCATAAGTCAAGAAGTTACGATGGGGACTCACGAAATTGCAGAACAACTTTATTGATATTAACCGTGTGACGTAAACTAATGTACAAATGTAATGCTACGAGTGTAATTACTCGTGTTCACTAAAAACAATCTCACGTTATACAAAAATGTCTATGAAAACAAAATTTTGAGGCCGGTTCCACAAACCTTCCATCCGTCACTTCGAGATGTTGAGAGATGGGCCTGCGGACCTTGTCAGCCATTAAGACCTATGCAAATCGGGACGGCATAGCAAGGGATTTAGTTTTTTACCAATGCACAATCACACGTAATTGATATAGAAATACGACATGAATTGTTATGCTTTAAAATGCATTTAAATACCGTGGCATCTCTTTCGATGCCACGGCACCATTCAACCGGACCGGGATGACATGCGTCCTGGTCTACGTAGGTCCTTAACCTGAGAGCTGTCCCAAATAACATCGTCAATTAGGGTTCTATATCAGCAACGTTCGAGATACAGCATTAGGAGGAAAATGTACATAATACCAAAGTGTTGTTTGATAGAGTAATCGCGCAAATGCTTGTCACAAATCATCTACCAAGATAAACCAAATACCTCTGCTGACTGTCATCGAAAACGACGCGGAAATCACCTGTTTTCATCTGATATTTGACGTAATTTTCCCATTGACATTTATATAGGTATAAGTCCCTGTTAGCTTGCTAATGACAGCTCGTCACGTTGTGGAAATAACATAAGCACCTGGAATTCGGTTTGTTTGTTTGAGTTATAAGATTCCGTTGAACTTTTGAGGAAAAACTCTTTCTATACTTATTCAGTGAAAGTAGTACGGTTACACGTAAAGAAATTAAATAAGCCTGAAAAGATACTTAAGGTTTAATTCGTGAGACAATGTATGTTGTAACCTCCAGAACTTCTTAGTCTATTCTACACTAATAGCTTTAACACTACTTTACTTGCTCTACATACTTTTATAACATCTAAAATGCTGTATTGATGCCGACTTGATTTCTTTTGTGAGATAAAAATATTTAGCTGATCTATTGATTATAAGCTTTTATAATTATAAGACTACATTAGATTAGATTATTGGGTTCATATTGAACTATAATATAGCAACTATACTGATCACAACTCAACATCCCCGTGCAGTAAGCACACAAACAGTGAAATGTATTTGAACACAAAATTACAATAGGTACCTATTTTAGCATTGATTGGAAAGCGAAATACCTACATCGAATGCATTAGCTGTGAGTTATAGCTATGCGGTTATAGGTACTGTTTGATGCAAATTGAGGGTAATGAGCCTATGGAATACATTAGCCGTTTAATAACTCACTTTACATGTTCAATTCATGACAATTTTTCAACTAAAAACAGTTTTATTATAAAAAAGTGCTTATCAAATACAGTTAATATTGCATAAAGATTTTGGGACCGCGTGTCGCTAAGCCCAAACACTAAAGATTTATTGTCCCTACTGGACCCTTACTGGAAGTAGGAATCTCCTAAAACCCGCGGCTCTGAGCTCAGGCTTTGGTTCTTCTTAGTGTACTGAGTGCTCGTTACATTTTGCAGATCGTGGCCCACCTAGGGTACACATCAACACCTTTTTCGATAGTAGATTACTCAGTGCACAACTATTACGAAGCTTAACTTGACATAAAATAGACTGCTATTTATTTGAGTACCATGAGTGAAACGGGAGTCATAGCAAGAAATTAATTAGTTTTCAGCTTAGGCCATAAATTCCGATACCAACGAAACAACCGTAAATTCACTCTAATTCAGTCATTCTATCAGTTATCTTGTCAAAGCTTGTGTCATAGCTCAGTTGATAGTAGCTCTGCCTTCCGTGCTGTGGGTCGTGGGTTCGATCCCCGCCAAGCACAAACATTTGTGTGTGGCAAACGTAGATGTTTGTTCTGTGTCTGGTTGTTACTATGCATCATAAGTATGTATTTACAAAAAAAAATGTATATAAGTATTATATCAGCAATCTAGTTCCCATCTGATGGCTGCTCTGCTTAGTTTGGGACTAAAGAGCGTTGCGTGTAATGTCCAATGATATTTATTTATTATTTATTAAAGCTTTGGTAGATCGGCCAGCTTAGCCTGCAAACGCACTATGGTAGCCAGAGTTTGTTTCCCTTCAAAACGTCACAATGTTCAGTATTTATTAATATTATAGGTCGTTGACTCTGATTTTGATTGTAATTTTGATGGTATCTAAAGACAAACAATCGGGGGCCGGCCGCCTGACTTAGTCGATCCTGCTGGCTGAAAATGTATCTGAAGACTTTGACCGCTTGGCCACGACTAGATAAAAAAGATATCTGGCTGCCGCGCCAGCCTCAGCGACTTGGTCGCCAAGTGCGTTTGCAGCATATAATGCAAAATTCCATGCGTGATCAGTTAATGAGGTTGATCAGAATTTAGATTGGAGCCATTGCGGAAATGGTGACATGAAATGGAAATCTAAATTGGCCATTTAGGGGCAATATCTGAACAAATTGTGTTAGGGCTTGACAATTCTGTAACATTACATAACATAAGAGTTTTACTGCAAAATAAAAAGAGTCGTATAATATTATACCAACGCCTTAACTCAGTACTACTTATTTATATTATTGAGTTATCCAAATGATCATCACCATCAGCCAAAAAAATCTATATTTTACTGAACTCTGAAGGATGCTATTTCAGCCTTGTGTTGTCCTTCTCCTTGTGTACGTCGTGACTTTTCACAATAGAGTCAGCGATAGCAATCCTAAATCTTCCGATTTGTGGTCGCCAGTAGCCAATACTTTATTTCTCAGCGGTTGTTGGCTGCAAAATGGGTATTCAAAATAAGATGTTTAAATAAAGAATTTTCAAAATACACCCGCAGTATCTACTAGGTACATAAACTTGCTTACAAGTTATACTTTCTTGCGAACGTGCCGATGTCGCAAAGTATCATGTCTGCACAGAGAGCACATTAATAATTCAGTAGGTAGAAAAATAAATAATAAATCTTGCGAATAGAAATGAAACTCGTACAAGTTCTTGTACCTAGCCGATACTCCAAGCGCGGAATGAATTCGCTTTTCTACTTGATGTTGCTCTTCACTCTGATTCCAAGGCATGAGTTTTCACTGAAATTTTACAGAAAACATCTTGATTTTGTCTGGATTTATGTGGATGTAGGTAAACTTGCGGATATTTTGTGAAGAAAAAAAGCGGCGTTCCTTCTGCAGACGCAAGCTTTTTGCCAGTACTTTGTATTTCTAGTGAGTTTTGTTTCGATACGCTAACTTTATTATTTTACGGAAACCTACCGCCATTAAGATTCGTTTTCACGTGAAATTAGAAAAAAATGTAGTTCCTTGGAGAGAGGTTTTCTTAAAAAACAATGTTTCTAGGTTTTGTAATTTAATTCTGTAGTGGCTCGTTCAATTGTTGTTCTTAGAAACTAAAAAAAATACACTGAGTATTACTGAGACTTATATTTAAACCGGGATTTATAAGAGCATTATAGCTACTTTTTATCCAGTTACCTCACGAGTCGGAAACAAGTGGAAAGTAGTAACATGTAGAAATACTAATTACTATAGCCCCATTGATCTGAGACGAGCCCTATACCCGAAAGGGGCCTTAACCAAATTAGAAAAAAAACTAATCTATCTTAAGTTTACCTATTTTTGTAATAGACTATTTTTTGTACTACTTAGATAATAAGATTCACACTTACTGTAAAAAAAGGAAATAAAAAAGACTGTTTTATTACCCCCCCACTTCCGCCAGTTTCCACGCTCCAATTCGCCAGTCCCTCAAATAGGCATCCAGACATAAAATAGTAGAATAACCTATCAAACTTAAACCATAACGGACTTTAGTTACTCTAGAAACTCACAAATAGAGCTTCGAAAATGGTTTGAAAATCTCATAATTTTTAACTCAACATTCCAAAACTGTTGATAGCCCTCAACAAAGTCACTTATTCAGGAGACCTCACGATGTTTGTATTACTCGGTACAATCCGTACAACTTACTGACACATAACTCTTTCAGAGTGCATAACAGTAGCAAACTTGGACAGTTTTTAGAACTTTCCAGCAACATTTCACTCAGGCAGCCAACGAAATAACCTCTTTAATGCATTTCCTACACGAACTTTGTACTCCCGATGCGCACACGGCATGATGCACATTGCACTGCACACTGCACAGTGCATACCCAGCTTATAAATTGAAACGGCAACCTATAACTAGACAACCAGTGGCCTATATGACTAGTGTTCAGAAGGCCAGTTCTCATAACAAAATCTAATAAAATATAATTTGGATTTTGTCGGGATGTAAAGCCACTAAGGCTGCTGTTTCGTGACTTTTATGATATCCTAACAAATACTCAATGATATTTTGATACTCTACCTCTCTGTTAGTTCAGCTTTTCTGGTACCTACTCAGAATCTGGATTTATTTTTATTAAAAAAAGCCATTTTGTGTTCTCTAAACTAGAGTCAGCGGACGATTTGAAGTGTATTTTTTTTTGGTTTTCCATATACGTTGTAACGTTTGTTGATCAGTTTCAAAGTCCTGAGAGTAAGTCGCTTTGCATGGATGATATGATGCTGAGCCCATCAATATATTTACCCGCTACGATTACTCTAGAAGCTTATTTGAATTTCTGAATCACTTTAGATTCAGCTCTTGATTTTATGGATTGAAATGTTTATGGAATACTGATGGGCTTCAGAAATAAAGTCTACGTAATACATTATACAATAAGAATACCTTCTAATAACATACAAATTAGCTGAATATTTAGATACGTATTTTAAAAGTATTTAATTCAAACCAGATGAGTATTATCATTGTGGTTTGGCTGGGATGTCATACAATACAATTAACGCTGCCATTTTGCAACTCTCATGATATTTCGAGAATCTCAAAAAACTCTGTTATATTAAAAAAACAGTGGCAGATCAAAGATATTAGTTTGGGCAGGACTTTAAGCACGATTTTGCTTTGGGACTTGACCCAGCTATTTATGGTTTTTCTTCACAAACCCTGATCCATCCTGTATAGACCCGGAGCTTTCCCTTGGATCTACTTCCACTACTAGAAAAGATATAGTGGATGAAACTACAAAATAAAACTAGGAAAGCAACATAAGTACATAAGTAATTGGAATGCACTTTGCTAGATCCTACTTACAGCTACCTACCCATACCTATCTAACCTAGTAGCTATACCTACCTAATGTAAGGCTATCGACGCTAAGACTCATGTAGCATTATTCCTATAAACCTTGTGGTTTCCTTAGTGCTATAGTACAAAATAATTTATTATGTATTTTTAAAACCATAAATGAAAAAAAATAAAGTACGGAAATCGGCTTTACTTCATGACTCTCTTCAAACTTGATTTAAAACTTTAGTTTTTCCCTTAGATCCACTAGAAAATAGATAGTTGATGAAACTATGAAACTACAAAATAAATCTTAGAAAGCAACCAACCTATTTTACTAGATAATAATCTTCAAACTTCATTTAAAACAGTTTTTCTTTTTTTACATTGTATTGCGATGCACCAAAAGTTGAAAGGCCTACTCAAGTACTTACCTCGTTTTATTTTTGTTAGTAAACACGGGACAGTAGTAAACAGTGGGTAGTTGCGGAAGAGATACCGTCGATAAGCATGGCCCTTTATCCTTTGTTATTATTGCTTTGAAACACGCGAAGGAGAAAGAGTTCAGCCTTTTGTCCGCAGGAGTTTTATTGAAATGACCAGCTATGCAACAACATAGCTATAGCAGGTGCCAAATAACACCGCAATACAGGTCATTAACCCACCTTCAAAACGATGTCGCAAAATTCAATTTATGAATGGCTAATTCTGTCGCTTTCCATACAAACCAGTCGCTAAGACGGTAATCGCTCGAATCTCGCAGTACTATTTGTTTACCATTCATAAATTGAATTTTGCCTCATCGTTTTGAAGGTGGGTGAATGACCTGTATTGCGGTGTTATTTGGCACCTACTATAGTATAGTATTATATGATCTGTGGTATAGTAAAGAAAGGCAGATATACCCACTTTTTTATTTTCTAATTAATTATTTATTGTTTTTTTTACTGTGTGATTATTTTACTGTGTTGTCCAAATAAATATTTCTTTCTCTCTCTCTATCTCTCTCTCTCTCACTTGTACTGTACTTGTGGGAGGAACTGGGCTAGAATCTAAATGTTCTTTGTGATTTTACTTGAATGAATATTGTTTTCGAACATAATATTAAACGATGAAATTCTTATCCTAAAATTTGTATCTTGTATTAAAATAACACAAACATTTTTGTATTATTTATTATTGGGTAAGCAATTACACTGACGAATGGACCAATTTAGATACAAACATAATAATATATTGAAAGGCGTCATGGCTCAGTCGGTAGTAGCTCTGCCTTCCGTGCTGTGGGTCGTGGGTTCGATCCCCACCGAGAACAAACATTTCTGTGGCAAACATAAATGTTTGTTCTGTGTCTGGGTGTTACTAAGTATTATAAGTATGTATTTACAAAATAAAATGTATATAAGTATTATATCAGCAATCTAGTTTTAGTTTGGGACTAGAGGGTGTTGTGTGTAATGTCCAAAGATATTTATTAAAGATATTTATTATTTATTTATTTATAATTTCGTAAACAACGAGTATACTTTTTTATATTTGACTGGCTGTCACCCGCGGCTTTGCTCGCGCGGTAGCAGCATACGCATTATTTGGTTTAAATCTTTGATCCTAATTATAGACCCTTTAGCGTGCGATTTTCAGAATAAGATAAGATAATAAGATAAGATAAGATAATTTATTTATTTCATTAAAAGCACACTCTTATATTACATGTATACAATATAGGTGTCTTAAAGTTAACGGCTTGATATCTATATATTTTAATACAAAACCTAACACTAAGTCGTAAGACTTGTGTTGTAGGTTCTGCGAATCTTCCAAGGAATTACAGTTACGCCATTAAGCATCTTGATCATTTTACATTATAAAGAAAAGAAGTTACAAAAAAAAGAACATTATAGAATACAATACAGGATTCATTAAATAGCAAAACACAACAGCGTAATAAATATTCAATAATAATTTCATGCATCTCTAAACAATATCAAGAATACTTAAATTAATTATGAAGGGTTACCGATTATAAAATTAGGTTAAGCATAATAGCGGCGTGATCGTTGTGTAAAGATGTATGTCGGGGATGTGAGTGCTGCCGGGATGACTTGAAATTGTATTGGTATGCTTGGTGTGTAAACAAGGATGTGTAGATAAATATTTTTAATTTAATATGCAGTTCTATTCTATTTTATTATTTTTAGGAAGTCTTCTGTTTCTTTATAATTTTTTGACATCAGCCATTTTATCACTACATTTTTACAGTCTCTAATATTTAAGTAAGCTAAGTCTTGTATATATTTGTTTGCTCTGTTATAAAGAAACGGCGCTAAATGGTTAAAAGTTGACGCTGTGCTGATGCGGTACTACATTTCGGAATTAGAACAACTTTATCCTTTCTTCGTCTACCTACTGCTATGTTGTTGTGTACGTTGACGCTTTTATGTTGAAGCAAAATTCCTTTCTTAGTGCACCCTTACACTATATAATGATACTACCCTCCAAATTTCATACCTCTCGGACTTATAGTTTAGGCTGTGCGTTGATTGTCAGTTAGCTTCAAAAGAGTTTTGTATATTTAGAGATTTATATAAGTATTCGTAATAGCACAAATTAAAAGAAGATCCTCTCTCGCAGTCAAAGAGAGTTGAAAGACTACCCTACTTTTATTATATCACACTTATAGTACAAATAAAATAAAATATCAAAATATTAAAATATTACAATATTAAAATATTAATGACTTACTATATAAGTATAGACGCGGTGTTGGTTTGTGAGAAAAAAGCTACACGCGAACAAACCCACCAGCGTGTTACTATACTTAGACCTACATACTCAAATACTCAATAATGTGGAAGTAACGAAGGCTTTGCATGCGAGCCAGTATTTTTCTTCTTGTGAAAAACGGGAGAAATGTCACGTGGAACATTCCTTCTATGGCGTGTGGGTGAATTCAATTTTATTGCTACCTGTAGGTAAAATTTGCAATGTATTGCAAATTTTTAACGCCTGAAAACTTAAGCGGCGCTTTCAGCCCTCGTATCGCAAGCTCTGAACTGCTTTCGCTGCCTAGCATAATGTTAAATAACGTGGCTACAGATATACGAAAAGAAGAAGGCAAAAACAGCCGCGCTGAAACGCGCTAATGTCACTATTTAGTCACAGAATACCAATGATTTTGTATGAAAACAGTTTAGAAAACCTGCCAGGCAGGTTTTCATAAGACAACGATACCCCCACAGACTATGGTTTTTGATTGATTTATGTTATTTTAATTACGTCTACTGCAAAGAAATTAGATAGGCTTGAGAAAATATTTTAGTTGGCTAGGGTACTTAGTATTGGAAGCGCCAACTTTACACTGTTTTTAACCCAAACGGAGCTAGTAATTAATTTAAAAAAGTTTTTAATTTAAAATGTCTGCCAGCGGTGAGTTATCGTAATAAATAATGGCAGAGATATGCTGAAAATAAATTATGAAAACACGAGTCTCGTGCCGAGTGTAAATAATTTACATTCTGTAGAAACGCTTCAAGCATAAGTATTATTTGGTAATTACTTCCGCCCGCTGCTTCGCTTACTGGATACTCAAATACGAAGTATCAAGAGCTTTATGTAACTTTGTAATATTATAAAAAATCAAATATCAAAAAATCTGCTATAAAATTTGACGAAAGTAAGGAGGTATTTTGCACACTTTTAGTACCGCTTGCCTGCCAAAACCACGATGAGCCAAACTTCATGATGGGCCATCATCGGTTCTTACTTGTGTTGGGAGCATGCACTGACCAACTTTCAGCCTTTATAAAATAACGAAGGTCTGGGGTTCACTGGTATTATTAGATGTTTGGATATTACGATGCAATACCACCTGTAATTATTTTGATCAAACTTAGAATGACTTTAGCTTAAAAAGTGCTCCTGTTAAAAAAGTCGGCTTAATGAAAATTTTTGGAATAAATAAAATCCCATAACTTTTCGACGTTTGTTCCACCATGCACGCTTTGCGCCAGCGAAGCCACCAAAGCTAGAGTAAAATACAACTATGCTGACCAAAATAGCCTGTGATGCTGTGGCGAAAAGATCTAGCTCAGCTTAATGTTACTCCGCCGAGGCGTAGCAGCGCTAGTTTTCAGTTAGAAACTGAAATGAACGGGTTAATTCAATCCTAGTTTTAGTAAATGCAGTTTGGATTGGCAGTATATTCCAGAAATCGCCACGAAGAAAGAAATCCTTACCAGTGGGGATAAAATGGGCCTTTGAAAATTAATTTATTCAGCTGTTTTACCTGGGATATTTTCATGCAATAGGATCAGCTGGATCAGTACTATCTATTTCATCCTTTCAGTAGGTAAAATACTTCAGGAAAGGTATCAGCTTATCATTAGATACCTATAGCCTAAGATCAGCTATTATACAAAGATTTGGACCGAGCTGGTTAATGGATGAAAACTATTTTATTATCAAAATATGTCAATAAATATATTGCAAATGGGTTGTCTAAAAAATTTCGGTCCAGAATATGATTAATTAAAAATTTCACTTTAACCTCGACAACCGGAATTCAGGACTGATTTTTCGCAGACAACTCTATATTGTTATAAACAAAATAAATCTTATTTAATTCTCGTTCGTCCCTCTGAGTTTGTTGGTGGGAAAAATGGCAAGTTTTTTTTAACTCATGGTTAAAAACACCATGGTGATTCCAATCTCAATAAGAATGAATATGAGTCGATGGTTAAATATTGGTCAAGAGAAATATCAGTGAGAAAAAAATAAGATAAAAAGACGACTATATATCGGTACGTATTTTATAAAAGCTTTGGTCTCATTTCGATCTTACAAAGAAAATAAATATGTTTACTTTGTGATCGATGTCCTCGGCAATGATTGCTCACTAAGCTTACTTTGTCCCTATATTTAACTTTGCCCCGAAAGCGCCCAAGGTCAAGATCTTGTTTATTTAGGCTTTGAAATTGCAAAATTATCTTGTACTAAGGAACTTCAATGTTAATTTGTTGTAAATAACGCTAGTAACAAGGCTTTGATGAGTTAATCGGAATATCTTTTGCTATTTTGTCTACAGTAGGTCAATTATATTTTGCATTGTAAAGGTAGTCACATGATGCACGTAGGTACCTTGTCATTGGCATTGTTTGTCCTGGAAATCTGTGGATCTTCGAGTTTACTGTTCGACAGTAGAGGTACCTAATGATAAAATTATATTCATAAAAGCAGATTAAACCGTGGTGTAGATTTCTTAAGAACATTTCCTATGAATATTATCTGGGTTGTATTTTATTACTTAGTTGTCTTCCGTTAGCATCCACTATCCACCAGATAACTACGGTTGTTGGAGAAATTGTTATTGGGCTGGAAACTAATGGCATAGTTCACAGCAGTTTTCCTCTCAAACTATTAGCGGCATAAAGTTCAATGTTTGGAAAAATTGATGTCGCTATTAAATTGTCAAATAATTAAAAAAGGATTTGAATAGGTTCATAGTTTTTTGGCAATTTATTATTTCTCAAAATAATAAAACGCAAAAAAAATTAGAGTGCACTTAATAATGAAAACAGTGGCATTGTGAAACTCGAAACCTGCCATTTTGACTCATCCTGCAAAAATAACATACGAACCACGGTTCCAATGTAAAAGTTTATTCGGTGAATACCAATGAATGAAACAATACATTTGTAGTCGTATTTTCAATTTCCATTCTGCCCATTCAGTGGCGTTCGGAAGGTTCATAATGATAAGCAAGCTAAGGCATTATGGCAAGTTGCAAATGCTGCAATGTTAATTACTCTAGCCTTCTTTTAATATATCCTTGCTTCGAGCCGACGGCGACTTGAGTTATTGCGTTCGTGTACTGAGTTACAAATTAGCCGTTTTTCGTATATACCGCTGCTTACGGTAAATACTGAAATACTTTTTAATCTACCACTTTCAGTTACCGTTCCAGTGATATTCAACTGCTGTGAGTTGATATCTCGTTTTTATGTGGACTCTTTTGTATATTGTTTATTAAACTACTGTACCGTCACTGGAAGCTTTATATTGAGAAGGCGTATCCGGTTCCGTCGTATTTCCATTCGTTTTAGTACTTTTTACCCGTGTGTATCCGGTCAAGTGGCGCCACCTGGCGGGTGCGATTCATTTTTGCTTCGTAAAATGAAACACGCCATATTGAATTCATTGGCGTTTTGTATTCCGTCGAAGCAACTTGTGCCCAGAGCTCTCTCTGCCACAACCGTTGCAAATATAGTTTAAATATATTAGTATTATTATATATCATATAAAGTAAGGATTATTTCAAATAGTGAAATTCTCCATACTTTTGTTCAGTAAAACTGTGCAAGTAAACTAAGATTAGCATGGCCCTGCAAGGACACGCAAAAGAGGAATAAACTGTAAGTACTACCCTCTATTTTTAATGATTGTACGTGATCAATTCTTTTAACGGTTTTCCGTTCGGATCATGTACCCACATAAGTTATTATTTTAGAAAAGTTTAGTATCCGGTATAATTTATTGTGCAAAAAATTAATTATTTATTTAGAATGGATAGTATGAGTCCGCTTTGGCTGGTAAGCCATAAGTTGTGGCTGATTCTAAGCGAGTTCAAAGCTGCTCCAGCAGCAACTCTTCCAGCAAATAAAGATTTATCTTATCTTATCCCTTACAGCAGTAGCTCATCGAGCTCATTTTCTTAGGTACTTTAATATTTTAGTTTTAAGCTTACCTTTTCAGCTATTTTTTCTTTATGGTAGTTGAATAAATGTTTATCTACCCTATCTATGGGCTGTGAGCCCCAGCCTGGCAGAAACTAGTCCAGAATATGAGTGAGTTACAAAACATTTTTACCAATTTTATTACCAGCTATTCTGATAATATGAATACAACTTGTCTTTATGAGGCTTCTATTTACTCCGAAGTTAGTGGAAAGCTTTATGAAAACCACAGATCACATCGTTACCTACGGACGAACTGTAGTAATGTAGTACCTAGTGGTGGGTAGTTATAAAACTGTTTGTAGATGATATCTACCTACGAATGTGAATAAACTAGTGTTCAATCAGCAAGCTGTGTTTCACTACACGGTGGTAGCGATAGAACTGTGATGACGGTCAAAATCAACATCAACTTCTTGGTTTATGACTTTGCAACTTGTTTTTACAATTATGCATTGTCGGTTTAGTAGGACAAAGCTGAAGAACCGAGAGTTTCTAAAGCTACTAGAGGTCCAGTGTTTAGGTAGTACCTCTTGGTCCGAGGTTAGATACGCTGAGGTGTTTAACCATACTCCAGGTTTCATAGACTTGGTAACAAACAAAAGGGGGTAAAACGTATGACACCTTACGTCATCTGGCACACACGGCTCTAATTAAATTAATCAAATATTTTAATTAAATTAAATTATATATAAGTACCGTAAACTTTGACAATCTAGTTTATTTATTTTATTTAAAGTAAAGTTGATTTGCTTATAGATGAACACACCTAATACTTCATCAGATCTTTTGTAATTAGTTTGCGGCCACTGAGCCGAAAGTATCGAAATGCGCATAGTCTTTTAGTGGAAGCGTCACTAAATAGATTACTTACCCCTGTCTGCCACTTAATTTGAGTCAGAGCCTTTTACCGCTGCCCTGGAAAAGCAGGGGGTGTCTGCAAAGCCACTCAAATCTGATGGTTTCTCACAGGAGAAATCTAATCAGTGCAACAGCCGCCCTTCGCGGGGGCAGGGCGTTCAATCAAAAGTCTATAGTTCCATCGCGTGAAATGTTTACCCATGATGGTCTCCTAATGCATATGCATGATTATAGCAACACACCCTCGCGGGGTGGATGTTATCAGCGCAAAAGCCGCCCCTCGCGGGGGCAAGGCGTTTGATGGTCTATAGTGCCGTCGCGAGGAACATGCATCCATAAGCCTGGTCTCCCAATGCATATGCATGGTTGTAGCAACCCACCCTCGCGGGGTGGATGTTATCAGTCCAACAGCCGCCCCTCGCGGGCGGAAGGCTTTCGATTCGAAAGTCTATAGTTCCATCGCGTGGAACATGTACCTAGCAATAACGAGCCTAGTCTCCCTTTGTATAATAATATGCTCTGTTGTAGCAAGCAACCCAACCCACCCTCGCGGGGTGGATGTTTCCATAACAACTTTCAGTACAGGAGTCAGTTGTCCAATGTTCAATACTAGAACTATGTATAACTATGTACAATCATGGAAGAGATTCATTTCACAACAAGGCTCGCGGCCCGACCGTGGAAACAGCTGAGGTGAAGACGCTCGAATGCTCCGAGAGGAAACCAGAAAGGTAAGTATAATGAATAAGCAAGCAAGTTCGTATGAGTTAGTGGCCAATTCTGGTGACGGAGTTTTTAGGCCGCCTTAAGGCCTCCGTCGTCTCTCAACGACTGCTCTAGAGCCGGGACCGACAGTTTAACGTGCCCTCCGAAGCACGTAAGCGCTCAGATGTTAATGCTACTAACGGCCACCCATCCAAATAGTGACCGCACAGAACGTTGTTTAACTTAGATAATCGGTGAAGATTAGCTAAGCAAGTTATGCCACGAGCGCTTCTTACAAGGACAATGAATGACTCAATGTTTTCGAGCAGGTCAGTTAGCGCACTACCACTCACAGTGGAAGAAAAGACTCTTGTCAAATACCATTTGTTCGAAAATAAAATAAACCTGGGTCCTTTTCACACGTCTGTCTGCAGAAATGTCTGCCAAAGAGCTGCCAGAAATGACTTCAGCCCTCAAAATATTTTCTATACTAAGAAAATTAGGTGGCTCAGGCATTGCGATAAAATTGGTATGACAGAATCGTTGTATATCTCGAAGATTACCTGATAGTATACCAAAAATCAGACTTACTTCACGAACATGTCAAGGTCGCAGTCCAAACGTTAAATGGGTAGTCAATGTCGAGAAATCAGTCCTCAACAAAAGAGCATAATATATCTCGGCATATGTACTTGGAGTCCCTGTGACAACCTAAAATCTCTACCCAAAGAAAAATCTATAAAAATATTTCAGAAAGTTGATCAAGTTCTCAAACAAACAAAGGTAACCGTAAAAGATTTTCAGATAATAATTTAATAATAAATTTTGCCAGCTTTGTTGTTCCTCGATAACGACTCAACCATCGTCAATGATAATGCTCATGAACAGATTTCCAGATCTGTCGACAATGACTTACCTACTGGTTTGGTGGACTGAATTGTCTTGTATCATACCCGCATCCAGCGAACTTTTTGACAACAGATGCCCTCTCGGGCAATTGGTCGCAGGAAGAGCAAGGTCTACACTGCAACCGGAATGAGATGCTGGCTATTCTATATGCCCTTCAAAGTCAAATCAATCTTGCAGACCATCTGGCACGTCATCGTCGCCTCCTCATCGAGTGGCATCTACTACCGGCCTGTGTGGACGTAGTTTTTGCAAAGTAAGGAACATAGTAAGTACAAGACCGAAGACATGTATGTCAACAATTATATTATGTCCCGAGACCTAAGAGACCGCCAAACTTTGTTTCACGACGCGTTCAGTGTTCTATGGAATTACCAACTTGCGTGGCTGTTCCCACCACGGTTTCTAGTCCTCAGAGTCTTTGCTCGCCTAAATCAGTCAACGGGAATATTTCTCGTAGTCGTCCCCGGTGGGCAATGGTATTTTGGCGAGCCGACTTCAAAGCTCAAGCTTTGGCAGCACCATTGACACTGAAAAATCTCCATCGACGTATCGACAGGGCTTCCACCTCCGCTGTTTGACAACATAACTCTCGATGTGTGGAAATATAGGGTGGTCAGAAGCAATAACAACATGGAACACTGAACAGTTATCGTTGCTTATAAATTCCTGGCGGAAGCCTACTCTAAAAACATATGAGGTGGCTTGGAATCATTGGATTTCTTGCTGTAAATCTAATAAAGTTGACGTAAAAATGCCTACGGGGTCACAAATAGATTTACTTTTGATTAACAAGTAATCATACAATACTATTCTTTTACATCAATTTGTAGTCTCTAAATCTACATTATGTAACGCTAGCACTTTCAGTCTCTTAAGCTCTCATTTTTTGGTTAAGTACACTCTAAAATCAATAGCTCTATGAAATCCGAAAACTTCCAAGCCACCGGTCTAGGAAATTAGTGAACTAACTTCGCTTTTTATGGACTATACAGTAGACAGTAGTAATTTGGTTCAAGTATCGCGTCACACTGCTATACTAGTATTACTTTGCTCAGGAATTCGCATCCACGACCTGAACTTATTCTTAAATATCGTTATCACTGCGTTAGATCAAATAGCAGTATCACATTTTGGCCGATAATCCGTTCAAAAACCGACTGCAGGTAGTTATAGACAGTCTGGCTAGGCTGATCATCCTAACTTAACCTTGCTCACAGATCATAATTATAATACTTTACTAGTACTCCGTTAGTATGGATTGAAAGAACTGTTAATCTTTAAATGAAAGACGTTGCACAACCAAATCATTTAATTTGTTTGTTACGGTAAGAAGTATCGCTAAACCTACATCATGCACTGTCATAGCAGTCTAGGTTAAAACGTTGTTTGAACAAGCAGGTATTACAGCACCTTCACGAAGCGTTCTATCTGCGGTTTCTCGGAAGAGTTGGTTGGAGAATCGTTCTCTTGACGAAATCTTGGCCGAGAAAATTAGCGATCAGCTAATACGTTCCAGCATTTTTACAGGCGAGAGATATGAGCAGCAGTCAATCTGAAAGTAGGTGTAACACAATTATTTAAAGCAATAAATAAGCTTGGTTAAAATATACAAATGTATGTGTGAAATAAGGTTATGATCATTACATTACTTATGATTTTTGATTGTAGCAAAATGATTAAGCTTATTATTACATAAGTAATTAAAAATAGTAAATGAATATTTTACACTTACAGGTTCAATTTTGGTTTATTCGTAAATCACTTTTACCACAGATTATATAATACTATACTAGTCTTTTACTAAGAGTTAAATTGTATTATTGTATACTTGTTGCTATAATATTTAAATGTCACATTGGCGCTAGGTTACCTAATTATACAAGTGGCGACACCAGGCGATAACAAACAGGTCTCAATATAAAGCTTCCAGTGACGGTACAGTAGTTTAATAGCAGCGTTTTACCTGAAATAAAACGCATATTAAAATACTTACCTCACTGGAAGCTTTCACTTTAATCTCTGCCTGGTGAAATTAAGCCAATGAATTCAATATGGCGTGTTTCATTTTACGAAGCAAAAATGAATCGCACCCGCCAGGTGGCGCCACTTGACCGGATACACACGGGTAAAAAGTACTAAAACGAATGGAAATACGACGGAACCGGATACGCCTTCTCAATATAAAGCTTCCAGTGAGGTAAGTATTTTAATATGCGTTTTATTTCAGGTAAAACGCTGCTATTTTTATGATTGAAGCTAGGGCCCTTTCAAGTTTTGTTATTGTTCACGCGAAAATTCAATAAACGTCGGATCTCATGAATTTTAGAA
Organism: Eulithis testata; assembly: GCA_947507515.1. NCBI lineage: Eukaryota > Metazoa > Arthropoda > Insecta > Lepidoptera > Geometridae > Eulithis > Eulithis testata. The sequence continues at coordinate 7,262,512 of OX382203.1, read as the reverse complement.
CGATAGTACGGGTGTGTTTAGGTATGCCTGGGGGTGTGCTGGGGAACTAGATTGCCTTTTACCCTGTATTTGAAAATAGGGTTGGACATAGAAGAAAAAAATAATTTTATTTATTAAATTCCATGTTTTTTCTCCCTACAACTTACACAAGTTTTTAACGAATTCAAAGAATGAGTAGAAAAAGAGATCAAAACCGTGAGAAGTTTAACATTGGTCAAAGCAGGTCAATTAATAAATCCCTCATACACCAAAATCCAATTCACAAATTCGCCGAAAAAGTTTTAACCCAAAATATAGGTTAGCCGAAAAATAAAAGAAATTTGCTTTAATTCCAATAGGATCAGAAAAGGAAAGATTTGTGTTGATAAAACCGTGAAGTTGGTCTACAACGAGATTATACAGCAGAAAAATACGAGATAAAACGAGCACCTAGCCGGCTAAAGAGTTTGCCGGACAACTTTCATTGTACTATAAGAAAATAAAATACGACCTGCAACTACAAGGAGTTTAAAGCTGGTAAATAAATGTAAAAGAATAGAAATAGCTTTAAGTGTACACACATAATTATTTTTAACTAATAGGCCTTTACATCTATTGAAGATGATTTATACAGCGTCAGGAGGCAACCTATGCCTACACTTAACAGGACACTGTAATGGCTGGGACAATGTTTAGATGGAGTAGGCTTGCCCAGCACCTATACCATCTTCTCAGCCTAGTCAGACATATCCACAGGAAAGACATCGTCAATACGTGCGGAGCTGACTAGGCCGCGGGTTTCCTCGCGATGTTTTCCTTCACCGTTAAGCTCGTGTTAATGCGCATATAAATTTTCCTAACGAAAAATCCATTGATGCACGGCCGGGATTCGAACCCACAACCTTAGGATCGAAAGTCGAGGTGCAATCCCACTCGGCCAACACGGCTTAGGTAATTATTTTTATAGTAATAAAATCAAACAACAATAATTTTATTACCTTGTGTAACATTTTGCGCAACGCAGGTGTTTTGAAGAGATTTAAAATGTTTTTCAGTGTAGAATACTAGAGTCCTTTTCATGAAAGAAGTCCCGCGGAAATTTCCGGAACTAAACTTTAAAACTAAATTTTAAATTAGTTGTCAGGTGCTGTTAATGTGTTCGGATGCTAGTGCGTTTTTATTTGGTTTCTGTGATCAAAGTCTTGTTTTCAATGCCTAAAGTTGTTAAAAGTGCTGCCCGAGAAATAATACTTAAGGTCGACTACAGCGCCGCGTCTGCGGGACTTATTTCATGGAAAGGACTCTACTAGCACTAGTCATGAGACCTCGTCAGCAGGTAGGTATACTAATTATTGGCTCTTTGCATTAAGGAACGAGTGCAGCAACAGACTCTACACGTCGTCGGTCATAAGTTCGATTCCCAGCGAGAACAAATATTTGTGTGTGTGTTCTATGGCTGCGTGTTACCATTATAAGTAGGTATTTATAAAAGAAGTGAAATTGGATCTTTGAAAATGTATATAAGTAAACTTGTAGAAAGTACTTGAAAATTGTAAGAATAAATTGAAATATAAGAATTCTATCAGAAATCTAGTTTCCATAGTATAAGCTTTGCTTAGTTTGGGACTGTGTGAAATGTTCAACAATATTTATTTATTTATAATACTAGCATGATATCAACCAGTCGCCCGTGTGGGTGGACGCAGAGAAACGCTACGCAGTATTTCACTTAGCTAAATGTACCTTGAATAATAAAAGTGTTATTTATGGTGTCCATTTCCAAAACAGTCTCAATTACTTAATCTTGTTCGAGGTAAAAAACTAGTTCAAGGAAGTTTGTTCTAAAGATCTGCCAATCTTTAGTAGCTACTTAAGTTTTAAGTGGGTATTTTGCTGTCTGTAAATGGGTATCACAACGTATTGGTTTTAGAAGACATGTCGTAAATGATAATTATATTTTTTTTAAAACCATCGTGGTTGTGACGAATGTTTTTGCTAAAAACGAGATATTTATTATGATCTGTAGGGGATAACGATATGTCTTATATAAATCTGCCAGGTTTAAGCCTGGCAGGTTTTCTGAACTGTTTTCATACCAAATCACTAGCGCGTTTCAGCGCGTTTTTTGCCGTCAAAAGCTTCTTGTTTTCGTATATCTGTTGCCACGTCACTTCACATAATACCGCGTGCACACTATGTCCATGCCATTGCCGGCATGAATGCCACTTAGTGAGAATAAAGGCGATGTTGCTGTGGCAATAAGTCCGCGGCATTGATGCCGCCATACATTCCGACAGCGGCATGGGCATAGTGTGCACGCGGTATTATGCTGGGCAGCGAAAGCAGTTCGAAACTTGCGATACGGGGGCTGTGAGTTTAATTAATTTCCGATATTTCAGCATAGTTGCATGCGCCACGGTTTGCACTGAAGTCTTTGCTAGAAGGCTAGCGTTTCCAGCACGAAAGTACGACCAATAATAACCGCTGAAACTGCGTTGCAAAACCGATTATGCGTGGTTTTATAAGTTTTTCCTTCAATAATATTTTGAGGTAATTGACAAAGAACTGTCCAATAAAACAATACATAATGGAAAAAAACAACTACAGTCTGATTACTCTAAGAGAATAAAACAGTAAATACAATTGGATTGATTTAGTCACAAAGGAATAAGCTAGCACAATAAATAAAATGGATTTATTCAAACTTTCATATCGTTTTCGATTCTCTCGAGAGGCATGAATCGAATGCAGTAATATTTACTCGGCAATTTATTTAAAGGCTGTGTTTGATTCGAATATTGCATTTTGTCTGAAATGTTATTTTGAACATAAGTGGCACGTGTGTCAGCAATAAAATAAAATAATTCATGGATCATTTAATTTTAAAAACATAAATACCTATATTAGTGGTGTGTGTAAATTGTGGCTGTATTGAAATTCTACCGTTAACTTGGATATTTTATTTATCTGATTTCTAGTTTAGATCCTAATGATCTATATTACCATTCAAAAGTTGGTTATAAAGATCACCAGCATCGCAATTCTCGTAAAAAATAATTTAAATTCAAAGTAACATTTTAACTGTAAGATCTATGCCAAGCCAACGTGGTCCTCCAAATGGTCGCGCAATATCGGCTGAAATTGGACAAGTGGTAAGAATAGCAATCAGATGGGTACACGGACGGAGCCAGTGAAGGCTAGCACCAGTTCAGATCTTGCCATAGTGAGAACGAATGAGTTTCAAATTGTAACACTGTCACAAAATGCTTTCATAAAAAGTCAATCAAAGACGGCTATTAATTTCTAGCGACGCCATCTTCACAAAAATAAGAAGCGTCTAACTTATAGGACCAATATTGTGGGCGGATGTGCAAGTCTACTGTTCAATATTTGACACGACAGGTTATAGACTCGTCAAAAACTAGTGCTGATACTTAGGATGGGTACACTGCCCGAGTATCTGCATTATTGCTTCGATGACGTAAGGCGGGTACCGATAGCTAAGACAGATCGGGAGCAAGTAATGAAAATATAGTTTTATATAGCAGGAGAAAAATTAACATAAACGTTTGATTTTTAGGTTTTATCTTATGAGTTTTAAATCACATGTAAACTTAAGTATTTTTGGCTGTATGTTTCGATCACACCACTGCATAAACTGCACACCTTTTAAAACTCAACTCAGATTTGATATTACTTTTAATTGAAAAGTGAACAATGGTATCGATTCGGTTGTTGCATTTTTCTAAACTAACCTAATTTGACAGCACTAAAAATGTTGCCGTCCCTTTCTCATAAACTGAAACGACAAGGACGGCTATAATTTTAGAGCTGTCAAATTAGGTTAGTTTAGAAAAAGGCAACAACCGAATCGATACCAATATCTACTCGTATAAAGGCAAACAGTACTCGTATTTACCATTATTTGCCTGTTTCAAATAGCAGCTTGAAAGAAAGTACATAATTGCCCCACTGTTCATGATACCTCTGTTGATATAGTATTATTATGAACTAAGTTTTGCGTGGCTTTCGATTTGTTTGTCAGCTTTGATTTCCAATCTAGATTCTTATTAGTTTCTACCAAAGTACTAAGCCAACTTGCAAATTATAGGTTCACCTCACGTCAGGCATGTTTGTGAAACGCGAGATTACACGTCGAACCCTGCGCTCTTATTACGTAAACAAAAGCATTAAAATCCTTTATTCCAGCAACCATGTGCTTAATATGGCACAATAATAAAGTGTATTTATCAAAGACGTTGCTTACCTTAAACACAAATCTCGGATATCGATCTGGCATACATTTTACAAGATAGATATTCTTGCAACCTTATCTTCTGATACTGCTTGCCCCCGCAATGATTTTTCTGTAATTCTTTTTATCATAATAACGATTTCAGCTTGTCGAATACAAAAATTTAGTTTTCCAAGCAAAAATAAAACTAGAGGCATGACAAAAACTGTAAAAGTTCTATCATTCATATTTTCTTTTAATTTTCATGCGAAAAAAGGTATAGATGTGCCATACCAAGAATATCTAAGTACAGCGTATCTTGATTTACGTGTGCCGTTTACGCTGCGTGCAAATTATTGCCGTGTGGGGCGCACCTGCGACTCAAGACTACGCTAATACACTGAAACGATTCCTATAAAGCCTATAGACGCATTAATAATAGGGATTGCTATTGAATACGTAATAAAGCAGATTTGAATAGCTATTGGAGTGAATCTGTGATTTGATTTCAATTTTATAACGTCTTGTAAATCAAGAATAGGTTCTTTTTTGTGATGTCGTTGTTTGTGATACCTACTGAAATTGTGGAATAAACTTTTTAGAGGTTTTTCTATTTTAAAAAAAGCTTAGATGTTGTATATCCGATTGAAAACCAATTAGTCTCAATCTCAACCTCAAGTAGTTTTTTTTTAACCAACCAAATGATGGAGCAATCCTACCGAGTGGTAACTGGTAACCACTGCCTTTAACGACCAAGAATTTCCACTTGAATTGTGTTAAAACCTAGTTGGTCATAGCCATAGCTTTCTCCATTCCAACTAGGTAGCAGTAGTATTTTATGATCACCTCATTTATTTATCTACTAAATACCATATTCTTTTTCTAGGAGATCAAGTGCAGGCCTGCTGGCGCCGCAGCTGACCTGCCAGTCATCTCCAGCAAGCGCTCCTCCACCGCCCACCTCCCCACAACGAGCCTCCGCGCCGCCCGCGCCACCAGACCCTGTCCCGCAGCCCGCGCAGGAAGATGGCGTACGGTTACGAAGGTACTATTATCATGATAGAACTACAGAGCAAAAAAGAGTTGGCTACGTCAACAGGTTTGAAGAGACAATTCATAAGAGAAGAAACAAATATAAAAAAAGTTTATTGCAAAACAAAAGGTAGGTACTCGTAAAGGTGGGTGCGGGCATTAGGTGGGTACATAAAAATTGACAAATTCACGCAGGGCTAGTTAGTGGTTAGTGTATTAGAAAATAAAAAAAAACGGGGAGTACCTGTTCTTGGACGGCCTGCACCCAACATCTCCAAAGTTTATGTTTCTTAGAAGTTGTTTAAAAGACTTATGTTTACAGGGTTCACACCGTCGCTGTCCGAGACTACCTCAAAAGAGAGACGCAAACATTCTTCGGAGTGCAACGCGATAATGAGCGGGAGCAGCGGAGGTTATGGTACGAGCGGCGGCGGAGGCACGCAGTGCGGGCGATGGGCGACCTCCGGACTGACCTGCCGCCCGACCATCATCCTGATGATGATGATATTAGGTAAGTTAAGTATATAGTCATAATGTTACGGATTTTGTTTTCTTTACATTATGGCTGAGGGCGGACTCGTGGTCACACCAGATTGTCACACGGTGTGACTAACAGGAATTTATTTTACGCGTTGTCACAATACATTGCATTGGATCGCACTTGACCGAATTGGCCGTATAGCTCACCTCTGTAATAATTATTATTGTAAAAATTATTAACTACTAAACAATAATATCACATTTACATTAGGTAAAGCAGGGCATCCCTATTAAATTTTAATCACACATTTCATGTAAGTAAAGTTCACGAATGAATTGAAATACCCCGCTTGCATGTAACCGTCAGAACTGAACGAAACGGATACAAAATTCAATTTCCGCTGTTCGTTTCGTTGTTTTCTCAACATTCAGCTTGTTTAACGTGCTACTAGATAATTGGTAGAAATGTTGAAGAGAAACATCGCGAGGAAACCTGTTTGTATTTTAGTACGATGGGCATTATTTGGCATGCAACGTTGTTCGTTGTATGTGCTACCTGTGCAAAAAGGTGGACTGAATGTACTATTGGTCTGTTACCCCGCTTCTCATTCCGATTGTATACTCATTAAGATAAAAAACACGTTACTCAAGCAGAGATTTGATTAAAGATTCTGATACAAAAATCTATGGTTAAGTCCGGATCAGGCTTGAGCAGTAAAACGGAATACGGGCCTTAAATACAGACTTACCTTCATTTAGCCTATTACATCCGCTAAAAACCAGTTATTTGTTAGCTGTCATTTGAATTCTATACCCTATCCACAATATGGAAATCACTGCTTTCCAGATCTAAGTTTAGAAATATACCGCAACCGACGAAGCATGATATTTCGTGCGCTTAAAATAAGAATATTTCACCGCTATGCCCCAGTCAATGATCGTTTGTACACTGTCCGATACCGATACCTACCACAATAGCGATGCTATTTATTTACATATATTTAGATTATTTATTCAGACAACTTGGTCCAGTTTGGTTTTAGTAACAGAAAAACACTTATTAAACTAGGTTAGTAATTTTTAACTTATATAGCGATTATGTCCTTTGATGAGGTTCCAAACCAATTATGTTACAATTATGTTTCTGCAATAAAATGTATGCTGTAGTTTGTCGGCTGTTATTGGCTCGAACCTAAATATCGGTGTCGGTGCGGACACGGAGTGAAATAGTCTCGTACTAAGTGTACGAGATTAGCCCTCCACCAATGTCGTATAATTGTCGTGTCGGTAGCAGTGAGGAAACAGTCGTTAGCTAACTTTGCTGATATAATCCTAGTTTCGGTAGGAATGTTTGCCAATAGCGCTCTTGGTATTTATTTAGCTGACTATAATAACAGCAATGTCTCGATCTCGAATGGCCGGGCAGATGCCTCGGTAATTATTTGTGAAATTAGCTTTAATTATATTTTAAGACTGTGAATTCGCAAAGCAAGTTTTTTGATATACTTGAGTACTTTCGAAAAAACTGAAAATGTATTTATGGTTTTTAGCTTAATCTTTTGGGGACTGGATTGGATCCTGCATATGCCGAGTGTGTACGTTTGACGTTTACTGCAAAGTCACGTAAAATATAATTTTGTATGGAGAATCATCAGTATTGTAAACTTCCCGCTAGAGGCGCTGCTCAATCTCTAGACAAAATATAGTTTACGTCAACTTTGTGTATACGTAAAACAAACACATTGTAGGTAAAAGAATGCTGGTAAAACATCATAAAAATGGTGACGCTGTATTCGCAAAACCCGTATCATCGCACGAGGAAGTGATTATTAGGAGTAGGGTCTCTAAGAGGCCCAGTTTTCACTCTATGATGTTATTTGTATTCTGTCTGGAGTAGTATTCGACGGCGAAATTCCTAGTCAGGAATTAACAAGGACATTAATAAGCTTGCGGCTGTCTCGACAGATATCTCTAGTGGGCAAACAACTATTTGAACCGCTGCTAGCAAGAGTTTGAAGAAACCTACTCGACGTTTGGTGAAAGAGAACTATTTGCTACAAAGAAGTGGGACTTCCATTTTGCAAACCTCTGATTGTGAAACGTATTCCGGTTTTGCTACCACGTTTATAGACAGTATAGTTTTTTTAAATCGGGTTTTAAACCAGAGACTTATTCATAAACAATACTCAAATCTGAAGAATATATTTTTTTAAAGCCTTTTTCTGAGAAGTGTCATAGATCTATGCTTTCTCTTTCTTATCCTTATTGTTCTTTTTATCTTTTTGTTTATCATTATTAGTGTCTAAATACTGTTCCTATATAACACTAGATATGTACCTTAACTGCAAACGTATTGGTGTCGATTCTGCTGTTGCATTTTCTAAACTAATCTAGTTTTATATCACTAAAAATATCGCTGTCTCTTTCTCATAAACTGAAAAGACAAAGGTGGCTATAACTTTAGCGCTGGCAAATTAGTTTAGTTTAAACAAATGCGAACACAAAATCGACACCATTGGTTGCTTCATTTTATCAAATTCTTGTTTTTCACTATCGTATTCAGTAAGTTGTAGGTACGCTGCAAAATGTTGCCAGTCAGTATCGGAAAATAAAGACAAAGACTCATTAATTATTAATGAAAAGTCTCAGTAACTTCTTCGAATACATAATTTTTGCTGTAACAAAAAAGGGTTTGATATTGGAATTTTTAAATAGAATTGGCTAAACATATTTTTTTGGAATAATTTATTTAATGAGAACTAAATATTTTTTCAATAGAATTTTAGTAAGGAACGAGCTGTTCCTTACTAAAATTCTATTGAAATCTGAGGAAAAGTGATGTACAGTCAATAAAAAATTCTAAAATTTTTAAGTCAATAATAAGCGCTCACATTATACTAACCACAAAATCAAAATAATGATTTAATAATTTATCTGTCGAGTTTACCTCTTAATTTCTTGTTGGGTGGTTGTCTAATTTTAAAACACCTAGAAAATCTTGAGCAGCTTTAAAAATATAACGTCTGTTATATTTAAAACATAAGCACCCTCGTTCCAAAAAGTCAAAGTAAATGGTATTTCAAGCAAAAGGAGCAGTACATTTCACCGTTCTTATTTACAGAAGTCGTAAAATGTTGTTTGTTTTTACGAGTGCCTTCTGTAACCGTCTTTGATGTCGCCACGTTTTAAATTAAAGATGAGTGGGTAGTAGGTAGCTGTTGGAAATTTTATCGGTGTTATATTTATTTTATTTTCCAATAGATACGAGATGTGAGCTTATAGAGTAATACTTATTTACAAACCTATTCAATGTATTTTTTTAAACCCAATACAATAGACTAGTAGTTCGCCCCGAACAGAGATCTCGTGATAGTCGGAGGTTAATAAAACCCAAACAATTTCTATTGACCAATGGTTGCAATAAACTTTGCAAATCGCATCGAAATCACCGTCTAGCTAAGTACCAGTCTTACTTGAACTACAAAATCATTAAAACTCGAAGAAATGGTAGCTCACGTTATACTGGGTTTGTCAATTTTATAATTTTTACAGCAACTGAAAAACTATTAGACCTAGAATCAAAATAAAAACGGTTTTGGAATGTCTAAACAAAACCCTATCATATGACAACCCGCTTAATATTTTTTGTACGACTTTTTTTTTACTTCCTTTGGACCCTCATAACTTCACGACCCCTTGACCGATTTACTTAATTTAACAAACCAATAAAACTTAAGAGTACTATCCGTATACCTACCAAAATCTGTGAAGATCAGATAAGCGGTTCAAAAGATCTCGAAGAACTAATATACAAACATACAAATATACAAAGCATTTTTGTCCAAGTTGTCACTAAGATCAATAATTTTGATGTGCTGTAATTACATAATACATAGTTGGTCTGTAAGTTGTCCTAGAGAACTTTGAATAAATAGAACAAATAAGATATTTCATTGATTTTTATTCTTTCAAATCGTAACATTAGTGCTATCTTCCAGTATGTATGGAGCATCAGGCGCGGCACCCAGGGAGGCGCGGGGGAGGGTGCGGGAGCGGCCCGACGTGCTACCTGCGCCGGCGTCGCTCGAGGATCCTCCCTTACCGCCATTGCCGCGGCCGGGGAAGGACAGCGTGGCGCGGCTCACGCTCACCGGCCTATCTTATGTTGTTACTGTGAGTATACTTGCTACCATTTATTTGTTATCAGGGCGAAATCTGCACACAGACACTTTAACACATTTGAGGGATACGCAAAGGTAAAGTGAGGATGGCGAACAATCGCAGACTCTCTAAAACCACCCCAGTGGGGGTCTCTCTGCTAGTATACTTGCTAACTGCTAACTGCCGCTCCCGGTGAAGAACCGCCTGGCGCGGTCTCGTTCACCGGCCTATATTGTTCCTATGAGTAACATCGTATTTCTATGTTATTTAATTCGAAAAGAAAAAGTAGATATTTACAAATGACTTACAAATAAAGTGTTAACCTCATTCTAGAAAATTCAAAATGAATAAATTAGATCCATCTTCCACAAATATGTTTACGTTGAAATACAATTTATTTACTGAAATATACGACAAAAGGGCGGGGCACCGTGTAATAAATTTCAGCAGTATCGACATTCTATGAAACCGAGAAGATACATGAGCTGAAATCATGTTTCGTATAAATTGAACCATGCATGGCTGCAAAATGTTTGAATTTACAGCTCGTTGCGTGCTAGCCATGCACGCCAACAACTTGACAACAAAGAAACTGCACAACGGACATAAAACTTATAAAATTGACAACAGTTTTATTTATAGTTATAAAATTAAAGTTCAACGGACTACATTTTAACATACTGCTAGCTACATAACTTTGCACGAATTGTGATTTTGGCCGGTGAGAACTCCCCTGCGTAAAAATAAATAAAATTATGTTGCAGTCGATATCAGATATAGAATGCATATGACGTCTATTGTTGGACATAAATCTCCCTCACTTAGGTCAATCTTAAACGTACGGCTTGCACCCAATGGCTCTCAGCCTATTCATAGTTCCATCTAAAAAGTTCATTGTCTTTCTAGTGCGTGGTTTTGTCACAAAAATCTTTCTTTTATCCACCCAAATAAGGAAATACAACTGGGTCCTTATGTCTTAATCGACAGGTTTTTTACCCTAATAGGGATGACGTAATTTTTTCGTAACGTTAATGTAATTTTGACGTAATTTTGACGTAAGTTTGAAGTCATTCTCATCCATTAGAAGAAAACGTCAAAATGACGCCATCCCTACCTACAGGTGAGTAGTGATGACGTCATAGGAGTTTCACCAGTACCTACTAGTGAAAAGGGTTTTTGGTCGAGATCAAACCTGTGGCCTGTGTTTCGCTAAAGCAACTATGAAATACGTCGCTAAATCTGTTCTGACTAGTTATCCTTTCCAAGATTAGTTATGCAACTATGCTAATCTAGGTCCTAAGCTGTGTTTAGTCCAGTCCATCCATTATACGAGACTCAATTTGTCCAGAGCGCTCAGGTCCAAGAAATATGTCTCTAGGTAATACCAGGCTTGCATAGTTGCTCGAAGCTAATGCTCTGTCTACCTAGAATAACTAACTGGTATTTTGATCGTGAACTTAACTACAATACTTTTTATTAAAGTACTGCTTATTTTTTATTTTCTGAGGATGTCTTTTTTGCAAAAATAGGCCGGCCGGTGGGCTCGATGGGAATGAGCCAAAATTACAGAATCAACATTACTTCTCGTAAGCTAAGTCCACACTATACCCTTTCATCCTCAACTTTGATCTTCGTCAGTCTTTCAACTCAATTTTTATTTGGCGCATTCAAATTTTTTTTTTTTATATATTCTTGGGCATATTACACAACGCTCTCTAGTCCCTAACTAAGCAAAGCTTGTACTGTGGGAACTACATTGCTGATAGAATACTTATATGCATTTTTTTTGTAAATACGTACTTATGATACATAGTAATACCCAGACACAGAACAAACATCTGTGTTGGTCACACAGAAATTTTTGTCCTCGGTAGAGATCGAACGCACGGAAGGCAGAGCTACTACCAGCTGAGCATGAGTCTATGTTGATGGTTTTTAGCTATTTGAACTAAACAAGCCCAATTCATCAAAAATCTAACAAGACATAGATGTTTCACTATTCTGTAGACCTAGGTACGTAACAGCTGGCTTCCAACGTCGCAAAAGATAATTTAGAAAAGGCTTACGAACTTTGTAAAAACTAAGCCTTTGGACTTACTCACTGAAGGCTGTCTTGTCTGTTCATCCATAGCAGAATGAGGACAGTGCGGTTAATGGAAAATGATCTTTATTGTATCGTCTTAAATACTAATTATGTAATACTTTGAACATACACACATACATATACATTACGACCAAGGATCGTATAACTAAGCCTTATTTGTGAATTAATTTTCTTTTATGTAGATTCAATGAAAATTATTTTGAAAAATAATAGTAGTATGCTAGTCACAATTTAATGCATTCATGCACTAAAGACTCCATGCATAATGTATAATGCATAATAAATATTTAATATGCGCTATAGAACAAATTATTTATTACTAGCTTCCGCCCGCGACTTCGTTCGCGTCCCGTTGGATCCCGTTCAGTTTCTGGGATAAAAAGTAGCCTATATGTTAATCCAGGTGACGGACAATATATAATCCAAGTTTCATCCAAATCGGCTCAGTAGTTTTTGCGTGAAAGAGTAACAAACATCCATACATACAAACTTTCGCGTTTATAATATTATATTAATAGGATAGGATTATTTATTTTTGTTTGAGATAGGCATAAATCGTTGGACAGAAACCTATCTATTGATTGAGTCTGACTTAAGCAGAGTAGCAGCAACGAGGACCTTGAATATATAAACGATGGACGAGCTCGTCTGGAGGTAGATTAAAATAATGCGCTAGACGAACACTGGATATAAATCTGTTTATACATAGATTCTTATACTAGCCTAAGATCCGCTGTACAAAGCTTTGGACCGAGCTGGTTAATGGATGAAAACTATTTTATTATCAATTAAATATGTCAATAAATATATTGCAAATGGGTTGTCTAAAAAATTCAGTCCAGAATATCAAAAATTTCACTTTTTATATTGACAATAAAATAGTTTTCATCCATTAACCACCTCGGTCCAAATCTTTGTATAGCGGAGTCCTGTACTATACCACAGAATATATAATGCTATACTAGTAACTATACCCACAAGTACTATTTTCATTGTACTCGTAGGTATATTATCCCCCTTGGGTGTTTACTATTATTAATCATCACTTACATTCCGAGTTTTCCCTATTCGATATTAGACAAGCACGTTTCGAGGGGAGGATAAATGTATTGTGTATTTGGTTTTACTTATTTGTAGATTTACAGAGTGTCACGGAACTAGTATGTTAAGTCTGAACCGGGTGATTCAGGAAAATTAACATCTAAGGCCCGTATTCCGTAGCCTTACTCAAGCACTGATCCGTACTCAAGCATAGATTTTTGTATGAAAATCTCTACTCAAATCTATGCTTGACTAACGATTTCTGTCTCGGAATATGGGCCTTAATTTTCATTTTCTATTTTTTTTTTGGATTTATAACTTTTAATTAACTTTAATACCTAAGTTAATGTGGCAATCCTAATTTTTCAACATGCACCGTGCAAGGTTGTCTGAAAGAAATCGCTTATAGCGATAAGACCGCCCATTGTGCTTCATAATTGGTTTTTCATTATTTTATTGTATCTTTTTTCATTCTTTTTTTTTGGTGTACAACAAAGATATAATCTATCTATCTATCTTTTCTACCAACATATTCCTCAATTCGTCAATCATCCTACAATTTGCAATTTGAAGAATTAATGTGAAACAAACTTTGCTGCTCATTTAATAAATGTCTGCCTCTCAAATTATTTAAGAGGGAGCTGCACAGAATTTTATATGATGAGAAAGGGAGGTTCTCTATTGTTTTTCTAAGTGTATTTCGTTGTTTATTCTTCTTTGTCGCGTAATTTCCGGTCTTTGCCTTGTTCGTGGTAATTATGAACGTCCCACAAGGCCACAGGTGGCATAGTTAGCTGTTAACCTAGTTTCAACCCATTTAAAAGTTAGGTAAACATCCGACGAAGTTCGTAGATATTTTAACTAGAACGCTAAAAGCACTTGACGTCGTGTGGAGTCCTAGACCGAGACTGAACTAGCTTTAGTTAGGTTTACTAGAGAAAAATCTAATTTTGATCATGAGGATCAAACTTGAATTGTCATAAAAACTAGGTAATTTTAAACCAGTTTTACACTTTGTAATATTTTGTGTTTTTTTTTTCGGACGGACTATAATGCTATTGTTATTGACGATTTCTGACAGTGTTACTGGACTACTGAGTGCTAAAGGCTCTCGACCACATGAAAAGATTATAAGAATGAGAAGGAGAATCGTCATTAAAAATAACCAAAACTCCTCCGCTCCTAATCGCATTCGTCATATTATTATCTAAGAAAATATTTGCGACATCAAATTTGGTCCCGAAACCAAATTTGATGTCGCAAATATTTTCAAAACATCTTCACTTTTGCATTGATAAATAATTTTCTACGAAATAGGAAGAATTGTACCAAGCGCTGACCAACGAAAAACCAGTGATCCAAAAAACAAAAGAACCTTCAACTGAGACGTAATTTGATTATCGCGAGGATAAAATATAACCCCAGTAATAATCACGTATCCGAAAGTCGGGAAAGCGAAACATCGTAGCTCCGTAGCTCCGTAGAGCCCTCGTAGCACTCGTAGCAACGTCGGAAGTTAGTTCATAAGTAACAAGATTATGATTGTATATTGTAGCATAAACTGTGGAAGTCGTGCGAGGAATAATATTAATGCTGTATGCGAAATATTACAGAATCAGGAAATGGGGATTTTGCTCACAAAAGCGAATGCTGACTTTACATCAATATTTTACAATCATCGAGAAGTCACTATACAAAAATACTTATATTACTTCTGAATTTGAATTAAATAGCGTTTGAAATACGGTACGTAAATATCCAAAGATAAGATTTTTTCATACAAAGAACAGTGTGTCAGTAAATCTCCCGCTAGAGGCGCCTATCCGGTTTTCATACAAAATTTCTCGCTTTGAGAATGCGTTTGCGTGGGCTACTCTCAAGTCGAAAGTCAAAACATATGCACAGATTCGGGGCTCTGGAATAAATACTGGTCCTTGTTGTCCAATAAAAAGGCTCCAACAAAATTAGAATTCCATTCGCTATCGTATCGGCTACACGTTTTATGTCAGGGACCCTTAACCCCAAGAAATTTTTATTATAATATACGAGGGACGAATTAGGCTAAGATATTTCCACGCGATAAATTATAAAAGCGATGTCTTTCGGGATCGACTCGACCGTTATGACGTCATAAATAACCGTAACGTTTTGGTGTAACTGGAAAAGAGCAACATAGGGTTTTTGCATATTGGCCAATACCGGCATCACAGATAATACTATCTGGCATGTAAGTGCTGAAAATATTGATATTTACCGACACGGTGTGAATGTGTCCGTTTATCCCCCGTGTACACAACTGCTTGACATAACACAACCACTTGACATGACTAGTTGTTCTAAGACTAATCCTAATACATCCCACTTCCATATAATATTATAAATGCCAAAGTTAAGAAGTTTGGATGTTTGTGTTTCAATCACTCTGCATCTGCTAGCCCGATTTGGATGAAACTTGAAATATATTTAGTTCGTAACCGGTATTAACAATATTAACAAAATCAAATGGGACGCGGATGAAGTCACGAGCGGAAGCTAGTGAAATTATATTTACGTCGATATCGCGTAGGAGTCGTGTTGGTAAAAGCGCGAAAACGGCCATAAAATCTACCTTAATATGGATCTAAAATAAGGTGTATAGAGCTCAAAATATATTGTCAAATAACGTTGAGCCACAGAGCACTGCGGATTTCGTGGGAATTGAACCCATTTGTTTGCGTAATCGGTAAATATTTATTCCGGACTAGGATGTCACTATAATATGGCACTTGTAGCTTAGATATATATATGTATGTATGTATGCAGGATGTATATAACTGAATGTGGTAGAACGAACGTGCATTCACACTGAACATATCATAATATCGAGACAGCGTGGCAATAGTAGACAGTTAAGCTCCTTGTGAAAGATCTATCCGGGGAACGATTGAAGTGAGCCAGTTTTTCTTATAGCACTGTGACATCGAGTTCCACTAAAGCTATCCGAGAAAGGAACTAGCAACGACGTCAAAATACTATTGCTTCCGTAAGGAGAAAACCTATCGTATTTTTCAAATGATATCGAGAGAGTTATAATGCTGTAAGCGCTGGGTTTGGCGATTGTATTGAACTTTACTTAACTGTAGATTGAGAAGTGACGTCTTTGTGTATCAAGGTACTTAGAAATAAATATGACAACAATGCTTATATGCTGTTGTCTCTCAGGTACAAAAGTTTTGGATTTTCGTTTTCTCTGGTACTACATTTAGTAACACGTAAAAAGCGAACTGGCAGAAATAAAAGTGCACTATTGCAAAAACCCGTCGCATAGACTACAACGCACCAAGCGTTCGTTTTACATGGCGCGAAGTACACTGCTCCATTCCTAGTTTTCACAGTTCGTCAATAAAAAAATCGAGAAGCACTAGCATTTCTGTGAGGCCTTTATTTTTTCTGTGATTTTCAATAAATTTTTATTTACTTTTTTAGTGGGATAAGGGCAGGAAGAAGAACTATATATACTTTTAAATTAAAAACTATGTGCGATAATATATAAACCAGTGAAGTTTCCTCCATTACATAGCGCAATATTATCTACTGTGAACAGAATTAAAATTAAGAGCTATGGTCAAAATGAAAACCTATACAAGAAAATATATAATAAAGTTGAAATTTGACTGGTTATTGTTTTTTCTCTAGGCGGTGACAAGAAAATCGCGGCAATCCACTTCGGCGCAGTGGTCGCGATCATTCCGCGGTAGTGCGTCAACACCTCAAGACGACGTCGAAGTAGACGACGTCTTCTTTTCACCACCGACGTCGACGTCGCTGCTTACGCACCAGGACGAGGGGGACGTCACTGATGGAGCGAAAGGGTAAGGAATGCATTGTTGTGTAAGATAACCGTATAAAGAAAAGGCGACCAAAAAAATCACGGTGAATCTTGACAATGGTCGCAATAATTCCTCGGTAGTGCGTCGATACCTCAAGATGTCTAGGACAACGAAGTCAATTTTCAAAAAAAGGGTATGACTAATTTTTTGAGTACATTACCTAAACAAAAAAAAATATGTACCTTAGCATATATTTTTTTATTTAACCTATCTCTTACTGCTGGGCAAAGGTCTCTCCAAAAGACTTCCAAGGTTCTCTATTCCGAGCTTTCTCTAACCATTCTCTATCGAAGGCGTCAAGTTCGTCTTGTTTCTCGGCCGACTTCGAAACCGTCAACCGTCAGGGACCCAAGGCGTGGAGATAGTCGCCTACCTATCAGGAGGCATCCGACTGACGTAATAATGTATCAAAAAAGAAACTATGTGTAGACTGAAACTATGAATCAACGTCTGTTTAAATTGAAGCAATGTTTACGAAATAATCCCTGATGAATTGATTATTGCGTCGGATTTAAGTTTAGTCGTCTAATAATCGTATGCATTTCATGTTGGGATGGAAATCTTGTAGAAATAGAGCTATGACGTCACTTGAGCTTTGAATGTCGGCAAACTGAGTCTTCATTATTTATGCGAATAAAAGTATAATTAATTTTAACAAACTTCGCAGAGATGTTTTTTTTCAAACGATCTTAGAGATATTCTTTTGATGTCTTTTTAAAATGCTACGTAATTTTACGAGCTGAAAGTTGTGTTAGATGTTACATTATACTTCTTGGTACCAAACTGAACCAGACTGTGGATGTAATTTGCGAGTTGATAAGAACACGTGCGGGAAAATAAAGATAATTTGCATTGTTTTACGAATTTGGCTTTACGTTTACCAATAATAAAATAGGTACGATAGTCTATCTATATGTTTTAGATCTTTGAAACTAAGCCGATTCTGACAGAAATTGTTAGAATATTTGGTTTGTTTTAGCCTAAATAATTTTATTCTAAATTTGTATAATGAATAAACGCTTCAAAGTTGAGTATTAAAGTGTAACGCAATTAAAATTCTTTTTCCTGAACAGAAAGTATGGTCCAACCCTAAATGAGTAAAAACTTTGCTCGAGGGCAAAACCCATGTTTATGCCTCCCTCAAACATTCAAGCAAATAGTTGAGTTCAAAAAGTTCAGCAGTATTGGGAAATGTACGTGTGTTGTTCAGCTGACCTGTGTGTTTTATTCATGCGTATTTTGCTAACAATAGAACGTCGGAAGTGTTTACGTAGTTTGTTTGCTTTGGAGGCCACATTGTACATGTACGAAAAAAAGGTTGCACGGCATGAAATAATCAATGACTTCTCCTTGTCTCAGATGACTATAATACAGAGATCATGCTGTAGATGCTTAAGTGATACCTATGTACCTTTTATGAGAAAAATCCAATTACTTAGGAAATACAGACCCAAATCACGACTTACCACTTGAACTTTAGTTACTCAATGTGACTGAGGCTTAATGTTTCGGTATGTGCGCTGATGCGTGCCCGTAGGCCCTGTTTGTAAAGTCGAGTTTCCAAAAACTGATCGGATCCAAAATGTCTTTTGTTATTTCTGAGGTTGGGTGAAAAAATACACTGAATGTAATCCTGTACTGTTTTTCAGTGATAAAAATAATGAGATGCTAAGAATACAAGCTTCTGCGAGTGGTTTTGCACACGTCATCAGAACCCGTGGTCCGAGTTTTCTTTTTTGATACAAAAAGGGGTTTGTAATTTTAATATGTAAAGAAACGCAGGTCAAACGAAACTATAACTTTTCATACAAAAAAAATCCGAATCACTTTTCGCAAATCCACAATATAATATACAGACTGTGGTCTCTACCGTCATGTACCTAGCTAACGTGATTTTCTGAGATCAAGGAGCAAAGTTAGGCTAATTATCTTCTTAGAGCACTCCAACGTTAGTTCGACATGACAGATTAATTAGCCTAGTACTTAGTTACTTGTTAAAACTTGTTTAATGTTTGGTTACATAGCTTTAGGTAAAATGTATCAATTAAGCTTGGGTTTACCTTAGTGTCATTTTCTACCACGAAAGTAACATGTGCTCCGGGTACCCATAACGATGTTCAAACCTTTCCAAGTTGTGTTTTTTTTTGTGTTGAAAAGTAAATTCATTACTTTTATGTAATAAACTAGCTGTCGCCCGCGACTTTGCTCGCGTGGGAGCAGCATACGCATTATTTGGTTATATTTTTGATCCTAATTTTAATAAACTCTGGCGAGAGTAAAATTTATTAATGTAGTAAAACTTAACAAAAACACTTGAAACGCCTCATAAACCAGTAAATCTAAGCGCCATTCTACATGACCTAGACAAGAACCAAGCCTAGTCAGATTTCTCGGAAGATATCTAGGTATCTGTCTGAGATATCACGACGCCCAAATCCTGACACGGGTATCCGGTATCGAGGACTCAGCTATCTTGTTAACCTATTTCGTATTGATATTCCACCATAAGTCGGTAGTTACTAGACATCCAGTCTAGTAAAATGTCTATCGTATCCTAAGATATATAGTAGTCCTATTAGTCCTCTTATATAAATACCAAAAATATTTACCGCTTTCGTTGCCTGGAAGAGATCGCTCTCAGCGATAAGGCCGCCCATTCTTATCTATTTTTTAAGTTATGTGTTTTCTTTACTGTTACTGTGGTGAACAGTAGCAGCTGACAAACCTTGACACACTAGGCACCTGATTCAAGTAATTTAATTTATGTATGATATGTCCAAGATTTTTTTTTTATTCGTCCCATTATGACAGTCTAAAGTGAATTTGAACCCACGATCAAAAGGCGGGGCTAACACTAGACCACCTTTACTTATCTTCGTTTGAATCGCATGTCTTGCAGAATTGAAGTTCAAAGGACACTCAAGTGCTGGTCAATTATTATTTTGTGAGAAAAATCACCCTTCAATTATACTTCACAATTCATGTTATATGTTACTTGAATTACAGTTAGGTCAAGTAACAACAGACTTATAATACTGTCGGTGGATTTTGGCAATCGTGAATAAATAAATAAATATTCACGGACACTTCAACGCCTTCTAGTCCCAAACTAAGCAAAGCTTGTACGATGGAAACTAGATGGCTGATATAATACATACATACATACATACATTTTTTTTGTAAATACATACTTATAATACACAGAAACACCCAGATACAGAACAAACATCTATGTTTACAACACACAAATGTTTGTTCCCAGTGGGGATCGAACCCACGACCCACAGCACGGAAGGCAGAGCTACTACCGACTGAGCCATGACGCCTGTCTCTAGTTAGCTGTTTTAATGACCAACATTTTATTTATGTTAACATAAATAATTTCTGAGTTCACGCTGGCCAAGATCCGGTGAACATACTGTTTATTATCAATATTATTGAACGTCTAGTAGTCGCAAAGTTAGACGCTCACGGTACATGGAATGTTTTTAGTACCTAGTAATTTTGAAGCTCAAATAAATAACTGTTTACTTTAACTTTTTTTCCTTTAAAGTTGTTCTAACACAACGCGCTAGAACACATACCTACTACGAAGCTTGTTATTTTTATTGACTCTATGAAACTTTCCCAATATCGATACCCCCTCTTACAATCTATTTTCATTTAATTAGATAACTTGTTTGGGTAAAACTTTCTGGGCATCTTCCGGGTATTCTATTCTATTATCTCACAGTATAGACGCTGTTCCAATAAATAGTGTTGATTAGAAGTATAACGGTAGAGCATCTCCAGGAGCACGACCCACGACGAGCGGTACAAGTAACATCCATGTATACCTATGGTTAAGACATGACGGAGGTCTTAAGGCGGCCTAAAAACTCCATTACCAGAGTTGGCCACTAACTCATACGAGTTTGCTTGCTTGATTATAGTCCATAAGTGCTTAGAGAGGTTATTATTTTGTAATTTTAAAAGACTCCGTCGAAACTTTCGTGTAAACTATTCCAAAAGGACAGAGTTTTTTTTAAATTACTCAAATGCGAAATACCTTTTTTACTAAAAATCGTAGAACACACCGGATATACCGTAAACTTTGGCTTGACACTATTTTATTAAGGCACCCTGTATAACATAATAGCTGTGTGCGTCTATCAATGTGTACAAATAGGACAATAGGACCCTTTGCAAAGCGCCCTTAATTATTTCACCGCACTGGTTCACAAGAGAACCTTTCTGGGGTCATCATTACTTAGCGTAAAGCGTAAGCAAGTATAGTGGCCCAAAAAAGTATTGGTGTTGCGCGAACATTGTACTGCATATACTCTATACATGAGACACAATAACGTACTAACAGTATACTTTATTGACAATTTACCTTACCTTGTTTGTTCTTTAATAGTGTTTTTTTTACGCTTTGCCAAATCGAGACTGAATTATGATTGGACTAAAATTTGGTATTCTGCTCTGTCATTGTAATAGAAATTATTTATTTTGTTATTTTTTATAAATACACAAGATAATATTATAAAAATGAAACTTAAAATTAATAAAAAAAATATTAACAAAAATGGCCACCACTAGGCATGGTGCCAGGGCAGGATATGTGAATACCCTGCCCAGGCGCTGGTTTTCAGTGGCGCCAGTTGTGCGGCGCGGTAAGTACTGCGATCATATAATTATAGAACAAACTTGAAATGAGTTGGTAGGCAGTAGTACAGATACAAAATATAATTTAGCTGCAAAAAGTAAGATAGGTAAGTAAAAGTAAGTTAGGTACAAGGGTATATCAGAACATTAAATAACTACGATAAACTAAAATTAAAATTGGGCACAAAACGGCTACTTGCTAGTGCTTTTTGTGATTGCAATAATACAATTTTTAAAGATTTTCTGAAAGAGTTCTAAAGTTTTTTAAAGGGGGAAATAATCGAATTTTTCTTTTTTTCTTCTTAGAACAATACTGATAAGCAACGGAGGAGGCCTCAAAGCGGCCTAAAAACTCCGTCACCAGAGCTGGTCACTAACTCATACGAGCTTGCTTGCCCTGCACAATACCTTCAAATGTCGATCTCGTTACGATAGTATCATACCATACAGTATGTCATTTTACTTATTGTATGACGCGTATCATACAATAGGCATACTGGTTGTTTATATTCTGGGTGTTTTATTACAGGGCGAGGTCACCCATCGGTGTAGTGGAGTATCGAAGGCCAGAGCGGAGTGTGTCCTGGGGCGCGGGGGGCGCCAGGATTCACACTCCGAT
The DNA here is from genome assembly GCA_947507515.1 of Eulithis testata. NCBI lineage: Eukaryota > Metazoa > Arthropoda > Insecta > Lepidoptera > Geometridae > Eulithis > Eulithis testata. The sequence goes on along the minus strand of OX382203.1, from coordinate 7,240,346 downwards.
GTTGGAACCTTTGGCTGACAACTCTAATCGAAGGCAGTTCGGGATGGGCGTTGTGGGGAGATTTTTTCGGTAAGATTACTTTTTTATTTTAGTACATACATTTATGTCTATAGAACTTTACAGTTGTGAAGTTACTGGTATTTTTTAAACAAACAAATATAGTGCCTTGTATTTGCTATGGATAAGGCCGACTAGGCTGAGAGAATGTTTTTTTTTTAATTTCCTTGCAATATGCTTACAGTTAATTTAGTTTCGTTTTATTTGTTTTTTTTTATTATTACTAAATCGACATCGAAATAACATTTACTGAGATAAAAAAGAGCCTTTACTAGTAGCACGCTTTTCTAGTAGTACGCTTAACTAGAAGATACATATTTACTCTACTCTTGAAAACTTCCAAATTAATCATTCGGGAACACAGACGCCGGCAAAGAGTTCCACACCATTTCCAGGCACTGCAGAATCTCGTTCCTAGAAGCAAAAAGTGGCCCTGACACTTAGAAATCAATTAGATTAAGTGTAAGGGCCTGATTGTTATATAGTAAGAAGTCATCGCTTATCTATAACTTTCAGGTCTATAAACCTTCGTTAGCCAGCAAAATCTCCAGGGGTTGTAAACCTTTGGTTCTATGAGGTTATTGACCGCATGGATACCGTTTATTATTACTTCAAAAGCCTCTCCTGTTTATAAACTTCAAAAGCCTTTCGGGTCAACGAATCTGTCACGAAACTAAAATGTTATCTTTATAGAAATTTATAGGCCCTATTCATATACTGGTCGTACATAATATAAAGTGCCTACTTATAGCTACTGACATGTTATATCTCATGTCACTTATTTTACATGTTGACAAAAAAGTCATAGCATATTCCATCACGTTATGCTTAAAATGTAAGTAGTTTTAGTGCAGTAAATAGGAATAAGGTTACCATTTCCAAATAATAGAAATGACATGGCTGATTGAAAAATGACTGCTTGGTAAAAAATATTTTGAAAAACTTGATTATTTTCCGTTTAGTGAAGCTTGTACTAATTTATCAGAAGTAGAAATAGACACCTTTTGGAGAAAATATTTATAACGACGAGCGTAGTGAGCTGCGAGTTGTAAGATTTTACTACAAGTGGAAGGGTAAATATTACTGAAAAAAGCAGAGAGCATTAAGCGCTACTGTATAACATCCATAAAATATTATCATTTGCGAAGATAACCGCCTACAAACCAGGAAATTAACGAGAGGAAAATTAATAAAGGACTGATTCATAATTAGGGTCAAACTCGATCCCTGTTATCAGATTTATCTTGGATTTTTCGAGGGCTTAGACCCGGCCTAGCTAGGCTCGGCCTAAAGTTAGGCTCGAGTTAAAACTGAGACGTGATTATGTAAGACTTTCAACGAAGTTTCAGAAAAACCCGTTCTTTTGTGAAATTATTCATTCATTCACTCAAAGCTGATCAGTCAAAAAAGAATTTAGCGGCAAAACAAGCCAAAACAAGGGGTAGGTTAATGATTTTATCAATGTCAATGTCGAATATATTGTCGAAAAAACAGTACGTAGTAAATAATATAAAATAATTGAGAAAAACCAGTCACCAAATTGATTTTCATGACAGATGTGAAGTTAGACCCGAGTTAAACTTGGGGTGGGGTTAGTTTAGCGAAAGTCTATAGTTAGACCTCGGTGAAGGTACTAAACATGTTACGTAATATGAAAAACCCTAGTTAAGTCCAAAACACGAGTTAGAGACAGGGTTCTTCTATAAATCCAAGATAAATCTGCTAACGTAATTAGACCGGATAAGTCATTATGCGCACTGATGACTTGGTGGATTAACATGCTAAGTTTCAAGTTGATTACTATTTGCAGTAGATTTCTACTATTGACTTGGTTTCATTATAATTTTACCCACGGATTGCATTTCTTAATTGAGTTATATGAATTATATTTTGAAAATGACTCTTAGTCTTTTTTTGGCCAAGTGTACCAAATAAAATAAATAGTATTGTGTAAAATAAAGTACCAAGAGATAAATTAAGAGTATTCTGAAACGGATTTTGATTATTTACAATCAAAAACTTGAAACTAATAGCAACAAAATTGTGATTGCTTCCTTGATTTCGATACCCAACCCTGTATAAAGATAATGCCAACATCTTGTCTCGCTATGAAATCGAACCCAGCTTTTGTATCCAGCCTTGTTAGTCACACTGCAACATAATCTATACTTCTATACTAATATTATAAAGAGGAAAGATTAGTATGTAAGTATGTTTGTAACAAATTGGCACAAAAAGTACTGATCCGATTTGGATGAAACTTAAAATATATTATTGTTCGTGACCTGGATTAACACATAGGCTACTTTTTATCCCGGAAAATCAACGGGATCCAACGGGACGCGACCGAAGTCGCGAGCGGAAGCTAGTTATTAATAACGGTTCCGAGTGTTCTATAGAAAATTGATGCTCACAAATTATAGCTGGAAGTGTATAATTTGCTGCTTCTTGATAGTGAATAATGAGTCAATTGACTTCCTCAAAGAGCTTGCGAGCGAACACAGTTGTTCAATAACTTGGAAATTACTTGGTTCACTTCTGGTTTCCTGAACTAAACTAAAGCATTAGTTAAGCCTTCATGCAAAGATATGTCAGGCATGACAGGCGTCATGGCTCAGTTAGTAGCTCTGCCTCCCGTGCTGTGGTCGTGGGTTCGATTCCTACTGAGAACAAACATTTGTGTGTGCCAAACATAGATGTTTGTTCTATGTCTGGGTGTTACTATGTATCATAAGTATGTATTTACAAAAAAAATGTGTATAAGTATCAGCAATCTAGTTTCCATACTACAAGCTCTGCTTAGTTTGGGACTAGAAGACGTTGTGTGTTATGTCACATATAACACACAACGTCCACGTTATATTTATTTATTTATTTGAAGCATAGACATAAAGAGCAATACATAAATAATTATTTTCTTGCATTTTGTAAACTTAAATGCTAAACTGTTATACTACATACCTCATTACCATGGGATAATTACTCACCAGCTCTTTAATTCGTTATTACGCTCAAATTACATTTACCGTCAAAAAATAAATAAAATTGGCAATTACGCGTTATTAACTCATTTAAAATTGTTTGGGAAGAATTTATGATAAAATCCCAGCAATTTTATAATTTGAATATTTTGGTTTTATTATTTTTCAACAGTTTGGTAAGCTTAAATTAACAATCATATCCTACTTTTATGCATATATAATTGTAGACGCAAGACAAAAAATTAAAGTGGCGGTGGTGTTATGTATTTCAGAATAGCCTTCTAATTGCACTTTTTTAATTACTGTAAAAATAGGAATGGCTATCAATTTGACATTTTGGTACTCCAAATAACGTAAGCCACCGGATTAATTAATCATTACCATAGGCCATTGAAATATCCATTTGCTATGGCGTAAATTATGCAATCAATCATATCCTTCTTCTTCTTTTTTAGTGCTCCGGTCAAGTTTTGGTAAAACGGAACTGTTATTTTATTTATGGCCTTTATTGATCGAGTGAGCGAAGCGAACGAAGATCTTAGTGACAACTTGGGCAAAAATGCTTTGTATGTTTGTATGTTTGTTCGTCAAGATCTTTTGAACCGCTTATCCGATCTTCACAGAATTTGGTAGGTATACGGATAGTACATCGGTCAAGGGGTTGGAAAGTTATGAGGTTCCAAAGGGAGTAAAAAAAAATAAAGTCGTACAAAAATATCACATGGGGTGTCATAATATGATAGGGCTTTGCTTTTAGACATTCCAAAACCAGTTTAATTTTTATTCTAGGTGAGTTGTTGTAAAAAGGATAGTTGATTGATGGAATGTCTAAAATTTGCAAAGCCCTATCATATGATACCCCATGTGATATTTGTGTACGACATTATTTTTTTACTCCCTTTGGAACCTTATAACTTTCCAACCCCTTGACCGACCACGAGATCTCAGTTCGGAGCGAACTACTAGTTTAACCGTCATTTCAACAGACAACTTTGCCAGTTGTAAATAATTTGAAATAGTATGTAGTTAATTCCTGTCATTCGTCCAGTCGATTGTCGTTACTTTTGAAGGCAAAATGGTGGATTTTTCCTTCAGAACTTGCGTGCATGCGTTCTGTAACAGGTGCTCAGTTTCCTATCGCAAACTGTCAAGAAATAAGACCACTGCCTGGTCATTGACTGGTATCGACCCACCTCAGTAATAATTAAACCGCGCGAAGTGCTCGCAAGTCCGCACGATAAACGTTTTTAATTTATTACCCTATTCAGCTTACCGGTTCTATTCTACGTACCGATTTACTTATTCAAACGTACGCGGAAGTGCAAAACAAAATTCTGCGAAAGCTCTTTTGTTCACGTCTGTGACGACTTCAACCGTAGGGTATGCTCGGCATAGTATCAGTAGTGCGGAATCGCTTTCGCGGTAGAAATAATATGTTTATGTATCTTAAAAAAAAACTGTTTCTCGTTTGGGTACCGATACTATCGTTATTGGCATTCGTTTTAGATACTCTTAGCATCGATTACAGCCTTGTTCTTTTTGATGCCCTCTGGTTGGCTATCCAGTTACTGCTCGGTGGCCATTTATTTAGTAAGGTAAAAATTTATTTTGCTACATCTATTTTCCACGATTATTTTCAGAATAATATTTTAGCACACACAACTGAACTTAGTTTAAAGAATGGGCGAGAAATGAGCTCCAAAATAATTATTTATTTTTATAAATATAAATTTACTAAATATCTGAAAATAATTATTTCTTTCTTCACAAAGAAAATTACAACCAATACAGTATTTACAATATTCACAATATTTACAAAATACACATAAAACAGTTGAGCTATCCACAAAATACTTTCTTTCTTAGATGTTGTTGAGCAAATTGATGAAAAAAAAAAAAGTATGTTAGACTAGAGTTTGTCCACACTAAGTCTGCGTCATTGGGCAGCTGGCACTTGATACCATTTTAGAATTGTGACTTTAGTGCTAGCTATGGGTACATAAGCTGTCAAATCAAATCGTTTTCGCAGTACCATTAACAATGCCGTACGTACGTTCCAAACTAGGTACTACAGATTTTAAAATTCTGCCAAATGTTAAGTTCTACAGATTTAACGTGCTCAGTCTTTATATTTCGGCTATCGTATCAGAATTAGTAGCAATAAATTTCATAAGCAAATTAATTCGTTAATTGCCTAAACATGTGACTATATTTGGAAAGCTTTTAGTTTTCCCTGTGATTAACATGCAGCGTAGTTTGTTGTTTTAATTGAAACAAATTACGGTTAATTTACCGGTATCTATTTGGGTTTCTGATAATAGGTACTCGTGCAGTTGTGATAATTTAGTTAACCTATAGTTAATCATGCAAAAAATATATTATTAAACTTATATTTAGTATAGAGAAAATTAAGTTTAATTACTGTATACTATATATCTAGGAGATGACACTGAAAGTTAGTCTCAAAATTTCTTATAACATGCTCACTTTATGCTCCGAACGATAAGAAAAAAGCATAAATAGAAATCAGAAAGTAGAACTGATTTGATATTTACGAGTTCTTTAATTCTAAGTTAGAAGCACCAAAGATAAATGAGAAATCGACTAGCTTTTCTAGTACGCGTACTGGACCTAGCCTCAATGATCTAGCCTAGCCTTGTTATCCCTCAGTGATATCTTATTCCACTTTGTTCTGGTGTATAATGAACAATACAGTATTAAAGTGATTGAATTTTTTCCTTATGTTTGAAACATCGAATGTCAAAAACGAATTAACTTAATAATCAGCCGCTGACAGGCTGTTAGAGATTAGGTTATCCCAAGGGTTGCTCTGCAATGTTTTGTTGTTTGAATTTTGAAGTCACATTGTAATTGCTACTGAAATATTAAAGTAGATAAATAATTTCAGTGACATTCGAGTAGTTCGTAATTCGAATAGCAATTTAATCGAATTGCTCTTTCAATTACCAAATTGCTTAAATAATCGAACATCAATTTGCTTAATAAAGTTACATTTATATAAAACGTTTGTTCAATTGTAATTTTCTTATAGTTTTAAAGATATACACATCTTTATAAAAACCAAGCCTTTTTGTTTGATATTAATCAAATAACTGTAATGAAACTTCGACATTTTTTTTTGTTTCTGTAGTGTTTTTTTAATGAGATATAAAATCGTGAAAGTGAATTCGTTTGGCTTTGGTTTCGTTATAACTGAAACAGCTTTTAAGGAAAAGCATATTCTAACGAAAAAGCCTTTAAAACAACTTGCTTTCTAAAGAAATATTCATTTTCTCTCTCTAGCTACACGAGCGACATCTTGCCTTCTGATGTAGTTTGACGCTAAATCTTTGACAAAAAGCTCTACTAATTCAAAGTTCTAACTTACAACCCTACCTGCGGTAAATATAACGTATACGCAAACTTCATTTAAAAGTTTATGTAATGGGTTTGAATGAAAGCCCTGGAAATGACATGGGTCGTTATTTATGGTATGATAGCTATTGCCTCCTCCGGACATCCTGTATCCTCGAGGTTTGTACAATATCAATGGTATTGCCATCACAAATCATTATCCTTTCTTGTTATTGTTGATTCATGTTTCTGCGTAGAACGATTCGAATTTCAGTGGTTTACGTAATTTAATGACCTTTCTCTCTTCTAACTTACGAGCTCAGCTCTTGTCGTTGTAACAATGCAGCTCTCGCCATTTGTCCCTTTCCAGCGGGCCTAAGATGCGCACCGCGAGATATTTGTCATATCGTTCTGTCAAAATGTAAGCATTTTGCACCAGTTTAGGAACTATTGCATTATCTGTGGTACCTAATGGTGTCGACAAAACGCGCCATAATGTACACTTTTGACACTTCTTAGTCGTCGTACTTCTCTGAGGACGAGATAATAGTCATGCAGAAATGTCAAAAGTTGAAAATTCAAAGGCGCGGTTTCTCGACAACATAACCACAGATAATGCGATAGTTCCTAAACTGGTACAAAATGCTTACATTTTGACAGAACGACATGACAAATATCTCGCGGTGCGCATCTTAGGCCCGCAGTCAGCTTCCTTGACGTCCTTATACGACATGACAGCGATCTTTAGTTTCAATTGACTCATATAGCTTTTACGCGGTCTTCCTCTTCCTCTCTTTCTTTCTACCTTTCCTTCAATGATATTTTTAATGAAGCTGTCACAATAACCTTATCGTATTTTTAATCTACTTAGCTTGATTACAATGAAAAATTCTTATTTATTTCACGACTGGGGACACGTTGGATAGCCTATTGGGCGATTATTTTGATGTTATGCGATAGATCGCCCATCGTCTGTCGGACTTCTTCAGATAACTTTGGTTTAGTTCGACGATGTATCGTGGTTCATGAACGTGGTTCATGCTATATGCTATATTGTGGTTCATGGACATTCATGGGCGTTTTACACTACGCCATTTTATCCCAAACTGAGCAGAACTTATACATCCTTGTATACTATCAACTATCGGGTTCCTACCCGATTGTTGATAGACTTTTTTTAAGTAACATACTTATAGTCCAATAGCTCACCGCGTGGCAGGAAGAGTTATACTATAGTAACTGAGCTATAGCGCATGTCAAATTGTTTTTATCGATTGCTTACAAACTATTAAATATTCCAGACGATCTCTTCGAAAATCAGTGACACGGCAGGAAGAAGTAGCAAGGCAACTGGACGAGCTCACCGACTACCGACCATACTTCACATGGTGGGTGAGCACCGTGCAGACACTGGTCCTTTTACTGTCACTGCTGTGCTATGGGTTCGGGCCAGTCGGTTTTGGCAGGCACACGCACTCGGGGCAAGTTTTAGTGAAGAGTTTGAGTTTACAACAGGTGAGTCACAGATTAAATAGTAACAGAAAATCCTGTAGAGCCTCCACTACAAGTTGATATTCTACAAGAATGTTTTACATTTTTAAACGACAAGTTTCTCCTATTTATTTTTGATATTTTTATTCTCTAGCAAGTCTAGCAAGTGTAAAATAACAACTTGGCTATAGTAGGTGCCAAATAACACCGCAATACAGGTCATTCACCCACCTTCACCTCGATGTCGCAAAATTCAATTTATGTATGGTAAACAAACAGTACTACGATAGTAGTAGATTCGAGCGATTACCGTCTTAGCGACAGGTTTGTATGGAAAGCGACAGAATTAGCCATTCATAAATTGAATTTTGCGACATTGAGGTGAAGGTTGGTGAATGACCTGTATTGCGGTGTTATTTGGCATGGCACCTATTATAGAAGAGCACACGTCAAACGCCCTTTTTTTTATACAGCGTGTATCTACAATGGCGACATTAAATTGACACACGGGTAGAGCTACTTATTAGTATACATAATAAAATAATTAAAGTACAGTCAGCTGCACTAAAATGTGTACAATTCGCAACTTTCAAACTAGTGTCACCGTGTTGCAATATACATTTACAGGATAAAAACTAAAAAATTATGAACACAGTTGATAATTTTCCTTATTTATTTAGTATTGGGACCGTCAAAGTCCATAACAATGCTGCAGCCCTACATTGAAAATTACGAATTGTACACATTCTAGTGCAGCTGACTGCACTTGAATTATTTTTTTATGAATACTCATTGTGTCATTTTAATGTCGCCATTGTAGATACACGCAGTATGTTTGATACAAAATAAAAAAATACCCACCCCTGATGGACCATCTCATTCATATATTTTTTATTATTTTGAAACATAATTTTTTATTCAATTTGTTCACACTTTAATGTTTATCCAATTAGGATAAAACCAAGTTACAGCTAATTTTATATTGAGCTAAATAAGTGATGTGACCAACCAGAATTCATCTCTGTCTTGTATTTGTATAGGTTATATCATTTTAATAAAACACGATCTTCAGACCACGAAAAGTCTCGTAAACAAGCTATACAGACCCAGAGATAGACGCTTCGCACGAGCAGCATTTAATATTGAGCCACAAACCGTACGTCGACCTCAAATAAATTATAGACGGGCAGCCGGTCATTTGTTCCAAAAGGAATGTTTACATGGTGCTAGTTACTTGTATTGAAACTTGAATGCTGAGTCATTCCGTGCATTATACAACAGTCATTCAAATAATTAATGAAAAAAGTGATTACTGTTGGTATGGATTGTCATAAACGTGTCGGTTTTCAACTCTCTTGGATTTATAGACATGAAGGTCCCCTTATTAACATATGTGCGATGAGTTAGCTATCAACGGAGGCGTATACAAATTAATAAAGAGATAGAAATTGACTAATTTAATTTATTTGCTTTGTTAGTCACAAAAAAAAAATTATTTCTGGCTTGTTAGATTTCTTTAGAGAATGTAAAAGTCCAATATCGATATGACTGGTTAGATCAAAGACTTTTTGCACAAGTCCACTGTTTTCATTCCATGTAACAAGCAAGAGTCCAGTTTCGGATTAGATAAAAGACTGGTTGAAAAAGTCCACTTTTTCCATTCCATGGCAAGAATCCAAGTTGTCACGATACTAGTACTATACTTGTATGATGCAAACGAGCCTTAAAAGATGGCTCATCACGAAAGACTGCGCTAAGCGGCATAACCTACACAAAAGAGAGGTTTCACAAAGCTTGTGCGACCTACATTTCAGAGCTCGCTAATACTCTTACTTTGTGTCGCACAGAACCCTTTTGGGATTGATCAACTTTTCAATGCAGAGTAATAGAGATGGTGAATAACTGTTTCTGAGCGGTTCAATTATAAAACTTAGTAAAACCAGTTGAACTATGCTTCAAAACGGCTTATTCCCACACGCAATAAAAACATGGAATCTGTAGGAGAACCAAGCTGTCACGTCACCGGCTGATACTGACCAGACAGACCAGAAAAATATAATTATGGATAATGTACTTTTGCACAATTATATTTTTTTGACTTATTGATCTCTTTTGTTGTTTTTGATTCGGAAAATAGAAATTAAAGTTAAAAAAAAAAAATGGTATTAGGTACTCGTTACAATTTATTTTGTGAGTCCTTATTTGAAATAATATCATACCGTCTCGTGATGAGTATGAGGTTTTTTGAAAGAATAGCTTATATGTTATTGTTGAAAGTCACGAGCGTTGGCTTTGTAAATCTCTGGTGTTAGTAAATATTGTGGATTGTTGTGTAAGGTTCTCAGACATTTCAGGCATTAAATGTGGCGTACCGTGTTTTGTCTAAAAGCTTTTCCTCATTAAGCCTAGTTAAGTAGCTGAAGAAACGAAAGTTTTCGTTTTTGCGGTCCCCAAACGCAAATCAAGCCTGTCTCTTAAATTAGCTCAAAAAACTCCGTAAAAACGAAAGATTTATCTTATACCCCCTTAAAAATCGCTTTCATATTTTTTGAAGCAAATGAGGCAAGAAAATATAATTTTAAGGGTCTGAAGGTGAAACTCGTAACATTTTATGAGTTTAACGTGGCAAGTTTATTCATGTGCAACTAAAATAAGTGTTATCAAATTATTCATGATTTAGTTTAAATTTTTATGACAAGTTGTTAATTATTATGGGCTGGTCTGGTCTTTTAAATCTTGCCTAGTATTTTTTAATACTGGCTGTAATGGCGATGGTTGACTTTTTCGCCTCTAATTTTAATCCTCCGCAATTTTACAACGGTTATATAAAAAAAAACCATCAGCAGTTTTGCCTTGTAACATATTAATCACTAGGGGCGCCCCAGTGGTTATTATGTTTCAAACCATGTTTTTCTTGTTGATTAGACCGATGAGTGGAGAAACTAGTAGGTATAGGTGCTGGGCGGGCATACCTACTCCATCTAAGCACAACGCTAAGTTGGAGCTCTTGCTCGGTACTTAGTAGTACCTATACCTAGTATAGTATTAGATGATATTTTTGACAACTTTTTCTATGAATGCTTGTTTATCTATTGTAAAGTGCTTTGCCATAACCACAGATCATATAATACTATACTACTGCTTACTATAATATCAATAATATCATAATAATATTTCTTTTTTTTAGCGCTATTGTGAAATTTATTGCATTAGATTTCAATTATTTTATCTCTCACCCTAGTTTATCGTAGCTTTTTCAACCATTGTATATCTTGGTTTCCAAAATACTTTTTACTTTCCATAATGTTTTACCTGCGTTAGCTGTGGTTGCTTTTAGTGGATAAGCACCAGCCATGATAATATGTTCTGTTTGAGTTTAGTTTTATGTTATGTGTATTATTCTTTGGAAATCCTAATAAATAAATAAATAAATTATCTGTGCCTATACAATCTCAGGCACCAGTGAATCGTAAATAAAGTAGAAAAGTACCTGTAGCCTCCGACGATTATAACTCAGAATAAAGAAAGGCCTGTTTTAATCTTATTCTATATTTTTTTAAGGTGGAGTGGGAAGAACCAGCGTCATTCTGGCTGGGGCCTAGGGCGGCGGATCTGATTCATTTGGGGGCCAAGTTTGCGCCTTGCATGAGGCGAGACGTGAGGATAGCTCGGGCGATCGCTGCGTCCGCGCGGCGGGAACGGGACACAGCGTGCTGTATACGGAACGATGATTCCGGATGTGTGCAATCTTCAAAGGCTGATTGTTCTGTAAGTTTTTTATACAACTAAATGATGGGAACTTAAGACATAGACAGGCATTTATTTGCTTAAAAAGGTGACACACAAAATACACCTACAGAACTTAACTAACAACACTACAAAGAAACAAAATTAGAGAGAAAGAAAAATGAGATGAGTGTATTGAGTAGGTAGCTAGGTAAGCTGGCAAGTGTTTGTGTGCTACAGCAGCAAAAATGTTTCGACTCAGCGTATGCCTCATCTCCCAAAGGTAGTAAGAGGTAAGCGGTAACCACTGCCTACATCGATGCATCGCCGCACTGAGCACATCCACTGACGACGTGCCCTGTGGTGCATTGCACTGCGCTTATTATTCCGAGACTTAAAGATGTTAAATCTCATGATATGACGTATTTGTAATACACCGGACCCATACGCGAATACCCATAGTGACACATCTATGCGTTGAATAAGAATAATAATAATGTGTTTATTTGACTAGCATAAAACAGAAAAAAGACAACATAGAAAAGTAAGCAACTAACAGATAATGTAGGTAGGAAAGATAGATAGATAACACTTTATTGTACACAAGGACAATGTTTCAATAAAAAAACATCACACTACAAAAAAAAAGAGTCTTTCAATGTGAAATTGCTGGCCAACAGGTCCAGTATCAGTTTTATGACACCGCGTAGCGTAGGGTCTACAAGCGTAGACACCACTTAGCGTAGGATCTACGAGCGTAGATACCGCGTAGCACTTTTGGAAGAGTTAAATCGTTGCTATGCAGTTATGAAAAAGATAAACGTTGTGTTTTTTTTTTTTTGTCAACTTTGTGGCTGTGACTAAGTAGGGTCAAAATAATAGAAATATTTTTTTTTTATTTTGTTATTTTTACAAGAATTAAAATTAAAAATAAAAATAACAAAAGTGGTCACCACTCAGCATGGTGCCAGGACAGGATATGTGAGGACCCTGCCCAGGCGCTGGTTTTCAGTGGCTTAACAAAGCACGTAGAAAGCCTGAAAAATCAAATATTTATTTCATAATTTGTGTAAATATACTTTTGTAATGATAATTAATTTAAAATATGAATTTTGCGCACGCCAACCAACAGATAAGAGGATTAATACCGAAGGTAAGCCGGATTATGAGTTATTGTGTCCGACATTTTTGTAATTTTATTTTATTAATTTACAATTTTGCTTTTAGGTACATATAAAACCCCATTACGAATTTAAACATGCGAATAACTCGTTTCACTCGCTTTTCTGCATAAAAGTATCGATAAATAATTAGTAAACCAGGATTTTCGTACAAATGTATTATGTAAAGCTGCTAGAATTTTACTGAAAAAAGCTTTTTGTTCCAAATAATACTGAAAATTACCATTGAGTAATGAGTAGGTGTTACATATTATTTATAATCCGAATCAGAATCATTTTTGATTGAAAAAGATGTGCACAAATAACAATAATAAAAATGATTTTACAAAGTTAGTGTGATATCAGTCTCTCGTAATACTATTTCAATGTTGAAATAGGAATTAATATTTGGAGTTAATATTTCAGAACACAATATCAACGTGGAAAAAGTGGTCTTCCGGTGAATCGGGTCCGGGGGGTCGGATATCAGGGTCAGTTTGTGGATTAGATCCAAAGTAAGTATCCATATTTACTACTATATTCTACTTGTCATGACTGTCGACTGTAATCGGAGGTAGGTGTAATTCATCACTATCGAAAGAGGTTACCACTGGACAATATGGACAATAATGCGCATGGGTCTCCCAATAATGGTGAGCTTTTTTCGTCCATCGATTATCCAGATTATCTAGACTTTTTAGTTTTCCGGTACAATATTAGAAAAACTAAACACTTATGGTCTCACCCAGGTGTCTGCCTGTCACCTCCACCACAGCTGAACGCTAGAAGCTTGAGTTGAAGAATAGTAATATTTCCAAAATATGTATTAGTTGTAATATTAGTACACACACAAACCTCTCGTGGTTTATAGGGTACAATATCTAAAACGTCTTATTGCTGTAAGTGTCGAAAAGAAAAAAATAAAAATCCTACAAATGGAAGCTCGTGTTACATTGAACTTGTCTCGGAACACTACTCGCGCAAGAACTTGCGCCTTGTCCGATTTATTTTTTACAAGCACTTTAATCTTTCAGATTTTGCGAGGCGCCCCGCTCAATAGCGCCGCACGAGTGGCCAGATGATATAACAAAATGGCCGATCTGCCGGAAGAACGTTCTAGATGGTTCTGCCGCGGTCGGCCGGGCGGGGCATGCAGCAGAACACATGGCGTGTGAGGTTATCGGCCATCCGTGCTGTATAGGAGTTCATGGGCAATGTGTCATCACCACGAGAGAACACTGCGACTTTGTGAAGGGCCATTTTCATGAAGAGGCGTCGTTGTGCTCACAGGTGGGTATAGAGTTCCGAAAAGAGTTTATGACTGTTGGTGATGCTACTAGCAAGTATTTTGTATGAGGCTAGCAATTTTGAGCTGGACTGGTCAGTTACGATATTTGACCTGTCGGATGGGTCAAATCTGAGGCCATATAAGGCCAACTTGGCTAAAGGCTAAGGCTAATCACAACTAAAGATAGCTGACTGAAACCTGTCCAGAAGTATAAATAGTTCAAAATGTATGTAAAATTTATTTTTGATTCCAGGTGTCTTGTCTAGACGATGTCTGTGGCATGCTTCCATTCATGCGACGCCGTCGACCAGACCAGCTTTACCGCGCGTGGACATCACTATTCGTTCACGCTGGCCTCCTCCACCTGGCTATGACGTTAGCCTTACAATGGCTATTCATGAGAGACCTGGAGAAGATGGCCGGCCCTGTGAGAATAGCGGTTGTGTATTTAGGAAGTGGGGTCATTGGGAACATGGCGTCGGCCATCTTCGAGCCTTATCGAGCAGAGGTGAGTGTATGATATTATCTAGGTTTTTTGCAACAGTCTGGCGTTTCTTATCCTCTGTTTTTCTGGCCAGTTCACGGAGTACAGAATGTTGGTTAGTTGTATCACTAAAATTATATTTGTTTCAATTCCAGGTGGGACCAGCAGGATCACAATTCGGTCTCCTAGCGTGCCTCATGGTGGAAGTGATCGGTGCGTGGCATCTCCTCAAACAACCATTTTGGGCGATGTACAAGCTAGTCGGTGTTGCGCTTACTCTGTTCACCCTAGGCCTCCTTCCATGGATAGACAACTTTGCCCACTTCTTTGGGTTTGTGTTCGGTTTTCTGTTATCATACGCGCTGATGCCGTTCATAACCTTCGGGCCGTACGAGAGGCGGAGGAAGATTGTGCTAGTGTGGGTGTGTATGGTGTCCGCGGGGGCGATGACTTGCGCGCTGGTCGCGTTGTTCTACGTCGCTCCGGCGTATGAGTGTGAGTCGTGTCAGCTGTTTACGTGTTTGCCTTTCGCGCCGGACATGTGTGCGTCGCAGGACGTGAGAGTGAGACAGATGGATGGGGTATGACGGCGCGCGGCCCGGGCGCCCCCGCCGCCGTCGCCCCCTCGCCCCCTCGAGCGCCCCCAGCGCCCCCAATGCCCCCAGCGCTTCTCACGCTCCCAGGGCCCCCAGCGCCCCTCACGCCCCCAGCGCCCCTCAAGCCCCCACAATTCAAAGTGCCCAGTGCCCCGCCGAGCCGCATAACTCCACTATACATACACAGCTATGATTGACATTCAGTAAACTGTCGATATCTTATAACTAGTATGTAAGCATTGGTTTCGTGTGTACGTCCTCCGCATGCTGGCATGTTTGAGTCGCACTACGCAGAGATATGTGCTGCAGTGCAAGCGGGCATTGACAATTCTTTTATGAAAATGTGCCTGTGTACCTTCAATCTTGAAATCAAGAATGGGAATATTCATAGCTGTGTTTTTTGTACTGTGACGTCTTTGAAACATTTCGTAGATGTGAGTGCGCGCTCCAAGCCACGCGTTATTTAAACATTTGGAATAGAACTTGTAAAAGTGTAACAGTATGTTTTATCGATTTGTTTAACGAATAAAATCCAACGTTGCGTGTTAAAATTGTAAGGCGTGTTATTTTTAAACGTTATCTGGATTTTAATGGGTGCTGTGTGGAAGGGTTGAATTTATTTCTGCTATCGTTTCAAATCTCAGGTATTTTCTATTTGTGAGAAAACCATCATAATTTCTAGATGAATGATCACAATATTCTTACTCAGAGCAAATAGCTTTCAGAGGAATTCCAATATAAAAAATCCTTCAATAATAATTATTAACCAGGCGTAAATTTTCATAAAAATAGCAGATATCTTTGCAGTTTTTGTGAAAGTACTTAACTGAAAACAGTAAGCATCAACTCAATAGCATATTGATAGGGTGTTACAAGGTACAAAAATAAATTCGACCCAACGGACTCTATGAAAAAAAAAGACGTGAAATGTGCTAAATCTACGGGTAAGTCATCTCGCGGACACAGTATAGTTAATTGTAAATATTCTGTAATATACTTATTATGATACCTATTTAAGATGTTTGCGTGTGATTTTTTTTCTCTACATTTTACGGGAAGTAAATGACTCCATTTACTTTTAAAGTATTATTTTACGAATTGTGTATCAGCGTTTTCCCGTAATTGTGTCAAAATAATACATAATTTAGTATATTACTAAATAATGTAAATATCACCTCGTTTAATATATTAATATTATTTCCACTGTAAGTTACTAATTCCTATCTATAAGTCTCACTTATTTATTTTGTCAATTTATTATAGCTGCTATCAAGTCTGCGTAGGCTTTTACATGCATTTAATTATATTATTTTAGAAAAATATGCTAGTGATAATACAACATAATAATAATTTAAAAATATTTAGGCGTAATATAATTTATTTTAATACACTTTTCAGTTTTCGGGCTGTATTTTGTCTGTCGTTACATAATTATCATGATTTAATACGAATTTAAAATTATTTAGAGTTAAATACGTAGGTCATATTATTACTATCGAGTATTTTATTTCCCAACGCGATGTAAATACGAATCAAGATTGAATACTTCACAGTTATTTTGTTAAAAATTTAAGAGAATATTAATCGAGATACAGAGATAAAATTACAAAACTAGATCTTGCATTAAACCAATAAAAAATAATCGTTACATTTTTAGCTTCTTTTGTACTGAATAAAATACTTAAGTTAGAGTAGGTATGTATGTAATATATGTGTACCTACCGTGTTATTTTTACTTGAACTCTAAGTTATTTTTTAAAAATCAACGTTTTTGGCAACCATTTAAAACAATATTACAGCCATATTTGTAGTAAGTTTATCATTAGGCGCTCCTTGAAGTTTAGTGTTTGATGATAAAGCAATAAATAAATCAAAACACACTTACGCCTACGTTTAAGGACAATTTGACTGCTCCATACCGCGCTTATTATTGGCAGAGATGCTGACGTCATAATCTTCTTCTTCTTCTCTTTAATGATGGCCTCTGTCCGTCATTTCGACAGACAACTTTGCCAAGTGATATAATTGTAATAATAAAGGCCAAGTCAAGTCATTCGTCAAGTCGGCTGTCGTTTGTTTTGAAAAGAAAATGGTGGATTTTCTCTTCAAAACATGACACGAATTTTCACATTAAAAAAAACCACTTTACTCACATTTATTCAAATGGCTCACTCTTTGTGTTACGACTTAAGTATTATTGGTTAAAATTCCACCAAAATTAAACAACAATACTCACAATAACACATGAAAAACTATTAAAATAAAAGTGCTATGTTTCGTTACAAAAAATGTTAAAACTCGTGTCTCATACCGCGCTTATTATTGGCAGAGATGTTGACGTCATAATATCTCGGCCGAAAACTCGTTTTCAACATCATTTTGACGTCATCCTAATTAGAGTAAAATCTCTGCTGAACTGTGCATAAGGGTCCGTGTATGCCGATACTATTTTTTTATTTCATTGTTCTTATCTATACTTAGGTCCAATAAGTGCTTTTTGCCTGTCACTGCCAATTCAATTCCGTGTATGTGAAAATATTAATTAAGCTAATAGTATCAATAATAAATTATTCTAAAGGTATGTTATCAAAATTGGAAAACGAGAGAGAGCTCAGAATTGTGAAGTAAAAATACAATAAGTGAGGGTAATATTGAATTTCTTATTTTATTTTTATTACTACGACATGATTATTTTTTATTGTTGCAGTATACTGTAGTTTTGTAGTTAAAAATACCTTTTTAACTACAAAACTTAGCAAAAATAATAAATAATTAAGTATGTTTGTTTATTTATCAAATTTCAAGTTTTTGCAATAGTAAAAGCTCTATACACAGAACTTAGCAAAAATACCAATATGATTTGGAAATCTTCGAAATGACTGCAAGGATTTCGAATTTTCTAAAACATTTAAATTTATCAGTTTTCTTACAAATACCCGCATGGAAATCGGAACTTCCGTTTTGGAGATGAATGTCACAAACAAAAGAGGTAGTAAATCCAAGCGGACGGATGGAACAAGTCGGAGTTTAGTGATTCACTGACTCATGTTAGCATTTTGAAGATGTTCAGATAGATCTATTTGATACATTTTTGGTGAGCAAATTGGTGAAAAATGGAATGCCTTTAAACTTGACAGATGTGATGCAAAAAGCGAGGATAAAACAGGATATTTCCGGTGCGTCGCATTTTCGATTTGATTAATAACGATAACTTTTATTCAACTCAAGCTTCAACGAATATCTATACATCTATACAAATATTATAAAGAGGAAAGGTTTGATTTTTTGTTTGTTTGTTTGTTTGTATGAATTGAATAGGCTCCGAAACTACTGGACCGATTAAAAAAATTATTTTACCATTAGAATCCTACATTATCCCTGATGAACATAGGCTATATTTTATCCCGGAATTCCCACGGGAACGGGAATTACGCGGGTGAAACCGCGAGGCGCTGCTAGTTATTAATAATTCCTGATTTTCTTCAGTCATTGGGAAATGTCTGTGTTGCTCTGTATTTATAATAATGGCTTTACCATTACCATAAATATTATACGATTTATATTATTTTTATAAAAACTGCTGTGCAGGATGTTATTGGTTGAGTTTTAGGGCATATATTCTTAATACCTCGGTGTAGAGCAATAAATTATTATAAAATTATTCTTAAATATTGTTAATATTGGTGTCATTATTATTATTTTTCGTTATGGAATAATTCGATCGACTCTGCTTTTATCTTATTTGGAGTCTTTATTCGAAAGCGTTCGACAAAATGGCATAAACCTGTCACACCGGCGACACCTCTAAAGTGCCCTCAACTTTTTATTATACATTTTAAGAGTATGTATTTATTTATTTATTTAATACTTTATTGCACAAAATTATAAATTGGTTACAAAGGGTGGACTTAATGCTAAAAGCATTGTCTGCCAGCTAACCCAAGTGTGGCGGTGTAATGAGAAGGTTTTATTAATTTATCTGTGCTATTGATTTATCCATAGCTAAATCAATAGCACAGTGAAGGTCTACAAAAAAAGTAGTTTATAAAAAAAAACTGCACTTATATCTTTTGTTATTCATTTAAAACGTGAAACCATCTCTTTTAATGATGTTATGTCGAACGTTTCCGGGTATAAAACTCCTGATAAGAAATTTTTAAGCTAAAATTACCTTGTAGAAGCTACTTTGCTGCCAAAATAAGATCATTGTATGTTACCCACTTATTTGTACACGAGCATTTGCAAACTTTATCATACTATGTCCTTCATTGTCAAATTTTTAGCAAACCATGCACAAGTTATACCAAATTGGAAGTGTAAAATGTATCTATTGTACAAATGTATTATTATGACTCTGTAAAATAATTCTCGATTGATTTCTCTATTATAATCTTATGCTGAGTACAAACAAAGTGAACGAATGAAAGTTAAAATTAGCAAACAAACGAAAGACGTGTGAGTGAGGCTCGATTCAACTAATTTACAATGGTTGATATTCTATTCAGTTCCAACTATGGTTAAATCAAGCTTCAGCTAAGCTGGTACGGCTGGATCAAAATAATCTAAGAAGGAAGCTATCGTTCGTTTGGTTTGTATTTGGCATTGACAGAAGTTAACTCGAAGTGCCCTTTTGCCTTTGGCTAGAAGGACTGTTTTGAAACATAATTCTAAGACAAACTTACATAAATTGTACATTGTGAACATACACTAATATTATTGTAATTGTAAGAAATAACGTAATCTTATTGTAATTAGTAATAATCGAAAATGAAACCTTATTATCATAATAATTTTGTTTTATTTAGACCACTATACGTATTATATAATCTGTGACTATACTGATGAGTCTGAAACTGAATTAAATGAGATTGTCATCATTATGATGACTGCAGAAATCTTTTTGACACGCCCGCGCCGTTCGTCATTCGATGGGTTAATTCTTTTTCATATTACCTACACCCTTACACAGGTCCTTCATTAAGAAACCACAAAAAGTACTTCATTGTAACGTTCGTAAGCACTCGCTCATATTACATTTTAAGTCTGATATTATTATGGAAGTGCTCTTAGTGCGAGAGCCCTACTTGCACTTTACTCAAAAAATGCCTGCACGATCAGTGACATCTACCGCCTAGGCGATGAACAATAGATATTAAAAGAACCTACCTAAACCTGAACGTACTAGGTATCCTAACATAGGTTAACTCAGTCCGATGTTATTGCAAGAGATGGCGTTCGTGTTGCAAACTGATAGACAAACTGGAACAATATCCTATAATATATTCTTTGTAAGGTACATGGATGTATGGATGAATGTTTTTTACTTCTTCACGCAAAAACTATTGATCCGATTTGGATGAAACTTTTATATAACTATTGAAATCAACCGGATCCAACGGGACGTGAACGAAGTCGCGGGCGGAAGCTATATTATGACTTTCGTCATAGTAAGCTACAAAATAACAATAAGACTACAGACAGTAAAAGTAATAGCATGCAAAATCGAACCGAACTTTTAGGGTTGGAGAAAACGGATCTTATGCACCCACACTATTCGTTTTAGTCAGTCCTAAGTCCTACGAGTAAGTAAGGGTGCTTATGCTTACATAAACAAACAGATTCCCGGTACTGGCTTGGTCGGTACCGATCGTAGCTTAGCGGTACTTTATAATAGTCTTGACTGAAAATTATAAATCCCAATAACTAAATAATAATAAAAGGTTTTGATGAAATAGTGCTACTGTATTTAAATTAAAGTTTATTAATATAACCTGCGGTTTTGTGTCAACACACAGGTTATATTAAAGAACTAAAAGCTGGCTAAAAGAATAAAATGGGCTTATGTTGACACATAAGCCCATTTTATTCTTCTAGCCAGCAGCGCCAGGACTCCCAACAGATTTTGATTACGCTCGTATTTATACCTAGTCATGATTAAATATAACTCTTTATCGATGGAAAGGTAGGAGGTTTATCTTGGCAGCGATCTCAACTGAAATGTGACGGACAACCTAAAAACTTTTCAAGTATGCATCTGTAAGTATTTGAAATGAGATAGCAGATCTATGTCGCATGCTGGTTATCTAGCACGTGACATATATCTTTACCTAAATGAACTACTCTAAAGCCCCGTTTTCACTAGGGGACATTTGTTCTGCGACTCTGTCGCACGACACGAAATTCAAGAGTCCCGCGCGATGTCGCCCGACGTCGCTTGGGACATTTACGAGTCGCGCAGCTTGCTAGTCGATGCTCTGCGAGCGTCGACACGCGCGACTTTCGTGTCCCTCGACAGTCGCCGGAGACAACTACGGGAATGTCGGGCGACTTGTTCCCGCGACATGTCCCCTATTGAAAACGGGGCTTTAGCCCGCATGAGCTCATAGAAACATCGTCACATAGAAATCCATCACAGGCGTCACAGCTCAGTCAGATAAGGCTCTGCTTTTCGCGCTGAGAGTCGTGGGTTCGATCCCCACTCAGAACAAACATTTGTGGAAACAAAGATCTTCTAATAATAATAATTACTATATCAGCAATCTATGTTCCATAGAACTTTGCTTAGTTTGGGACTAGATGGCGTTGTGTGAAATGTCCAAGAAGAAGAAGAATATTTCTTTATCCTTCAGCCTCTGATAGCGCAGGATATACCTAGTGGTAAACTATAAACGCCTTTTGCACTCGAATAAGGGTGACCCTTATTTGGGGTGCAAAAGTTGTGATCACAATATGCCATCTTAAACTTTGGTCTCGCGATCGTAACGCACAACGCTGCGGTATGCGACGTGCGGCGCCGGATACATAATCGTATGGAAAATATCTAGAAAGGTCTTTTGTTCCGTCGCAGTACGCGTCAGCGGCGAAGAGAAAACTCGATACGCTGCGTTGAGCCGCATACCGCAGTGTTGTGCGTTAAATTATACTTTAGGCATAAAACACTTAATAGTAGTTGCAGCTCTTTCGGCCACCTTCTACTAGTATTTAGTCTACAGAGACCAAATGGCAAGTGCTTGAAAAGTACTATCTGACAGAGCATCTTGTAGTGACCTAAATAACTGCGCTACAGGATGATGTTAATTTAAAGTAATGTCTGAGAGATCATCACACTTGCGGTTAATAAGCGACGATACAGCGGTTACTGATCTAGAGCTAGATTGACTACGAGTCTATCCTAAGCTCGCAGTCTGAGTTTTGTTTTGTTGATTTGCGAAAAGTGAGTCGTAATTTTTGTTTGGAAAAAGTTTTTTTTCGTTCCAAAAAACGACTATTGCCCATAAAAAAATTGTTGTCATTTTCGCAAACTAACAAAATAATACTCTACTGGGTTTGGTTGATATTTTATATTCGCCAGGTTAAATAAAGTTCTACTAATTTACAAAGGCATTCAGTGGTAATAGCTATTGTTCGATCAATCCTCAGTTTCAGTTGAAACGTCACTGTAGAATAATATGAAATCATCGAGTTAGAATTCTAACTCGATGTATGAAATAGAAAACAGATGAAAGCTACGGTTCAGCTGCGTTTTAGTGATGGTTTTAGCTGATAAGTTTTTTTTAAATGAATAGAATTGAGCCCCAGAAACTGACTAGGTACATGACTATCGCTTCGAAATGTCGTATTAGTTATTAATTTTATTCTCTACTGATTTCAGAACGCCGCCGACTCGGCTTTATTGTTAGGTGCTAATCTTTACCTCAAGATCAAGCATCTTATAGGTATAATTGGGGGGGTAGAACGTACTTACTGGCTTAAGATTTTCCTTTAAGATAAGTTTGGTTATCGGTAGGTACTTAAGCATACTGATAGTGTCAATCACTTGCGTCCTGACATGATCTAATATCAATGTGATGAACAATTTCTTATATATGGTTGCGACAGTGTGTCTTATGTATTGTGAAGTTAGTGATATAAGAATATTGTAAATTGAAAAAAGGTAAGTTTTCTAACGTTTCTTACGTCCTTAATTTCCAGTGTAACCTTAGGGTAGTATTTTAGTACAAGTTAAGATAACTGCGAATATGCAATGTGGTTGTAAATATGGCATAATTTCTGGACTAAGCCTGTTTAGTTAAATCTCAAAATAAGGAGGTAAAATATTTTGTTAAAAACATAATATTGTGGTAGATATGCAGGAACTTAGTTTTGCTTTGAAATTATATTTAAAAAAAAACATTTAAATTATGTTATCAAGTGCTACTGTGAATGCGTCGACATAGTTCAACCGATTATCAACAAATATACATTTTATGGTTATATACCTACTACATAGAAGGTACCTATATTTCCTGGGACAGAAAAATGCATGGGCGTATTTTATAATAATTTGCTACAGCACAAGCAAAGTCAAGAATAATTAATTTTATAGTTTCTCTGTCCTTCTACAGAAGAACCCGTGTTAGCTAGTCATATAAAATATGAACAACATGCTATCTTTCACAGCCTAACTTTCTTATCCAATCGTATAACATGGGATTGACAAAAAAACCTTAGTAGTATTATTGCCAAGGCCACCATTTAAATATTTTACTAAAATTTAGAGAAGGTAACGATAAGGTTAATTCCACTCCTTGTTCAAATGAAAAATGTGATATTTGCTGATGCTAAGCTATGTAAAGTGTTTTTTTACAAAGTGACACTATAATCATATTATATAAATGTTGAAGTACCTATCTAACTTTGATTGCAAATAGGTAGGTGTACCTGCTTGTGGACGTATAACTCGAACAATGAACCATCGAAATAATTGAGTTGGTATTTTGATTTTACTACATAAATACCTTCTTTTCTTAAATTTGGGGGTGGTACACATACCTAAGAATCTAAGCCCTTTTTATGTGTTATGGAAAAATATACAAGTTTTCTTTCTTTCTTTTACAAAAAGCACAGTGAAAATATTTTTCAAAAACTAAAAACTGTTTTTTCTTGATAAGGATCAAGAGCACGGCTTACGCCGGATCATGTAGAAGTCTTTACACTTTGTATCATTTATAATCATAATCTAAACAAAATGCCATTTATTTGATTAAAACACAGATCATAGGGAAAGCCTTTTTTGAGGTCAACGTAAATTGGAGAAATTCATCATAGGCCAACCGGTATGTGCAGCTAGATGTTGTGATATTAGGGATAAATTATACAATATCCTTCCTCTAAGCAAAAATATAATAAAACTAATGAAATAACGATACCGGAAACATGAAACAACATAAGGGACATATTCTCAAGTATTTTCGTGATTTTCTATACCAAAGTAATCAAAATCTATAACAATGATTCAATGATAAGGTAATCTTACGTTAGATGTAGGATAACTAGAAAGTAAATTAGGTATTGTTTCCAATCTTTACTCTATGCCGAACTTAACCTGATGACTAGAAGCACACGCAATAGCCGTGATGTTGATTCTCGCGGTCAGATAGGTATATAAATATACGCTAGAGTACGTGAAATCAGCGACAAATATTATAATAATATGATAAAATATATGTATGTATATATAAAAGTATTTTTTTAAATAAATATTCACGGACATTTAACACAACGCCTCCTAGTCCCAGACTAAGCAAAGCTTGTACTATGGGAACTAGATGGCTGATAGAATACATATAATATTTTTTTTTGTAAATACATACTTATAATACATAGAAACACCCAGACACAGAACAAACATTTATGTTTGCCATACACAAATGTTTGTTCTCGGTGGGGATCGAACCCACGACCCACAGCACGGAAGGCAGAGCTACTACCGACTGAGCCATGACGCCTGTCAAATAAATATCACGGTTCTGAATAAATTTTTTGGGTAAAAACATACCTTTGATAATTAAGATTTGCATACATTTTATTGTAACTGACTGTACCTACACTAGAACAAATCATAATATCTTGGTTCAACATACCAGTAAAAAGAATAAAAATACAGTAATACGTAAACTCAATATTTTTCGCACAAGAAACATTGAATGATTGACTATTTGATCATGTTCGGTCAATATTTTGTCCTCGTGGCATTTCTTCGTTGTATTGATTTGCTAATAATTTTCTGGCGAATTCTTAATAAAATATCTAGGTATCATGATTGGTGTCGGCACACCTAGATCAATCAGTTTAAAAAAAAATGACTTTCATAGAAAAGGTAACTTTATTTTATTAGTCACAGTTTGTGTTTGTGGTTCTGAAAGGGCCTTGCATATCGGAGGCGTCCCAATTATTTTTTATTATTTATCTAATAGTTTGCCCCGATCTGAGATCTCGTGATGGTCGGAGGTTAATACAACACAAACAATTTTTATTGACCAATGGTTGCAATAAACTTTGCAAATCGCATCGAAATCGCCGTCTAGATACGTACCAGTCTTACTTGAACTACAAAATCATTGAAACCAAGAAATGGTAGCTTATGTTACACTGGGTTATCCAATTTTATAATTTTTACAAGAACTCAAAAACTATTAGACTTAGAATCAAAATAAAAACGGTTTTGGAATGTCTAAACAAAACTCTATCATATGACATCCCATTTGATATTTTTGTACGACTTTTTTTTTTACTCCCTTGGGACCCTTATAACTTCACGACCACTTGACCGATTTACTTCATTTAACAAACCAGTAAAACTTAAGAGTACTATCCTTATACCTACCAACTCTGTGAAGATCGGATAAGCGGTTCAAAAGATCTCGAAGAACTAGCATACAAACATACAAAGCATTTAAGTCCAAGTTGTCACTAAGATCTCGTTCGCTTCGCTCACTCGATTAATTACTTATTACAACTAAGTAGCTATTACTTTAATAGTATTACGGAAAAACAGGCTCTAACGACGTTAGGAAGCAGTGAAACAGACAGTGAAGGATAGTTGCTGAAGAGATTGTAAAAAAAATTGTACGACGACGCCTGTAACTTTAAAATACGATCGTAATAACGTTGGAATACGGCTCAAAGTAGCAACTGTCAGTCAGTGACGTTACAATGTGTTAAAATCCGCTCGCAGTCATAAAAATAAATAGCTCATAATATTTCGATCTACACCCAAAAAGATCGGATCAATGAACCAAACATGTGCAGTATTATGCAAAGTGAACCTTAAAATCAGAATACATTCCTTGACAATGATTTGAAGACTTGCTCGCTCGGTCAGTATAATAATTATAGTGTTATCCACCCTAGAAGTAGGTACCATAGATAAATAGGTAATCTAGAAGGCCAGTAGAAACGTTTTCATGAATTTTAAGCTATTGCATAGCTTCTATCGCGGGCCTTGAGCGTGGAGACCGAATCCAGAAATTCCGTAACGAAAATAACCTAACACCCCCCACTCCGACCGGCACAGCGTTGATACGATAAAAAATGCTATGCAATAGCTTTACAGCGGCAGTCTCCGAGTGCCACACATTTTTTTTTTAAATAATGTTTGGCCAGAATAATATCTCCAATTTTTTTATAATTCTCTTTACTTTCCCAACTAATAACAGCATCAAAAATATAACTTTGCGATATACGAGGATTTAACACTATACTATACAGCCTAAAGTAGAGCACGCATAGCAATAATCCACCTATTCACTCTATGCTTGAAAATTTCTAGTTTATAACTCGTATAGAGGCATGCTGAAATCGGTTGTCGCTCTAATAACACTATCCTGAGGTCTGTGTCTAACTATCTGACCAATCATATTATATTCAGGCACTGGATCTTTGTCCATATAGACCAAAACAAAAAATGACTGACTGGTAGATTTCTACTAATTCTTTTTTGACTTAGTGTTTTAATTTTAAACTTTTTGTGATATGGGTTAGGTAGTATGTTTTGTTATCTACGGTGCAATAAACGAATTTCATTTATTATTACACCGTTCGGGTAATAATAAATGAAATAATAGATGTCAGAGTTTACACAAGGTTTAGAGTAATCTGTAATGTTATTTTATTATGAATAAATTGAATTTGAAAAGGTTTACATTATAGTTTTGAAGCGTTACTTCAAGTCTAGCACAGCTAATTGTCAGTGTCAATGGTGCAACCTGAAGATGTCCCTGCCCTTGACTGTAATCCGGTAGTACGATTTCAATAAAACACCTTACTCAAGAGTTACAAACCGTTTTCCTGATTACACTCTGTATTGTCGGGTCGTGTCTACCGCGCGCAAATGTGAATCACAAGACAAGTGGGTTTGAACAAGTGTTCTTTTGTTTTTAGGTTTGAAGTGGAATCATGCTGACAGGATGGAGACTTGTTTTGTCAAAATGTAAGTAAACATTCCTTATTCTACTCAACTCGATTTTTCGACTTCGACAGACCTAAGGTTTGGTCTATCTATGAAAGAGCTGCAAGGTTTTTAATTTTATTTAAATATGCAAAGTTATGTAGAGAGAAGAAGAAGATATTTAAAAAAAATATAAATTTAACGTTGAATAATCTAGGTTACGTACTTACCTAGGTAAAATGATAACAGTTACCTATAAAGTAGATGAATAATAACTTTAAAGTTAAATTAATATGAGGTTCTGGTACCTACTTTAATAATCTGCAGCTGTATTAAATCTATTGTTTGTGATACTGAATAGAATAGAGTTTAAAAATACCTAGTGAATTCGGAAACAAAACTACAGTATGTAAACTTTGAACTTGTATTTTGATAAACGAACTGACCCAAATCTAATCGAAATATATAAAACTCTTTTGAAGCTGGCTGAAAATCAACGCACAGCCGAAACTATAAGTCCTAGAGGTATGAAGTTTAGAGGGTAGTATCCTTATATAGTGAAGAGGTGCACTAAGAAAATAATTTTGAAAAGTCGCACCCAAAAGGGTTAAAAATTAAGATCAAAGATTTAAACCAAATAATGCGTTTCTTTTATACTGTACATAGAATACCCTTAAAATTGGAACATAGATCCTGAAATAAATTAACACGACACGTGTTTCAGGGTTTAAAAAAAATTCAAAACTGTTTGTATGTTGCTACCACGCGACTAAAGCCGCGGGTGACAGCTAGCTATACCATAATTTTATCAGTATTCTGTGTTTGACTGCTATTTGACTATTTTTTAATAAATTAAATTGTCTAAAATGTTCTATAGTAACCACAAACTCAATACAAGTAGTTTGTTGTTTATCTTTTGTAGAGCGACTTAAGTAGGTACAGTTGGCACCAGAAGTAATGGGGTCTATCCTTATGATAGAGTTTTTATTTCTTAATCAGGATTGGTTATATAAAACCAAAATGTTTAGTATTTACGGGGCAGAGACTTGGACGCTTAAGAAGGCTGATCGGTCGCGCATAGACGCATTTGAAATGTGGTGCTGGCAAAATATGCTCAAAATTCCATGGACGGCACATCGCACCAACGTATCAATTTTAAAGGAGCTCAACATCAAATCCAGACTTTCTACCGAATGTCTTCGTAGAATCTTTGAGTTTTTCGGTCACACTGCCAGGAAAGGAGGTGATAACCTGGAAAAACTGGTGGTCACTGGCAAGGTGGAGGGAAAGAGGTCGCGAGGACGAAGCCCGATGCGTTGGAGCGATCAGGTCCGTTCAGCACTGGATTCCTCTGTGAGTGATGCCATCCGTTCCGCAGCAGACAGATAAAGCTGGAAGAATATCATCCAAAACAAGGTCTTACATAAAGGTCACGACCCTCAACCCTGAGGATATCGACGCAAGGAGGAGGAGTATTTAGTCATGTTTTTTTTAAACTTACTGTCATCATCATTAAACGCTGTTGTTGATTGTACTTTACGCAAATAATAGTTGATACTTACCAGAATTTGCGTTGAACCAATAATGTACCTACTTAATTCAAAATAGCATTATTATTGGCAAATTAGTTAAAGTCAAGTAACAAAAAAGTAGTACAACTTACTTTTCACACTGTTAAAATGTATAATCTGTTGTATGTTCTATAACTTTTGTGTAATGTTGCATTCACATTATGCCGCAGTGGGCAGAGACTTAGGCAGGGAAGTGGGCATGAGCATAGTGTGAGCACGATTATGCCTCTGTTCCGGCTCCCGGCCCAAGTTCATGCCCTAGCTCCTTAGTGAGAATAAAGGCGATGTTGCTGTGGCAATAAGTCCGCGGCATTAATGCCGGCAGCGGCATGGGCATAGCACGCGGTATTAAACTGCAGGTAACTCTAGTACTCGACTAGCTATCGAGTAAGACGGACGTTTCATTTGTTAACCTATATCTGGCAACGAGAATGAAAATGAGAAGTTGGAGTCCTTGGGCTACAAATTTATCAAAACCAAGCCAAGGGTTGTAAAAGTGTAACATTTATTGTCAAAGAGACAATAAGCGCCTCTAGCGGGTGAATCAGAAACCTTTATACAACTCCGAACTCGATCTTCAATTTTCAAGAACAAAACTCAGACTGGCGTCTGGTATTGGCAATAGCAAATTTGTTTTTTTTAATCGAATGTTATTGACCGCGATCATAGATAATACAGTCCGTTCCGGTAGAAGTCGTGATACAAAGCTTAATTCCATGTCATTACTGAAACATGCAACTATTATTTGATAGTTGCATGTTTCAGTAATTACAGGGTCAGTATTTACTAACCTATGAGAAAAGTGAAGGTATGCAAGTATAGAGGGAGCGTCATTACCTCTTATCTTAAAAACGAGCATTCTCATTAGAGTTTAGCTATTAAACTGGGGTTATTGGCTCGATCAAGCATGTCGGACTTGATGACGTAGTTCTACGCAGATAATGGCCGATAGACTCATGAAATTATAAAATAGAAGCTCTACTAAACAGATAAACTTATCTTACTCTCTATCTATGACGTACTGCGCGAAAAACAATATCAAGTGTTTTATCAAGTTAGCTATAGTTTTGGACACCATCACTGTTTCAGCTGTGGGCCATTCACATTAGTAAGCTCACACAGTCTCCTATTTTCTAAAGCGATTGGTCTCCATAGGCTTGCAATCAACTGATTGTTTTAGAAGGTCTTTATTATAAAAGTAACATAACTAAACACCATCATGGTGGGAGGAAGCTCGGGACAGAGAATATTGAAAGTATTTGGGGGAGACCTTTGCCCAGCAATGGGATATAGGTTAAGTAAAAAAAAAAAACTAAACACAGTTTAGTACACTATACAGACCTAGTATTTAAGCATAAATCGACAGGCTATATAGCGCCTCTAAAAGTTTTTTTAACAAAATTACCATTTATGACTTATTGACTACTTAGTAAAACTTAACTTTGAAAAAGTTAATACCTACTAATAGCTTAGGTTTACGTTTTATGAACACTTTGTTAAGTGTGAATTTTTAAATAAAGGGGGATTTGTATAAGCGTTTTGCAATCAACTGATGCTCCCAAAAACCTAGGTCACTATAATTATATTTTTTTCTTTTTAGTGTTGTAAATTGTAAACCGCGATTGACTCACATTTGAACCAAACCCAAACTCGTGCTTGCCACAAAGCCGTTCAAACAATCAATTCTCCATCTCCCAAATAATATTTTGATATTCACAAAGGAATATTTGATTTCAGTGTTTATAATACTCGTAGTTCAGAATTTGTTATGGCTTTAGCTAAGGCAATTTTAATTACGAAGTGATTTGTTAATTATGATTGGTGAATGTTGCCGTAGACAAAACTAGGTCGAATATATTTTACACTATCACACCGTATTTGATGAGTCTGTTGTTTAATCAACTAGCTGTTACCCGCGACTTCGTACACGTGCAAAACTTTCAACCAAAATATCTGTCACCAGCGATGAACCTCGTAGCAAATGCCTGCTTTGGGTTTAGAAAGTGCAAGCTGTATCTAAGAATCCACGTATTAATTGCAATAAAATATAGCCTATGTATCAATCCGGAAAAAGGGCTTCTGAATGGTATGTTTCATTGAAATTGGTCCAGTAGTTTAGTTTGGCATGCGTATGTAGTCGCTGGTATCATTAATAATAATAAATTGTAAGAATTACTTAATTTAACTTAAGCATGTCATTGAAAAACTTGTCAATAGATTAATAAGGTTATTCTTACAATAATTTCGACAATGCTTTTTAAGGCGTATGTTTAAGGCAGACAACCCTCTCGTTCACACATTTCAACATTGTTGAAGATATAATAACTAAATGTAATTATGGGAAATTGGAGACCTTCAGGGTTGAGAGAATAACAATTCAAAGGTTCAGTAAAAATATCACATTGATCCAAACAAGTTTTCTAACCAAAAAATTTGCTTTAATTTATCGCATTGGTATAAGTTTTTTGGTCGGAAAACTTGCTTGGATCAATGTGATATTTTTACTGAACCTTTGCATTGCTATTCTCTCGACCCTGAAGGTCTGCAATTTCACATAATTACATTTAGTTATATTATAATATCTTTAAAAATGTTGAAATGTGCGAGCGAGAGGGTTGTCTGCCTTATACATACGCCTTAAAATGCATCCAAAGTGTTGCTGGTTCGTGTTAATGATGTAAGAAGCTACATAAATAGTTTTTTTTTCAGTGTTTATAATACCACAGCGGTATGTCCTAGCTATAATGGGCCTGCTGGCCATAGCTAACGCCTACACCATGCGAGTATGTCTGAACTTAGCGATCACACAGATGGTTAAGAAGATCGTATTAGTGGAAGGTGATGAACACTTCGACCCCTTGGCATGTGACGATCTCAGTCTATTAGGAACCAGTTCAGTCTCAACTAATTCATCGACTGTTGTAGCGGATGAGGTGAGATTTATTGATCGAGCGAAGCGACCTTAGATCTTAATATTATCTTAATTCAACAAATTGGCGTTGTAATTTAGTATGCATGTTTGACTTTCAAACCGCTTATTCGCTGCAAAAATTACGGGTCATCCATAAAATAGTAAATATATTCAAAACCATGAATACTAACAATTGCTAACTTAGTGAAATTTTACAATTAAAAAATTACTTATATATCACTACAGAGTATTAAACTGTTTATTAGCCAAAAAATATTTCACGAAATTAGCATTTCACAGTATTCAAGTTATTATATATATAGAAAGCCCGGAATATTAATTTGCTCTCGACTTTAGCTGGCACCTTTATCTACGTAAACAATTCACTTAGTATTGTATTAAAAATACAAACCATTTTCAACAATGTTGAATTTAAAAGGTCGCAGGGTAAAAGAAAGTAAAATACTAACACAAAGTTATAAAAAAAAAACTCGTCTTCAAACAAAGTTATCAGAACCTACTGCATGTAACATCTGTATGTATACTTAAAAAGCTCTTTTCTGAGACGTGGTTTACAAAAAGAATCGAAAATGTGTTTGCAATCGTTCCGAGAATGAAATACGGAAATCTTTTTTTGTGTTCCTAAATTCTATTCGTGCCTAAATAATACACAATTCCATTTGTGCCAGCAAAAAATTCTAAATTACACCACCCAATGTAAAAATAATTACGTTTATGCAAACCAATGAGTAAATTACACTTGATATTGTTTTGATCTTCAGGCTATGCTTTACGAATGGAGCGAGGTGACCCAAGGTGTTCTCCTTGGATCATTCTACTACGGTTACATCCTCACTCACATTCCTGGTGGAATGCTAGCTGAGAGGTTTGGGGGTAAATGGGTCCTCGGGCTTGGACTCCTGTCGACTGCTATTTGCACGATAATCACTCCGATTACTGTTAAGCTTGGTGGCGCCACTGGCCTCTTCATTTTGCGAGTTATCGAAGGTCTTGGGGAGGTAAGTCAATAGTTGCACTTGAAACTTGATAAAATACCTAAGTACGTGCAGATAAGCAACAAAAATATTATGAAAAGGTAAAACAGCTAAAACTGCTTAAAACATTTGTAATAAAAATAATAAGGAATATAAAAAATCACTAACGAGGCGTAGTTGAAGATTGGGCAAAAGTGGCCTAAATTGCTTTAGTCAAAGTGATATTACACCAATAGGTACAAATAGCGTACTTTTTCAAAAGAACTCATTTAGAAAAGTTGTTTTTAAAGATCTATACAACTTAGCCGATTGCAAAGTTATTCAAACAAGAAACTGTATGGACTAAAATGATGTATAAAAGTTTATTCTACTCAAAACTCTCGAATAGATTTTGATACCCCTTCGCATAGAGGTACTACTGAATTAACCCGACATAAAAGCCACATTGGTATGCTTATTGGTTTGCAGACCACTTCCCATACAGATTTGCCCAGTTTTCTTTGAAATACGACGTAGGGTAGAATAATGTGTAGGCGTAGGTATTACTAACCAAAATCCAATGCAAATTGCTGGACAACCCATCCATTTGCTATCGTAATTTTTTTCTAGGGTCCAACGATGCCTGGCCTAATGGCAATGCTATCGAAGTGGGCGCCCAAAGCAGAAAGAGCTCGAATGGGAGCGATTGTTTTTGGTGGTGCCCAGATTGGAAACATAGCTGGTTCCGTCTTCTCTGGTCTGATCATGCATGAAGGAAGTTGGGAGAATGTGTTTTATATGTTTGGAGGCCTTGGAATTATCTGGTTTTTGCTATGGGTAAGTTTTATTCTTACAATAATGTTTTATTTTAGGATAGGTTAATGTTATGCATACAATTGTATTTGTTGCTTGCACTCAATTTCAGTGATTTTATATCTTCAGAAATGTTGAAATGTGCGAGCGAGAAGTTGATCAAATAGGACGTTATTTACAAACAATGATCAAAGACAAAGAATAAAGCCTTGATCCACCTAAAAATGGCTGATTTTATTGCTTAATTTTCTTTAAAGATATCATCTGTATGTTGTATAGCCCATTAGATACACATTAGAACCCAAAAGAGTGATGGTTATGATCGACCTAACTGAGAATTAGGCTGCTTTCACACAGACTGCGACACGATACCTCGACAATTATGATGTGTTCGGGTCACTCAAACCATTACTTTTATATATTTTTTTAGACTGTCCTCTGCTTTAGCACGCCAAACACTCATCCGTACATATCAGACGCTGAAAAAGAGTTCTTGAACCAGAACGTTGATGCGCTCCTCCACAGCAAGAAACAGGCTTTAGACCCAACACCTTGGAAGGCCTTGCTACGCTCAGTGCCTCTGTGGGCTCTTATAATTGCTGGTGTAAGTTCATAGGCTTATGAAGCTTATGTGGATGTATGTTTGTGTGTGTGCTGACTTGTGACTGAATCCAGTAGAGTACAGTAAGGGCGGCTTGCTGTCAATTCGGACAAAATATATTGGGACACAATGCCCCAATTGACACTTTTGATTATAAAATTTTTGCTACTCTGAACGATTGCTTGTAAAAGTTGGAATCTTACCCCAAAGTGAGACACATCGAATCCTTAATAAGGTATCATCGCTTACAAAACAAGTTGATACAGCCTGGGCAAAGTGGGCAAGCATGACTATTTGGTATCTAGAGTTTCGTCAATTTGTTCAGACATTAGTGTCAATTCTGCTGTTGCATTTTTTAAACTACATTTTACATTATATTTAATTTTTTTTTATCTCTTTTAGTTTGATACCGGTAAAAATTTTACCTTTCTCATAAAACTGAAAAAGACAGCTATTAAATTAGATAACTTTAAAAAAATATAATAGCAGAATTGACATCATTGTCTAGGCATATCATATTTAATGCTTCTACCACGTGTATGTTTGCTTTGTAGGCGAAATCAGTGACTTATCTATCTTCGACAGATTGGCCACGATTGGGGCTACTTTACAATGGTCACCGACCTGCCTAAGTACATGACAGACGTATTGAAGTTCAACATCAAATCTACTGGCACGCTATCAGCACTACCGTACATCTCTATGTGGATAGCTTCTTTCTTCTTCGGGCTACTTTGCGATTTCTGCATCAAGAGGAAGTGGCATAGTATAACGACAGCCAGAAAGATTTACACTACCATTGGTAAGAATTTTTTTATAAGTACTTACTTATTTTTGCATCATCACAAGTAAGAAGATAAAAAATAGTAGAATCCGTGCAATAAAAAAGTATTAATCGACAAATATTGGCAGAAGCAAAAACAATCAACCTAACTAAATCCTCAAATACTATAAAATTGTTATCAGTTCATTGCGCGTGAGTGATTGCACCAAAGTAGGTACAGCTACTTCTTCATATACCGCATATCGAGACAAAATCATTGTTATCTATAAAGAGGTTTCTGTATTATTCGAAGCGTAGGACGGCCCCTATCAAAGTATCACGACATGGAAACCAGTGGATGGGGAAGATTGAGAATCGTTTCTTTTGGAAATTGATTTCCAGGTCTATGTCCAACAGTAGACTTCTACATATATCTGATAATGATGGTGACGATTTATGCATGGTCTGCTAACACTTGCTTGTCCAGCGGTCTGAGTACTGTGGTACTTTAGCACGTTGATACCCACATTGCAGGGGGAACATCGTGGCATTATGATACAAATGTGCTAAAGACGTAAGCCTGAAAGACAGAAAACCTCTGCTAAACACATCCCGTAGTACGATAACCGTACCTATATCTACCGCCAAACAGTGCAGGCTGCTTCCATTGCTGCGTTCCGGTTTCAAGGGTATAATTACAGGTACTTTTGCGTCCCAGAGTACTGGACGCAGTGCATTGCTACAGAGCACGTCCTCAATGGACATGGTCTGTAAGTTAATGCATTGTTATAGGTAAAGGTAAAAGTTTAACATCAGGTAGGAATTCAGGTTGTTCAATTATTTTTTCTCTTAATAAAACCATCATGCACATTCTTAAGACGGGCTCTGTTTTTCAGCTGCAACGGGCCCGGGTATCTGCATCCTTCTAGCCTCATACTCCGGCTGCGACACCACCCTCGCAGTGTTCTGGTTCATCTTTGCCATGACTCTCATGGGAGCTTACTATAGTGGCATGAAGATCAACCCGTTGGACATCACACCAAACTATGCGGGGACCACAACAGCCATGGTGAACGGAATCGCCGCCATCTCAGGGATCATATCGCCATATCTGATCGGCTTTTTGACACCTGATGTAAGATTTTTATAGCATTTGTATTAGAGAACTATTAGCTGATACCCGCGACTTCGTACACGTGCGAAATTTTCCAACAAAATATCTGTCAACCAGCATACGATGAACCTCGTGCCAAAGGCTGCTTTTGGTTTAAAGAGTTCAAGCTCTATCTAGAAACCACGTCTTTGATTTCAATAAAATATAGGCTATGTTTCAATCCGGAAAAAGGGCTTCTGAATGGTATATCTTTCATTGAAATTGGTCCAGTAGTTTAGGCGTGATCCGCGAACAAACAAACAGACAAATTAGATTTTCGGAATCAGAATCGTTTATTTAGTAATTCTGCATATTTACTTTATCCATATCTTTCATTTTAGTTTTTTGCTTTTTTACAGTTTTACAATAGTATACAATTAGAGATATCTCCATAAAATTCTACGGTTAAAATACAATAGTATTTTGCCTTAGAGAGAGAATCGATCAAAGGCTTTCTAGGCAGTTCTAGTTTATTTTAAACAAAAAATAGTAAAACATATTTATTAACATTTTTTTGTTTTTTTTCCAGTCTACTCTCAGGCAATGGCGAGTGGCGTTCTGGGTGTGCCTTGGAGTGCTTGTGATCACAAACATAATCTACGTATTATTCGCGCAAGGTGAACAAGTCTGGTGGGACGACGTCAAGAAACACGGCTACCCCCCAGGATGGAAACACGGACCTCTACCAACGAAAACTCAAGACTCTGAAGAACCAACCAAAGAGGAAAAAGAAAATAAATGACACTGCTGACTGAATTAGAGTTTGACAATAAAAATATTTATTTATTAAATTAAATTATTAACTTGATGTGTTTATTTTTACGTAGATGGTTTAAAGCTGAATAAACTTCAACCTAATAGCCTTATCATATCACCTAGTACGAGTACTTATAGTTATAAAGTAGACAGGTTGTTTTACTTACTTTTATTGGTATAACTAGCGACCCGCCCCGGCTTCGAACGGGTGCAATGCTGATACTTAATATACTACAGAATGTCTTTATATACGGTGTACAATAGTACATTATTTTGATCTATCCCTGTAGGGTTCAGCCAGAGTTTACGATGTAAGCGCAAAAATGTGTTTATTTACGACATCACATTAGAAATCACTAAAATTGACAGTGTTTCTATATTAAGCATGTATTATACAAATAAACCTTACTCTTAAATCGCTCTATCTATTAAAAAAACCGCATCAAAATCCGTTGCGTAGCTTTAAAGATATAAGCATACATAGAGACAGACAGACAGCGGGAAGCGACTTTGTTTTATACTACAACACGGGCGAATTAACTGTGCACCTCGCACTGTGACGTCACCGTGGCGGTGCGGTGGCGTGGGGTGGCATTCCAGGGAAGTGCACAGTTAATTCACCCGTGTTATAGGTATGTAGTGATGACCCGACAGACGTTGTCAAACGCCATTAAAAAAGATTATATTGTCGCATATTGTCAAAAGCGCTAAGGTTACATTAGAAAAAATATAATTTTCTAATTTTCCGCGCGGTTTTCTTAATTTTTTATTTCATAAAAACCTTCTCCTGACAATAGCCAACACAGCAAAAAAAGAATTAGCAAAATCGGTCTAGCCGTTCACGCGTGATGCCGTGACCAAGGGAAATAGGGATTCATTTTTATATATAGAGATAGAACCCTGCGTTCTAATTTTGAGATCGTTGTAAGATATCTATAAGATATAGAACTTTATGAGCTAATCAAGTGGTAGCAGGTGGAACTACATAAAACTGCTTTTAACTACGTGAAGTAAACCATAGGCGGAAGCTAGTTTAAACTAATAAAATGAAACGTTACACACGATTTGCGTATCTTATAAGTGTTGCTCTTGACATAAAAAATAGGTAGCCAAAAGAACTACGACATTTTTGTAAATAGACGCTTTGTACGCTTGCACGAAAAAAATTCCACAAATATTTCCTACGTTTGCAAAAAAGAGAAAATAAATTACCTACTAGATAAAGCCTTCATACGTCACACCTGTTACTAGACAGAGATAGATACACACACACTCATATAATTATGTGTAGGGACGTGCAGCGTCACTGCTTGGCCGCGACTAAAGAAGTCTGCTTACCTTACTTGTCTGATGTCATTTATAGGTCGCGAATAACGCATCTAACCCTCTAAAAACATCTTAGCATAACGAGAGTTTTACATCAAGCGATAATGCTAGTTTTCATTCTTTTAAACGTAGGTGTGTTTCAAAATGGCTCCTTTATTTGTGGTTACGTGCATAAATTAAGTATAATTATTTCTCTATTGATTGTATTTGCGAGTGCTAACCCGGTTAATTTAAATTAATTTACAATATAAACTAAATAACAGTTACACCTAAAAAAGTCTAAAACACATTTAGGTACTAAAACTTGAGTATTATTATAGTTTTATGATAGCGACCATAATAATAACAAATCTATAATTTTAATAACATCAAAATTATAGATTAGTATTTATTTTTATGTACTTAACCAATGGTATCGATTCTCTTGTTGCATTTTTCTAAACTAACCTAATTTGACAGCTCTAAAATTATAGCTGTCCTTGTCGTTTCAGTTTATGAGAAAGGGACGGCAACATTTTTAGTGCTGTCAAATTATGTTAGTTTAGTAAAATGCAACAAGCGAATCGATACCAAATATGCAGTACTAAATTTACACTCCAAAATAAAAAGTAAAAAGTTGCATGAACACTGCCATCTATTATATTTTGACTGTAGCGTATTAGTCTCTTTCTATTCCCCCCGCAGTCAGTTGGAAGTCGTATAACTTCAAAAACACAGGCGGTCAAATGCTGAATTGCTGAACAATGCCATCTATATAAAAATTTGATTATAGCGTATTAGTCTCTGTCTCTTTCTATTCCTCCGAATAGCAAAGTGACAGAGACTATGTCCTTTCGAATAACGCAACCTTGTTGGAAGTCGCATTAGAAGTATAACTTCAAAAACAATTGAAAATAGAATAAACAAATGATTACAAAAGCGTCAAGCGAAAAAAAATATAACAAAACATCAATATTTTTAAATCAGATTTACTCGTTTACCAGTTGATATTATGAAACCCATTTTAAATTCACGTCTGACAATCTTGATAGAAGTGTGTTAATTTATCACAACCAGTATTAAAGTTGGAGAGCATCAGTTTCTTATCTGATCTAGGAGATAACATCAAAACTTCAAAAATAATTCAGAGGCTGTTTAGAACTTATGATATAATCATGCAGCTCCGTTGAATTGTTCGTAGTTTAAGGTATTAAAAATGGTGCTAAAAGGATGGAGGCTGTTCTTGAACAGGGGTAAGTTTACAAAATGCTATTGAAACTAAATAACTTAAAAGCGACGCGTGACCCGAGGGCTGGTGATTATCTAGGCCAGCGTATCAGCATTGCTATTCAGCGCGACAATGCAGCCAGTGTCTTGGGTACGCTTTCGATTGGTACTTATTTGGACCAGTTGAGCTATCTATAAATCGTTTTAAACGGTTTGTAGATAGCTCAACTGTTTCATGTGTATTTTGTTAATATTGTGAATATTGTAAATACTGTACTAGTTGTAATATTATTTGTGAATAAATTAAATCTGGTAAAAAATAACTTACCCTCTAATTCATAAACGATGTAGAGTCTTCTATAGATGCACATTCAGATACTGTTTTGGCGAATGCTGGTTGACACGGTTTAGGCTGTTCAAGTGTTCAACCTCTACAAACTATAGTAGTTCGCCCCGAACTGAGATCTCGTGATGGTCGGAGGTTAATACAACCTAAACAATTTTTAACGACCAATGGTTGCAATTAACTTTGCAAATCGCATCAAAATCGCGGTCTAGCTAAGTACCAGTCTTACTTGAACTACAAAATCATTGAAACTCCAAGAAATGTTAGCTCAGGTTTACTGGGTTTTTCAATTTTATATTTTTTACAACAACTCAAAAACGATTAGACCTAGAATCAAAATAAAGGGTTTTGGAATGTCTAAACAAAACCCTATCATAATATGACATCCCACTTGATATTTTTGTACGACTTTTTTTTTTACTCTCTTTGGACCCTCATAAGTTCACGACCTCTTGAAGTAAAACTTAAGAGTACTATCCGTATACCTACCAAATTCTGTGAAAATCGGATAAGCGGTTCAAAAGATCTCGAAGAATAAACATACAAAAATACAAACATACTCTTTACTCAGTAGGTAACTCTTTATAGGTAACTCTTTACTCATATGCATAACAATAATAATTATGCATATGAGTAAAGAGTTACCTAGAGATACCGTGTCTAGCATTGATGATGATTGAACTTCCTAAATAATGGTAGTATAGTAGTTTGGCTGATTCCAGTCTTCCTCTGCGTTAGTCACCTGCGTGGAGGATTTCTGGAACTTTTGTCCAATAATCCCCTTAGCGACCCCTGCGACTGCCGGCAGGAGAAAATTTGGTAGTTTGTAGCTGACTTTAATTAACTTGTTGAATAATGGTAGTTAGTGGCCGACTGAGATGTCGTGGCTCATACCTAAGACCGATTTAATAATTATTTGCAAAAAAAATCGTGTTCTGTTAGTGTTTTGATGGTCTTGGCTTACTTAAGATAAACTTTGCAATCGAATCGATAACTAATCTAATCTGAATTCATTTCAAGAGACAGAGTAACTTCTTTTACTCGTATCTTAAGAACACTTTGGACAAAACTCTTTGCAAAAAACTTTAATAAGTATTGCACTTTTTGATGAGTCAACATGCATACAGAAAAATGCAATTTCATCAGAATTATGAAAGGAAAAATATCGATCAAACCAGATCGATCTTAGAATTCAAAGGCCACCTATAACTGGTGGTCTATTTCGTGACCTATATGATCCTCGCAAGGCCACCACTTGGTCACTGCCCTTGTCCGTTTCTCGTCATTTCACCTAGCCAAGTGTGAATTTTTTGTTATCATCATCATCATCCACAAACTCACTTTACCCACTGCTGGGCATAGGCCTTCCCAAGTTTGTCCATCCACTGCGATCCTGAACTTACCTCTCCTATTTACGACCTGCAATTTGGACGATGTCATCTGCCCATCTCGCTGCCGGACGTTCCACGTTTCTGTAGCCATGCAGTGGCCGCCTTACTCCATCTGTTATCACTAATTTTAGTAAAATAAAATGATCATCCCATTTTACAGCGTTTATAATACCCCAGAGATATATCCTGGGTCTTCTGGGACTATTCGCGTTGGCAAACTCGTTCACCATGCGAGTATGTCTCAGTATGACGATTACTCAGATGGTGCTGCATACAGAATCGTCGGAGCATATTGTGGGAGAAACATGCCCTGATATGAACGTTGCACAAAGCAACAGCTCAGGTTCGCTGAACACTACTGCTGTGTTTGAGGCAAGCATTATTACAAAATACACCGTTGCTTAATGGCAAGCCTTATTAGTTAAACGAGACAAGCGCTATCACTACGCTCAGGTCATTTCTTTCTAGAAGTGGTAAGAAATAATCTTGGTGTGGTTTAGGTGCTTTCCAGTTCCATCCACATAGTAATAAGCTATTATCTGGCGAAAGATTGTTAGTAAAAGTGCAGAGTTTACGGGGATATGGGTGGTTAATACAAACTTAATATTAGAAGTAAGAAGTAGAAGTAAAGTAAAACGAACATAGGAATTGGATCCATAAATGGAAAGCTATAGCTAATAGGACATTCCAATAGCTCTATTACCACTTCACAGGGTCGAGAACGTTACGACTGGAATGAAGCTACTCAGGGATTTCTCTTAAGTGCATTTTACTACGGTTACGTCCTCACCCACTTGCCTGGTGGACTACTAGCAGAAAAGTTTGGAGGGAAGTGGACTATTGGGATAGGTCTACTAGTTACGTCAGTGGCCACGACATTGACGCCTTTGGCGGTACATTATGGAGGGGCTACGGGGTTGTTCATTATAAGAGTGATTGAAGGATTTGGTGAGGTAAGATACAATCTTTTAAATTTTAGCGTTTTAAGCTATTTCGATTTATGTAAGTTAGTCTGTGAAAGTAATTTAAAACACTGCTGAGCTAAAAAAATTGCGTAATTATAAACTAGTCTACAAACTGAAACCAATTTCAAGTTTCAAAAAATATGTGAACATGTTTCAACACTTGTACCATCATATTACAGGGTCCAATAACGCCTGCTTTTGTCCTACTGATGGCTAGATGGGTTCCCCCATCAGAGCGGTCGAGGTTCGGTGCCATGATCTTCGGTGGAGCACAGATAGGGAACATATTTGGCCCCTATATCTCCGGACTGATTCTGCACGATGGAGGGGACTGGGCTAATGTTTTCTACTTCTTTGGAGGACTAGGAGTCATTTGGTTCTTTTTCTGGGTAAATATAAATAACTTTTCTTATTCGACCAAGGACTAAAGAGATAATTTAATATGGATTGGAAAGACAATTAACAGCGACCAAAATGCTGGTGGCACAATAAGGACAATGCCTTACTTACACCATCAACAGGACTAGTGTTAATTAGCCCAAGATTGAAAGAAAAAATAATAATAAGGAAGGCCCAGCAGTAGAAATGTATAAAGCTGGATGGTATACTAATAATAGGTATGACTCGCAGAAGGGTTGCTATAAATGAAAATGACTTCAAAAAAGGATGCCCATTTTAGATGTCCACTACCAATTTGCTTGGCTCATTCCAGTTTTCCCCTGCGCGAATCTCCTGCATAAGAAATAAAACCCAAGATAAGCATTGTTCTTTTTTATATTATTCCAGGTATTACTCTGCTACAGCACTCCCAACCTCCATCCATTCATATCAGATGAAGAGAAAAACTTTCTCAACAGTAACGTGATTGCATCAGGACTCCACAAGAAACTAGATCCTGTACCATTCAAAGCAATTTTGAGATCGCCTGCGTTATGGGTCCTCATTTTAGCTGCAGTGAGTACCAAACAGTTTAGGCCAGTTTATTTTTCTCGAGTGGAGGCAAGCGTAGTGTCGGACGATCTGCGAAATGTAGCTGACAAACATTGGATGAGAAGAGCCGAAGACCGGGCTCAGTGGCGCGTCTTGGGAGAGACTGATATTGGTTGATGATGATGATTTTTTTACCTAACTACATCTAAATGATCGTTTATTTTCTTAGGCAGTACCGCTTGGCACTACTAGTAGAGTGAAGGGAAATTTAACTATCCCGTGACACTACTGTAATGCTACGGGTAAAAGTACATTTCAGTGACACTACTCTGTTGCCAGTATTTTACCTATGAGAGTCTTTCATAATAGTGGTTTTCTTAGATGTATATTCATCCTATAATTGTATTGTTTGG
Organism: Eulithis testata; assembly: GCA_947507515.1. Classification (NCBI taxonomy): domain Eukaryota; kingdom Metazoa; phylum Arthropoda; class Insecta; order Lepidoptera; family Geometridae; genus Eulithis; species Eulithis testata. Next base: position 7,196,882 of record OX382203.1, on the reverse strand, counting down.
ATCATGACTCTATGACAATAGAGACAATATCACGCTTATTAGAATAGTCATTGAGTTGCAAAATAGCGAACAACTTTGTTGTTTTCCTGATTTTATGATCGATTTGAGGAAAGCAGTAAAGTTATATTGCTACATAGAATTACGAGGAGCATAAACATTGAAATAGAATTTAAATGCTGCACTTGAATAATAAGTGTTTTGTTTTTTCATAACCCGCTATATAATCTGTTTTGGCTGAGATATGTCAGCCCTATTAGAGAAAAATCTCTGCCCCGAATACTGAATCGCCACTCGAAAGCTAAACATCACCTAACATCCAAGTAGCGTTTCAGTATTCGGCGTAAGTATCGATGAAGTTAAGTAAACTCTAATTTTTTATCATAATATTAAATAGTCATCAGTATTTTTCTTTATTTAACTTTCTTTAAGCTTTTTTATTTTCTTTCCTATTGTTTATTTACCCACCAACAGCGAAACAAATAGGGTGATGATTTTGACTGGTATATATGCATTTATAAATAACTAGCTGTCGCATGCGGCTTTGCTCGCGTGATAGCATACGCATTATTTAGTTAAAATCTTTGATCCTAATTTTAGACTCTTTAGGGTGCGACTTTTCAAAATTCCTTTCTCAGTGTACCTCTACTACACTATTATACGGATACTACCCTCCAAATTTTGTACTTCTGGGTGTGTAGGTTAGGCTGTGCATTGATTGTCAGTCAGCTTCAAAAGCGTTTTATATAGGTTTTTAGATTGTTTAAAAATTTATTTCAGGTTGGTCACGATTGGGGTTACTTCACTATGATAACGGACCTACCTAAATACTTTTCCGATGTGCTGAAGTTTAATATCAAAGAAACTGGCTTGATGTCCGCACTTCCGTATATAGCCATGTATATTTGCTCGTTTATATTTGCGGCTATATGCGATATGTGTATCAGGATGAAATGGCACAGCATTACTACTGGTAGAAAAATATATACCACGATATGTAAGAGGTTTTTTTTTTATACCTTACCTACTCGTTCTTGATCTAAATACATACATATAAAAGGGCAATTGGAAAATAATTCAGAAAATGGTAAATCTATCATAAGTTCGGATAAAATTCTAAAAACATATAAAAATGCTCAGCACCAAACACACGAAATGTTTGCTCTGAATACGAAGTGGAGCCACTGCCAAAATTTTGCAACAAGGAAGAGGAAATCAATTAGGCATTACAAATCCGGAAAAATCTTTTCCAACTCCCCTCAACCCATTTCCTTAAGCTGTCGTATTTTGATCAACAACCGCCAAGCAATACGATCGATTATTGAACTCGATCACGAATGGTTCACGGTTAAGGTCGTTTTTTTCCAGCGTCTTCCGTGCCTGCAGTTTTTATTATTCTGGCCTCGTATTCTGGCTGCAATCGGATCGAAGCTGTGAGCTTGTTCATAGCTTCCATGGCTTTTATGGGAGGATTCTACAGCAGCGTGAAGATAAATGCTATGGACATAGCTCCGAATTATGCAGGCACCTGTTCGGCTTTTGTCAACGGGATCGCAGCGATATCAGGGATGATCACACCTTATTTGATTGGATTGCTTACACCTGATGTAAGTATTTACCATCAAACTGTTCGATAAAAATATGATATTTTTTATCTATGAACGCATTGATCTAGAAAGTCTATCGCTATAATATAAATGCCATAAAAACTTTGTATGTAACAAAGTTAGTGCCGAATGATAGACGTACCTACCTAGGTCACCTTTGATCTGACTAGGCATCCGGATTTCTAGTAGATAGAATACCTACCTAAAATATTTACGCCGAATCTAATATTATCAGCTATTTACAAAAGTCATGAGCATAATATTTATCTCTACCTATTGCAAAAGTAAACTTGAAACAAAAATTTACCTTTGGGTAAAATGACTTTTAAATCCCTGCGCACGCCTGTAACCTTACGGAGAAAATTGTAAAAAAAATGTAGCAAGCTGGACCGTGACGTTCAACTTCAGAGTTCTCTTTGACTACACGTAAGTCACGAAACTCACTGCGGAGTCACGAAACATGCTTTGAATAATCACGAATTTATAAATTCATTTTATTTTGTGCTATCCTTTTGTACATTTTTAGTACCAGCTGCTAAAAATAAATAAAATACGCGCAATTTCATACCAACTCGTAGACTTGATATGAGAGACAAACAAGGTGAATCTCCCTTAGTGGTTTTCAAAGACTGATTACATTACAAGCATTACATGCGGGTCGCACTTATGGTGCAGAACCGTGCCGACTGCCACAAACAAAGAGAGGCCAATGGCAAGCAATGGGTTATAGATAGAGTTTACCTACTACTATTTTTATATATTTTTGTATTAGCATGCTACCTGATCGCCGAAGCATACGACTTATTTTTAATATTTTTCTAGCAAACCATCGAGCAGTGGCGCATCGCATTTTGGCTCACATTTGCGGTGCTCGTAGGGACTAATGTCCTGTACGTCATTTGGGGCTCAGGGGAGCAGCAATGGTGGGATGACGTTGACAAGTACGACTACCCTTCTGGATGGAAACATGGACCACTGAAGAGAAGACAGGAAAATGCTGAGAAGAAGGTTGTTCACCCAGTGCACGATCATTCTCCGGTTTCGATCGATTGATACAATTATTTATAGGTGAATCAAAACAAAGTATCTTGTTGTTTAAATGAATTTATTATTTTCAATTGTTTTTTATTGAAACAGTACTTTCAGTACCTACCTATTAAGCTTCTTTATTTTTTAGTAAAACTTAATTAAATCAATAATTAGGTACACCTTATTCAATATCCAGGGGCTTAGTCCTAATCGGCTCTCAACTTATACGATACCCCTTATCACTTGTAATATTTAAGTACATAAAACAAGATGGTGGTATTTTGGCTCGTATTTATGGTGCCCGTAGCACCCGTGGAAACTAATGCCCTGTTTGACACAGTTGAAAAGCGATTATAAGTAAGCCTTTAAGTTCGTATCTATTACCATTGGCCCTTAGTAGGTTCTTTTATTAACGTTATCTAGGCATGTGTCAAGGGTTAGTCAGAAGCTTAAATGCCACATTTATAGCTATTATTGATTTTAGAAGTAAATATGTAGGTAGTTATAATAGCAATCTAATAAATTTGCTTGAATGTTTATGTAGGAGTGTGCCGCATTTACCATCTGATACTAATGAAGTTCGAATGCTCAGAAAAAAATATTCCTTCTGAACACAGTTAGTAAGGTATGTTCAGAACAGTGGCCATAATAACAAAACAATAAATGAAAAATAGAAAATACTTTTACATAATTATGTAAACCAATTTAAATGAGCACTTAGTAGAATAAACAATCGAATAGAAAAATTACACAACAATCACTAAAACGATCTTGTGCAAACGGAATAACATAGCTAAAATATTACAAAGCAATGTTTTTGAACACTAACGTGACGGATCATCGAGAAGAATGGAAGAAAAGAACATGTTGTACTGACCCCACCCAGTGGGATAAGGGTAGAAAGAAGAAGATATTAATAATATTAACTAATAAAATAGGGTAAAGTATATTGATACGAAACCCAGCAATCACGATAGAGGTAAGTGTATCATTTTATCACAAGCCGTAATAAACTTGGAGAGCAGTAGATTTACTTATCTGACAGATGCACGGATAAAACACCAGAATTTAAAATTATTCAGGGACTGTTTCGAAGTTATGTCATAATCTTGCATCTCCGGTAGATTGTTAATTGTTTTAATATTCAAGATGGCGCTAAAAGGATGGAGGCTGTTCTTAAACAGGGGTATGTTTTTAATTTTTTTTATATAACTAAATGATAAAACAAGCCGATGGATAGTCCACTAGAGTTTAAGTGGTAACCACTATCTATAACAATGTAGTACCTCACTGCACCCATCACTCTGAGACATAATGTGCCTAATTGCAACGGCAACCGGCACCCATACCTTTGTAACCAAAACACAGCAATGAAATTGATGCCTATTGGAAACGAATTGAAAAAAATCATAGCGGTTGACTATGTCAATACTGTTATTTCATTTGTTTATTTCTACTTTAATTGCTTTCAAATTATCCTATTTTACAGTGCTCATAATACCCCAGAGGTATATCCTAGGTCTTCTAGGTCTATTTGCATTGGCAACCTCATTCACAATGCGAGTTTGCCTCAGTATAACGATCACTCAGATGGTGCTGCATAGGCAATCGTCGGAGCATATTGTGGGAGAAACATGTCCTGACAATAATGTTGCACAAAGCAATACCTCAAGTTTACTGAATACTACTGCTGTGTTTGAGGTGAGCATTATTACAAAATATGGCAAGCCTCTTTAGTTAAATAAAACCTACGCCACTACCACGCTCAGGTCATGTGTGTTCTTCAATAAATGGTTGCTGAGATGATCTTGGTGGTGTCATCCATATAAGCTACTCGTATTAGCTTTGTAACTTTGCACTTTTATACAGAGACAGCTTGGTTCTATGACAAGTCTAAAAGGAAAAATATAGGAATCGGTAAGAGGAAAGCCATAACTAATCAGACATTCCACTTGCTTTGTTTCCACTTTACAGGGTCGAGAACGCTACGACTGGGATGAAGCCACTCAGGGACTTCTCCTCAGTGCATTTTACTACGGCCACGTCGTTACCCACTTGCCCGCTGGTCTACTGGCAGAGAAGTTTCGAGGGAAGTGGACTGTTGGAATAGGTCTACTAATTATGTCAGTGGCTATGACTTTGACGCCTTTGGCAGTATACTATGGAGGAGCTACGAGGTTGTTCATTATAAGAGTTATTGAAGGACTTGGTGAGGTAAGACACCATTTCCATAGTGAATGAATAGAAATATGTTGAAAGTATTACCAAAAAATATGTGACCATGAAAAAGTCTGTGAAAACATGTTGTTTTTTTCAGCATCTTCCATTCTTGCAATTTTTATTATTCTGGCCCCGTATTCTGGCTGCAATCGGCTCGAAGCTGTGAGCTTGTTCATAGCTTCCATGGCTTTTATGGTAGGCTTCTATAGCCGCGTGAAGAGAAATGCTATGGATATAGCTCCGAATTATGCAGGCACCTGATCGGCTTTTGTCAACGATATCGCAGCCATATCAGGGATGATCACACCTTATTTGATAGGATTGCTTACACCGGATGTAAGTGATTCAGAGTTTCTTTCTTTTTATTTATACTTTAGCGGCGAGGTGAGCTGAAAACATTGTAAGCATTGATCGTAACCTATATGATAGTGTTGAAAAATCCGGCTCTGGATGATCATAATTTTTAGCAGGTGTGTGTTATCAATATTATTTAAACTACAAAAACTAAACACGGAATTAGTTATGTCGGAACTAAGGTTCTTTTAAATTTTTTTCAGCAAACCATCGAGCAATGGCGCGTTGCATTTTGGCTCGCATTTATAGTGCTCGTTGGGACCAATGTCATTTACGTCATTTGAGGCTCAGGGGAGCAGCAGTGGTGGGATGACGTTGACAAGTACGACTATCCTTTTGAATGGAAACATGGACCACTGAAGAGAATACAAGAAAATGCTAAGAAAAAAGTTATTCACCCAGTTCATGATCATTCTCCGGTCTTGAACGATTGATTCGATGTATAGTACATTAATTTGCAAACTTTTTGTAGATTAAATTTGATTTTTTGTAATATTTTTTGTCAAAACTACACCTACTGTTAGAATCCCAACTATTTGGAAAATAAAGACAGATGCATCGTCTTTTTTTGTTGGCGTCGCTAGATGCATTGTTTAGACAGTTCCTTGGTTTAGACTAAAACTATTCTGATCTGTCACTTTACTGCACAGTGCCTTTTAAAAATGTAAAAGCAACATTGTAAGTAACAGGCTTTATGCATATTCGCAATACATTTTTCTATATTTTTTTTTGTAATTTCTGTCTTATTTATTGTCAAAAAAAATTTTTAAAGTTTTTTTATCTAGGTATTATGCACCAATGGCATACTGAATTTTAATAGTGTTTTATTGTAGTTTAGTGTTGAGACCACATTCAATTGTTCTGTATTGTAAGAACCATTGATATAATTTAAAATAAGCTAGTCAAGATGCAAATCGCAATTTATGGAACATTTATGAATAGAGGGAATAAGTGGATTAAGTGCTCCACCTAAGGCTGCAGCTACACTTACCATCAGGTGTGCTGGCAGCCAAATGCTTAGCAGCTCATAAAAAAATAAAAGAATTTTATAAATATAGAATAAAAAATATTAAAGAAGAAAACAAATTTCTTTGAATATTGTATACATCTGTTGGATGTAGGTATACAGTAATTTTAAGATCGTAGATAAAATTGTCACTGCTTTATTTACCCTTCTTATGAATCACCTTATATTCTTATGAATATTAAAAAAACACCCACAAAATAAGATATCAAAGTCAAGTGTGTTTTATCTATACTAATATTATACAGAAGAAAGATTTGTATGTAGGTGTGTAACGAATTGGCTCAAAAAGTACTGATTCGATTTGGATGAAACTTGGAATATTATATATTGTCCGTGACCTGGATTAACACATAGGCTACTTTTTAACCCGGAAAATCAACGGGATCCAACGGGACGCAAAAGAAATCGCGAGCGGAAGCTAGTTCAGTAATATCACAAAGATCATTTAGAATAGTCTTATTAACTAAGTGATTGTATGATTTGTTTTATGTTTTAGGCACTATTATCGCATCACGTTCTTACCTATATGCTGCGTAAAAAGCGTCTGACGTTATCTCGTCTTGATTTTAAACAAAAGGATTGTACTATAGTAAGGGGGTTAATGTTTTTCAATCACACAACCATCAAACAAAGTATCAATCAACAATAGACACTTTGAATAAATAAAAACATAAATGATTACCTCACAACTCACAAGCCAACGACACTTCAATCGGAAATAAATAGACCGTAAAAGTATCGGGGTGTCTACTCCGCAAAACAGAAATCGAATATTCGCTACCTACTATTCGATTCTCATAAAACTAATATTCTTATCAACGTCCAACTCTAGAAAGGTGGAAATATTGAACTGCAACCGCGTTCAGGTACAACCTATTATGCATTGTAGCCCTTTTATCTCATCCCAGCTTAGTTATTATAGTAACAGAGTAATGGAGAAAGACTTTGGGTTGATTACATGATATCTAGCATCTCCGATGATATTCAAGAACAGATCAGCTCCGAAGCCCTGTTTTGAACAAGCACTGATATTTTGATTTACACTATGTGGCAATCTGACGACTTGCGTGACCGCTCACAAGGCCGCTCGCGCATACTTCAAATGTCAAGCTTCGCTTTTCATTTTGCGGAGTAAGCCCTTGGTATAGGAGGTAATCAATCAAACAGTATCTTTTAGTTCGAATATAAGTCGTAACGAATATTCGATTGTATTTGTAACCTAATTTCATGAACGCAACAAGTTTATTTTATTGCTGATAAAATAAGGACTTTGCTATATAAAATATATATTATACTAAAACCTACCTTCGTATTATGGATAACAAAATGCATCATTTTACCATACTTCGAGTAGGTCAAACAAACTTTAAACGTAATAACTCGATAAAACATTAATTAAAAACCATCGCTACATCTGCTAAGGCAATACATAATGACGGTCAAGATACAGAGACGGTTGCGCGCGCGCAGTTCGAGCCTTGCCGTTCACCAGTCACTCGCTTCTGTGTCACCTTGCAAATAAGTGCCATAAAAAACGTGAATGGGAAATAAAAAATATATAACAGCTGTAAGAAGAAATACGAAAATTAGAATTAAAACTGTAAGTATTTTTTCATATTTTTTTATGACATTATATTATGTATATACGTTAAAAAAACATGTATTTATGCACTAATGCACAATGTACATATTGTGCATTTTTGATGTGTATTGTGAAACAGCAAAATATTATTATCACTATAACGAATTTCTGCTTACAAAACAATAAACTTATTTTGAAGATAATAAGGTGAAGTCTGTTTTTGAGGACCATTCAAGGACCCTTTTTGTATGATTTTTTCGTATGCATTTTATTTGAGAACCCACGACTTTATTCGTCTTTCCTAAATGCAATGCTCTCAACTGAGTAAGGAAAAGATCCCCAAACAGGCAAACAGTAGGTAATGAATAAAGTTGAAAGGAAAACATAGGTATCGAGATTGATAGACTAAAACCAGAATAATGGGTTCGCGTACCTACTTAGTAGGGGAGGTCAAAAGAAGAAGAAGGGAAGCCTCTGATCGAAAGCGGTCTAGTCGATTTTACGTGACCGTCCAACAAAGAAACAAATTGATTTACATATTAATTATGCAAGTATTTTTGGTTAAAAATTATACAAAACCAATTTCAAGCATTTTTGCAAAACCATTTTTGATAAAAAAAAACATTTGTATTAACATTTGGACTAGAAGGCGTTGTGTTAAATGTAAGAAAATATATAAAAAAAAAATTGCGTCATATCATAGATATTGCTTGATATTTTAACATACTTTAATAAAATACCGCCAGGTATGAACAATTGGAAGTCTATACAGGGTACCCAGCCTTTGTTTCTATTTGAATTAAACAAGTGAACTGATCAAGCTACCTCCTGGATTGTAATTTTATACGTTCACCAATAAAAACGTATTTTTTATTTTTAGATGTTGATAAATATTGACGATGTGAAAAACAGCGATAATATTTTTAAATGTTAGCAGATGTGTTTTAAAAGTCGTAGGTAGGTACATGCTTCCTCATCCTGTATAAGTAGGCAGGTATTTTGATTTAATACGCATCTCGCGCGCGTGTGAACATTTTGGTGTACCTCGCATTGTTGTATTCATCTTAGCTTCAGATAATTACAAAAAATAATCGAAGTCTACGGGACAAATTACAATTTTATGTTTTATAATAAATATCACGGAGACTAACCCAATATTAAAAAAGTTAACGTTTCATACATTACATACTGCAACGTTATTCTATCGAGAGTTGTAAATATCGATAAAAAATATTTATAATGTAACTATGTATATAAATTCTATGAAATGCAGAAATAATGAAGCCAGCTAATACAAAAATCAGCGCTAGGTAACTAAATGATGACCTATGGAACAAGGTAAGTACTTCAACCATGTCCACCGCAGGCATACCTACGTAATAACTACCACGGACAGTTGGATAGGATTGGTTCACTTTAATTTGGGTGCGAAGAGCCCCAGTACGCCGAGAGAAGTCATGCCTGGACATCTCCTTCCCCCTAATAGGGATCACAGAAGGGTCTGCCTAAGGTGGACTATCACTGACAGGGCCGCGGTCGAATCCAACCGGGACCCCGTGACCTTGTCAAGTGTTGGTGCGGAGTTAAACGTGTCGTCTGATGACGAGTGGTTTGACGACGCACTAGCACTAAAGTGATTGAGGGAAGATCGATGGGTTTTTAGTCGGTAGGACGCCACTAACTAAAGTCTTATTAGCATTAGCTAATGAGTGAGGAGTCCGACATACCCCTCCGGCTCTCCTCGGGTCGAAGGGGAGGCGTAAAGCATTTTCCCATCGTAAAAAAAAAGGATGTGAAAGAACGGTGTGAAAGAAAGGCCTACAATAGTAAAAATATAATAACATAATACTGTTTTTTTATGATTTAAATACCAGCCTTCACAGGTTTATGGCTTTTATAATTCTAACCATAGACAGTATAAGTCATCTCTTATCTAAATATTGTTCAAATAAGTAGTTTAAATGAAGGATCACAATGAACAATCACACAGTGTACAAATTACAAGTACCTACTATTGTGGTAGAATTCTCATAGTAAGTCGAAAACTACCATTCGGGTTTTGATTTTCTTCTTCTTCTCTTAATTAATGGCCTCTGTCATTTCGACAGAAAATTTTTCCAGTGTCAAGTGATTAATTTGAAATAATATAAGTCAAGTCAAGTCATTCGTCAATTCAGCTGTCGTTTGTAGTAGGTATAATATATGTCATGAAAGTCACAATTTGGCAGCCAAAGTGACTTTTTCGTAAGTTCAACAAAATCTTGACTCGAAGAATAACTCGACTTGTCTATTACTATTTCAAATAATTCACTTGACACTGGCGAAATTGTTTGTCGAAATGACGGACAGACGCTATAAATAAAAGAAGAAAATCCATATCATATTTTTAGTAGAATTTATTAGAAGAATTAGCCCCCAAGAGTATGGTCATAATTTAAAATGTGAACTAGTCTTGGGGCCTAGTTTTTTCTAGTGGATCCAGTAAAAGTCAAGGTGAAGGAATATTTATAACTATTACCTAAATGGTTAATAAGAGAAAAATAGAACAATCAAAACCATAACACAGATTATATAATACTACACCATAACAAATGCTCATCTTTGACGTTCTTATTCAGAGAAACTGAAACTCTTCGACAATTTCTTCTTATTGTATGATAAAGAATAGTTATTAGTATAGTTTATAGCGGCCTCATTTTTAAAATTGTAACAATTTATAAATGATAGTCATGATGATTTGCGATTAACTACACAGTATTTTTTTGCAGTAAATTAATTTGATAATTTTGTCACAATCTGTACGCCATTGCAAACATTACGTAAAATAATGGCAACAGATTAAATAGTTTGTAAATATCCGGTTTGGCAAAACATATGAAATTGTAAAAACAAATTTGGTTTACTGATCTTATTTTTATACCGGTTTTACTTGTACACTTTATTTTTGTACTTATTATTTGTGTGATAAAATTAAAACAGAAACGTATTTGTTTTCGTAATATATATATTTTTCATCTGCCTATATTTTTTTTGCTAATTTTAACATCTGACAGCCAAACCAGATTATCTGTTTTTACAACGCATTCAGTATGACTTGATACACAATTTAGGTTCTCGAATTTTGAAGTTATACTTCTAATGCGACTTCCAACTGACAGCGTTAAACGTTAAAATTAAACGTTAAACGAAGGAGGAATTGAAAGAGACAGCGTTTAACACGTTAAACGTTTAACGCTCCTGGGGAGGGGGAATAGAAAGAGACAGAGCAAGAGTGATCACATACGGAGACCCCCACAAAACGCAAATGGCACTCGAAGTATAACTTTTTCCACGCGGAGGGACTCCACTCTTAATTTTTTTTTTATTAATTAAGTATGACATTATTATTTAGATAATTCCTAGATTCGATTACAAAATATTATAAGACTATTGAAAAAAATTCAGCCTTCGAAACTCGATGTAAGCTTAGAATAGTTACACCGTACACAACACTGTTTATTAATAACAGAGTATTGGTGTTTAAGATCTTGAAATACTACGCGATTAATATTCCTAACAAATCTTCGTGATCGCCAATTAATATTAATAATTACAAAGCATATTCGCTTAATAAAATATTTATTTACAATTAAAAATCACCATAATTTAGCCATTTAGTGCTGTAGTACGAACCGACTCTAAATACCACGCTTTGGGTCAAGTTGAACAAGTCAGTTGTGCAAATTCGAAATACCACGTGGTTGCTTACAAAGAGAAAACAAAACCTGTGCGTGCAGTCCCTACGCGCGGAAGAAGTTATACTTTAAGTGCCACGCATATGTACTTAACCAATATGCAGTACTAAATTTTCACTTCAAAATAAAAAGTAAAAAGTTGCATGAACACTGCCATCTATTATATTTTGACTGTAGCGTATTAGTCTCTTTCTATTCCCCCCGCTGTCAGTTGAAAGTCGTATAACTTCAAAAACACGGGCGGTCAAATGCTGAATTGCTGAACAATGCCATCCATATTTGATTGTAGCGTATTGGTCTCTGTCTTTTTCTATTCCCCCGAATAGAAAAGAGAAAGAGACTATGTCCTCTCGAATAACGCAACCTTGTTGGAAGTCGCATTAGAAGTATAACTTAAAAAATACTACCAGAGATGACATTGATATGCTAACATTGTTCCAAACGGGTCCAAAATGTATGAGAAAGTAGAAATGACGTCACATTTCACTATGAGTACTCTTTACTCTGACGTAGAAATGACGTCAGAGTAAATGCACTATAAACAAATTGGTGCATCTGATGGAATATGTTAGATACTTTAGTTTATATTAAATACTAACTCAATGATTTTTATCTATGTACGAAAAAAGCTAAGTTAACACTCAATAATATTAAAAATGTTCACACGGGTCGATATCCGTTATGCCGAAACTATTTTAAAGGCGTACAGGGACAGCATAACTATTTAAATATTTATTAAGTCTACTTATATCATAAAAAACATAGGTACAGAATACGAGTTTATTTCTCTAACAGCTGTTTATTCCAAGAACTTAAATTTTTATCCTTATGCCAGCCTTCTTTGTATTCAAAGGACGAGACAGGAAACCTATTAAAACGTCTGTCATGATAATAATAATCACCTCTTTTTATTACTAAAAAGGAGTGGAAGAAACCCAAACTCCCAGTTTGCAAGCATTCATAATAATTTCTATAGACAAAATGAATTTGCATTGTAATAGCGCGATCACACTATGCCGAAGTGGGCAGGGACTTGGGCAGGGAAGTGGGCATCATCCCGGAATTAATCGCGGCATTCATGCCGCGATTAATTCCGGAATGATTGCCGCAGCAATATCGCCTTTATTCTCACGGAGCTAGGGCATGAACTTGGGCAGGGAGACGGGACAGCGGCATGTTCGAGATCTCGCCACTTCCCTGCCCACTTCCCTGCCTAAGTCCCTGCCCAAGTCCCTGCCCACTTCGGCATAGTCTGCACGCGCTATAAGAACCAAAGGAGTAATTCTCATAATCTTAAAGAGGAAAGGAGGAAAAGAAACTTAAAGAGGAGCGCAAGACAGGAAAAAAATTGTATGGCTCGTGTCTTATCCCACAAAACAAAAAATATCTTGCTTGAGACCATACATATGGTCTCATTATAAACAATCAAGAGCCTGAATGTCTCATAAGACATCTCTCGTAAGACACAAGAAAAATATCTTAAAATGTGCAAAGGACCTTAATAATATCATTATGATGTTTCTCTAGCGATGCGTCTCCATTGATCGGTTCTATTGGTCTCTATTGGTGGCATTGTGAGAGCATTTGGTCATGGTGAAGTCTGTGATCGATTTGATAAGGACTATTCTCATAATGAGACAGACCACCCGCCCGAAGGTCCGATGATATTGTGACTGTTAGTTGGGCAGCAGTGGAGAAGACTCGCGCATGACTGGAGAGACTGGCATACTAAATACAAGGCCTGTACCCAAAAGTGGGTGCATACAGGATAAAAAGATAAATAGATAGATGAATTCTCATAAAAGTACCATTGAGAGGAACTTTTTTGGGGTGACGTTTGAACCGAATTACCCTCAGCCTTACTATATTGAACCTCTGAGCACTCAGACAATAAAGAGGGCCACGACAAATGAGGAGAACAGGTAGAGAACTTACATCGAGTTTACTAATAACAGGGTCAGTGTTTAGCTTTGCAACGTTAATAATACTTGGTTTTGCGTGATCTATCTATTAAAATATTGAGTACCTAGCTAATTATTGCACCAACAATGGATTTTCAATCAACATTAACTCCAGGTGTTTTCTTACATAATTAATACGTTGTACTGGTTATTAAAAACTTGAATAAACTAAATAAAATAATAAGGTTCAAAATCGGTACTTATAAAACTTTTTTTACTACCTATATCTCAGGAAATGGCTTATAAGAAAATTCCGAAAAAAATTACTATGATTTAAATTTCTATTTAACAGATGTAAGATGGCCACTCTTAAAAACATTAGTACCTACTCAGCAACAGTGCGAGTGCGAAAGAAAAGTCGAGAATAATTCAATAGAGACCCTATAGAAACTTTGGGAAAAAAATAAGCGACTAATTTTGTTTCCACGCTCACTCTGTTGGTTCCAAGGAAAAATTTGTGTTGATGGGTAGATTAACCCCCCAAAATTTTCAGGAATAATCTTATTATACCCAGTAAATGTATGATTCTTAAAATAGCAATGTCCTCGAAGTTAGAACTTTCAAATTCTTAACATTCACAACTCTCCGTGCGTTGATTAGTGTTACAGCCGTGAAGTTAACGAAGGTAGCATTTTAATTGAGAGATTGGTCAAGGGAATTAGACATTAACTACATAATTAGTAGGTAAGTACCTAGGCAAACACATTAGAGGAGAAAAATGTGCTCTGCGAACCCTGCCTTCCTAGCCAATAGTAGTCATATTGACTTTTGAAAATTGTTAGAAAATAGAAAAAAAAAATAGAAATTAAATAAATAAATATAATATGATAAAGCGAGTTGCATGACTACTAATTTTCGCACATTTATATGTCTGTTTTTTAGCGACTATTATGTGAAAAAAGGCAATGCGTGTTTTGCAACTTGAAAATATAAAAAATATAAGTACCAAAATAAGCAAAAATGTTTACAATTTTTTTTACTCTAACAGGCAGGCTGTTGAACTGTAAACCGTTCAGATTGAGCAACTGACCTCGACATATCACCGTTGATAATGACCTTAATATTCAGTTTTTTTATTCAACTTGTTCACTAACTTTTGTCTTCAAATTTAATTCATATTCTCTTAGTGACTAATGTATTTTCCTGCAGTGACAAGAGTCTTTAAAATTCAATCTCTGTTGTAATAAAATAAAACAAATAGAGAAACAGTTTTTTTTTACACTACATTTTGTCTTTATTATGGTTCTTCTAAAGCTACGCTAGCTAAAATATAAATATTCTTAGACCTTATACACAACGATCTCTAGTCCCAAACTAAGCAAAGCTTGTCCTATGGGAACTAGATTGCTAAAATGGCTGCTAAATCTGATGTCATCTCTTTTCGTTGCATGCAAGTAAAAATGATAGAGCTTAGACTGCGGTAACATAACAGCAGATTATGATTATAATGGTTAAAACTTGTTTTATCCGGTTAAAGCCGATTCACCGGTATCGGAGATAACTTTTACGCAATACTTTGCCAAAATTTTTGCAACACCATTGCTGGTTTTTTTTGTAAGAGCTCTTGTAACAAGAACTGAGCAATTATTGACAAGCGTCACAGCTCTGTTGGTATTTCTACCTTCTGCGTTGTAGGTTTTGGGTCGTTTTATATTGAGATCAAATATTTTCTGTTGGTAAAATATGTATAATGTTTTTTCTGAAACATCATTAATTAAAAAAAAATGTGCATACTAAGTATTTTATTAATATCGGTTTCCATAGTACAACTCATTTTGCTTAGTTTGACTCTAGATAGTGTTTCGTGAAACGTCCATAAATATTTTGATTTATTTGTTTACCTTTTGATTCGCAGTTAGTCAGGCTTCTTTAAATAGATCAGGATCATAGTATCTTTGAACAAGTTTATTTAATTAAGGAAGTAATGAGAAACCACAGCTTATAAATGAGATAAGTAACTTAGATAGTTTTTATTCATATTTCAGTTACTTAATATACCTACTTATTTTCGTAAAAACATAGTAAAACCCAGATACAGAACATTATATATACATACAAATCTATGTTCGCTATCACCACTTTATCACAAAAATGTTTGTTCTTGGTCTCTCTATCAAACCCACGACATACAGGCCAGAAGACAAAGCTATACTCTTGAAAGAATGATATTCTTCCAAGATCATATAATGGGCTCATTCCACTTTTCCCCTGACTAAATCCTCTGCGTGGGGGATTTTGGCTATACCAACTGAGGTGTGACGCCTGCCAGTTAAGTAGGCATGAAATTAAATATTGAAATCATTCTTTCACCACTTTTTTTCTATTAGTTATTATCCTCAACAAGGTATAATCACCTTATCTACAGTCAACAGCGTAAATGAACACCGATTTGCAACAAATGCACGTATCTTTATAAATGGAGCATCTTGAGTGGTTGTTTTTGTCATGTATAGATAGTAAATGTAACAAATGACGCATAATCTAACTGAAATTGTAAGCACTCAAGTTACATATGGCAGGCGTCATGGCTCAGTATAGTAGCCTGCCTTCCGTGCTGTGGGTAATGGGTTCGATCCCCACCGATGAGAAACATTTGTATGTGGCAAACATAGATTTTTGTTCTGTGTCTGGGTGTATCATAAGTATGTATTTACAAAAAAATATATTTGAGGTGGTTGCTTGCGGTCAGCTAGGCACACCAGCGTCAATAGATGGTGTTGATGCTTGAAAATTACGTTTTTATCTTTTTATACTCTACTATTTTATTTCACCAAATATAATTTGCCGACAATAATGACCAATATAGAAACCAACAAAAGCTATTTCAATGTAAAATAATATTCTGTTCGCCCATAATTGTTAAAATAAATTAGTATGGAAATCGAACCACCTTAAGTGTTCTGTCAGCGATCTAGTTCCCATAGTACAAGCTTTGCTTAGTTTGGCACTAGAGAGCGTTGTGTGATATGTTCAAGGCTATTTATACGTATTACTTTAATTTTGTTTATAAATTATTTCTTTGGGATCCGAGCCTCTACCTAGAATACCTACTTTACCTGCTGGTATTTTTTTTATGAGAAGTTATGATGAATTCAGAATAATATATATGATTTACCTGATGCTGAATGGTAACCTCTGCCTATATGAATGCATGTCCACAAAAGCAACCCTTTAAGCCAGAACACAGCAATGCAAACGTCACTACTCGGCTGTTGAAATAGGTTCGTTGGCAGGACTTCCCCGGACGAGGTGTTTTACCAGAAGCTCTACTTCTAGGTACATCAGTCCATACATCACTATGAAGTAATTTTGTTTGTACTTTATTTGTTCAGTAGCAGAGGTTTTACCGGTGTTAGGATTACAAGACTGTAAAATTAAATAGGTATACCTACACTTGTCATGGAAATGTGCTTATTCTGTTATGCTCAACTATCAAAGTCAACTTCCTGTACATTTTGACAATTTGATTACGGACTAGGTTTACGACTTTTGTATGATAAAATGTTAATAATTAATTATTGGTATTCATAAATCTGCTTATTTTTACCAGGTAATAAAGTAGCGAAACGTCCTTGCAATGATACCGAGATGGAGGAAAACACTGTCAAAACGTAAGTACTTGGCAATAAAAAATGGTTGCTTAAGTTTCTGATATGTTATCCTTTTAAAAGGTGTAACATAATTACCCTGAAAGCCCGAAAGGGGCGTAATTAGACCGACCACCTGAGTGCTTGGACATGTGCAAAGGGTCAATAAATCGTAGGTAATTGAAATTTTTATACAAAATGTAAGTACAACTTTTATTATTTTAGAAATTTGCGATAACCCTAGCTGTTTGTTTACTAATTGCGTACACCCGTACATACGCATGCACACGTAGGTACCCTCCTATCGCGTCGCACGCACACGCATGCTGTATGTACATTGTACGTACATTTTAAGTAAAAGTTACGAGCGCATTTCATGAATGAAAAACTTCGAAATTTCAAAAGTCGTAGAACAAACACTTTTTGCCATGACCTGTAAAATACCCCCCTTTCGGACTTTTAGGCAATTATGTAACACCGTGTATAGTTAGTAAGTAGGTACCTACTTTAATCCTTTTTGATAAAACCACAGACTGAAGTAAATCTGAGAATGGATTGGTCTAATATTCCCCTTAAAGATTCCCCTTCGAAGGGGATTATTAGACTTTTTGTCTACAAATCCCCTTACAATCGAATTTAGCTGAGGCAGGGGATTATTAGACAAAAAAAGTATAGAAATCCCCTTAACCGTAATTTATGTTGGTGGAAGGGGGGGTTATTAGACAAGAATAAATAAATACTCTTACCTACCCTACTCTACCTTTATTTTATTAAATGAAATAAAGTTAATTCATATAGGCCGGGTGAATTAGCCATAACTAGCCTACAATTTATTTAACGTGACGTCTGACCCACCGTGGCTCACTTGTGAAATGCCCACCTCAGTAACCTATCCAAGGTATGGCCGGGCCTGAGGGTAAGAAACACCTAAGCCAGCTGCGCTATGAGCCAATCAAATAAAAACAACGAATTAAATAATCACAAAATCTTTATTTATTTTACATAATTTAGTGGTAGGTATAACAACAAAAATCAACAAAATATATACAAAAAAATTGTGTACTCTCTTACAGCTAGCTTTAAATTAATACGAATGATGTAGGAAATAGAGAATTTCGTAAACATGCCAAATAATTCGTGGTTTTTATAATAATGTAAAAAACTGGTTATTGTTACAATAGTATTGAACAGTTATAAGCTAAGTAATCAAAATATCACAGAAAATCAAGATTTTTACAGTAATGTGCCTAGAAATAAGTTCTATAATATTAAAATAATATTACACAGTTATAACTAAGTAATCAAAATATCACAGATAATCAAGTTTTTGAGTAATTATACCTAAGTAATCAAAATATCACAGAAAATCACGATAATCAAGTTTTTGAGTAATTATACCTTAATAATCAAAATATATATACAATGAAGATTTTTCCTTCTTCAAGTTACATTTTCATAAGGTTAACAATAAATCAACGAAGTTTTTCTAAAAAGTGCCCAACCGTTATGTCACCCTTAATGAGTTCCATTTGGACTTCCTGTATGAATTGATCGTAGTCAATGCTCTTTTGTAATCGGTTTGAAATTCCTTCTCCGTTATCATAAAACTTTTTAGCGCGAATATTGTAGAAAGATGCATCTTCCGACAAAACAGCGAGTAGCCGTATTAGGCTGGGATTCTTTCTAGCAATTCGTTTCTTTATTTTTCCATTCCAGGCTTCCACCAGGTTATTTGTACGGTGTTGCTGATCGAATATGCACCATTTTTTGATCAAATCTTCTTTTAGCCACTGTTTTAACATATATGTTCTAAACTGCTTACTCTTTTCGTCATCAGGACTTTGAGACGCAACGTAAAACCAGCCCTCGAGAATTTTGTCATGTGGTAGCATCGGCAAAACTGCACTAAGGGCTACCTGTCTTTTCAACAGTTTTTGTTTAGTAAGTTTTAGTTTTTTCCCTTTTCGCCAAATCGCATCTCTATAATGGACATAGCAGCCACTGACCAAGATATCTTCAAATGTATTCCTCATTGCGTTTATTGCAGCTTCTTCAAAATCGCACTTGAAAATTTTCGGTTGCCATTCTGGGAGTTGAGATTTGAGAACACCGAACAGAATTTCGTACGCTCGCTGACTTTTGTGGCTCATTAGCACGTACACCAACGGCAAAATGTTAATATCTTTGTTCGTACTGCCTAAATCTCCATGGATGGTATAGAGTTGATAGAAAGGTTTAGTACAGGTCCAGAAAGTTCCATCTCCCAGAAAGAAGTTAAGCGTTATCATATATTCACGAGCCAATTTGGAGCAAAATGCTATGACACGTATAGAACCATCATTGTAGTCCGCTAACAAAAAATCCTGGTGTAACTCTGGGATTTCGACTTCTGCAACGTCTTGAAATTGCGTTTTTTTCACACCCAGAGCTGCATTCCTGTGGTTATAAAGTGTTGCTTTTATGTTCTTTAGGCGAGGAAATTCTCTAATTACGTCGATTCCGGTATCTTTTAATGAGCTCACAGCTGAATTGTAGGCTGTGGAAATGCCGGGTGCTTCGGGGTCGGAAATTTCCTTCTTCAATTTGGCGAGCCTTACCGCTATGTCATTTTTCGCAAAATCCGCTACACATACATTATGTGGTTTTTCACTTTTAATCTGTTCAATCTGAAAGAAACCCAGAATTGTAATAACAGTAAAACGTCAATTTTAAACAAATTCACTTCGACAAACATCATATCTGTTTGTCGAAGCACATGAGTGTTATGTTCTAGTATTATGTTATCAATCTATAATAGAAGTGAATACACTCGGGTAATCACCGAGTGTATTCTATTGTAAATTTCAAATTCCGAAGTTCAATACAACGAGGTAGGATTCTTTTATGTTATGATTTGAACTGATTCTAACATTAATAATAATTTTCAAATCGGATGAAGTTTTACTTACGTGTATTATGATGGATCCAGTGCATTTACTTTTCTTTCTTTGTGTACACTCCCATAAAACGGATCCATTTTTATTTCTTGTTTTGACACAATATTGATATCCGCCGTGTAAGAGTATTGTTGCTTTCTTTTTAACTATGTACTCTAATTCTGCACCACTTGCACTACCAGCCATGATTTTTTTAGATTAGGAGTCACATAAATAACACAACGCACTGTGCACTTTACTGGTGAACATGTTACAGCAAACTGATAAGAAATGCAAATACCAGAGTCAAGTCAAGAAACCGGTTTATAGACCCATAGCACCCTTTGCAGGTAAAAGCGACAAAAATGTGCATTATACAGAATTATGGACCTTATTCGCAATAACTAAGGTCGATATTTACGTACAATGAAATGAATACCTAGCCGGTAGATGCAGCTTGGTGACTACAGTCACCAAGAAAATATTCGGAGGAAATACGGTTATCCTGCTTATTCTAATACAAATCGCCGTAAGGTCCGAGTTCTATCTCTTTCTAAATCCTATGAGCCGTAGCCCCATGACATTAAAACCGGCCAAAAAATTATAAACACGGTAGTTTAAAAAAAAAAGTTAGTCCTTTGTTTCGGCGAAGTTGAGTGGTAGTAGTGTCAGTTTTTGTTTATTGTTTAATTATAAACATCTGTTTGTGTGGTTTTCTGTAATCTTAACTCTACAATAACTCAGTAAGTGCCTGTTTACATTATCGTTTCGTGTTTACTGTGATTTATGAACTACTGTACTACTGTACTGTACTGTACTGTGAATAAAAGAAAGGTTTAAGAGTATTTATTTATTCTTGTCTAATAACCCCCCCTTACACCAACATAAATTACGGTTAAGGGGATTTCTATACTTTTTTGTCTAATAATCCCCTGCCTCAGCTAAATTCGATTGTAAGGGGATTTGTAGACAAAAAGTCTAATAATCCCCTTCGAAGGGGAATCTTTAAGGGGAATATTAGACCAAGCCCTGAGAATACCCTAAAAAAGTGATCTAACTCGATATACCTACTCAACCTGGCAATGACTCTAGATTATGTTCTCATTGTATTTTATGACTTTAATATTCATTCACGTGCAGGTAGGTGAATATAGGTGTTTTGCGAACATCAGTAAATAGAGATAAACCTCTATGTGACCGCAAGTTTCTACACCACACATCTTTAAATAATAGTGTGCATATGTATGAGATAATAATGGCATACGTCATTCGTTATTGTCTTTATTATAGACTAGCTTCCTCCCGCGACTTCGTTCGCGTCCCGTTGGATCACGTTGATTTTCTGGGATGAAAAGTTGCCTATGTGTTAATCCAGGTCACGGACAATCCAAGTTTCATCCATAATAGATTAGTAGTTTTTGCGTGAAAAAATAACAAACATCCATACATCCTTACAAATTTTTTCGTTTTTGATATTAGTAGGATAGGTACAGTCAATGTCAATAAAATGTCTAGAAATCAAAGCAGGAGACCTGTATTACAAGTTTACTTACCGAAATATATTTCAGGCATCAGTCTCTCGTAAAACAAGTGCACCTCGCTCTCCTCTGATGTTACCTTCATTAATTTGGTTGAGAGAAAAATATTTTTTTTTCCATATTTTACGGTTCTCAGAGATTTTCCCAAAAACATTTCATACAATTGGCACAGCAAGTTGGCTATAGTTAAACTAGTAGTTCGCCCCGAACTGAGATCTCGTGATGGTCGGAGGTTAATAAAACCCAAACAATTTTTATTGACCAATGGTTGCAATAAACTTAGCAAATCGCATCAAAATCGCCGTCTAGCTAAGTACCAGTCTTACTTGAACTACAAAATCATTGAAACTCCAAGAAATGTTAGCTCACGTTATACTGGGTTTTCTAATTTTATAATTTTTACAACAACTCAAAAACTATTAGACCTAGAATCAAAATAAAAACGGGTTTGGAATGTATAAACCAAAACCTATCATATGACCCCACTTAATATTTTTATACGACTTTTTTTTTACTCTCTTTGGACCCTCTTAACTTCACGACCCCTTGACCGATTTACTTCATTTAACAAACCAGTAAAACTTAAGAGTACTATCCGTATACCTACCAAATTCTGTGAAGATCGGATAAGCGGTCTCGACGAACAAACATACAAACATACAAAGCATTTTTGTCCAAGTTGTCACTAAGATCTCGTTCGCTTCGCTCACTCGATCAATTAGAGCGTTTATCTTGATACATTTTGATTAGTAGTAGTATTGTAGAGTACATCTAACTGACGTTTAATGTACCTAGTAGTGTTGAGTGACAGCCATGATGATTAGTGGAGCATGCAGTTCTAATTGTAGATTCAATGCTTGAAATTAGAGCGTCTATTCAATCTGGAAAAACATAAAACAAAGCTATTAAAAATTCTAAGAAAATAATTGAGTACGTGTGTGGAATTATTTAAATAATAATTTACAGACAGGTACCTACATTCAACAGGGAAAATAATTTAAGAACATGAAATTTAAACAGTATACCTACCTATACATATACAGGTGTTTTTCTTTTGTCTCTTCCTGTTAGTCATTTGAATAGACATTTTTCAAATCAATATAATTTATTCACAAAGAAAATTACAACTAATACAGTATTTACAATATTTACACGATACACAAAACAGTTGAGCTATTTACAAACCGTTGCAAACGATTTATAGATAAATTGTACGGTACTTCATACATTATTGGCCATGTTTTTTTATTTAGAATTTTATCGTCGTCTTTTTAACTTTAACATGTATAAAACAAATGTTCTTTAAACCGGCTATGAACTCACTATTTAAGGAAGTCAAAAATAAAAAAAAACAACGCAGATAACTTCTTCCTGTCCTTACTCGTCGCAACTTTACATCGTATGACGATATCAGCGCTACCGAATAATCTTTCCTCATATCACGTTTCCCCTTTTATTTCCTTCCTATTAAAAAAAACAATGCAAATTAAACTGTAAATAAATAATGATACGATCCACTTTCTCCAGTGTTCATAATTCCCCAGCGGTACGTCCTGGGCATCATGGGCCTTCTGGCGGTATGCAACGCTTACACGATGCGGGTTTGTTTGAACCTCGCGGTAACTCAAATGGTGTATGACAACAAAAACTCAGACTCGCACTATGACGATCCGAACGCATGCCCTGACGACAGTGTTATTCTGGTGAACGGAACAGTCAGTTTGAAGCCGGTAAGTGAACAAGTACACCATATAGAGACCATAGTAGTGTCATGGGAAAATAAAATTTTCGTTCACTTTACTAGTAGATAGTGTAAAGCGGTAGTGCCAAAGAAAATAAAGGCCCTGATAACCACACAATCAGCTGGGTATTGTGCATCGAAGTGCGTCATTGTAGTCACGAAAAACTTGTGGCTTTTCAAGAGATAATTTGATAAGGAAAAGTCAAAAGAAACAAAATCAAACTCTAAATTATTGAAATCACCAAGAAACAAGGTTTTTTGCGGTGTTCGTTTCTTTACACATAGTGGTTGATATTGAAATATTGTTATACTTCATCAGTAGATCAGAAAATCGATTTATATTAAGACGATATGCTCTGATAAACTGTTATTATACTTGTCAGTAAAAACGTTATGCAGCCTTGATGAAACTGAAATAACTAAAACATGAATAATGGGATATTAGCAAATATTTAAAATTCCTTTAGCGTAGATCAGATAATATGAATTTCATTTTTATTATGTCAGTTGGGTATAAAAAAATAGCATGGTAGGTACTTGTAGTATTAATAAATCTTTTTTTTACAATTTAATTAACATGGTAGATTTACTATTTGTAATAAATAATAAGGTATAGTACACCTAAAGGTGTTTACTATGGAATATTACCAAGTACCTACGACTACCTGCTGTGCGCGCGTAATGTGGTAATGTCAGGCCATGAATAAATAATTTTGATGAAATTCGCTACACTTAATAAAGTGATAAAATGAGTGTTTTTAACATTAGGCACACGACGTATTCGATAGTTCCGTAAAAAAGTAAACTATTACTTGTAATTTTATTTGAGAAGGGACAATGTTGATAACTCAAGGTGTGAGAGAGCGGTAACCGAATCCCAAACTTTCGACAGGAAAAATTTATTATTATCAATAACAATCAATCTTCCTCATTATGACCAATATTCACAACAGAAATGTTGGGTTATTGTGTACCTAACTGCAAAAGCTACAAAATTATTTTACTTTCCAGCACGCAATATTCGACTGGTCGGAATCAACTCAGGGACTGATCCTAAGTGGATTCTACTACGGGTATGCAATAACTCACATCCCAGGAGGGTACCTTGCTGAGAGGTATGGAGGAAAATGGACCTTGGGCATCGGACTACTGAGCACGGCCATCTTCACGCTTCTGACTCCTGTAGTCGTGAAGGCTGGCGGTGCGACATGGCTGTTCATACTACGAGTGCTGCAAGGAATGGGCGAGGTATGACATTACATTGTTTTTACACTTGTGGAAATTCCAACGTCACATAATCAAGTGTGACTAGATCGCTTTCAATCTGTACAGACGTGCAAAATTTTATTTATTCACGATTTAACCTACCTTTTGTGTATACTTAGGTATAGTATAGGTAAACGTGATAGAGTGTTCTAGCTTTACTGCAAACAAAACCGCATATCGTTGCTTTTACATGTATTTATTACCTACCTACGCCACTTGTTGATCTCATGCCTTATGCAGTACAAAAAGAAAACGTATATGAAGACTGCCTTTTGTATGATATCGTTTAGGAACATTGTGGTTAAACACACCATGCTGCCTTTCAATGTCTACTCCTTTATGACAATTGTACTGGCCCATTGGTAAGCCAGTACAAAGTAGACTCATTTGCATAGTGGGCTCGATGGGATTTTTTTTTCCCATCCAGCGCACCAATGGGCCGGCCGGTGGGCTCGATGGGAATAAGCCATCTAAATGTGACTCTATAGCGTGTTCGGTTTGAACTGGTTTTTAGTTCTCTTGTTTTATAAATGCAGTAATCAGTCAAAATTAAAGACTTATAATCAAAAATTGCGTTTAAGCTGAAACTCATTTAACTATAATTTGCATTCAGTTTTTTACGAACAATTTCCTGCAACGCAATAATAATTTGTCACATTACCAAGCAATTTATTTACGAGCAAAAAGTAGAGCAGTAATAGGTGATGCAATATAGACCGATTTACTATCTAATATTAAAGAGCTGCAATGACTAAGTTACCAAACAGGTATAGTAAAAAGAAAAACCTAATCATTACATATTAGGCAGCACATTTTAGTAAATTAGATAAATCTATTGAAGTGGTTCCTTTCACTTCCTATTGCAGAGTTTTTTACCCTAAACGATAAACGATTCTGCAGACGAGCTTTCAACAGTTTTTTTTTTTATAATACCTCGTATCTTGAAGATGATCTAAAAAAAAAGGTCGAGATGTTCCATTTAAGTTATAACTTATAACCAACGTACTAGTATAGTATTATACTAGGGGCTCTGGGAGCTGTAGACCTCGCGAGCATACTAAAAGTGAGCTATTTACTGCCTTAGCAAAAGCTATTTCAGAGTTTTGAAAGAAACCTATCAATGTTGAAGAGAAGTAGAAAATACCCATCCCTACTACTTCTCACCTGATCTTTTTGATTTTTTTTTGCATCATCTTGTGTAGAATGAGGTCCTTTGTGTTTCTCTCAAATTTCATTGAAAACCATCGATTGTTTGATGAGCTATCCTGTTCATCATGCTGAAGATCCTCATCAGATCTTCGCAAAACTTTTATGAGACCAACTTATAGTTACTACCTTTGAAATAAAAAAAGAATAATCGAAATCGGATCTCATTTGGTGGAGATATCCAGTATATCAAATAGCCCCCTTTTTGCCCTTTTTTGGGGGAAGTAATTCCAATCAAAAATCCCCGATAACAAAAAAATTCTAATAAGTCATATAACCTGTGTACCAAGTTTCGTCCAGATCGGTTGAAAAATGCGACCTGTAGAGGAGGACAGACAGACAGACAGACAGACATCCGGACAAACGCATTTTTGGCCAATGTGGAAACTGAGACGCTTCGCTCGCTCGGTCTAAAGGTACTTATAAAATAAAACCTAACATAGGTACTCTAGAATGAAAAGTAAAGTCACGTTGTATGATGCATGTCAGACCAAGCCAGTTCTTTCAACAGGAAAACACTAAGGTAGTTGAAATAGGTATTAGCTTATTAGGCATCGATCTTGACGTTGTTAGGTAGGTATTTTTAGGCACCTTTTTGAGAGGCATATACGTTTTAGGT
The DNA here is from genome assembly GCA_947507515.1 of Eulithis testata. NCBI lineage: Eukaryota > Metazoa > Arthropoda > Insecta > Lepidoptera > Geometridae > Eulithis > Eulithis testata. The sequence continues at coordinate 7,170,499 of OX382203.1, read as the reverse complement.
AAGTTTATCTTTTATTTGTTTCTATCTCAGTATTTTTCCATCTTTTATCTTCGAGTGCAAAATGAGGATAAACAACAGCTCTTGAGAAAAATACGCTATTTATTATGAAGAAATATCTACAAAGTAGAACGGACCAGTACTTTACCAAGATGAATGGCAAAAGTGATCGATAGGACCTTCGCATATTAATTGGCTTCATTATAGAGTTGATTGCTCTTGTAGGTATACGTTAGTGGGTAAAATAAGTTTTGGTGAAAGCAAACCGGAATAATAAGGATCACATAGGGTGAATACGGCTACTTTCCATATCGACCCATAGATACAGGCAGATTTTGGTTAAAAAGACGAGGCGAATGAGCAATAAGGCGATATGAGTGATAAACTTCCACAGTGAAAAAGATAGTGATAGAATATAAATAAAGATGATCAAACTGGAATCACTGCAAAATTAAATATAAAAAACTGCAATAACAAGCAATCTAATGACCTACCTATACTACCTAATGCAGTTACCTCTGCTTATAACAATAGGTACTTACCTTACCACAAAAAGTCTATTGAGGACGTCCTTGTGAGGTGATACACTGCACCAGGATATCAGTTTAAAATTAAAACTTTGACTAAAACCATAATTGTAAGCATTTTTTTTTAATTGTTCATAATATATTTGCAGGGTCCAACGATGCCAGCGCTGATGATAGTCCTGGCTCGCTGGGTTCCACCACACGAGCGGTCTCGCCAAGGCGCCCTGGTCTTTGGAGGAGCACAGATAGGAAACATCTTTGGTTCATTTATGTCTGGTTTCCTGATGGCTGGCGACGGAGACTGGGCAAATGTGTTCTACTTCTTTGGCTGCTTTGGTATCCTGTGGTTCTTAGCTTGGGTAAGTTTGAGCGACTCAAAATTGTTGGTTGCTTTTTAGGGTACTGCATCTGCTGCCTATACTTACCTAGGTAATGCTTTGAGCAATAGATATTTTATTTATTTGGGACAATAAACAGTTATACATTGTGTATTTAAGCAAAAGTACAGAGTAAAAAAAAAACAGTTTGTTAATGTTTAACCAACACCATTATCCACAGCTTACAACGAAGAAAAAGAGATCTTGCTACATAAACGAAACAAAACTTGATTGTCTATTAGGTAGGTATGGAGCAAGTACATAAAAAGAATATAATGAACGCAAAAGTTAAGTACAATTTAGTAACCTACAAACTAAGAATTTTGCGTATTATAGCTTTTTTAAATTGACCGACGGAAAGTGCAAATATGTCGATTTCATCAAAGTAGGTGTTATATGAATTGAAGAGCTGATAAATAGGTGCGCGAACTCCCGCATTGGTGTTGCGCGTCATGACAAATAGTCGGCCGGGGCGCACGGCGCGTCTATGCACTGTCCGTGCCGTGGTACACTATAACCACAGATTATATAATACTATACCTATAACATAGTTTGCCTGTGAGTTGCGCGCAGTCAAACCTATTGTGGCATAAGTTATAAAGCATCATGGCTCCCAAAGATATATACAAGATATACAGCACAACAAAATACATAAAATTATCTGCCTGAAAAAGGCGTATTCCTGTAAAGAATACCTAGATAGGTAGTTGAATAGGATACCTACTGAAGTAGATTTTTCCTGGTAAGATTTTCGATTACCAGTTACGTCTTCTTCTAACACTGTGTATTTTTTACAGAGCATTCTTTGCTTCAGTACACCGAACACCCACCCGTACATATCAGAAGAAGAGCTGAAGTACTTGAATGAGACGGTCACCAGCGCTGATACGAAGCGGGTTAGGGATCCCGTGCCATGGAAAGCCATTGTCAGATCTGTGCCTGTCTGGGCCCTGCTGTTTGCTGCTGTAAGTACTCCTAAAGCCAGAAACAATCTACATTGAAATGTCGAAAACTATGTTGATTTTTGAACACAGACCGTAAATTCACTCTGTCTCACTGGACTCACCATTACGGATCTTGCTCGATTGGTGTAACATAACCCACTAGGTTATTAATTATGCATACCTCACTAAGTTTGTTCAGCAAGCAATTTACCTGCAATCAGTAAAACAGTTGTTGTTATGAACATGGACCACATTTTAGAAGGTACTTGTAAATGCTGTAAAATGTTATAATGAATCGATAAAAGGTACAATTATCTCTAAGTAAATCATTACAATGGCAAATCCCTAGAAGTATCGACATAAATTTCTTGGACATGTAGAACTTATATGTATCGTCTCTGCTCATGGGAAACAAACGTGACAAATAATGTCCGTAATGTAATGTATATAGATATAATCAATACAAACTTTCGTAATCGTTTCGTTTACGTATATGTACTTATTTATTTTCCTTTGAAATTTCAAGTGGAACTTATCTTTAGGTAACCACTTCACGATTAAGTATCAAACTGTGTTGACCTCCTTAGGAGATATCATAAAATAAAACTCATAAAATTTCGCAATCAAAATCTATAAGACAGAAACAGTTTTAAGCCTTCAAAGTTATGGTTTTAAACTCTGACTACTGTTAGTAGCGTGATTAAGAATCTACGGTTGCAAAGATTGTATAACGCAGCAACCAAAATATGATAGTAATTTTAAAAGCAATCAGTCGTCAGTTAGTCATCCTCTAATGTATCCATGGATTTGTAATTAGGTCTTTATCCATATCTGACTGCCTAACATAGCCTTATTTTATACCATCTTCCCAATGAAGACCCTTTACTTTGCTTATCTTACCTTCTACTTTCTTCCAGGTTGGCCACGATTGGGGCTACTATACAATGGTGACAGACCTGCCCAAGTACATGACAGATGTACTAAAGTTCAACATAGCTACCACGGGAACGCTCACTGCTATTCCATACCTGGCGATGTGGATAAGCTCATTCATATTTGGCTGGGCTTGCGACTTCTGCGTGAAAAGAAACTGGCATTCTATCAAGACTGGAAGGATCATTCATACCACTATAGGTAATATATCTTATGATAACTCGAATATAGTTAAAATGGTTCATCTGTACATCAGTATAAGAACTCATACCTCCGTGAATATACTTTTGTACATATATTTTCTGTCTAAAATATTATTTGACGTCGAACTGGAACCATTTCCATATTGGATCCATCAAATATCTCTCGGAGAACATTTGCTAACGCGGGTCTCTCAAATTCGAATAAATTGCATTCCTTTATCGATAACTGCTGTTCAGCTCTTTAGAAAATGCCTTCCTCAATTTGCACTTTGTCGTATGTACCCATCATTATTCTGTGAATGCGTTGAAATCACGATTGATTTACTGATTTATTTCATTCCGGGACCAGAACATAAAAGTAACGGTTATACAAAATCCACACCACATTTGGTTGCTCTTGTGTATTATTAGGCTAAAAACCATTGCTATTTTTAAATTATCGGACGTAGGAAATCTGCAGCATAGTCACCGCCGACGTATAGACCTTATCTTTCCTGTGGATATGGCTGACTAGGCTTCTTAGCCTAGTGAGCCATATCCACTGAGGATGAGGTGAGGATGGTAAGTGCTGGGCAAGCCTACTCCATCTAAACATTGTCCCAGGCACTACATTTAATTTACTTAATTTACTTGTTTTTATTACTCTTTCTATGACTGTAAAATAATGACAATAATGACCTTGCATGCATAGTATGAAATAAGTTTGGCCCTTTAAGGTTTAGGCGCTTTGATCCGGTAGGTAGGTACAGTAAGCCTAAATTGTAACTTAAAAATAAATAAATACAGCGTCTCGTTAATCGTTGGCATAGGTTGCCTGCTGACGCTGTATAAATCATCTTCAATAGATGTAAAGGCCTAAGTTAAGTACAAAGTTTTTCAATACCTTATATAGGACATGCACTTATTTAACCTGTATTATTTTGTTCCAGCTGCGACAGGACCAGCTATTTGCATCATCCTGGCATCGTATTCAGGCTGTGACCGCTTCGCTGCGGTTGCTTATTTCATCGCTTCTATGGCTCTCATGGGAGGCTTCTATAGCGGGATGAAGGTAATAAAATACTTGTCTTTTCCCTTTGGAATTTCTCAATTCAATGAGCAAATTCAACGGTATGAGTGTAATAATTGTATTTTTTTATACATTTTGGAAACTCATGTTCTACATCTACGGTGATGGTTCACCGATGTTTTTTTTTTTTTTATACAATATAGGCAACCGTTTGACCACAATCTCACCTGATGTTAAGCAATCATGTGGCCGACGATGTAGCACGGTTACCTAGAAGATAGCCTCGACCAACTCATCGTTACCAATGAGCCTTTTGGCTCGTCTGTCTATGGTCTTCAAGGCCTCAAGCTGGTATTTAGCAGAGCCATCCCAATTGTTGATTTGTTTAGTGCTTTTTTCATAAAACATAAGTAGATTTATTTTTAAAATACGCCGAACTTAAGATTTTTACGCTGAACTATATACTTAGACTATATACTACATCGTATTGTAAGTAAGTTTTACAATCACTTCCAGGATGTTAGTACCATGGAAAATAGTTTTAGTAAACATTAAATTTCAGGTGAACGCATTGGACTTAGCGCCTAATTACGCCGGGTCTCTAACCGCCATGATCAATGGAACATCAACCATATCCGGCATCATCACACCGTACCTTATAGGACTGTTGACTCCAGATGTAAGTTTTTTTTTAATACAATAATATAGACAACTAGAGGCCACCCGCGACTTCGTTCGCGTTCCGTTGGATCCCGTTGATTTTTCGGGATAAAAAGTGCCTAGTCTATGTGTTAATCCAGGTCACGGACAATATAATATTCTAAGTTTAATCCAAATCGGATTGCTTGTAAAAAAAAAATCTACGTGTACAAAGGTACAAGTAGCCACAGATTATATAATAGCAGCGTTTTACCTGAAATAAAACGCATATTAAAATACTTACCTCACTGGAAGCTTTATATTGAGAAGGCGTATCCGGTTCCGTCGTATTTCCATTCGTTTTAGTACTTTTTACCCGTGTGTATCCGGTCAAGTGGCACCACCTGGCGGGTGCGATTCATTTTTGCTTCGTAAAATGAAACACGCCATATTGAATTCATTGGCTTAATTTCACCAGGCAGAGATTAAAGTGAAAGCTTCCAGTGAGGTAAGTATTTTAATATGCGTTTTATTTCAGGTAAAACGCTGCTATTAAACTACTGTACCGTCACTGGAAGCTTTATATTGAGACCTGTTTGTTATCGCCTGGTGTCGCCACTTGTATAATTAGGTAACCTAGCGCCAATGTGACATTTAAATATTATAGCAACAAGTATACAATAATACAATTTAACTCTTAGTAAAAGACTAGTATAGTATTATATAATCTGTGGTAAAAGTGATTTACGAATCAACCAAAATTGAACCTGTAAGTGTAAAATATTCATTTACTATTTTTAATTACTTATGTAATAATAAGCTTAATCATTTTGCTACAATCAAAAATCATAAGTAATGTAATGATCATAATCTTATTTCACACATACATTTGTTTATTTAACCAAGCTTATTTAATGCTTTAAATATTTGTGTTACACCTACTTTCAGATTGACTGCTGCTCATATCTCTCGCCTGTAAAAATGCTGGAACGTATTAGCTGATCGCTAATTTTCTCAGCCAAGATTTCGTCAAGAGAACAATTCTCCAACCAACTCTTCCGAGAAACCGCAGATCGAACGCTTCGTGAAAGTGCTGTAATACCTGCTTGTTCAAACAACGTTTTAACCTAGACTGCTATGACAGTGCATGATGTAGGTTTAGCGATACTTCTTACCGTAAAAAACAAATTAAATGATTTGGTTGTGCAACGTCTTTCATGTAATGATTAATAGTTATTTCAACCCATACTAACGGAGTGCTAGTAAAGTATTATATGATCTGTGAACAAGGTTAAGTTAGTATGATCAGCCCAGCCAGACTGTCTATAACTACCTGCAGTCGGTTTTTAAACGGATTATCGGCCAAAATGTGATACTGCTATTTGATCTAACGCAGTGATAACGATATTTAAGAATAAGTTCAGGTCGTGGATGCGAATTCCTGAGCAAAGTAATACTAGTGCTATACTAGTGTGACGCGATACTTGAAACAAATTACTACTGTCTACTGTATAGTCCATTAAAAAGCGAAGTTAGTTCACTAATTTCCTAGACCGGTGGCTTGAAAGTTTTCGGATTTCTAGCTAATAGAGCTATTGATTTTAGAGTGTGCTTAACCAAAAAATGAAAGCAAAGTGCTTAATGTAGATGTAGAGACTACGTTACATAATGTAGATGTAGAGACTACAAATTGATGTAAAATAATAGTATTGTATGATTACTTGTTAATCAAAAGTAAATCTATTTGTGACCCCGTAGGCATTTTTACGTCAACTTTATTAGATTTACAGCAAGAAATCCAACGATTCAAGCCACCTCATATGTTTTTAGAGTAGGCTTCCGCCAGGAATTTTTAAGCAACGATAACTGTTCAGTGTTCCATGTTGTTATTGCTTCTGACCACCCTATATTTCCACACATCGAGAGTTATGTTGTCAACCAGCGGAGGTGGAAGCCCTGTCGATGCGTTTTTGGAGATTTTTCAGTGTCAATGGTGCTGCCAAAGCTTGAGCTTTGAAGTCGGCTCGCCAAAATACCATTGCCCACCGGGGAACTACTACGAGAAATATTCCCGTTGACTGATTTAGGTGAGCAAAGACTCTGAGGACTAGAAACCGTGGTGGGAACAGCCACGCAAGTTGGTAATTCCATAGAACACTGAACACGTCGTGAAACAAAGTTTGGCGGTCTGTTAGGTCTCGGGACATAATATAATTGTTGACATACATGTCTCCGGTCTTGTACTTACTATGTTTCTTACTTTGCAAACACTACGTCCACACAGGCCGGTAGTAGATGCCACTCGATGAGGAGGCGACGATGACGTGCCAGATGGTTTGCAAGATTGATTTGACTTTGAAGGGCATACAGAATAGCCAGCATGTCATTCCGGTTGCAGTGTAGACCTTGCTCTTCCTGTGACCAATTGCCCGATAGGGCATCTGTTGTCAAAAAGTTCGCCGGATGCGGGTATGATAAAAGACAATTCAGTCCACCAAACCAGTAGGTAGGTCATTGTCGACAGATCTGGAAATCTGTTCATGAACATTATCATTGACGATGGTTGAGTCGTTCTCGAGGAACAACAAGGCTGGCAAAATTAATTATTAAATTATTATCTGCAAATCTTTTACGGTTACCTTTGTTTGTTTGAGAACTTGATCAACTTTCTGAAATATTTTTATAGATTTTTCTTTGGGTAGAGATTTTAGGTTGTCCCAGGGACTCCAAGTACAAATGCCGAGATATATTATGCTCTTTTGTTGAGGACTGATTTCTCGACATTGACTACCCATTTAACGTTTGGACTGCGACCTTGACATGTTCGTGAAGTAAGTCTGCTTTTTGGTATACTATCAGGTAATCTTCAAGATATACAACGATTCTGTCATTCCAATTTTATCGCAATGCCTGAGCCACCTAATTTTCTTAGTATAGAAAATATTTTGGGGGCTGAAGTCATTTCTGGCAGCTCTTTGGCAGACATTTCTGCAACCAGACGTGTGAAAAGATGTTTATATTTTCGAAAAAATGGTATTTGATAACAGTGTATCTTTTCTTCCACTGTGAGTGGTAGTGCGCTAACTGACCTGCTCGAAAACATTGAGTCATTCATTGTCCTTGTAAGAAGCGCTCGTGGCATAACTTGCTTAGCCAATCTTCACCGATTATCTAAGTTAAACAACGTTCTGTGCGGTCACTATTTGGATGGGTGGCAGTTAGTAGCATTAACATCTGAGCGCTTACGTGCTTCGGAGAGCACGTTAAACTGTCGGTCGCGACTCTAGAGCAGTCGTTGAGAGACGACGGAGGCCTTAAGGCGGCCTAAAAACTCCGTCACCAGAATTGGTCACTAACTCATACGAGCTTGCTTTCTTATTCATTGTACTTACCTTTCTGGTTTCCTCTCGGAGCATTCGAGCGTCCTCATCTCAGCTGTTTTCACGGTCGGGCCGCGAGCCCTGTTGTGAAATGAACCTCTCCCATGATTGTACATAGTTATAGTTCTAGTATTGAACATTGGACAACTGACTCCTGTACTGAAAGTTGTTATGGAAACATCCACCCCGCGAGGGTGGGTTGGGTTGCTTGCTACAACAGAGCATATTATTATACAAAGGGAGACTAGGCTCGTTATTGGTAGGTACATGTTCCACGCGATGGAACTATAGACTTTCGAATCGAACGCCTTCCGCCCGCGAGGGGCGGCTGTTGGACTGATAACATCCACCCCGCGAGGGTGGGTTGCTACAACCATGCATATGCATTGGGAGACCAGGCTTATGGGTGCATGTTCCTCGCGACGGCACTATAGACCATCAACGCCTTGCCCCCGGGAGGGGCGGCTGTTGCACTGATAACATCCACCCCGCGAGGGTGTGTTGCTATAACCATGCATATGCATTAGGAGACCAGGCTCATCATGGGTAAACATTTCTATAGACTATAGACTTTTGACTTAACGCCTTGCCTCCGCGAGGGGCGACTGTTGCACGGATTAGATTTCTCCTGTGAGAAACCATCAGATTTGAGTGTCTTTGCGTGACACCCCCTGCTTTTCCAGGGCAGCGGTGAAAGGCTCTGACTCAAATATGTAAGTGGCAGACGGGTAATCTATTTAGTGACGCTTCCACTAAAAGGCTCTATGCGCATTTCGATACTTTCGGCTCAGTGGCCGCAAACTAATCACAAAAGATCTGATGAAGTATTAGGTATGTTCATCTATAATAAGCAAATCAACTTTACTTTAAATAAAATAAATAAACCAGATTGTCAAAGTTTACGGTATATAATTTAATTAAATTAATTTAATTATATTTAATTAATTTAATTAGAGCCGTGTGTGCCAGATGACGTAAGGTGTCATACGTTTTACCCCCTTTCGTTTGTTACCAAGTCTATGAAACCTGGAGTATGGTTAAACACCTCAGCTTATCTAACCTCGGACCAAGAGGTACTACCTAAACACTGGACCTCTAGTAGCTTTAGAAACTCTCGGTTCTTCAGCTTTGTCCTACTGAACCGACAATGCATAATTGTAAAAACAAGTTGCAAAGCCATAAACCAAGAAGTTGATGTTGATTTTGACCGTCATCACAGTTCCATCGCTACCACCGTGTAGTGAAACACAGCTTGCTGATTGAACACTAGTTTATTCACATTCGTAGGTAGAGGTCATCTACAAACAGTTTTATAACTACCCACCACTAGGTACTAAATTACTACAGTTCGTCCGTAGGTAACGATGTGGTCTGTGGTTTTCATAAAGCTCTCCACTAACTTCGGAGTAAATAGAAGCCTCATAAAGACAAGTTGTATTCACATTATCAGAATAGCTGGTAATAAAATTGGTAAAAATGTTTTGTAACTCACCCACATTCTGGACTAGTTTCTGCCAGGCTGGTGGCTCACAGTCCATAGATAGGGTAGATAAACATTTATTCAAACCACCATAAAGAAAAAATTGCTGAAAAGGTAAGCTTATTAAAACTAAAATATTAAAGTACCTAAGAAAATGAGCTCGATGAGCTACTGCTGTAAGGGATAAGATAAGATAAATCTTTATTTGCTGGAGGAGTTGCTGCTGGAGCAGCTTTGAACTCGCTTAGGATCAGCCACAACTTGTGGCTTACCAGCCAAAGCGGACTCATACTATCCATTCTAAATAAATAATAAATTTTTTGCACAATAAATTATACCGGATACTAAACTTTTCTAAAATAATAACTTATGTGGGTACATGATCCGAACGGAAAACCGTTAAAAGAATTGATCACGTACAATCATTAAAAATAGAGGGTAGTACTTACAGTTTATTCCTCTTTTGCGTGTCCTTGCAGGGCCATGCTAATCTTAGTTTACTTGCACAGTTTTACTGAACAAAGGTATGGAGAATTTCACTATTTGAAATAATCCTTACTTTATATGATATAAAATAATACTAATATAATATTTAAACTATTTTTGCAACGGTTGTGACAGAGAGAGCTCTGGGCACAAGTTGCTTCGACGGAATACAAAACGCCAATGAATTCAATATGGCGTGTTTCATTTTACGAAGCAAAAATGAATCGCACCCGCCAGGTGGTGCCACTTGACCGGATACACACGGGTAAAAAGTACTAAAACGAATGGAAATACGACGGAACCGGATACGCCTTCTCAATATAAAGCTTCCAGTGACGGTACAGTAGTTTAATACTATACTAACGTAGCTTAAGAATGAAAATATTGTTTTCTTAATTTGATTATTTACGGCCAGGTTGTGTACCCACCAACATAAAAAGGTTTTATTCAAGCTGTCAGTTGTTCTATGTCAGTTGTGTTTTGCTATACCTACCATTTCTAACAAATTAACGTCTGGACTGATGTTTTAACTGATAATTTTTTTGGATGTTCACCTGTTCCCTGGGAACAGGATGAAAAATAGATGTTGGCCGATTCTCAGACCTACTCAATATGCTCACAAAATTTCATGAGAATCGGTCAAGCCATTTCGGAGGAGTACGGGAACGAACATTGTGACACGAGAATTATATATATAAGACGAGAATTTTATATACACTCGAGAGCATAGAAATCGCACATAGAGGCATTTTCCTACATTTTAATTTCGACCCTTATTTTTTTTTTAAATTAATGTGATGTTGCAAATATAACTTAAATTAAATTGAAGTACACACTGTTAGCTTCCTAAAAACACAAAATGTCTAGCCTTGACCTTCGAAATCATAACAGTAGCAACTAAACAATAGAATGGCCTAAATTAGCTCGTTTCAGGTAGCGCGGTTTGTGGGACTTTGAGCAGGTATAAAACGGTAAGGGATGATTGAAATGACATCATTTGCATACCAACTCCCAGTCAGAAAGGTCCTTTAACGAATACGTCATCTCTCTAAACAAGAAAATGGATACCACACCAGAAGCAGCGTCTCAAGTGGTTGCACTTATCGAAGCTGGACAGAACCAAAGTCAAGTGGCTCGTCAATTAAATTTGAGCAGATATGCTGTTGGACGTGTATACCAGCGATATCAGCAAACTGGTGGCTATACCAGGCGACCAGGAACAGGCCGAAAACGTGCGACAACACAGCGCGATGACCGTTTCCTTGTGAATACATCACTACGAAATCGCCGGTTGAATGCAGTTCAACTCGGACAGCAGCTCCAGGAAGTTAGAGAAGTGGAAGTCAGTCGGTGGACTGTTAGAAGAAGACTAGCCGAAGGAGGTCTACGAACTAAAGAAACGAGTAAGATCCAGAAACGCAGCGCCTACGAGTCTCAGAGAGCTCCAAACCGCGATCAAGGAAGAATGGGACAGCATACCGCAGGATTTCGTCAAAAAATTGATTTCTTCAATGAAACACCGAATGGAAGCTGTTATTCAGGCTAGGGGAGGCAATACCTCGTATTAATAAATCGATGCATTCACAAATTTATTGTTTTTTTAACATTTTATACCTGCTCAAAGTCCCACAAACCGCGCTACCTGAAACGAGCTAATTTAGGCCATTCTATTGTTTAGTTGCCACTGTTATGATTTCGAAGGTCAAGGCTAGACATTTTGTGTTTTTAGGAAGCTAACAGTGTGTACTTCAATTTAATTTAAGTTATATTTGCAACATCACATTAATTTAAAAAAAAAATAAGGGTCGAAATTAAAATGTAGGAAAATGCCTCTATGTGCGATTTCTATGCTCTCGAGTGTATAAGATATATTCACTTAACTTTAGGAAACTTCCAAATTATAGTCATTCGGGATAAAGTAAACTCAATTAAGTAATTTTTATTAAACTCTACTATTACCAAAACTTCTTAAATAGGTAGTGTGATTTCAATAATAATTTAATATTTTTTTTAATAGTGTGACCTTTGCTGTTTTTTATACTTCGAACCAGTGTTTGTGTATCAAGCAAATAAAACTTTTGGTTCTGTGCCTAGTTTGATAATATGCTCTTTAATGAACACTTTCAAATCGGTATCAAGCCCTTTCAAGTTTGCGGTTCAGTCAGTATCTTTGAAGCTTGTTTTTGTTTATGTTTTAACAAGAGGTATCGACATTATATTGAATATTCAAGAGGCTATTGAAGTCTGATCTCATCAAAGCCTGTAATTTTAATTCTATAAGGCTCAAAATTGAATACGCTATGCCAATTTTAAAAATGTTGAACAAATATTTATCCCAGTAACACATTTTTTATTTTCGTCTACTCAAAGATGGGTATATTTTTATTTGACGAATAGCGTTACTTGAGATGGAAAAACAAGCCATATGCGTTACTTCTAGTTTCTTAGTTACGGTTAGGTTTATGTATAGATTATAACTTAGATGTCTTCCTATCATCTGAGGTTGGAGTTATTGTGACTCAGACCACTAATAGTTTGTTATTTCTCACAAACGTGCTAGTAATTGACATTTTTACACTCGCACGCAGTTAATTTAAAATTTAGTAGTATTAAACGTTCTAGCTGGCATACTTACCAATTGACACTGTTAATTTTGGTCAATTGCTTTGTTAATGTGTCAGTTAGTGTTTGGGAAGAAGGAAATAATCACATGACTGACCTAATTTAGAATTTAAAATAGTTTTTTGAATTTGTTTCATATTTATTCAGGCGGAAATTTGGTAATCTAATAACATAGTTATGATCGCAGAAAACTGGACGATGTAGAAAGCTCAGAGCTTAAAGCCCTAGGTAGGGGCCTAGATAGATATATGTTTAAAACTTCTACCAGCTAATAATGATGATGATGATAACAAGGAACAACTTAAGAAATAATGAGGTGCGATTCTACGAAAACAGAGTTAGAACTTTTAAACTAATAAATATATAATTTGCTTTGCGTATATTCGTCTGCCAGAAAAATGTGTAATCCTAGAGCAATAATGAAGGCCGTTTTCTACTGCAATAATTGATCATGACATGTTTACCTGCTAGTTTAAAAAAATACCGGTATAAATATAACTGCAGGTAAAATGACACGAAAAGCTCTAATTAATTTCATTTTTCTTTTGTTCCAGTCAACACTGGCGCAGTGGAGGGTAGCATTTTGGGTGTGCTTCGCGGTACTAGTGGGCACCAACGTGATATACATCTTCTGGGCCGACGGCAAGAGGCAGTGGTGGGATGACGTCAGACAATACGGATACCCAGAAAACTGGAAACATGGACCACTAAGTATGGCTAGCGAAGACAAAGAGAAAAACAAACAGGCAGAAGCTGAAACTAAATGATTGACAAAAAAAATATACTAAAGTGTATTGTAATTTTAAATGATACGAGAGTCAAAGAAGGTATCACTGGAAATGAAAATTGAATTTGATGTATAAATAAATTAAACGAATCAAAAATGAATTATAAATGATTCTCAACTCCAGTTATTTACTGAATGATCAATAGTATACAATTAGGGTGCTACAATATTTTATTTTAATTTTTAATGTTATTTTATTTAAGAAAGTAATAAGTAACTCTTATCGAATTTATTACTAACGATTTAGTGATTATCACTAAATTGTAAACGTGCGTAATAAATAAGAATTGTGCAAGTTTTTATAAATTATTTTTGCATGATTTATTTATACAATTTATACAATGATGGGTAAGTTACTTTATTGGTCAGCAATAATAGTGAGTTTTTTTATAAACTAATAATCCTGAAACAGCTAAGTTGATCCGTTAAGTATACTTTAATTAATTTTATTTAAGTTATCTCATAATTGTCTACTTTTGTGAATTTTTTAGCACATATTGTTTTAAAAATATTACACTATACATTTAACAAGTACAGAAGTAGGTACTTGTTTGTAAAGATATGCCATACCACAGATATTATTCGCCATATACACCGAAATAGTTTCCATATTTAAGACCAAATTGTTTTTTCCTAAACAATTTTAAAATTTAATAGCAAATTAAAAAAAGATCTTCTTTATAAACACGTTCGTATTTAGCTCAATTTTTTTTTATCAAAATTTATACAACATAACTTTTTATGGAGAACACAGTAAAACCTTTTTAGACATTTTGGCTGGAATACTCAAAAGTCATTCAAATTTGAGCACCACTTAAAATTGCTCTGCCTCTGTTTGACATTACTCATTTGTAAGAGATGGCAATAATTTAAGCGGAACTTAAATTGAGTGGGGTTTGAGTTGCGTTTGAGTATTTGAGCATTAGACATTTAGAAATGTCTAATGTAATATTACAGATTATATAATACTATGTAATATCTACTTTGTTTAGTAGAAGAGGCCTAGATAAATTTAGTATTATAATTTATAATGTTTTACGACTCTTAAAAGTTTCCTTCACTCGAGAACAAAACTTCTGGGTCATCTATAAAAACTTGAATATCTTGGAATCCAATTATGCTAGTTACATTAAATTATGCAAACTGAAAATGCAACTAATCAATAATAATTACTTTTACTTTACCTAGGAGTATTGAACTGTCTATAAAACAAAGCTAAGCAATAATGGTTTCCACGGTATTTAAGTTTTTAAAAGTGACTCGATTTTTTTAATCTGGACTATATACCATGATTGTGAGGTATTAAGTTATTATTTATAGCTAATAATTTGTGATACATATTAAATTAATTTAAAATCGAAACTACTGACGTAGTTTAACAACAAACTTGTTAGTGATTATAAATTACCAAGTAAAATTAGATAAAATTAGAAGTTGATTTTAGTTACGTAATGCAATAAAAATATCCTTGTTATTGCTTATCCAGTTTTTTATTTATTTATTGCCTCTATGTCCTCCAAAATCAATTAGGTAGGATTAAAATAAAATAAAATATATTATGTTAGTCATTTTAAAATCGTTCAATGTAATTCTCTTTTATGGTATGTACCTACTACATATTCAATTTTTGCTAAACTTTTGCATAGTTAATGCTAGCTCCGCCTGCGACTTTACTTACGTGGGTACAAGCATATAAAAGATGCGGTGTGTTTTCTTTTCTCAGGCTACGATATGAAACAGTTTATATTCTCTTCTAAGGTCAAACTAGAAAATATAAATAAATATTCAGGGAAATTTAACACAACGCCTTCTAGTCCCAAACTAAGCAAAGTTTGTACCATGGGAACTAGATGGCTGATAGAATATATAAATAGATAGAATAAAAAAAAATGTAATATGACATTTTTTTTTGTAAATACATACTTATGATACGTAGTAACACCCAGGCACAGAACAAACATCTATTTTTGTCACACAAAACTGTTTGTTCTCGGTGGGGATCGAACCCACGACACACAGCATGGAAGGCAGAGCTACTACCGACTGAGCCATGACGCCTGTCAATATAACTGGGCACAGCAACTAGCCACAGCAGTAAAGCACGTCGTAGCTTGATGCAGTAGCTAATATCAAAACGTAATAAACATAAAAATTAAAATTTTACTTTTTCTGCATAAAAAAGCTCCGGTCGCATATTTAGGTAGGTTTGTATCAGACCTAATGCGAGTTTGCTATCAGAAAACAACAAGAAATGTGTGTTTCATTAAACTCGAGTCGAGAAACGTCGAGTCGCAAGTGTCGCAACACGACAAGGAATGTGTTTCATCAAAGTCGCGTCGAGTTCTAAGAGTGTGTTTGCATCTTTAATCACAATGTAGGCATATCGCGTATTCAAATTGATTGATTAGTACGTATCGTATCGCGCCTAGAGCAATCTACTCAACATGTATAGAATATCAAACAGTCTACTTAACCTTAGCGTTGGTCTCTATGCAAATCTAATACATTGTTTGTTGGCAGTGGTTTTATATGATTTGCACCTAAATGAAGTGTACGACGACTGTCAACAATCGCGTTGTTGCGTCATCCTAAGGCCGCGTCCCCATCAGACACGGCACGGCGCCGCGCCGTCACCGTGCAACGTCACGACGCCGTCGCTGGGCCACGCCGCCGCCGGAGCACATTGCCGCGAACGGTGCGCTGTCCATTTTGCCAATATACAGCCCAAACCGTAAAAAAAGTATTCATTTAAAAAATACAAGCCAAAAATACTGTCCATACGAAAGTTTAGAAGCTTGTATTTTTTAAATGAATACTTTCTTTACGGTTTGGGCTGTATATTGACATAGATTATGACGAGATAAATTGATAGATAGATAGAAAATTCTTTATTGCACAACTTAAAAGTAGTGTATACAGGCGAACTTAATGCTAACATAGCATTCTCTACCAGCTAACCTTTGGATAGTGAGGATAACAGTTTATTAGGGTAGTGCGCACAGGAATATATTACTAGAAAACAATTTAGCCAAAACTTACACATGAACCTATCTTAAATAAACATAAATACGAAGGTAATACTAATAAATATAAATTATAATATATACATACCTAATATAACTTAAACTCGCTTTTTTGTGCCAGGGAATGATAATATATAATCCTTAGTTTTGCTTGGTCAACGTCAAACAGCGGAGTGGTTACCCTTCCACGTTTGTATGGAAAGGTGTGCGACTTGTTCAATCTTAAGAAATAAGCACTCCGAAATCAATCTTAAGATTAAAGACCGATTAAAGACGATTAACCGGTCGGTCTATTTTAGTCGGTTTACGTTAAAAATTGTTATTTTCAAAGTTTCCCCTTTGAATTAAGACGAACCGACGTTGAACCCATTTCCAAGTTTAGCGGTTTCGCCACAACTTTCAGCTTTATAGAAACTTTGACAGCATAGGATTATTCAAGGACTTTTGAACGGAAAGCCGTTGGCCATCAGCCACATCATCATTTACTTAGAATCTTGTTTTGTGAGATTTTAGATTTTATTTTGGAGTATTAGAATCACAGAAATGTTCTACAAGAACTAATTAAAATTGAACAATTTAAAAAAATATATTTTTTTACTATTATTATGTACGTACTTACCTATTTAATATACATATACGTGATTAATTTAAATATTAAAGCTACACAATTTTAATTCAAAATAACCCTTTGTCTTTATTATACTTTTTATAATATCGATTATATAATCGATTGGCTATCAACATAAGAAATTATTACTTTAAATTAAAAAAATAAATAATTAATGTATCGTTGTTATCCCACCGTACATAACATAATTGTCAAATCTATGATTAACTATATAAATTGCAGACCTATCACATGATTCGTGGGAAGCGATACGCTCTGTTTGCTTTGGAAGTCATGACACTGCAAGGTCTGCAGAATAAAATGATATGCCAGGCGAACGGAGCATAATATAAGGGACGATACAGATATACGGTTGTATCGATAACGTGATAAGAATGACAGCGAAAAAAAGAAAAAACTTTACTTGTAGGAATTTCTAAAGTATTCAACTTTTACAAAAAATACGAGCATCGACTCATCATAGCAATATCAGAATAAAATTTTGTGCGCAAGGTTTTTTTGGAACACCATTTCAAATGAAACTTCGCTACCAACAAAGAGGCCTTATGTGGCTCTGGCATTTATGGCTGAGCGACTAGGCGTTCTTGTGGCTATAAATAAACTACAAAAGCAAAAAATGCCTTCTATACATACTGGCCCAAAACGAAGGCTTTAGTTTCAAGGCCATGACTAAATTAGCCATCCCAATCTTCCGCCGCATAGTTCGGTTAATTTAAAGTAATGCCTACGGCTCTTGTGTTTTATTTTTTGCCAATAGTAAACACTGATATTTGAAAAATACCGTTATAAATATTTCTTATCCTTCGTCTCAACGGAAAACCACTAATTAGAGTTTGGAATTTTAAAGAGTTTTAAATCTTCGAGAATAACGAGTTCGTCAGAGCAAAATTCAATTTTTGAGGATAAAACAGTAGTTTATCTGATGATGATTTGTATCTTTGCAAGCAGTGGTTGTAAACGAGTTATTTAGTCAGCGAAACTAATTTGAATAGGTTAATGTTATTGTATATTAACCTACTTGATTAGATATCAGATAACATGTAAGAGTTGCCTTCCACTGCAGAATAAAATAATATTACTATAAAAAAAAGACAACTAAACTTCACTTTCCCCCTACTCGACGCCAGGTGGCGCCCGCTACCTGAATGAAACGAACGAGTGTATATGTAGGTTTATGTTATCTGTCAACACAATTTAGAAACGTCAGAATCAAGTATAGCGATGTTCTAAATTTGGTAGGATGCACCAACCGAATAGCTTATATGTTTTTCTAAACTAAAATTAGAAAATTTTAGTTAGTCTGCCTAGTTAGTTTGTCCACATCCGAATTGACACCATTACTTGTCAAAAGAATGCATACCTATGTATATTTGAAAAAAAAATGCGTTCGGAAAGTGTCACCCGGGTATTCATATCTATTCATACTACAGTGGAGGGTTGTGCTGTTACTTGTAACTAGTTTATACATCTGATAAAGAGAAATAAATCCTTCATTCGAGTTATTCATGCCATTTCAAATGGTTGATTCACGGTGGTCAAGTACCTTTATCGTCATATTGGTGTATTATCAAGGACTTGAATTTAGTATAAATACCTAGTACTGGCGCACCACGACTCTCCTTGTCACAATAATGTGATAGTCCGAGTAAATCTTACATTCTAGAGACCTATTTTAGTCTGACATGAGTGCCTTTTTTATCTTCAGTAGCAATCTACTGGCATATCTTGTAGTGGTTACAAGTTGAAAACCGGTTCAGTCTTAGCAGCTGGCTTGTAATCTATCCGTATTACATATTTCTTCGGTTCCGTTGAAGTCAATCAGATCAGTATATATAGTATTTTTGTCTGCAATGTCTTTATTTGAACAAAATGAAGTTCTTGGAAGTTTTTTTTTTGCAAAGAATTATGTTGAAGAAGTTATAATAATTAGGTTATATTATTTTATATGACAATAAAAACGCTAGGTACTCCTAAGGAAGCTCCGGCTTAAAGGCATACACACGTATGTCCTAGATACCAGAGAGTTATTCCTAAGCACGAAGTGGATAGCATAGCACCGCCTAGGCATCTTAAGCCTGAATTACACCGGGGCAACACTGTGCGGCATTGTGCGGCATTGTGGCATGACACAAGGCCGCATGCTACAAAATAAAAAATGTCGCACATTGTGGCAAGAACCGTGCGACATGGCAACACCTTGAGTCATGTGGCAGACTGTGATAATTAGCGATGTTGCCTCGGCGTAAAATAGGCTGCCGCGTGCCTCTAATGCCGCAAATGCTTTCTATTTGTAGCATGCCACAAGGTGCCGCATGTAACAATATGTAGCGTGCGGCACTGTCGCACGTTGTTGCCCCGGTGTAATTCAGCCTTAAGTTAATGCATTATTTGAATTCACTCGACACAAATACCACAAGCACTGAGTTGAAAATATCTTTAAAGCCGGTCTTTCATGCAAATACTGATAAAGATTGTTGCAAAAAGATCCAGTCAACTACGCACCAAGTCAAGTGCAGAGTGGATAGTATTTACATTATTTCTTCAAATAGTATTGCGTCTGTCATCTCTGTCACATATTATTCTAAGAACTTTAGAACAAAATACAGTTGTCGACTGTTACATTTTCAGAACATCAGTTTGTAAACTTTGTGATCATCGTTTCATAAATTGTAGGTAAAAATTAAACAACCAATATAAATAAATAATTAATATTCTTGGACATTTTACACAACGCCCTCGAATACCTAGCTTTGTGTAATTTGGGAACTAAATGAATTAGAAAAACTAGATTGCAGATCTGTTACCATCATTATTAATTGATAGATACAATAAAATACATTTTTTTTGTAAATAAATAGATACGAACTAAACGTTGATCGAAACAATTTTTTTCTGGTGTTTTTGTGCGAAAGATAATAGGACTAAAACAACTCTCATTTTGATATAAGTACCTAATATAATAATAGTAATATATACCGAGTAATACACAACAACTGACCCCCACACACAACAGGTAACGCCGTCGCGCCGGTCCGCATAAGCATGTATAAAATCATGTGCTAGTGCTACTCAAGGCCGACAACCTTAGCTGCCACACTTGCCACTTGTGTAAACGGGCTTGAGCCTGAGATGACAATATTCGCCATATACCGGCGCGGGAGCACGCTAATGCTCAACGTCTATACACAATCTAACATTGATAAAATATTATAACTTATATCACTACACGCAGTCGTTGCGCGCGAAGTGGTCACTGAATTTTAGCGGTGTTCGTTTAATTTTTTGGCTATGTGGAAATAGCACGGAAATAGTGTTGTTCGGTCAGTTTTCTGTTGGAATATAATATAAAAGGTATTGCTATTTATTTTTATCCAAATTCAAAAAAGAAGGAGGTTCTCAAATCGGTTGTATTTTTTTTTATATAAACTAGGAATTTAATCGGGTTTTCCTGATTCAAAACATTAACAAACGCTAAGAAAAGTAATCAGTTTTTTAGCAAACATAGTGTTAATTTTTATTGTTAAAAATATTATTGGTACTTTTCGAATAAAATACTTGAGTATTTTACGCAATCATTATTGTGCGAATTCATAAAACTTATAGGTATATCTGATTACGGTTTGACCTCAGAACTAACTAAAGGTCTAGTTTAAGGGGTATCAGTTATTCAATTGATAAGAGTTACTAAGTTATATTATTATATAAAATCAAATCACTTGAACAATAATAGTTTTTAACATATTATGATATGTCATGAAAATACATATATAACATAGTTACAGACAGTAAAATATAAACTAAGTTGTTTGATTTTGTAAGACTCGGAGCAAATTCAAAGTGTCAAATGAATAATGCAGTAAAAACTTGTCGCGTATGGAATATTTATTACTAAATTATTTAAATTTAATCATTTAACAATATGTACTTAAAATATTTAAAAGCACATTTGAGTAGGTACCTTTCTTATATTAATATCAGATTTGAATAGATCTCTATTGTGGTTTATAATAAGAATACAAAATTATAGCACTTAATTTTTTCTTCACTTTGTATGTGTGTATTGCATGACATGTAAGCAGGTCTTACTTGCATGCAACACACACATACAACCAAAGGTTTTTATTATGTTAAATAATCACATATTAAGTAGTCAAATCAGCACTTAGATTAATGTATAACCGTTAAACTGATTCAGACTGCTTATTATTCAAAGTTTAAATCGAATGTAAATTTTTATGGTATACGATTTGTCATCGTTTAGCTATTTTTAGTATCGAGTTGTGACCGAATGGCGACTGGCAACTAACTAACTAAAAATTACTTATATTTTAAAATGTATAATTTATTTGTACCATTTAATTAAAACTTTGGCACTAAGCTACCCATATTTCAAGTCTCCTACATTGTGAAAATATTAGTAGAATAAATTCTACTGCCCTGAGACAGGGCTATCTCACTCGCAACCCCTCAGCAACTCAGCGACCGCTTTCCAGGCAGAGACCCTAGGGCTCCTCCTGGCAGCAACAGAAATGTACCGGTCCACAGCGCCAGCAACTGGCGCAAGCACTGCAAACGAACCGGCACAACTAATATTTATATTTATAACTGACAGCGCAGCACTCATGAATGCACTGAGCAGATCTGTCACAAGGTCAGAATCTATTGCAGCATGCCACACTGCACTTCAGAATCTATCTGATAAACACACTGTCAAGATAAGATGGACAAAAAGCCATGGCTCATGTTCAGGCAACAATAAGGCAGACTCATTAGCAAGAGAAGGCGCCAAACAAACGCCAACTGCAGAAAATACAAGTCTCTGCAGACCCACCTCGGCAGAGATAAGAAACAGACTGAAAATATATTCCAAGAAGGAACATCAAAAACAATGGGAGCGCAGATCAGACTACAAACACACAAAAATAATGCTTCCGGCAACGGACGCGCACATCACAACGACACTACTAAAGCTAAGACGCGAAGACTTGAGGATGATGGTGGGCATAATCACGGGCCACTGTGATCTGAACTACCATCTCCTCAAGATCGGAGCGACAGACAGCGACCTCTGTCGTGGCTGTCTTCAGGAAAAAGAAACAGTAGAGCATGTCTTGCTACATTGCTCTGCCACAGCTGAAGCCAGATCCAAAACGGGACTGCAGGAGCTGATCGGGTCTCACTCCTTGGCATCCACAACACCACCGGGGATGCTGGAACATTGCTGTCATCAACCCAAAGTCCTTCTCCGTTACTTCAAGGAGTTGGGCTGGATGGGGTGAGGTCAGCTGGGGGACAATGCACAATACACCCCAACGCGGGACGTCAGTGCAGATCTTATTCCCCCACGACGAATTAGAATTAGAATTAGTAGAATAAATACAAAACTGTCAAATTTTCAGATTTTAAAATTTGCCATAATTGTTGTATTTAACAATTCACAAAATATAATATATGTTTTTGTAGGTATCTTATATTCAGTTTTACTGAAAAAAATATAAAGGATACACAAACATGGAAGATAATGATGGGGTGCCTGCGCAGGCGCACAAACTACTCGGCCAGAAGACCGAAACCCCTCGAAAATACGACAATGCATTGACCAGGACTCTACGATCATGTAAGTATCATACAAATCAACAAGATTACAACTTAATATTGCTAAGTTAAAACATAACTTAACCCTACCTAACTCAAGTTAAATATGTCCATATAAACACAGTCACCATGGCCAAAATCGGCTAGGACAACATCGTCATCATCATTGACGTAAACCACTGAACTCATTTAGATGATACTTTGGATGACATTTTGTTCAACAAGCATGCAAAACTGTTATTTATGCCTGTTACTAAATACCATAAATTGTAAAACACAAAATCACATATATATTAACTACATACGAGTACCTACCTACGTAACTTCAAACGTAGAACATAAGTAACTTAAATAAGAAAAAACTGTTCTCTAAAATTTCAATTGTTATCTAAATGAAGTAAAACAAAAAAAACATGTAACAAATCTCCTGTAATATATAGTTAACTACAGAATTTCCAATTCTGTTTAATGCAACATACATAGGTAGATTAGATATAGCATAAAAACGCCACAGTGTTTCATTTACACAAATGTTAGGTATTCTTTGTATTATTCATTCAATCAAACAGGGTCACTATATAAATAACGTCCATGTGTTTTTGCGACGATAACAAAACAATGTAGTTATACCAAAATGTTGTTTTAACGATATTATTTATTTTGAGCAAAATTAAACGATACAGCTTTTAGCTAAGAGCAAAAATAAAAAGGTAGAGTCGAAGAAAGTACTAGTAAGTAGATACCTAGATTTCCTATAAAGACTGTTACAAAAGAGCTTACTTATAAGGAATAATCTTAGAATATTTGAGCTATTAATCTATAGATAGCTCAACAGGATCCTATCACTGCCAACCTAAAAACGAATCCAATAAGTAAGACTGTCTTGGCCCAAGACTACGTAAAAACTGTATTCTGTGGGGGTATCGGTATCGCTTAAAAACGTACCAGGCTTAAGCATGGCAGGTTTCCTGAACTGTTTTCACACTAAATTATTGGTATCCTGTGACTAAATAGTGACATTAGCGCGTTTCAGCGCGTTTTTTGCCGTGTTTTCGTATATCTGTAGCCACGACACCTGACATTATGCTGGGCAGCGAAAGCAGTTCAGAGTTTGCGATACTGGGGTTGTCAATCGTACCGATGCGCTTTCATCAAATTTATGTTCGATGTCGCATTCTTTGTCCAACGTAGAATAAGCTACCTATTAGACTAATGCATAAATCAGCTGTACTCGTACCTACAAACCTTAGACTTGTCAGCTATCTTAAGCTATGCTGTATATATTTATACCACAGTGGTAATGCACGAGAAAGTTTGCGTGGGAAGTTGATTGTCACTGGTTATGGAGTTAACATTATCTATCTTATCGGACGCGACTGACTACAGTATCATCACTTATTAATACTGACTGTTTATAAAAGATTTCACTGCTTTGCCTGGAAATGGACCACTATCTATTTTACAACACATTTGCTCGTAAAGGATCTCTTATTTCACCAATTTTAGTATCGTGATGTATGTCATTACGCACTCGTGCGTTATGGTAATGTAAAACGTACGGTTTATCAAGATGCTCTCATTAAAACGAACGGGGGGCGCGCGCCGCGCTCTACGATAAAAAATAAACATTTAATTCTTTTACAAATTGTTCAAATTTTTCTAACTGCTTCAATAAGTGAATAAAGATTTATTCTTTGAAGAAAGTCCGAGTTTTATTTATTTCCTCGCAAATGTGTTACAAAACGTCGTATGACATACGTGCGCTTTGAAAATTACAGCCTCTGCTTTCTTGTAGCCCTTGCCTACGGCTCGGGCTGGCAATATCGCCTCGGCTGTAATTTTCAACTTACCGCACTCATATCATAATGTACTATTATCGGACGCGACTTTAGACTATACAACATAAATATTTAGTAATATTGCCCGTTTGTAACAGATTGCACTGCTTTGCCTGAAAAAGGAACTAAAGTTAAATTATTAGCCTAATTTATATTTATCAAGAATGTTAATAAATTTCATTATAAATTTGTTGCTGAACGACTTTGGTATAATTTTACGGATTACATTCAATATCATAATTGTAATAATAAAATTGTGAGTTCTTCTGTAAAGTACCTCAAAAACGAGTTATTGTTCGTATCAAAAATTCAAAGCGCGACCAAAAGTCGCGTTCTACTTTTAAAAACGCATTCAACCACGCAAGCTGGTAGGTAACTGTAAACCTGATCTAGACCTAAACCACAGTCATAGTGTTGATTGAGCTCGATTTCTATATTATAGTAGCTTTACGAAGGCAGACCAACCAACGTTATTGTCGATAGTGGTAACCTACTTTAGCACGTTCTTCTTTTGTTATCCAGTAACTTTGGTTACGAATTACTGAACAACAAATGCAGAATCTCGAAAGAAGGGCTCGAGTTGGTCAATCTTCGTATTTTTATGAAAAACTAGCTTTTATTGGATTGCCTCGGAGTATTAGACTGTCTATAAAACCAATTTTATATCACTAAGCTAGCATTCATGGTTTCCATGATTCAAGTTTTGTTTCATTAACTGCTATAGGTCAACAAGCAGCTGTTAATGAACAAAATAGGGCTACTTCATGTTGTGTGTAGGTACATTTTAAGTGAAACTTAAGCATTTCATAAATGAAAAACTTCGAAATCTCAAAAGTCGTAGAACGAATATTGTTCGCCATGACACCGTGTATAAACAACATAATAAAAAAAAATAAGATAAAAAAAATTATAAGGATGAAAGCACTTTATAAAGATTAAGTTAAACTAACATGCAAAGAACCGGGAAAATTAACATTACATGAAAGAAATGTTTAAGCAAAGGATAGCGAAAATGGCTGACTTTTTATAATTCCCTTGTAGTTTCATAACTGATTTAAGCTATTATAAAACTGTAAAAAAAGCCAAAAACTAAAATTAAAGATGCCATGGATAAACTATCAGACCCACTAAATAAACGATGCTGGTTGACAAATATCTTGGTGGAAGGTTTCACACGCGTACGAAGTGGCGGGTATCAGCTAGTATAATAATAGGCCTCTGAAAATGGAAATTATAGGCTGCCCAAAGGGTATATAGAGCTTCCGTCTACAAGAGCTGCAGAGCTACGATCATATTTGCATTGACTTAAAAGCTATTGTAACGCCGCGGGCTTAACATTCAGGAGTCGTGCTCGGAACGCGGCCTTTATGCGCCCCAGCGCCCCCGCCAAAGAACTTTTCGGCTAGTCAGTTGAAGGTTAATTAGTAAAGCTAGATCATTCGTTTTTGTGAACCTAGTTGATAAAATAAAATAAATGATGTAATACAAGCATTACACTATTTTTTTTCAGGTTGCGTGATTCCGCAGCGTTACATTTTAGGTGTGATGGGCCTTCTCGGTGTCTGCAATGCTTACACCATGCGAGTGTGTTTGAACCTCGCCATTACACAGATGGTCGTTAGAAATAAAACAGATGGATCACATTATGTAGACCCCGACGCGTGTCCAAGTGACGTAGTCATAGGCAATGTAACTAGTAGCGTTTCAGTACAACCGGTGAGTTATTTTAGATCCAAATGTTATACGCTTTAAAAACTAAAAAAAAACTACTTTACATTAGTTATATATCTATAAAGGGATTTATACCCTGTGTCTACCATGTCTGAAGATATTACTGAAGATAATGGTCGTGGGTTTCTTTAAATTGCTCTGTTATACTGCGTGTTTCCACTAAAAACATTCACAATAAAACATGCACAACTCTGTGAAGATATCGATTTGCGTTTCCATCGCCAAACCTTGTGCATGTTTGACATTGTTTTAAAGATTTTCTTTTCTTGATTGTAAAAACAAATCGTTTGTAAGGATTGTGTTGCGAATGTTTTTAATAAAAACACGCAGTTGCAAATTTAGAACAACAGACTTCTTGGTAATCGGAGGATACAAAATGACCAATCAATTACGTCATGAAACAAAGTCCTAAGGTGATTTATTAGTTAGGACGAGTACCCAGGAAATAAAATAAAATGAGTTTACTTCTCCGTAAATAGAGTTCAATTATATTATGAAGTATCTATTGTACCTACATACTTAGTCCTCGATATAGGTCTGAACATTGATGATTCTAATCATGAGTAACCAACCTTGACTAATTTACTTGGCTGTGCTGTTGACTTCCGTTAGTTAAAGTCTTATTTAAATAAATTATTATTTATAGTCTAAGACTCTAGGCAGATAAAAGCCATTTGTTTATGAAAACTATTAAAAAGTACTTAAATACACGATACGTGATTATAATAGGTAGTGCTCTCTGGAAACACCTGGTTGCGAGACGCACAAGACATATTAGGCTGGCTTAACATGAAGGAGGCCTATACCCAGCAATGGGTGATACCGGGCTGAGATGATGATGATGAGTGCTCTCTGTGCCAGGACGGTCTATGTACACAATTATTAAAAATAACAATAGTAAAGACTAGCACCAACAGCTTCATAATTAAAAATTTACTGCCTGCGCCTGTAAGATAATACAAAACAAAATACCTACATGACTTTAATTATTTAGTTGACTTCTTGATTACAATTGACATAAACAAGCCGACATCTGCTAAATGATGTCACTACGCCAGTGCTGTAAAAGATAAACATAGCAAGATCTCTAAGGTTGAGGCTACGTGAATATGAATGAACTAGCTGATACCCGCGACTTCGTACGCGTGCGAAACTTTCCACCAAAATATCTGACAACAAACTTTTTTACAGTTTTATAATAGTATAGATGGTGCAAAGTGACTGTAGTATCCAACTATGAGATGGCGCATGGGGCTTGATAGGGTTACAGATCAAATTGGTCTGTTACTTTTAAAATTTTTATGTTACTATTATTTGAGTCCTAGATATTCCCACGACCTAAGGCGTTATCAATACTGTCTTCGTCCTTACCTGCCTGATAATAATGACCTTTTCTATACATACATCCCCGAAAAATCTTCATCTGCAGCAAGATCTAATAATGTAAATACCAAGAGATCTGAGGCTCTTTTTTTTAAATACATTTTAATTTCCAGCACGAAATGTTTGACTGGGACGAGAAAACCCAAGGCCTTATCCTCAGTGGCTTCTACTACGGGTACGCGGCAACTCAAGTCCCTGGTGGATACTTGGCTGAGAAGTTTGGAGGGAAATGGACGTTGGGAGTCGGACTCCTTAGTACCGCTCTTTTCACTTTCCTCACGCCATTTGTGATCGGTATTGGAGGAGCAACTGGATTGTTCATCTTGCGAGTTCTTCAAGGGATGGGTGAAGTAAGTTTTAGCAAAATTAAGATTGTAGATCCTCCTTTTTTGACACAAACATTGTCTTTACAATCTTAAAAATGGATGAGTCAAATTGAATACACATGTGACTGATAACCACAATTATTAGCAAATATTATTGTAGTTAAATAGACAAAAGCTATATTTGGAGTTGTGAATGAATATTTGTTTTGTAGGGTAAATATAAGTCAATATATAGGTTGCACTCGTACTACAAGAGTTGCTAGTATAAATTCCTGCTAGTTCCTAAATGAAAGGATAATCTTTAGGCACGATTCTTTTAAAATCTGTGTACTTATGTTTCTGCTTCTTTTACTTTAAGGGTCCAACAATGCCAGCTTTGATGATTATGCTGGCGCGATGGGTTCCACCCCACGAGCGGTCATTCCAAGGCGCGTTGGTGTTTGGAGGGGCACAGATCGGCAACATCTTTGGATCCTTCATGTCGGGCATCTTACTCGCTGATGGAAGAGACTGGGCGTATGTGTTCTACTTCTTTGGAGGATTTGGGATCTTGTGGTTCGTTTTGTGGGTAAGTAATGGTTGCGATAGCTTTTTGAGTGGTGTTTATTTTGGTGGTGCATGCAATATCATAATCTTAATGATATGATTTCATAATTCATTCAAATATCCTTAAATTTATCACGCAAAGATGCATTTACTATAATATATTCTTAGTGGAAATGTTTTTTAAATATTACTTTATCAGATTCTATTAATGTAAATGTAAACATTGTTTGGTATTGGTTGTAAGTAGCTCAGAACCTTCATACTAGTTTAGATAAGATTACACCATATTCTTGTATACTTTTTACATTATATAACTAATGTAAATAGATGGATGAAAAACGCAAAGGTTATACTTAGGGTTAGTTCATACAAATTACGAAAGCAGGGTACCCAAAGTCCGCAGAACTTACAATTTACCGAACAACAGTTTACCAGCTGGTATTTTCTTTTTTGTTGTGAATACGTTTGTTAAAAAGACACAAAAAATATATATAAATCTCGGAAACGGCTCTAACGATTTTCATGAAATTTAGTATACAGGGGATTTCGGGAGCGATAAATCGATCTAGCTAAGACTCATTTTCAGAAAATGTCGTTTTATTCGTGTTTTCAAGTAAACACTTAAACAGAAAAATTTGACTCTTCCCGACATCTATTGGTGAATAATAATAGTATTTTTTGAAGTTACACTTCTAATCGTTAATAGATGGCAGTGTTCAGCATTTCACCGCCCATGTTTATAAGTACTGCATATTAGTTATGTACATAAAAATAAATACTAAAAAAATACCGAGCAAAGCTTGGTCAACCAGCTGGTAGGTATATATACAAGAATTGCTCGTTTAAAGATATTAGATAGATTTAAAAACATATCTTCTACGCCTAATTTCAGAGTCTCTTCTGCTACAGCACTCCGAACACCCACCCATTTATAACAAAGAAGGAACTTAGTTATCTGAACAAGAATGTAACAACTGCTGATGTCAAGTGTAAGAAAGATCCTGTGCCTTGGAAGGGGATATTGAGGTCGGCACCTGCTTGGGCTCTTGTTATGGCAGCGGTAAGTTAAGTAACAGGTGGTAACAGTAGCGGTAAGTAGATATTAATGCAGGTTAAATACTTCGTCCAGGAAAGTTAAACCACCCATCTACTTATTTCTGCCACCAAGCTGGTATTACTCCGTGCCGGTTTGAAGACAATGGGAGTAGTCCTTTGTGAACTTACTTTCTAAATTTAATTAGATAAAAAAATACAGAAGTGCCACAAGGCATTTAATATAACTTCATAGCGTGTGTAGGTTTCAATTTTACAAAACCACAGAGATGAAACACTAACCCAATGAATTCATGCTTAAACCACAAAACGTGTTAGGTATGAATGAATAATACAGTAGGTACCTATCTATTTGAATCTCAAAATGAACTTTGATCTTTGATTGTTTGTTTACGTCCTAGAACACGTGTAAATAAACATAACGTAAAATTGGCATAAAAAACACATAAAAATATATTATATCAAATTACATAAAAAAAATTAAATGACGTAAACGTCGCAATGACGCAAAAAAGAGTAATGTATTTATTTTACATTTGAGACATTGTATACCTCGTCAATTTTCAGTTACAAGAGCTTTACATTTATTACTATAAAATTGTATTGTCTCTAGGTGGGTCACGATTGGGGTTACTACACAATGGTAACAGATCTACCAAAATACTCTCACGACGTCCTGAAGTTCAACATAGCGACCACTGGAACACTGACAGCTCTGCCATACATAGCTATGTGGTTCTGCTCCTTCCTGTTTGGCTTTATCTGCGATTTGTGTATCAAGAAAAAGTGGCACTCAATCAAAACTGGAAGAATTATTCACACGACTATTGGTTAGTTTCACATAGACAGTGAATTTAGTAGTTACTAGTGATTACATTTTATTTTACCATAAATTTTACTCGAAAACGTTTGGCATTCTCACGTTCACATTTTTTTCGCTACATGTATTCAATACAAACATTATGTTGCAGTATGGAATAGGTGCTTGTACTATTGAGCTTTATGCGCAATGCTTGGATTTACATTTTACTTTTTTTTTAGACATTTTCAGGGCTTTAATGGGGTTGACTTATGTAGAATGAATGATCGCTATAAGGGGCATTTTTTAGATATTACAGTATTTATTATTATTTTATTTTTCAGCTGCTACTGGTCCAGCAATCTGCATTATTTTAGCGTCATACTCTGGGTGTGACCGTACTGCTGCAATGGTCTACTTTGTACTTTCTATGGCTCTAATGGGAGGATTTTACCCTGGTATGAAAGTAAGTAGTCTTATTCCTTGTCTTACATTAAACAGCGATGAAGGACAGAGACAATTTGAAGAAGTGTCTAAGTTTAGATGCGTTTCTAAGTAAACCCCTTACACTCTTACTCGTTATTCATTCGTACACATAATTTACAAAGCGTTGGATTCATGTTTTCCGACATTATTTATAAATTTATTTTTTCTTTCACGATCTTCGCTCAATTTCAAAGTTAATTGGAATGCAATGACCTAAATAGATCACAAAATACTTCAAAGAAATGTGTGGATGTAAAAAATCTAATAAGCATTTGGAAAACCTTTTCTGACATCCTATTGTGTGCCCTTTGTCTGACCTTATCAGAAGTCATGATGCTCTGGAATGGCTTTACCGACCCGTTATTATAAGATTTGTTGGTGGGGAAACGAAATGAAAACGAAAAAGCCTTGTAAATTGCAAAAAATATTCCCAAGTGCTGCTTGCTACAAGTTCAAAGGATATGAAAAACAAATTAGAGCCAAGCCATTACAATTTGTTTCGTACAAGGAAAATATTTTAATATTCCATGAATAAGTGAAATTATTCTGTTTTCTTTTAGAATCAGCTTGCCTAAATGAAAAAAAAAACCACGTACATTTATGTAAAATGAAATAAGTTATCATAGATTACTCAGGCCAAACCAAACACTTCACAAATATTTTTTTTATGATTAATTGTTGTAGAAGTTGAACATTTTTGTAGGCCCAGATAGATATCTCCCTGCTTCTTAGAGGTCATAACTTTTTTACAGGTGAACGCATTGGATTTGGCTCCAAACTACGCGGGATCGCTGACTTCTCTCGTCAACACAACATCCACATTCGCGGGCATCATCACACCATACCTCATCGGATTGTTGACCCCTGATGTAAGTGATATATTTACCTTTTTGCCTATGAATACCTACTATAGATTTTATGTTTGTTCTATAGTTATGCCTACATTTTTTAAAACACTTATCAAAATAAAAAGTGCCTTCTAGACACTGTTTTTGTAGACGACATGATTATCTTATCATTGCTTACGTATCTACCCATTTAGATATCTATTTGTGAAATGTTTGTAGCAGTTTTTAGATGTCGCCGAATCAAAATAGCGCAATATTCTAAGGTATTCATATTTTTTTCCTATACATGTATTTGTATGTAATAGCGTTCGATGAGTCTCAAGTGTTATCCATATGCCTGCCAATAATTGTACAAGACTCTCCTCAGTTACATCGTAACAGTACACAAAGGTTTTATTTGGATCTAGGTGCCTGAAAAGCGTTCGTCTCGCTAGGACCATTTCAATTATAGGTATCAAATTTAGTTTGTAATCTTTGCCAACGATTACTTCACCCTCCGACAATCTATCATTCAGCTGACTTGTAGCTAAACTTATTCTGCTTTTTCAGTCTACGCTAGCCCAGTGGCGAGTAGCTTTCTGGGTATGCTTCGTAGTGTTGGTCGGCACTAACATAATCTACATCATCTGGGCGGATGGCAAGCAGCAATGGTGGGATGACGTCAGACAGTACGGTTATCCCGATGGTTGGAAGCACGGATCACTCGTCGACGAGACCAATGCAGAACAACCAGAAAGCGTGGTTCTATCAGACCACAAGAAGCTGGAGGAACTAAACTGATCTATGCCCTTTTGAACATGAATGTGACCAGTGGAGAAACAGTGTTCAATATTAATTCAGTGCAACTAGTCAGTGTGGAAATTAACTTGTGTACAAAAAATTCTAGGCTTTGCAGATCACATAGAGCTCTTGCTTTGTAGACCGAATTCAAAATAGCTAAGTTGCTAGTGTGAGGAATTAGTTATTTGTGATATTGTAAAACATAAAATAACGACAGCATTTTTTTTTTACAAAATATATTTTTTAAATTTATGTTGTGCATGTGTAATCTGTATTTGAGAATATTTCATGTTTTTTCAATTTGTTATTGTGCATATTGTACAATAATGATTGTTTAGTAGTATAATTTGTACTAAAACTACCTTATTGTTTTATTTTCATGCATTTTGAAACAAGTTCTAGCGATCCATTTGTAATTTTTTTATACCTACGTTTAATTTTTTATTTCTATTTTGTGAGACTTCAGAAAATACAATCGTTTCAATAAAATACAATTCAAAAAACGGTATTAGATGATGGGCGGAAATTAAGTTCCGCTCTGTCACAACTGTAATGAGATGACTTACTAACTGATGTAGCTCGATCATAAAATAATATCAAAGAATCGATTCAAATCCTATACGAAAATAAAACTACTTCAAAATAATTGATTTTGCAAAAGCAGTTTGGTACAGGTAACTCTAACTGAAATATTGATGACATACTTTTATTTTAGGAGCAGTAAAGATAAGTTAGCGTTCACGACACGGTTTAACAGCTCTTGGCGAAAGTTGAGGGGAAAATGTTTTATCTCTTTCTATCATAATATTTATTTCGATAAGCGAAGCAGCCTCCCACTTTTTTCCTTTCAAGGTCAGGGCTATGAAACCGTGTCGGGACCTATTAGTCATGATTACTCGAAAATAATATACGTTTATTTTTGGATAAAATATAATCACCACTCATAACAATTACTGAACTCTAATGTATATTTTTAAAAACTCTATAGGTAAATTTTTATATAGCTTCAAAATTTAATATTTAGTTAGTATCACATAATGGAAGGTCTTTGTGTAGGAGTTCGTTGAATTTTCATGCGCCTACGCGCCTCACGCAATTCTTTCGTAGTTTTGGTTATTTGAGCTTCTAAACATGTCTTTTTCTCGCGAAGTTTTATTACCTTGGTAAAATGAAAAAATATTTTTTAAAGTATTACGTAGTTAATGGAAAGTTGGGATTGTGACAAATGTCTTGAAAGTCTCCTCAGTGAATCTATTCTGCAAACAATATCAAAATAAAACCAGAATTATATCGACTAACAAGCTGTCGCCCACGGCTTTGCTCGCGTGGTAGCAGCATACGCATTATTTGGTTAAAATCTTTGATCCTAATTTTAGACCCTTTCGGGTGCGCCTTTTCAAAATTATTTTCTTAGTGCACCCTTACATTACATAAGGATACTACCCTCCAAAATTCATACCTCTAGGACTTATGGTTTAGGCTGTCCGTTGATTATCAGTCAACTTCAAAAGAGTTTTATATATATTGATGATGATTATGATGATATGATGTATGCCAAACCCATTTAGATGACTAATTTAGAAAGTAAAACTATACACATACAGGAGCAATCGAGGCATTTATCACAATCTCAACATCTCTCATCTCAGCTCCCGTCTTTAAAAATAGGGAGCTATCGAGACTTTTAGTGCTCACAGTAGTCACTAAAAGCCTTACCTCGTCAGTGCCGTCTTGAAAATCACGCAACAAATCTTTTCTAGTGAGCAGTCCTGCTTTCAGTCTTTCAGCTTCCAACGACCACCGCAGTTTGTCTCGGCGATTCTGTATCCCAACAATAAATTTCGTTTACCAGTTTCGTAGAACAATAGAGGATTGATATTAAAGTAAGAAAAGTATAAACCGAGGAAACTGTCGTCAAGAATATGACAATAAAAACAATTAAGTAAATTGAATAAGCAAACTCAAGGGCTTTAAATAATTTAAAGTCAATTCAATCAGATTTCCAAAATCATGGGAGCGTTCCAATAAAAGCGTCACTTTCGGTGATCCAAATTTACTACTTATGGGACATTTTCATAATAAATCTACGTATATAGTGCCTTTACGAAGAAAATTTATCTCTAAGGAACAACACTTTTAATTAGGCGGGTACTGGGGGTATAGGGTTCACTATATTTCAGTAGCTGAATTGATTGAATGGATTTCGCTGGACTATATAAGAATAAATGTGAACAAGGCTTTATACATCTTCTATTTTACTTTGCGTTGCGTAAAGTCTAAGCAAAGAGCACAATGAAACTTACTTTAACATGTCCAAGTTCTTCTCTAACCCTCAAGTAGTCCATCTCAGCGTCCCCAAGGTCGCACTCGGTGATGTCAATGACCTCGTCTGTGTGATGCATTTTCTCTCTAATGTGAGCTAGGATCTGATTGTGTTCGGTACATTTAGCTCGGTTCTTGATTAGTTCGTCTTCGCGCTCTGATGAGTCGAGACAAAGGTTTGTTGATTAAAAGTGTTTGCCAACATTGTTACTGCCTGTAACAGTAGTCACACATGCCCGCTTACAAAATAAAAGTTACTGCCAATTAGTATTGCGTTTAACAGACCGGTTATGTGGAAAGACTCGAAAAATTTGGTAAAAGTACCTGAAATTTTTGATTAGGTACCTAACCTAACACTTTGGTAATAACTAAATTACCAGACCAGACATACTCATAACATTACTAAATACACTATAGCTTAAAAAAAATTACAAGACGAAGCGCCTGATAAAATAGTTCTCATTCCACATTGCTCTTGCAATTTAATGAACAAAAGCAATTGAGTAGTGCTAACAGGCGTACGAGATGATACTCATGAGCGAGTAGAAGAACCATCGTATTGATTGATAAACCCACAGGCAATGAAAATTTTCAATAGTTATGGTATAAGTACTTTATTCTTAAGTAAGTCAATTTACCTTCAATCTTAGTCATATAGTTCTGATTATCAATGTTCAGCTGTTCAAAATGAGCCACATACAACCCTGGCCCAAGCTTCTCCAGTTTTCTGGTGATAGTGTCCAGCTCTGTTACGGCATTCCTGGCTCTGACGTAGCGAAGGCACAGTGCAGAGGATTGCTCCTGTTTGCGTCTTTGAAGAGTCAAGAATCTTTGTACTGTCTGTGAATAATACAAGTTAGCTTTTCAACTGAATAAAAGGACTCAACATTGAAAACACTAAATGAGATTTCTTTCTTAGATCGGTCATCATCAGATACAAGAGTCTGAGAAAATCTGCTGTAGTCGCTAGTCTTTTTAGACTTACTAAACCAATTGTATTTTTTATGGGTTGAACGGCATACAAAGAATTTTGCAATAGTTAGGTGCTAACTTTATCTGCGATAGGTTTTCCTTTAGCCGAGTAAATGAGGCCTGTGCCGGTATTTTTTTCTAAAGCCTGAAGTCCATCGAACTTCTCCTCGGCATGCGCCAGACGATCAGCATACGTCACTTCTACAGCTTGGACTTTTGTCTTTATCTGAAAGGAATTTTTAAGCATATTATCAAAACTCAGGCAGTGTTTTGCTATAGAAAGGAGATCCATTTTTGTCTTGATATCTTTAAAAGTGAAAGTGTCACTGTTGTTATCAAATACATGTACGTAAACGTGTATCTACTTAAAGCAAAGTAACTTACATCAGCAATTTCTCTTTCTTCTTTTTCTTTCAATTCCTCATAGGAAAACAACTTCTGCTGATACTTCTCCTCCAAATCCATGGAATTTTCCAGTGGCTTCAAAACATGATCTAATTTACGTTTCCTGCAAATTGAGACTTCAGATTTGATCGTTTGGTAGGAATAAAAATGGCAGTAAAGAGTCGTTTTATTGTTCAACGTAAAACGCAGCACTTAGTGACGGGATAATAAATAGTTGAATTAAACTCTTGGGAATTTAACTGTTTGTGCTAATCGATAAGGTAATTATGAAGATCTACGACACTGTAAAGGTCATTTGGTAATTCATTAGCCTAGTCTAGCATAATAGTCTATTCCATTAGACACGTATGCCATTCATCTACGTTCTTGCCATTTTTATAATTAAAGTTTTATGAAGTTTTGCATAATATAAAAAAATTGTCACTTGATGAATTGTCACGTAGTATTGAAAATGAACATTAAAACTATTAAAATTTTAATCTATTCATAAAATCTCCGTTATCTGCCTTTAAAACTAGAATAGTTCTTTCTTACGAGTCGGAGCCACATGTTAAAATCATCAGAAAAGCCGCAAACGCGTCGTATATTTTTCTTCGATGCAGAGCAAAGCTCACGGTATTTTCTTTCATTACAACCGAGCAATGTGCCGTTTGCCAAGCATGTTGACACAGCGCTGGCAGATAAATAAATACTGCATCGTTCAATTTTATTACTCAAGCTTGATTGAACTGTTTGGTGAAACAGCATAAACAATATTTTTTACTGAATTTTTTTATGAAACACTGATTATACACAGAAAACTTCTGTAAATTTCGCAGTGGTTTACTAGCTGAATTCCGAACTATCAAAAAGGATAAACCTG
Organism: Eulithis testata; assembly: GCA_947507515.1. Taxonomy (NCBI): domain Eukaryota; kingdom Metazoa; phylum Arthropoda; class Insecta; order Lepidoptera; family Geometridae; genus Eulithis; species Eulithis testata. The sequence goes on along the minus strand of OX382203.1, from coordinate 7,133,518 downwards.
CCTCTCTGGCCACGCTAAGGTGAGCCCAAGCTCATCCATTATAACAAGATATTGATATTGAATGGGTAAGCATTGAAATTAATACAGCCACTTTATCCCTAGGCACCGTAGATATCCTCTCGGACCCATTGGTACTTCTTACGTACTCATTGAGTGTGGTAATAGGTATTATTATTTCATCTAACCTTCAATTAAAAAGTCGTAAATGTAGATATCATAATCACTATACAATATATACTAGTTCAAAAGTGGACGATAATACTGGACATAAACCTGATGAAGTTGACCGCAGATATAATAAGGTTGAATTTTTTTACACGCATAAACTGATTCCACCACTTGCTTTCCATACATACATAGACACAGACATCAGTAGAGTACACACTTGTAATACTCAGCCAGTCTACGATGCAGTATATTGTTCTTCATCTGTAATTGGTTCCGATCAAAAGTCAGGTCCCTGTGTGCTTGCAAGTACTCATCTCGATCCACTGTTATAGCGGCAGTTCCTACGCCGCGACCGATTTGTCCAGCTCCGGGCTCTTCAAAGTCTTCTTGACCACTTACTGTTGGGTACACGTGTGATTTTAGATTGATATTTGATTATAGATGACTTAGGTGTTCTTCAGGGTTCAGAAGGAATAATAGAGCTAGAAGAAATCCTTTAGCTAGAGGAATAAGGTTAGAGAGAAAAAAATTGCAAGTTGCTGCGTTTTCTGGCTGACTCACAAGTAACACACAGACCACACCCGGTTTGAAAAGCAAGGTAAAGCAAAAGAATACCAACCAAGGAATTTTTGAAAATCATTATGCAAATATAAGCAAATTCTGCGACAACTAGCAAAAATAAGTAGATTCACTTATTGTTTCACGTTGGGTAGGTACCTACATAAATAAATTTTATGTGTTAATTATATGTATGAGCCAAATATGACCCTGCTAGGGCACTATAGTATTATTATGCTTTGTCTATATTATCTGAGACCGTCTCTACCATCTATAAATTATATAGTACGTTGTATTCATATCAAAGTCATACATACCGCTGGAACCGCTAGAGCTATCCTCATCTGCAGCCTCACTCGGTGCTTTGTTTCCCTTCTTTCCTTTCTTTGTTTTCGTACCTTTGCTGGAAGCCTATAAATTAAACATTAAAACTGTGTAGATTATAACTTTTTAATAGTAAAACGTTTGTTTTTCAGTTTTACATACTGTTTTACTTTTGTGCTGGAGAAGTGAAAGGTAGGATACTTATTTATTTAGCTACCTCAAACTTCGGCAAACCTAGGAAACACTACTAATATTATTGTGTGCCCTTATGTGCTTTTAAAATATCTTTCACCCTAAGATGAACATTTAGGGTGAGGATAGGTTGTTGCCTTTTAACAGAAATGGCGGTAGGAACTATCTACCTATAGTTTTACAAGAAGTTAGGTTTCTTATCACTGTTGCACGCAACTAGTCAAAATATTACGAAAGTCAGTAGGTAGGTAATCATTTATTGTTATCGCTGAAATTCTTTGCGATTCCACCGAAGGGTTCGGGTACAAAGGCTGACGAGGCTGACGTAAGCATCGCATGTCAAGTAAACCACATTAATTAAACTGAAAGGGACAGGCCTTACCTTAGATTCCGCCATATCGCGTGCTTTCCTTGAATCACAAAGTTTATTGATCTGGTTAGGGTTACAGCCGAAATTATTTTATTCCATTATCCCAATGACAACGTCATGCAAGACTAAACGGAAGGTTGCTATGGTGACGCGTCAACAGATATCGAGCGGTGCTAGACAGTGCGAACTACTTCGCAAAAAGGTTGAAACCGATGAGTTTTTAGTTTTGTTTGTCGTTGGAATAAGGCCTGATAAATGCTGGTTTGATTCTCGTAGCAAAATGGCAGACGTAATTTATAATTATGACTGGTACTGATTTGGATCAGATAAGCTACCTAAAATACCTTTGAAATAAATTTTGCGTTGCTCAATTTCCGCAGTGCTCGCATAAAACCTTCAGCATGACCACTATTTCATCCACACCAGCCTCATAATTCAGCTTATCCATTTTATTTATCACCATCATCCGTAGATTATCTATAAAGTGTGACCAATATAAAATATTTATAGGCCTAAGTGTCTATTTAAAAAGGATGAGTAAGTACTCTGCCATTCTTTTGCACCTTACGCAGGTGGCAGGTCATTTTGTTTTCGGATAATTCTGCAAGATTCAAAGACACCGAACTATGTACACACCGGTTATTAAAAGTAGTTAGGTACCTACTCTGACATTAGGTAGATACTTTTTCTCACAATGTGCCTAGGTAGAATGTAAGCGGCTTCAATGTGTGTGTTGTAGTGTGGCTACCTATCTAAATTCGAGCGCAGCAAAGTTCTGATATGCCTTGACTAGGTACTTATAGGGGTAATTTGCTACGAACCTGACTGCATATATTTACGCCGGCTTGCAAAATTAAAGATACGGAACCTTAGGCTATAAAGATCTGCTTCTATCTTGCAAAAGGTACCTATATGGCACGGTACCTACTTCAACTACCCGCGTGAGCTCGGTATAGTTTCACCCTCAGGTTTTATCATGTTTTGTTTCTTTCTATGAGACTGTGTACAGCCAAGGGCTTATCTTAGAAATCCTTTGAGAGTTTCTCCTGTGTAGTGGGTTTCTGGAGTTTTTGGGTTACGCCGGCGCTTTATCTGTATAAGTTTTTTTTTAAATTTATTTACAGGTTTCGGTCGCTGAGCGATGGTATTACCCTATTATATGCAACCTAAAATATCAACTAAAAACAACCTATATACACAGAATAATACAAAACTTAATCCCTAACTAAACCTACTTCTGCTAACCTATGTAGCATCTTGGCTTCGTCCGAAAACGGACTGACGGACGTGCCATACTTCTTCCGAACACACTAAGACGTTATCTGTATAAGTTATAACGTAAACGTCGAAGGCTAGGATTGTGGCCCTTTCGATGTGGTTGGCAGTTCATTAGTAGGTAATCGGCCTTTTCCCTCAACAGTTTTTTTAGGACACTAACCTCTATTGCCGTTGGCAGTGTCACTCGCTGCTTGGGTCTCTGCCAGAATTTATACAATGCCCTTCCTAAAATAGAACCGCCGAAAAGTATATGACATTTTTTCAGCATTTTAAATGTTAGAGCCCGCAATACGAGAATATTAGTTCCGGCGTCTTTGATTCTCTTTCCAGATAATGTTTATATCAGATTCTGGTTTTTATGTTTATTCATAACGATGTCACCTCCGGTCGTTATAAATGAATATTTAGTAAGCAAGGTTGATACATTTTTAGTTGATATTTTTATTAAAACGTTAGGTACGTTGTTTTATTTCGTTAACGCTTGTTTCATTGGCAACACAGTTAATGACATTAACGATTCTGTTACAAAGCTTTTCCATAGTGTTTTCTTCACCAGAAAAGAGGCAAACTGTGTCAAGCACCTACTAATATCAATCAGAGTCTTTTCTGTGTACTTACCTACTGAGGTCTATAAAATAAGTGTAATGGGTTTGTCCAAGCATATTATACTAGCTGGATATCTCCAATTAATTTGAGAATAGCGATTTAAATAATAAAATGTGTTAAGTTCAAAGAATTTATTCAATAAAAAAGAATTATATAAATAGAAAGAACGCACTTATCATCAAATATCTGCACATGATAATGCAAAATGGAATAAACAATACCACTCAGACACATTCCGTAAGATCTAGCTGTCTTTGAAATTCAAACTCTAATCCTATAGCAATATTTTACAGTTTTGAAGTGTCCAACATCAATCAGAACAGTGAACATTCATACTTATCTATAGATGCTGTTTGCAAACGTTATTTGACACATTTCCAACGTCCTATTGGTCCCATAATCTATTGTTACGTACTCCCATCACAGTACAGTACTTTGTACTGTAATATTTACACAGTTGCCAGCAAATGCTCACAGCACAGGTATTCCTCTTGTGTTACACAAATGAACCTAGCAACGTTTAGTAACAGAGTCCACTATCAATGGCTGTGGAAATAACGTCAAAGTAGCTATTTTATACCCTTTTACGTAACACTAAGATACACAAAGACGTTAGCCATAGGAAAGATTAAACTGAATCACGCTAAAAGAATTGGCGTGGGGCTAATCTCACAAGTAGCTGAGCTCGTATTTCCTAAGGCACTTACTAGCTAGACAGTGCTAAATACGCGTAACTATTATGAAAATAACACAGTGAGTGTAACATGCCTTATAGCGTGACCCATGCTTAGCTCCCCTGTGTATATTTAAAGCCAACAACTTTATTTACTAGGCAAAAATAGTTCCACGACATGAAACGCGTCGTCGTCGTGTATTACTTTTGTTTATTTACGTTGCCAGTTTGCATTCTCTTCATATTTTGGCCAAAGAAAATATTTCTTTCTTGAGTTTTGTGATGCAATATTTCTTTTGCATCAAATGTTGCGTGAATGCCAGGTTAAAATAGTCTGTGCTGTGAGCAAAGCTTGCAATTATGTAGTCATTCCAATGTGTACCATTTTCTTTGGATTAGGTTGGATTTATATATTTTTCCACTCAAAAATTTTAGGGACGCTATTCTTATTGATTGCATCACTAGTTATTATATTTCAGGAGCTATAAGAAAAGTTTGTGATATTTCATTTTCAATTTACCTACGGAAGTATTCCACACACATTACGCATTAAAATACAATTATGACTAGAATTACGTCGCATGTTCTTATGGCAGCTTAGAATATAACAAAGTATAGGTAGATATAACAACGAGGGAATATACAGACGAATAAACAGCGTGTCAGCGTAACCATTTTGGTAATATGTCCGAGGCAAAAGTTAAATACGTCGCGCATAAAACATTGCAAGACGGTAATAAAAAATGTCGCTATAAAGATATTTTACAGACACTAAAAAATTAACAATATTAAACGTAAAGGGAGGCACTGACATGCAGCAAGCACGTAGATTGATAAAAATTGTAAAATAAAATGTGTAATTTTCATGCACTAGAAGCCAAAGAGCCAATAGAAATTAGCTAGCTAATAAGTAGACAAAGAATTTGGAACACAATGCTTACATTCCAAATGAGCTAAAAGAATGAATATTCAGCCACAATGCACTAGAATTTATTTTTAGAATTCAAATGTAGCAGCTACACATAGAAATGGTTTCAAACGATTGGGGATTCATCAACTTGTTTACTCTTGCAACATTCGGAAGCTCGCCTTCAGTCAATCTCTGGCTTTACGTCAAACATTCGCGATGAAATAGTAACAGAATCAGTCAGTCGTCTACAGAGTCGAAACAGACGAAGCGGCTGCTAACGCGATGGAAGACATGAGTACAGCTATTGGTCATTTGAGCACTGTTCAGTAAAGAATTGAGGAAGCGATCCAGCAACGATGGTTGCTTGGAAGCAGTTGGGTAGAGACGTCATCGGCCGATTATAGTTGGCTCGTCGGCCATTGCAAGCTCGTCGGTCGCGGCTTTGTCGCCTTTCCTCTTGCGGGAGTACCAGAGGAAGGATGCTGATGCGTACAGGTTGACGAGGACCACAAACCAAGCCATGTAGAAGCTGATGTGGTAACTGTTTAAACAAAAATACTAAGTTTAGTTATCTGTTACATAGAGAAGAATACTTTTTGATAGATGTACTCAACCATATAAGACACAAAGATGAAGATATTGATGTAATAAGGATAGGAGTATTAACTTTTGAGACTTTAAAAACTCACTGAAAAATACTTTAAAATAAATGAACAGGAAACTCAACTATCTTCAATAATAATATTCCATGATAATAATGATAACAGGAGATCCCAATCAAAGCACTTTTTGTAGCATACAAAATAGATACTTTTACATAAATTGCCAGAAGTGGCTAAACTCACATGCGGTATCAGTTTGGAACATTTGCCAATCTGATGTGGCTCATTATACTCAACACGGCTCATTATACGAAACATAGACTAATTGAGTTAGTACGTAAAGGTAGAGTTTGAGCAACGCGACCAAAACAAGCGGCAGCAACGTAAAACGCGAGATAAATAAACAAACAATAAATCATGGACATATTCATTGCTATAATAGTTATAATAGCATCCAGCTTACCGAACAAAAGTATAAAATGTATTTTTACTTCATCGTGTTTGCACGAAATTTTACTTTTAGTTTCAGTTGCGTTCTCTTTGTCTGCGAACTCATGCCAAATTACCCGTGTTCAAATGTCACACACATGGTTATCGATGAGAGCTTGTGTTGAGTAGTTACGTTATCAAACTGGTTGTAAATGAGTTACGATTGTTAGATCCCCAGGGCAGTATAATAGGCCTTTACATCTATTGAAGATGATTTATACAGCGTCAGGAGGCAACCTATGCCTACACTTAACGACACACTGTAGTGCCTGGGACAGAGTTTAGATGGAGTAGGCTTGCCCAGCACCTATACCGTCCTCTCAGATCCAGTGCTAAATACCACCACCAGTAATCAGTATGTTCTATGCGTAGATATTATTATGGCATGGCATATAAATAGAAATAGACTTACTAATGGGAGGCTTTAACTGGGTAGATAAACTTCACATTCTTCTGCATATGGTCGACGGAAGTCATCATGACCTGCACCACCACGAATGTACATGAAGCTGGAAGAAAAATAATTTTAGAGAATTTTGTCGAAATTAAAAATAACGACATGTAGATAGATAGATGATATTTATTTTCCACCACAAAAATTTACAATGCAAAGAAAGAAATAAAAGGTGCACGCGAACTTAAAATTAAAAGTATTGAGACAAAAAACAGAATTTTATTCCCAGATTCAATGTAGGTAGTTTTTTTTTTTAAATATTTCATATTAAAAATAATGTATGTAGACCACCAGCCAATTGGGCGGATGATATCGTGAAAGATTCGACAGGCACAGGATCGGAAAGAATGGCGTGACAAAGAGGCGGCTTTTACTCAACAGTGGGTGAGCATAGGCTGATTTATTAGATAGATAGATAGACATGTAGGTAACATCAAGGGTATTAAAAACTACGTTTACAAGAATACCAATTTATCTTTTTGGTTAAAACTCTTTCATAAATCTCAGTATTTGCTGCTACCAAATATCTGTCCTAACTTCACCAGCAGTTTAGCAAGGCACAAGTAGGTATGTGACAAGGTACAAAATAGTCTGACTTACTGCTTATAAAGTGTATTCCGGCAGCAAGCCGCTTGAACATGTAGCGCGGGTTCCGGAAGGTATACACGGAAAATCCGCAGCCCATTGCCATTACAAATAGACTTATGATACCGAAAGAGATCATGGTGCGGACGTAATCTGAAACAAGGCATGTGTTTTTTTGTTGTAGTATCAAATCGTTTAGTTTAACTTATACCAATAATATTTGTTTACAGATCGAATCCACAATCTATAGCACGGAAAGCTGAGCTATAACCAACTGAGCTATGAGGCTAGTCAATGATGTATTACTTACTTGCTATATTAACTTCATAGGCAGGATCTATTGGCCTCCCGTGCTCCATGAGAGGCTGTGTTAAGTAGTTTGTACATTCTGAAACAAAATATTTAATCTTACATCACCTTTTTTTATTTTAAATATTGTTTTATACACTATAGAAGATTATGGTCAACAATGGAATTCAAATGACGAGTCATCATGATAGTCCGGGTGATAATCTAGTATTATTTTTATGAAATAAAGTACCAAGTGATGTAAAACCATCCCAATTCACTCAAGGTTGACCCTAAGTATTAATCATTCGATGGAGCAATATCTGGTAAGAGCACAACCATGTTCGAAAAGTTTCTTACACGGTTTTCATTATAACTTGCACTGCGCTTAGGAAAGGAAAGTTCTATGTATAGAACCTTTGTTTAGCAGAGTAACTTTCTACAACGATTTTCTATTAAAGTGTACGAGGTTGTTACTACACTGGAACATAGAATGGTGCATACTTTATATTATACGTAGCGTGGGTTTCCTCACAAACGTCCGCCCTGAGCTTATCTAGTGCTTTGTATTCTTTTGCAGGATGTCGTTAAGCTTACATTTTCAAATAAATATGAGCATAAAATGTCTAATAATGTTAGTAACATTGTATTGTACTTGTAGCTTATCAGAAAGTATGTTGTTCAAAATGTGCTAGAAAGAAGAATTCTTCTTTATACCAAACTGCAAAGAATCTCAAAATATAATACAGGTACCATTTTTAGGCCACATTGATATTTTCACTTCGCACCCACCACACCCCTTGGCCATACCCCTGGGGGTAAAAATAGGACGAAACCATATCGCTATACAGTAGTGTTGGGAATTGAAAAATTTTAGGTTTATATCGGCACGGCAGTGCTCCCGCCAAGTCGAGCGCGAAGCAAACACTGCCGTACCATTCTTTACTGGAACCATTTCGCTGCATTTTCAGGCCCCTATTTGAGAACCTCTGGATAAGACGAGAACGCAAAAAATTTCGTCATATAGTAAGCTATAATAACATACTTAAAATAAAAAAATTCAAGTCTGTATTTATTATTATAGTTAATGTTGTGTAACTTGGCCGTTGAAGGGTACACAAGGGTACAAAACCAGGTGCTCCATGACACCATTGCACCAATCACACAAATTGCGGCCAAGTAATACAACATTAACAGCTATAATAATAAAGAAATCGCAGTAAGGAACCTTAGACTTAGCACGACATTGTCTAGATTTCATTACTTTTTAGAGATAAACAAGCAGCTCCATCGAGACTTGGCTAGTTTTTTACAGAATGTTTTTGTTGGGATTCAAATTTATTATTTTGGTCTGTTGTCTTTCCTATCCTGTCACTAAAAATGGTTTCTTTTACATAATATTTTACTGTATTTTTGTACATTTACTTAATTAACCTTTACTTTTTTACTGCTTCTTTTCTCCCCGTATTTACCTCACTGTTGTTTTGGTCCTCGTCGCGTCCGAGGCCGTAATAATGACTTTATTATCCACCTGTTCTCTTTGTACAGAGAGTAACATTTTGTTCGTTGAATTTGCGCTTGCCAGCGTAATAGTGCTCTGTGGTGTAATCGTTTGAATAAAGCTCTTTTGTCCAGAATGGTTTTTAAAATGTTGGTTTTTTATGTACATAATTTGAATAATTAACTATGTCTCGTTCACGTTTAACCTGCACCATTGATATAGTTTTGTACAATTTTCACTCATTGCCCGTTTTACAAACCGCGAATCATTTTTTCCCTGGTCCGGTCAACCATACGAAAATACAGAAAGTTGATGAAATATTTTCATCCATACATCATGAAACTATGCTTTGGCAGTCCGTCATCGACATTATTGTAATGACGTCACAGATTACAAAACAGACGTACATGCATGTTTATTTACACACGAGGTTTTGGATAGAGAATAGTAAATTGGATTCCTAACCGCACTGAAAAATTGAATGAAGTAAACTATAAAACTGTGTTTTTTTTATAAAACTATTATATATTTAGTCCGGTAACGCTGTCAGCAATCGTCAGACGATTACAACAGCATTTTAGTCCGTTCGAAAAAAAAAAAAACTATTATAATGTACTATGTAATTATTCAAACCATTCATGCTACGTTGTATTTTAATTGATTTTTAAATCATAAAATTAAAATTATAGTTCTTGTTAGGTAGTACATCCTGATTCGGCTGATAGAAGAAAATAGAGACATTGTGACGATCCCACATAAAGTGAAACTCGTACATAATGGTGATGTTAGGAATAAACATTTCAGTCGGTTGACGACACAAAAAACCAACGCGGTATTTTTACAGAGCAGTATAAATCTTTTTGTGTGGGCAGACTCACTGTTTATTCATTGTTGGAAAAATGTTGACGGTTCCCGTAACACACCTCTTGATTTTCAACGTGATTTCGAGCTTAACCAAATAAATAACGAACAAAACATGTGGAGGTTTTGCAAACATTATTCGTACCTAAATCATGTTAGTTATCGCTCACTAGTCTAGTCGGTAATGATTTAATGAACCAACGTGCTAGCATCTCTTTTACTAGAATAGATAAGTACGTACCGAACGCAAAAAAGAAGCATAATAAATAATTTATAGAAGCTTTTCAAACTTCAATCAATGTTCAATCAGTTGCACACTTTTGAATTATAGACCATAGAAGAGGCGTCGAAGCCAAATAAGTGCCAGATTTTCAGTAGTTACCGGTAAGTTGAAGATTCGAAGCTTCGACTGGAATTATAATCAAACATAGAAGCTAAATAGGCATCACAGAATCTACGGCTGTTGTTAGGTTTTTTTTAGATTGTAATTTTTTTTTTATCAAAAATAATCCAGCGTCTGGTTTATCTGTCAACGGTACATTCCACTCGCAACGTGTCGCCGCTTCACGCGGTGTCGACTGTATTACAGTTGTATTTAGTCTGTGGTATTACCACAAAAAGATTTCAGGACTGGCACCGCTCGACATGAACCAGGAAAGCTATTATAGCAGTCTTGTAAATTTTTATAATGGATTTTACAAGGCCACGAAACGGTTTAATGTTTCCAAGACTTGGTTTGGTTTCGCGTCTGAGTGTTTCTTCAATGGTGCTTGTGTGTGGTCTATTACGACACATACATAATTTAGTTCGTAGTTTTTGATATTTTTGTATGGGGTTGAGTTCCTCCATGAGAGCCAGCGAGGAGTGAAACTGCTCGACTTTGTGGACTGGAATAGTTACGCTAATCCATCAAGCTCTTCTGAGCTTGATGGATTAGCGTATCTATCAAGGTAGCGTACCTATCTACCTTGTTGCGGAATCCAGTCTAATCAAAAGCGTATAGACTTGCAAGAAGTTAAAAAGGGTGTTATAAGTTTATATTTATTTTACCCGCGTCATTTCTATTTTGGCTATGAAATTAATGTATTTTGTCTACCCGAGGAAAATCCCGTGTAATAAATTGCATAGGTGCACTTTTACATGGTTTTTGTATACAATTTATATATTGTGGCTTCAATTTATCTATATGATTTAGTCTCACGTAGCAAATGAAATATGGTGGAATTATCTTCATCATCATCTCCTTGCCCTTTTCCCACTTTATGTGGGGTCGGCACAACATGTGTTTTTCTTCCATGCTCTTCTATCAGCCGTCATCTCAGTTGTCACTCCTTTCTTACCCATGTCATTCTTCACGCAGTTAATCCATCTTTTCTTTGGCCTACCTCTACTCTTATACCCATCTACATTCATATCTAATACTCTTCTTGTTACATGACATTCATCTCTACGCATAACATGACCATACCATGCTAACCTGTTGCTTATCATCTTTTCATTCACTGGTGCCAGTTTCAAACTTCCTCTGATATACTAATTCCTGATCTTATCCATTCTAGTCACTCCACACATTCGCATCTCTGCCGCATGTACTCTTCTTTCATCCGTCCCTTTCGTTGCCCAATACTCAGACCCATACAAAACGACAGATGGTGGAATTATCTTATAAAAATAAAAAAAGTAAGTCAACATTTCGGTACAAGTTTGTTATGAACCTAGACGAAAATGCTGTTGGTTTTCATTATTAAAATGTCTAGAGAAAATATTTCCTAATATAATAAGGCAAGTGACGTGCCTATCATACTCGCAATATTGGGTCGGGACGTGTCCTGGTTATGGATTTGATGGATACACGTGCGTCGAATTCTGTTTGTAGAGGGGAATAAATGGCCTTTCAACGAAATTGCAAAGAAATATCATTTTCAAAGGTACTTTTAAAAAAGCACTCAAGACCCTTTTTGAAGTGATACATAATAATTATGCTTGGTGGAAATCTCAAGATAAGATATCTGTATAACATATCAATATAAGATATCTCTCTTTTGTCATAAGCGTATCTTTATTTATTTTGTTTGTATTACTTTAGAGATAGAGAGAGAGAGAGAGAGATAGAGAAATATTTATTTGGCACACAACACAACACAGGTACAACACAGTAAGAAAACAATACATAATTAATTAGAAAATAAAAAAATAAAAATAGAACAGAACTAATGACTAGAGACTTTCTAATGTAAATATTTTAAAATTATTTTTCTAGTCTTAAATAGAATAACGCCTTGGAGCAATCTGCTATGTTATTTTATTACTGAATAAAAAAAAATTGAAATTGAAATTTGAATTTCAAGTTACTCGCTTTTCAATTGTTTTTTTATTAAACATAGCTACTCAGTATGTTGGGTTTAATTTGAAGGTGATAACTTATTCACACCGAACCCACCAACCGGCTCACTGGAGCCCACTGGCTGTAAAATTGCATGTTCATTGTAGGTAAAGAAAATGAATGTCACGTGCTGCACATCATATTTATCAAATGACCTATAGTGTATGTATACTAACTATAATGACGATCGCCCCTATAGAGTGAAAATATGAGATTTATTGTTTTTTACGTATTTTGTTAGTATGTATTAAGTATTGGATTACTTAGTTAGAATTTGACGAGTCGTAGCTTGTTAACACGTAACTTAAATTCTCTAATTTACTTATGAGTTTTTCTGATATGCCAATAAACGATATTTCTATTTCTATTTCTATTGCGGCCGGGTAAATAAGCTGTGACTACACAAGTGACTGTTGACAAACAGTCTAGCGTTAAGCTAGACATGACAGGCGCTTAGCGCAACATAATAAATTAATAACTATGATATTACTAGCTTCCGCCCGCGACTTCGTTCGCGTCCCGTTGGATCCTGTTGATTTTCCGGGATAAAAAGTAGCCTTTGTATTAATCCAAGTCACGCACAATATATTTTCAAAGTTTCATCCAAATCGGATCAGTAGTTTTTGCTTGAAAGAGTAATAAACATCCTCACAATTATAATATCAAAGTTCGCGTCCCGTTAGATCCCGTTGATTTTCCGGGATAAAAAGTAGCCTATGTGTTAATCCAGGTCACGGATAATATATATTCCAAGTTCCATCCAAATCGGATCAGTAGGTTTTGCTTGAAAGAGTAACAAACATACTCGCAAACTTTCGCGTTTATAAGATAAGATAAGATAAGATAAGATAAGATAAGATAAGATAAGATAAGATAAGATAAGATAAGATAAGATAAGATAAGATAAGATAAGATAAGATAAGATAAGATAAGATAAGATAAGATAAGATAAGATAAGATAAGATAAGATAAGATAAGATAAGATAAGATAAGATAAGATAAGATAAGATAAGATAAGATAAGATAAGATAAGATAAGATAAGATAAGATAAGATAATTTATTTATTTATTTCATTAAAAGCACACTCTTATATTACATGTTATAATATTAGTTCGCGTACCCTTGGAACCCCTTGATTTTTCGGAATAAATAGTAGATCATGTGTTAGTCCAGGTCACGAACAATATATATTCCAAGTTTCATCCAAATCGGATCAGTAGTTTTGGCGTGACAGAGTAACAAACATCTTCACAAACTTTCGCGTTTATAATATTCGTAGGATTTTAGTTAAAACGTACCTATATAATAAACTACGTACTTTGTTTAGTTACTTTTATTCATTTTGGCTTTTTTAGAGAATTTTTATTTCACAACCTGATTCTGTAAAAGTAACACACTGTGTTTATATATAGTACTTACCCACAAAGCACGTTAATATGTATTTAACCACGATTCAAAGGCGTTCTCTACAATGTACGGGTTTGTTTGACGCTAACGTGTACGGACGGACACGTAAATTACAAGACAATGGGCGTTAGAACGGCAAATTATAAATAGGTTTCACGCCAGAAACTTCGTATATTACGCGAAAATACTGGGATGTGAAAATAAATTGTAATTATATGTACCAAATAGAATTAGAACTAACTTTTTCATTACCTAACAAAACTCATTATTGCATTCTATATGTATAATTTTAGGCCTCTGCATACTTTGTACGATCATTTTACTTGATTTACCGTAAAAAAATAGTGTATTATTATTAGATCATATTAAACTGTACTTATTTTATTGTTTTGTTATTGTTTACGATTTTTAGATACCTAAGTACCTACCTACCTAAATATGGATGTACTCTCCTATTATGTGTGGGCAATAAAAAGTTTTTCTTTCTTTCTTTCTTATTTAGTTCATTATTTGGAGTATAATATTACTTTAAGGGAAATCAAAACTATTGCAAAAATACTTAAAAAACTATACAACTTATCAATTGGGTATAGAAATTGCTGACCTTTCCAAACGTACTTTATTCGAAAAAAAAATTCAGTTACTTTTATCTAGCGACTTTCTTATAAAACAACTAATTTGAGTCACGCGTAAGCTCTGCTGTTGGCTGTTGAGTGTTGAGCCTTGGCTTAGTAGCTGGCTCAGTTGGGTTGCAACCAGTCACAGTTGCTTTCAAAAAGACATTTTCATTTACTTGCTACCAAAGACTTGGTTAAAAAAAGCAACCATAAATATTTCAGCAATGTAAAAAAGATTGTGAACATAACTTTTAAGAACTTTAAGCATTATGGTTACAGAACTATTTTTTAAATTGAGGCTTAGTTGCGTGTATTTTCTTAGAGAATCTTTTGTTCCTAGTGCATATGAGCCACCCAAGAAACTCAATAAAATTAATATGTTTGGAACTGGGTAAACCATTAGTTTCCTCAGGATGTTTTCCTCCACTATTTGATATAGAAAAATCGTTTCCAGTACCTGCCAGGTAATTATCAATATTTATTAGTCTCAAACTATGTAAAGAAAACAAGGAGATGGTATAAAACTCGAGAGTTAATGGACAAACTGAGTGAGTGAAAACAGAAGGTGCCACAAAATATAAACCGTTGAACTGTTTCACGTGATCTACACTAAATAACGAGCACTAGTTTTTAACGTAAACGAAAATAAGTGGCTAAAATTTCTAATCAAATAAGCTGAAGTAGGTACGTAACCAAGTCATTCTCCATCGAATTAAAAAATATAATTTTCTAACGGATGAAACATTCAATAATGTAAAAAAAAAATAGAAAAAATGTAAAAAACTCAGAAGATACAGATAAAAGAAATATTTCCATACAGAATGATTAAAAATATTTAAAAATGAATAATTTTTTTATTTCGATTTTAAACAATTTTCTGCAGAATAACTTCTTTATATATTTCATTGAATAACATATTATCTTAACCAAAACAGATTTTTTAAATTACGTAAAAAGAGCATCTTATTCCCAAAGTTATTTCTAAACCTGGTTATTTTGGTAAATTTAATTTGTGTTATAAATATAACTATACCAAAATAACTGTGTTTGTTTATATAATTTACTAACTTATTACAAATATTTTCGACGTAAAATAATAGTAAAAAAAACTCATAAAAAAAACTCTCTATCGGCGAAATATTCAGCAATTAATTTTAGTAACTGGTGCTAGGGATATCCGTTTTTGTGTTGTATTCTCAGAATATATTTCACTCGCTGGACTATTCATGATCGCTTCTAATGTAATTGTTGTACCTGTTATAATCTGGCTAGTTATACATCATCATCATCATCATAATTTTTTACGTATTTACCTATACAGTACCGTTTTCAAACTTTTGTAAAAGCTTCAAAGTGTGTTTTTTTTAGTTCTGTTTTCTTTTAAGCCTTACAATTTTGTTGTTGACATGTCATTGTGGGGTCGACTGTACTTACATAGTTTTTATATTTTCAAAGATGTGTATCTAGATTGATGTATCCTATACTTAGATCAAAACCCTAGAAAGTTGTCAATGTCTATGAACGTACGCAATAGCACGTAGTAAATGAACATTATATTTTCTTTGCACAATCTACGGTTGCCTGGAAGAAAGCGATAAGGCCGCCCATTACACTACACAAAGTTAGTTTAAAGATCTTTATATCTATTTATCTACTTACTTGTAAAATATTGTCCCGTCAATTCGATAGGATCGGGCCTCGGTGTCGTCGTTGTGGTGTTCTTGTCCGTTACTGATGACGTCACATTTGATGACGTCACATTTGGCTGGAACACGTACCGACAGATCTCCCAGACGCCTGAATCACTGTACATGAGGTACCTTCCCTTCACGGGTAGGTAGATACCTGCAACAATTTAAAAAACGTTTCACAACGTGACTCTACCTACGGGTTATTATAATAGTTTTAAAGACGTATGTTACGTCCTACGGTTTTATGCTTGATTTATGAAGATTATGTCTCACTGTTTCAGTATCACTACATAGTATAAAGCAAAGTCGCTTCCCGCGTCTGTCCTAATGTCTGTATGTATGTATGCTTAGATCTTTAAAACTACACAACGGATCTTGATGCAGTTTTTTTAATAGATAGAGTGATTCAAGAGGAGCGTTTATATGTATAATACAACATCATCATCACTGCATTGCACCAGTGCGAAGCCGGGGCGGGTCGCTAGTTATTCATAAGTTATTTAAAAACTTTAATATAATTCGCCCGCTGGTGTCATCTTAATCATTGTTTATTTATTCGTCACGGATGAATGTGAACTACATATTAAACGTGTAAAAAGATATACAATATAAAAATTGTGTATATTAAAATGTGGTAGGTATCAACTTAATAAATATGTATTAAAGATAATCTTGAGCAGTATGAAATAAGGGAAATATTTTACCGTGCCTGAGAATAACGAGCTCAAGTCAATATTAATTATAATTTATAGATTGTTTAGTCATAATTAACCAAAACAAACATATTTTACGCCTCTTCATTTGCATATCTTATCTATAAAGGGTTTTTAGGGGTTTGTATGTGTTTTTAGGTGTTTTAGGGGTTTTTAGAGGTTTGTAATTTTTGTTCAATACCCGTGCGAAGCCGGGGCGAGCCACTAGTCTTATCTATATTCTGAATGCAAACGTTGTGTCTGGCCGGTGACGTTGGGCGCCAAAATATTTATCGTATTTTACATAACACAAAAATACTTCATATTAAACGAATCCACCTGGAGCTTGGCACGCAAGCCGGAATATTCATAGTCTTACTGTGAAAGTGAAACGAACATGAGAACCATTCAAATTGTTTACCTACAAATTTTAATAATAAGCGACTCCATTAGCTCAAGGCCGAGTTTGATCAATTTAAAAAAAAACACTATTCGTCAGATAACATGCCGTCTCTACTTTTAACTTGTCAAAAAGAAAATCAGAAATATTTAATCTAAAGAATATCGTTATTCGGAGTTGGTCAAACCCAGCCTAAGGACATTTTTTTAACTTGCTTATTTCCTCTACAATCTCTGCATATATGTCACGTGACATCTTTGACATATTCTATCGTTTACGTACATTGTATAAATAGTGCTCTACGTTACATTTTAAATCAAAATGTTTGTATAATTTTATTTAGTCTGTCTGTCAAATTGTAAAAGTTATCGCCAATCAGTCTATTTCTATTTTGGTTTTGCGGTAAGAGCGCTTGAATATTAATTACAGTCTGTACTATTTGGCACGCGGCCAGAAATGGTCATTGGTCATTACGAAGTCATTAACACTGTCAAATTGTTTCCAGGTATTGTAGGTGCGACCTAAAATTGAGGCTTTTGAGCAACACGTGGGTTTGTTTGCCCCAAATTACGCGGTGGCGGGTTATGATTACGACGTTTATCACCTACATATCTTTGGATTATTTCCAGCAGTCTCTGCACACTGAATGTTTCGTACTTAGCTTTATATTGTTATTACCGAAAAAATAAAAAATGCTTACACTTACAAAAGATTAGGCAAATGTAAAATATTATAAAATAAAAATCCAAGTTGTGTTTTTTAATTAGAAAAAAGCCTTACAATGCAGGACTTTACAATGTCCCAAAAAACGTATGAAAGTGTTAATTAATAGTTTTATTTGTAGGGACCTATTTAGAATTTTGTCTAATGCACCACACGCTATGCACGCCACACGAGTATTAATAATTACAACTGCATGGCATCCAGCCTCTTTATTCACGAACGCCGATATGATAATAACCTGTTAAATCTTAAATCACCGCAGAATATATGATATTTTAAGAAAATATAAACTGTCACTGACAATAACCCAACATAGATAAATATATGAGATATAACAATACCAGACAGACGGAAACGGAAATTCAAATTAGAAAACGAGCATAAAAATAAAAATGTTTCTAATTCCTATGAAATTTTAATGAGATGAAAAATTTTCCAACAAACGACTCTACTACTAATAGGCATCGGTCATTTAAAATGTTAGCTGTCACGATATAAAAAATATCCAATGGACGATGCCGCATGCCGGTCGTATGCTCGTCATATTCTTCTTCTTCTCTTCTATATATAAAACTCTTTTGAAGCTGACACTGACAATCAACGCACAGCCTAATCAATGCACATCAGGGAAGTAACCTTATACAGACAATTAATGCACAGCAGGGTAGTAAACTTATACATATAGTGTAGAGGTGCTCTAAGAAAGGAACTTTGAAAAGTCGCACTCTAAAGGGTCTAAAATTAGGATTAAAGATTTTAATCAATTAATGCGTATGCTACTTCTACGCAAGCAAAGCCGCGAGCGACAGCTAGTTTAAATATAAAATAATGTTTTAGAAATGATAGTTGACGAAATGACGATATTTTGATGGACCTCGGATACTCGTTGACCCTCGTGCATCGAAATCTCATTTATTTCAACTGAAAAATGTAAGTGATGATTATCCGACAACGGTTTTGTTCGGACGGGTGTGATATCAGTGTGATATTACAGGGATCCCGGAGCGACTTCTTACTGAATAAGGCCTCAGGTCGTTGGCCGGTCGTCTATTTCTGTGCATCGCATGGCCATCTATATACGGTAATCAATATTTAGATACCATGTGCGTTCATTTGAACTATTGTAGATTGGTTCAAAGTGAAATGGGTACAAGCATGAAACTAAACTGCAATATGTATTTATACTGTTTGGTGTGGGACGGAATCTGCCTTTCTATCCGTCTATCAAATCTGGTCACGGCAGCCCCAACAGCAACCTGCAATGACGGGAAGGCTCGACACTGACTGCCACTTCATGAAGCTCTGGACTTGGGAGTTAGTTGTTAAAGAAGCATTTACATTTTACGTATTTTTTGTTATTATTTTATTTTATTTTATTACCTAAATTGAATTGAAAATTATTAATGCAAAGTACAAAGATACTTTGCATTATAGTTCTATGAAAGAGACTGTAGCAACTTTCATCAGGAATTATCATGTCTATAAGAATTGTTTATTTATTCAACGTTCCAACATTTCACGGTTAATTTAAATTGGAAATTACGTCGACGACTGAAGACAAACTCATTAGAACGCGTTTAAACCTAGACGTGATGTTGGCAGCGTCTAGGCACCTAGTGAATATCGCTGAACGGCTGAACTGTAGTATCAGGCACAGATGAAAGTTGTAATAAGATTTTTGACCATCATCATCGTTATCAACTTATCAGTAGGTATATCAGTTCACTCCTGAGCCCCGGGTCTGTGCATTTGTTGTGACTTTCGACTCGAGTGTAGCACAAGCAAATGCATTTGCAAAGTGAGACATTTTGTTGGGAATTGCACAATTCCCAAATCTCCCGGTAGAGGCGCTTATCCGGTTTCCTTACAAAATTTCTCGCTTTGCGAATGCATTTGCGTGTGCTATACTCGAGTCGAAAGACAAAGCAAATGAACAGACTCGGGGCTCTGGACTGGCAGTTCTCTCGTTTTATGGATGTTCCTATTCAAAAAAACGATACCAGTGCGTCCGTACATTGCTTGTGCTTTCAAACGGTAAAGGCAAACATCCTGAGGAAGCCCGCATCAGCTAGTCAGATTTGCATGTATTGATCATGTCTTTCCTGTGAATTAGGCCGGATAGACACTACAGCGTTCCATAAATACATAATTAAAGGCATGAGTGCCTTTGGTGCTGTTTTGAATTGATTAAATGCTGGTGGTCATAATATGATGACTCCCATGACTCTTACAGCGCTACCAAACTATGACGTAAACGGCGCTCAATTAGTAACCTACCTAGACCACAAATTAAATAATACTTTACTAGTACCTAGAGCACACATAGAGTAAGCGTGGTAGGGCAAAAATCTACATTATGGTAGGGCAACAATAGTAAGGTCACTTCCACCAGACTTCAGCGTCTTTTGCCTGTAAATATCAATAGTAAAATGACTCACCCGCCCCTCCTTCTATATGCACCCATTTTTTCGTGCAAACTGCAGTGAGCCACACAAAGCAGGAAAGTCCAACGAGGATTGTGCAAGCGAAAAGTGTTCGCCTCTCGATGACCAAGGCTTGCATCAAGGGCCGACGCTCTGCCGCACCCACCGATGACGCCGTTGACATTTTGTCCGTCTCCATTTTTCCTACAAAAATAAAAAAAAACAGTTACGTGGGCACTCCTTACCAAGAGAAACACAAAAATGTTATATTCTGGAAACCTATAGAACCCAGACCAAAATAATTGTATAAAATATCCATGAATTTATTTAAGTGAAGCGCTGGTGGCGTACCCTGCTTAGCCAATCTTCAGCGATTATCTAAGTCACAGATTATATAATACTATTAAGCAACGTCCTATGCGGTCACTATTTGGATGGGTGACAGTTAGTGGCAAGCATTTACATCTGGGTGCTTCCGTGCTCCGGAAGGCACGTTAAACTGTCGGTCCCGGCTCTAGCAGTCGTTAAGCCACGACGGAGGCTTCAAGGCGGCCTAAAGTCGCCAGAGTTGACCACTAACTCATACGAGCTTGCTTGCTATTTATTTATTTGCGTGCGAGATCAAATGCTTTCCGAGAAACGTAGATTTCAACAGTTTTTAGAGATTTTCCATTCGAACAGTTTATTATTCTACATAGAAATGGAAGAAAATACCTATTTTTTACTTTTCAGTCATCTTAAACCTATAGCAGAGGATTATTTTCACGACAACGTTTTCCGATATTTCCGTCGATATTTATAAGAGCTTCGCAAACCACGACGTGACCTATCTACGATCAGTGGCTTGCTTCAGCTACAGTTTATAGCTTCTGAAGTAGTCTATGATATTACTAAGCTTTTACTTTACATCATTATCATCAAAGCCCTGAAGCATGCTAAACATACAAGTTAGGCCTCACTTATATTTCTAATAATAAGAGTTTTCCGTTTCTTAAATTCTCATGTTTGTAAAAATCTCATCGGTCTATCGGGTGGGGTTCTATAATTCGCTTTTCGGTACCTACGAACTTGTAAGTAATAATAATCTAGGTTAACTAGGTCCGTGGTGTACCGAGGCCCTCCGGGTTTTCAAAATTCTTTCAGGGCGTCTTGTCTAAGCGACGCGTGACCCGAGGGCTGGTGATTATCTGGGCCAGCTTATCAGCATTGCTATTCAGCGCGGCAATGTAGCCAGTGTCTTGGATACGCTTCCGATTGGTACTAAGTTAGACCAGTTGAGCTATCTATAAATCGTTTGCAACGGTTTGTAGATAGCTCAAATGTTCCATGTGTATTTTGTAAATATTGTGAATATTGTAAATACGGATAGCTGTAATTTTCTTTGTGAATGAATAGTTTTTATTTAAAAACAAAACAATATTATGATATTGTATACATATAAATAGCGCTTTAGTATTAGGCCATTCGGTCATAAAGACCGGAAGGTCTACTTTGCGTATTCTGAGAGATAATGTATGCGACGCCACAGATTATATAATACTATACTGCGACGCCATTCTGTTTACGAGTGTACTAATAGGCATTCCAACATCGTTCTATTTTAATTTTTTTGAGTGATGGCATCACATCATACTTTTCTCTGGATGGTATACCTACTCGTTGTCACCGGATGAATTGTGAATTCTTTTATACTATTATAAGACTGTAAAAAAGCCATAAACTAAAAGTAAAGATAATATGGTTAAACCAAATAATGCAGATCTACTAAATGAACCATTCTGATTCCGAAAATCGAGTTTTTCTATGTGTCTGTTTGTTTGTTCACGGATCACACCTTAACTACTGGACCAATTTCAATGAAATTTATTCCATTCAGAAGCCACTTTTCCGGATTGAAACATAGGCTATATTTTATTTAAATCAAAGACGTGTGATTTCTATACGTGGATTCTTAGATACAGCTTGAACTTTCTAAACCAAAAGCAGCCATTTGCTACGAGGTTCATCGTATGCTGGTAACAGATATTTTGGTGGAAGGAAAGTTTCGCACGCGTACGTAGTCGCGGGTATCAGCTAGTTTACTATAATGAGCAAGACAGGTAAATTGTAAAGTATACAATTTTTATTCATGTAGATAACTATTATAAATGAAGTGGGGAATCTTTGTTTTATTTAGTTGAATCTAAAAAATTTAATTGAAAATCGAGTATCGAAAAATTGAAAAATTAGTCCGCTATTTCTTTTAATATTTTTAGGAATACCTATATGTTTCCGTTTCCGCGATTCAGTTATAAATTATTTAAAAAAAGTTTATTGAATGTCTCTATGTCAATAAAAAAAAATTGTACTCTACATAAACTGTTATTAACTTGCCGTAAAAAACACTAATAAATGTCAGACCGAAAACTTCAAGAGAAATAGAAACAATAAAGTTTTGATTTACTGAGCTTATAAAGTAGGTATTGATAAGAGATAATTTTATTTTTGTCGAGAGAGAAGCAAGGTAAAATCCTAATTCTAACCTTTTATTTACTGAAAGAAAACACTCTTGGATAAGTGCTTTATGCAAACGTGGTCATACTAGAACCATTGTCTTTGTTATGGAAAGGACGCCAGGCGTCCTGACGCCCCAAGATCTCAATTACGCATCGCTTATATCTTCTCTCTGTTCCGGGTTTGATAGGGTATACAATACAAACTTTCATATAATCACAGTGTAATGCAAATGACATCGATGTTCCAAGAACTTTCTTAAACTAAGAGTTATTTACCTGTTTATGCTAGTTCCATGGTGATACCTATGTGGCTAGATGTAATTTTAATATTCACTAGACATATTCTTGTTAGATTGTCTTGTGAAATTTTTGTCACCATTTTTCTTACCATAGACACAAAATGCAATAAAGAAATTAATTATCAAGATTTTGAGACACAATACGGCTCGAAGCCGTGGACGCTAGCCAAATAAACTGTGAAAATGTGCGATAGAATGCAAAATTACACGTGCTCGTTTGTGTCTTGACATCTTCGTTAACATAGTAGTGTGATGAGTAATACTTCGAGAGTTACTGATAATCACTCTGCTTAAACGTTATCCACTCGATCAAATGCATAGGAAACGGTATAAGCGCTTGTCATTTGTTTTTGTCTGAGGAATACAGTATTCGTAAAATAAAATAAAGACCATCATAACAAGTCTAGTTTTGTTACGAGTGGCGTATCAAGTGTAACCGTAAAATCACTTGTCGGAGTATGATAGGGTGTATTGATACGATATCTCGATATGAGTAATCCACTTCATATCGGTGGATTCGAAGCGATTGATTGTAGCTTTTAGTGCACCCTGCCCAATATCGTTTGAGTACTGTTTGTGTTTATAAAGCAAACTGCTGTATGTCAAGTATTTTGATCTATTACTAAATATTTCTTTTTTGAGAATAGTATAATTTAAATGGAGTATGCTTGCCTAGTACTTATACCATCCTCTTAGCATATAGCATAGTCGGTCTTATCCAGGAAAACCTAGGTCAATAGGTACGTGCGGAGCTGGCTATAGCTGCGTTTGCTGTTTATTTTGTCTTTAAAAGAAAACGGTGTAAATGAATCCCTAAAGAGATTTCTGGAATTTTAGTCTAGTTTTCCTCTGCCGGCAGTCGCAGGGGTCGCTTTGGGGATTATTGGCGAAAGTTCCAGAAATCCCCCACGCAGGGGAAAACTGGAATCAGTCCAGGAATACATTTAAAAAGCATTCATGTTAGCAATTATGTACGAGGGGTAAGAGTACTCATTTTTGTGCTAATTTAGAGTATGCTCTCTTCTGTTACTCTAAGCAAGTATACTCTTTCCCCTTGCTAATTGGTCAAAGTAGCATCTAGAATGCTTTGCTAATAAACCATTTGAATTTATATGCTACGTATAGCACGTATATTTATCTGGTATAAAACAGTTTTTGGTTGATTTAGATTTTTGGTTTGAATAACAAAATAGCAATATTTCAATTATTAAATAAATATACATTTTCGTACAGTACAGTGCGACACGTTTGTTATACAAGTGTCGTCTTTTTTTGCAATTGGACACGTCCTCGTCTGATGTGAACGGCGGGTTAAAACATTTTTATAGCTATTAAACAACCTATCAAGCTATAAAACGTCGAATTCGATACTTAACATGAAAATCTAAAGCCCCCTCAATAAAATAGGTCAGTCGTAAGACAAACATTGGATCTATCGGGCAAAGCAAACACTTGGATGGTATCGGGAACCCTCATCACTAGTGTCTACAAATATAGCTGAAACTAGTGCTTTAATTTATTTGCTACTAAAATTAGAAAAAGCAAGAGAGCAAACAGTAAAAACCGCTTTAAAAATCACATTTTAATGCGGCTTTTCTTGAATATTTTAGTCAGACATGATTATAACGATATTTTAGATAGGCGCATCCTGTGGTAAAAATGACAATTATTACGAACCCGCGACTTCGTACGCGTGCGAAACTTTCCACCAAAATATCTGTCAACGATACGATGCTTATCCGATTTTCCCAGAATTTGGTAGGTATGCGGATAGTACTCTTAAGTTTTACTGGTTTGTCAAATGAAGTAAATCGGTCAAGGAGTCGTGAAGTTATGAGGCTCCAAAGGGAGTAAAAAAAAAAAGTCGTACAAAAATATCAAGTGGGGTGTCATACGGTTTTGCTTAGACATTCTAAAACCGTTTTTATTTTGATTCTAGGTCTAATAGTTTTTAAGTTGTTGTAAAAATTATAAAATTGGAAAACCCAGATAACGTGAGCTAACATTTCTTAGAGTTTTAATGATTTTGTAGTTCAAGTAAAACTGGTACTTAGCTAGACGGCGATTTCGATGCGATTTGCAAAGTTTTTTGCAACCATTGGTCAATAAAAATTACTTGGGTTTTATTAACCTCCGACCATCACGAGATCTCAGTTCGCGGCGAACTACTAGTACCTATTATTATTATTATGTCATTATTACTTTTAAAAATGAATTTGTACCGATTTTTATACAAAGTTTCAATTGCTCAATCGAGTTTGTGATACCGATTTGACGTCATCCCCACTCTGCCGAACTGAGCAGGCCCTTGATTTTTAACCGACTTCAAAAAAGGAGGAGGTTCTCAATTCGGTTGTATTTTTTTTTATGTTTGTTACCTCAGAACTCCGTCATTTATGAAGCGATATGATTTTTTTTTAATCTGAAAGAGTATGCTTCCAGATTGGTCCCGAACTGCCATCATCATCATCAAATGATGATGAAGGCGTATCAAATTGAAGTCGGTTTTTCCAGTTTTTTAAACTTATAAATTATTACTGTATAGCTATTTACATAAGAAACCAGAGTAGTTATTATTTCTGATGAATATACAACAATTTTCTAATTATTCTCCATTACGATAATCCCTTTGTAATTACAAGCCTTATAATTAATTTACATTCATTGGTTTATCATCCCTTCAGACTCTTGAAAAGGGATCCCTGCATTATCTACAAAGCCTTTCATAAGCTTTTGATGGAAGTTTGCAATTTACTCTCCATAGTTAAGAGGTACGGAGGTACTTAACAATGCCTTCCTACCTACAGAATTGTTATATAGATTGTATAGTTTAGGCTTTGTTACGATAAAAATACACAGGTATAATAGAGTACCTAATTGTAAGTATTGTACAAGGCACGAAGATTAAAATAGTGATTAGTGTACATGATTATTTAGGATTGGCAATTTGAAATATGGGCAGGCCATTTGGTTGAACGAACAAAAAATTAAAAAGAGACTAATAAAAGAAGACCATGAACCAGAATGTTAGCGTAGAGAGCCTTAACGTAAAGTAAGATATCGTAAGACATAAATTAATAATAACGAGAATTGTATGATTTATGATTGAAAATGGTTCTTCCTGAAAGTCTATGGAGGAGGCTGATAATGATTATATTCTGTTCAATAAAGAACAATTATTGGTCGGTGCTATGGAACTTTTGTAAAAATTGGTACCTATTTGTATTTTGAGCTTCTGACTTATTTTAATCATTTTTAGGTTGAAAACCTAAAAAAAGTTTAGTAAAAATACCTATACTTTTATAAGTAAGTACTTAAAACAGCTGTAACGGATCAAAAAAACATTAAGAGCGGAAACTCATAGTGAATGGACTATTGAAAAATTCTGACCTGTTGAAGAGTGCCGACCAAACACAGAATCATGAATATTTCACTCGGAGCATCTTTTACGCCGATTATGTTAAACACGTTTCACAAACCATTAACATTTTTTTATCACAAACGATCGTAGTTTCCTATCGAGTTGGGAGCGCGATTATGACGTCCGAACTCCGGAGCGGCGAGGTTGCAACTGAAATAAAATTAGAAAGTGTTCGCGTGAAGCCGACTGTGTGACTGGGCGGGCAACAGGCCTGGCCGGGCTAGAAGCTTCAGTCCACCAATTAAAGCTCTGTACGTCCCCTGTGAAACTTTGAAATGAAATGAAATCTCGCGGTGAACTTTAGTGAGGTCATGAAACATGCCGTGAACGTGGTCCTTCCCACGTTCACTCACTGCACTCTATCGTAGTTTTTATAGCGTGGGTAAGAGTTTTTACTGGTATTATACTAAAAATTTAATAATACCTAGGTATTGCGGGTTTTTTTTTTACAAATTTTAACAAATTTTTATGTTAAGTACAGAATAACAAATTTTTATTTTAAGTACAGAATATTAACAAATTTTTATTTTTATTATCATATTTTAATAAAATTTTAATAACAAATTTTAATAAAATATTAACAAATTTTTATTTTAAGTACAGAAATCAAATTTATTTTAGTGTATCGAACGAAATTGAATATTTTAGGTTATTAAGTTAGAAACGCTATCGTGTAATATGCATGGAATTAAATAAAGCTTAATTATTATTATTATTATTAGTGCGGGCTTATGCCACTGCCTTTGACATCGCCAATAATATAATATGTACCTAAACTATTTACAATGATCTTGTATCAAGATATGTCGGATACACCACACTGCACTACAGTGTAGCTTGTAGATAATTATAACAGATGTGGATAATTTTAATGTTTTATGTATACCTTCCTACCGACTAAGTATACTTTTTGTTGCCTCTGTGTAAAACTCCATTATAAATTTCCTTCCACGTAGTTTTCTTTAAGAAGAAAAATATTTTGAATTTGGAATCTAATACTGTCATGTTGTCAAAGAGTTTTTTTATGCATTGACAGAATCGGAAGAACTAAGAGGAAAAGTGCGCCCGTGTTGTTATTTTTGCCATAAGTATTAGTTCAGAACAGAAGTGATTTGTCTCCGCAAAGATGCTGTAAGTTTTTTTTTGTATTTATAATAGCTCTACGCACATTTTTAGAAATAAAGCGGCTCTAGATAAATTAATCAATTTACCATAAATGCATCATAATTTACACGCTAATATAAGCTGTTATACAGAGCTGTTACAACAACTTTGTAAATAAATATGATTCATAAAACTAGCTACTAAGTAGGTATCTACCTATTGTAAGAACAGCACGTACACGATGAAACAGACGTTTAGTTCTTAATAAAAAATAATTTCATTTC
This sequence comes from Eulithis testata, assembly GCA_947507515.1. Taxonomy (NCBI): domain Eukaryota; kingdom Metazoa; phylum Arthropoda; class Insecta; order Lepidoptera; family Geometridae; genus Eulithis; species Eulithis testata. Next base: position 7,105,719 of record OX382203.1, on the reverse strand, counting down.
AATAAAACGACGTAGAAATTTCTAGGTTGGTGGACATCAGCCTACGTCATCTATAAGCTTAGGTACTTGCTTATTGAAAACTCGAAATCTATTTGTATAAAGGTTGTTGACATTACAGGGGCAGAAAAGAGGAAGCAGACATGGACTTCAAGACCAGAGGAAAGCTCTTCATGGCAGCACACTGGCGAGGGGTGCTATGCATCGTCACCCCACTGATTCTGATAGGACTACTGGTTCCATTCCCAGCTGAGGTATTTATCTAACCGTGGAACCAAAAACGTTCACAACGCAGTCCTTACAAACGATTTTTTTGGTGGGTTAGCGTTTCCACTAAAGAATCTGTGTGAATTGTATGTAGAGATCTGAAAATATATCGGTGCTAGCGTTTCCACCAAAATACATTGTGTGGTAAAGATCTAACGATTTCTTGCGCTTTGCTGTTCTACACCTTGTAAGTGTTGCGAGATTTGTGCAACACAATCCATACAAGAAAATCCTTATAATCTGCTCAAGATTCTGAAATATCAAACATTCCCAAGGGTTGGCGGTGGAAACGCAATGCAATTCGTTCACAGAGTTGTACATGTTTTATGTAAACATCTTCTTGGTGAAACCCATAGTTAGAACAGAAAACTTGATAGGTAATCTAAGATATTTTTTGGACAAGAATAATATTAGCTGATACCCGCGACTACGTACGCGTGCGAAACTTTCCACCAAAATATCTGTCAACCAGCATACGATGAACCTGGTAGCAAATGGCGGCTTTTGGTTTAGAGAGGTCAAGCTGTATCTCAGAATCCACGTCCTTGATTTCAATAAAATATAGCTTATGTTTCAATCCTCAAAAAGGGCTTCCAAATGGTATAAGTTTCATTGAAATTGGTCCAGTAGTTTAGGCGTGATCCGCGAACAAACAAACAGACAAACTGGATTTTTGAAATCAGAAAGGTTTATTTAGTAGAACTGCATATTTAGTTTTCCCCTATCTTTAATTTTAGTTTTTGGCTTTTTTACAGTTTTGTAATAATGTAGTATAGAAAGATTCAGCTGAAACTATAGTCAATTGGATTGGATTGGATATTGACGTCACCGTCGGTAATAGAGTGAAACGGTATTACAGTACTCAGGGTTGGAACTTCATTACTGGAATGCTAGAATGCTAGATGGGGTTGAAGAAGCTAAATGTTGGACCCGTTGGTTTTCCGGGATAAAAAGTATCCTATGTTACTTCTAATACCTCCAAGAATATGTGTACAAAGTTTCATGATGATCGGTTGAGTTAGTTTTTGCGTGAAAGCGTAACAAACACATTTACCATTTCAAATTTATTATATTAGTATGATAGATTGTTGAGCAAATAAAATAAATGATCTTTATCTTTAAACTTTTTTTATCAATGTCAAACTAAAGGCAAAGCTTCCACCCAAGCCCTAATAAAAGCTTAGTTTGAAACTAGATGGCGCGGTGTAAAATGTCTACTTTGTAGTAAGCCGTTATTGTTTGTTTTTGTATAACTTACTAAATAATGAAAATAAACTCTAATGACGTTACCTATTGCACTAATAGGGTGCATAATGTAAATTCTCTTAGCCTTTTTTTTGTTAAGTTTTCGTATGAGATCTGTGTCATATATACGTGTGACCTATCATAACCAGAATCAGAGTTGCGCCACAGTCAGTTAGCATCGCCTTTCTCTCTCTCTCTCTCTCTCATCTCTCAATTACACGTTACAGAAATGGCAGTGGTGCGCGTACACCTTGATTCTGATGGCTATCTTCTGGGTGTCAGAGTGTATCCCTCTTGCAGTCACCTCGTTCTTTCCCGTGGTCATATTCCCCTTGACAGGCGTGATGAGCACTTCGCAAACTTGCAAGTGTTACATTAATGTAAGTACTTACTAAGTATTTTACTTACTAAGTAATGTAAGTATTTTAAATAAGTAAATAGATTTGGTATGCTTGTCAGCACAAGTATTCATTCTTTTATTATCAGGATTCCATTATGATGTTCTTGGGGAGTTTGATGCTAGCATACTCTGTAGAACAGTCTGGTCTGCACAAGCGATTGGCATACTGCGCTATCAAGGCAATCGGGTATTCACACTACAAGTAAGTTACAGGCATTACAGTAACCGGAAGCTCTAATTTTTTACGATATTTAATCTATTTTGGAATTATTTTAATTTTTAAGTTATCACTGGTCTTAGGTATAAGTAGGTCTTACAAAGTAAATGTCAAAGTTTAAATGTGTAAACAATTTTATCAGACAATAAATATGACTTTTGGTTTTTACCATTAAATACTTGAGTATTTGCATACACTTTAATTTTGGTTTTATATTTGTAGGCTGTTGTTGGCAATGTGTAGCGTGACAACCTTCGTATCTATGTGGATTACTAATACTGCGGCCGTCACTATGATGGTTCCCATCAACTTTGCTGTACTCAAGGTGTTTGAAGACGTAAGTGATTAGTTTATGTATCTTGCGACTCGTTGCTTTGGATCCACTCACTGTAACTTGTTTTACAAATCTTCTACGGTATTTTTTTGTAAAGACAGAGAAAGAAAGAAAGACACGAGCTGTTTGTCAATGAATATTTTGGGTAGGTACCTATGTCCCTAAAGTTTCTTCCGTCCGCGCAAAGTAGGTATCTATAGGAGTAACTATTCCTTCTATACCTAGATAGCCCACTGGTGGGCCAGATGGGAAAAAAAATCCCATCGAGCCCACTCATTTGCATAGTGGGCTCGATGGGAATAAGCCCTTTGTGGACTGTGTGGACGAAAAAAAACAGTGAAATTTCTCATTAGCCTATATTTCGGTTAGATCGTTATAATATTAGGGTACATTCTAAAGGCTTGGTCTCGCGATCGTGACGCACAACGCAGCGGTTTGCAGCACGCAGCGCCGGACACATAATTGTATGGAAAACAAAACGTCTAGTATGGTCTTTTGTTGCGTCGTAGTCTGCGTCAAGTGTCAGCGGCGAGGAGCAAACGCGGTACTCTGCGTGGTGCTGCACACAGCGTTGTGCGTTACGATTGCGAGACCAAGGCTTTAGTAGGTACAGCAATGTACGCCTTACTAAATAACTAGAAAATTAATAAACTAAAATTAAATAACTGTTTTTTTTTCTTTCAGCAAGGAATATTGTCGATTTATGAAAAGGGAAGTGATGGAGAGAAACAAGCCAGTGATATTACTAGTTGCTACTTCTGTGCTGCTACTTATTCTGCTACCATTGGTAAACTACATGCTATTATACTTGTCAATAAAGTATAAATTCTATTGTACTAGTTATCGGTAATCCTACTATCCTAATAATATTATAAACGCGAAAGTTTGTAAGTATGGATGGATGGATGGATGTTTGTTACTCTTTCACGTAAAAACTACTGATCCGATTTGGATGAAACTTGGAATATTATATTGTCCGTGACCTGGATTAACACATATGTTCGCGTCCCGTCCAACGGGACGCGAACGAAGTCGCGGGTGGCACCTAGTTAATGATATATTTAAAAACTAACCCCTAACTAGGTGCTGCCCGCGACTTCGTAACCTTTACTGTAACTGCCATTCGTCTCTGGAACAGCATTCCTCATCTCTACCGCGAGGCATCTTCTATTGATGTCTTTAAATCCAAAATATATAATCACTATTTATCTCTAATGAACGAATCATACAAATAAACATTCCCTGGCACAAAAAGCGAGTTTAAGTTATATTAGGTGTGTATATATTATAATTTATATTTATTAGAATTACCTTCGTTTTTACCTTCGTTTTTATGTTTATTTAAGATAGGTGTTCATGTGTAAGTTTTGGCTAAATTGTTTTCTAGTAATATATTCCTGTGCGCACTACCCTAATAAACTGTTATCCTCGCTACCCAAAGGTTAGCTGGTAGAGAATGCTATTTTAGCATTAAGTTCGCCTGTATACACTACTTTTAAGTTGTGCAATAAAGAATTTTCTATCTATCTATCTATCTATCGCATTAATTTTTCGGGATAAAAAATAACCTATGTGTTAATTCAGGTCACGGACAATATTATATTCCAAGTTTCATCCAAATCGGACCAGTAGTTTTTACGTGTAAGAGTAACAAACATCCATCCATCCATCCACTTACAAACTTTCGCGTTTATAATATTTATAGGATAGTAGGATTTGAAAGCTACTTTAGATTAAAACATCTATAGATGACTAATCACTTGTGCTCTGATTGTACCTATTTGTTTGCAGGAGGGATTGGAACTCTTGTGGGCACTGCCACCAATTTAGTGTTCAAAGGTCTTTTTGTTAGGTATGCTTTATTATTTCGAACATTTATTATAGCCACATTTTTGGCAGTTGTGTAAACCTGCTAAGTTATAAATGGAACTTGAATATATGCTCTCAAAATGATAAATTACATTGAGCACAACATGCTTACTCACAGTCGTAGTATCCTAACTTTTTTTATATATGTAAATGTTTTATGTATGTTTTTATAAATGCGGTCTTCGCCAGATACCTATCCTCAGTTTGGGGAGAACCACTAAAAAAATGAGTGAGTGATGTAAATCTAACATTCTACAAATCGGACATCTCACGTTTTTATTTGGTCAATTTGAGAATTCTGAATTATTGGTCATTATGCTGCGTCAGAACAAAACCTTTTCCGTCTCATTACGCTACCAGATTTATCTTGGATTTATCGAAAACCCCTATCTCCAGCTCGTGTATTGGGCTTAACTAGAGTTTTTCATATTACGAAACATGTTTTAGCACCTTCACCGAGGTCTAACTATAGACTTTCGCTAAACCAACCCCGCCCCAGGTTTAACTCGGGTCTAACTTCACGTTAACCATGAAAATCAATTTGGTGACTGTTTTTTCTCCATTATTTTATATTATTTACTACGTACTTACTGTTTTTTCGACAATATATTTACGTTGAAAAAAATCATTGACCTATTCCTTTTTTTTGGCTTGTTTTGTCGCCAATTTTTTTTAAATACTGTCAGTTTTGAATGAATAATTTCACAAAAGAACGGGTAAAGAAAAACTTCGTTGAAAGTGTTTCATATCTATGCTATTATAAAACTGTAAAAAAGCCAAAAACTAAAATTAAAGATATGGATAAACGAAATATACAGATCTACTAAATAAACGATTCTGATTCCGAAAATAGAGTTTGTCTGTTGGTTTGTCTCTTTGTTTTTGTTTGCGCATCACGCCTAAACTACTGGACGAATTTCGATGAAACTTATACCATTTAGAAGCCCTTTTTCCGGATTGAAACATAGGCTATATTTTATTGAAATTAAAGACGTAGATTCTTAGATACAGCTTGACCTCTCTAAACCAAAAGCAGTCTTTGACACGAGGTTCATCGTATGCTGGTTGATAGATATTTTTAGGTGGAAAGTTACGTACGCGTACGAAGTTGCGGGTATCAGCTAGTCATACATATTATACATAATCATGTTCTCAGATTTAACTCGACCCTAACTTTAGGCCGAGCCTAGCTAGGCCGGGTCTAAACCCTCGATAAACCCAAAATAAATCCAGCAACGTAATGAGACCGTTTATGGTTATATTGTTAGAACCTGAGGAATAATTAGTGTTTGTATGTTTGCAGTGCATACCCGGATGCTCCTGAATACCTGTCGTTCCCGAAATTCTCTGCGTTTGCTTTTCCGTACATGCTCGTCATCGAAGCTTTACTTTACTTATATTTGTGCATCGTCTACTTCGGATTGTTTCGGTAAGATCTAAACTATCGGATGTAATAACACTTCCCCTGAAAACTTCGAAGGGTCAAAGTACCCAACGAACAACTTTCTAAAAATATTAGCTGTTTGCATATTCGTCAAGTATGTATTGCATTTTGTATAAAACAGAAGATTTTTCCACACTAAAATCGGCACATTTATTGTTGGTGCCCCAAACAATATAATGCATTTATTATTTTCGAAAAAGCAGGTGGTTAAATAAATTAGACTTGTTACCGACGTACAAAATTTTGATGAAGTGTCGCCAGTGTATGGTGTGATGAGGAGAGTAGTAGATTAGCATGTTCCATCTTATGCAGTGACTTATAACAAGAAGAGCGTTAGATGGGTATAAGAGTAGGTAGATAAAGGTACACGAAAGATGGTTGGATTATATGAGTAAAAAATAGAGTAACGACTGAGACGACGGCTGTAAAACTAGCATGGAGAAAAAACACGTTTTGTGCTGATCCCACAAAAATTAAGAAGACTTATAAAATGCTACAATTTTCACTTAAAAATTCAGAGCTGGCAGCGCTGCAGCAAAATCATCAGTAATAAGTGAAGCGGGCAAAGAAGCGGCCAGAAAGACTATTAACGATGACTGGAAGAAAATGGGAAGACTTACGTTTTGGGAAATAGTTAGTTGACTTTATGATACGTTTGTAGATAGTTGAGTAAATTAAGGGTATTTTAATCACGGCGCAATGAGAAAAAAATAAAGTAACGTAAATCATTTGCAGCCGCACTCAAAAGCATTTTAATTATAATACATTACCTATGTAGTTATTAGTTATATTTAGTCTTTGAAACTAAGGCCCATAGCACACGGCGTATTTTATACGCGCAGGCGACGCGCGTATTAGGAACGCACGTCTTCGGCGCCATAGACGCTGATTGTTGCGTTTGCATTGAAGATACATACAAGCGCGCGCATGAAGCGCGTATACGCGCCTAAGCATTGATTTACAGTTTTATAATAGTATATAGATATCTACCAAAGTTACCCGTATACTGATTTACTGCTCATGCACTCAAGCATAGATTTTTTGTATGAAAATCTCTACTCAAATCTACGCTTGAGTAACGATTCCTGTAGGTATCGGCATACGGGCCTCATTGCTTAGATATTTTACCTATAAACAATAAGTTGCATTGTTTTTTTATTTAATTACAGATGGTGATCATACTGTTCGGCGGCGCAATGATTGCATTCTTCTGTCGCTCGCCCCAAATATTTTCAGGCTGGGGCGACATGATTTCTGAACATTTTGAGATTAAAGATATGAAGTTGTGAGTTTTTGATAGCTATTTAGTTTTGAAGTTCTTCTTGTTAAAACGTAATATGTATAATCCATTTCTCAGAATTTTAAGAATATGAATGCTTATAAATGGAATCTTCTTTGTTTTATCAATAATTTTTTTTCCTCTGATTTCTTTATTTCAGCGTTCGAGACTCTGCTCTTGCAATGTTTGTTGCGTTTTTAATGTTTCTCCTTCCGTCAAGTCTGGATATTTTAAAAAATTGCAAAGCTAAGTGTAAGTTTAGTATATTTTGTCTTTTCTTAATTAATCTTATTTTAATCCCAAACCATTATTTAACATTTCAACATAAAATATGATTTCAGGTAAAAATAAACTCTTGAAAAAATTTATGTAATGCACTCATTTCCTCTCCATCCAAAGGTAGCCTGGAAGAGATCGTTATTGAGCGAGAAGGCCGCCAATTGTACATTTAATGCAACTTGTTTTGTTTTATTTATTATGTTTCGGTGTTTTTATGTACAGTAAAGCGTTTTTATTCATTTATTTATCTAGTAGTAACTTGATATGCATTCATGAGTCTTAAGTTACTCAGAATATTATAATTACACTTATTATTATTTTTCCCTTACCTTAAAATGGCACTGGCTGTGCATTTTACTGGCTAACTAGGTTATTTGTTTCTACAGTTCATGAAGAATTGCCAAAGGGTACGGTACCATCAGTTCTACTTTGGAAACCAATGAATGCCAACATGCCGTACGCTTTTATGTTTTTGTTGGGTATGTGCTGTTAATAAAGTATTTAAATGCAAATGGAAGCATAGGCACGAAGATTGATTTCTTCGAAGCGTTCATCCTCACATTGACCTTACTTGATCTTTTTTCTCGCAACTTAATTGTATTTTCAGGTGGTGGGTTTGCTCTTTCTGAGGCTGCAAAGCATTCTGGACTAAACGCAAAGATTGGAGAGTACCTACAGTCTTTGAAAGGGATGCCAAACATTCTGGTTTTGTTCCTCATAATATTTTTCACTTGCTTCGTCACTAACTTTGCGTCCAACGTCGCTGTGTGCAATGTATTTGCACCTATTGCCATGCAACTGGTTTGTACTGTTCAATACTTTTTTTAATAAACCAATCCGTATTATCAGAGTGTAGTAAAGTTTAATAGAGGGCGTGCTATGATTCTATCTTCAAAGAAAACATTTTGTTTTTCAGGCTAAGGAGATCAACCAAAATCCGTTGTGGTACAACATAGCAGCTGGATTCACTGCTTCTTACTGCTTTATGATTCCTGTGGGCACGCCGGGAAATCTCATCGTGCAAAGTGCAGCTAATGTTCCCACAAAAAAAATGGTCAGTATTTTCATTCGTCCTCCTCAGTACAAAGGCTATCATAGATGCCGTTTTTTAACCATTGTATTGACAACGAAACCAATGGACCACAATTATCCCATCCTACTATGTATACTTATATAGTATTATGAATGTCAAAGTTAAGATGTTTGGATGTTTGTGTTTCAATAATGCTGAAACTACTGGGGCCTTATTCACTATGACCAATACAAGCGCGTTACGCAGCACGACAAGACAGCGGCGTGAAATCGCCCTATGCCTACGCCGTATTTTCTATGCCATAAATGTCATTCCTTACGGTGACGTCATACGGTTACGGCAAGGAATCTCCTAAGTCATACAGAATAATGCCCCTGGTGCGATTTAGATAAAGCTTGGAATATATATAGGTAACACCAAGGATTATCACATAAGCTACTTTTTGTCCCGTCAAATCAACAGGGTCAAAAGGGACGCGAACGAAGTCGCGGACGAAAATGTAAAAATGCATTGAGACCAAACGAACATAAAACATACCGCTACCTAAAGCTTTGGTTTCGCGATCATAACGCACAACTCTGCAGTATGCGGCTCAACGCAGCGTACCGCGTTTGCTTTTCGCCGCTGACGCATACCCACGGTACAAGAGACAATTCTAGACGTTTTCCATACGATTGTGTCCGGCACTGCATGTCGCATACCGCAGCGTTGTGCGTTACGATCGCGAGACCAAAATGTTACCGTACATTACTTTTCTCAACGCCATCATAAAGCAAAGTTTTTAACTTACAGGTGGTAGCGGGGGCTGGCCCCACGGTCACCACAATCCTTGTCACCTGGTTGGCCATATACTTCTATGCGCCAATCATTTGGCCAGATCTTTTGGAGATGCCCGAATGGGTGAACACCGGTGGATAGATCTATTAATGCAATGATACACTACTTTTATGATTGGGCTCCTTATCGTTTACTTATTTTGCATCGGTGACGTGCAAGGGCGTAAAGTTAATAATTACACGAAACGTCTTTATTTAGTCATAAGATAGAAAATTCGAAAATGAGAGCCCTAATGTATGACGCGTTGACTAATAAAGGTAAGAACATAATGGTATCGATTCGCTTGTTGCATTTTTCTAAACTAACCTAATTTGACAGCTCTAAAATAATAGCCGTCCTTGTCGTTTCAGTATAAGAAAAAGAGACGGCAACATTTTTAGTGCTGTCAAATTAGGTTAGTTTAGAAAAATGCAACAAGCGAATCGATAGCATTATCTGTCCCACGTACGCAACGTACGCAGCGCATTATGAAATCTGGACCCTGATATTTGTATGTTTAGAAACATACTTGTCATACGCAATGCTATCCCACGATAAGTATGTTTTTAACCATACAAATATCAGGGTCCAGATTTCATAATGCGTTGCGTACGTTGCGTACGTGGGACAGATAATATACGTTTTTATTTTGTCATTCGCACCTAAGGCTGTTTGTCCACCAACGCCGGTTCCGGCACAGCACCGATATCGGCGCGGTGGACGATCGATCGCCGGCAACGTCAAGCCGGGCCAAAATAATCTCATTATCAGTGCTGTGCCGGTGCCGGCGTTGGACAAATGGCCTAACTCTCTGGTGTTTATAATTTAGGTTTTTATAATTTCTGTTACCCAATTTTTTTATTGAAGAAATATGTTTTGTTTGTTTTTGCTTTAATAATTTTTTAGTACAGCCATTATTTATGTTTGGGGAAGGTGGTGGTTAGCTGTAATTAATAGTTAAAATAAACCTACAATTGTTCACTTTTTAGTTTTATTTTTAGTGCTAAAAATAAGATTTGGTAAACTTACGTCCAAATACTCAAACGCTACTTAATTTTGTTCATGCTTTAAATTATTAAATCAGTAATGTCAAACGGAGACAGCAATTTTAAGTGGTATTTAAACTTGAGTGATGTTTCAGTATTCGCCCCATCGGTAAATGCCGTTCTTGGTAGATAGGTAGAGAGAGAGAGAAGTATAGGTAAAGTACCTAATCAATGCTATGCTATGCTCATTCAATTAGTGTGACATGTCGTTACCAACTAGATAAAAGATAGGTAGGCAGTTGTTAAAACATGAAATAAGTTATGAAAATGGCTGAAGAAGCTGCTGATGAAGTTGCTGAACAAACACTTGATCCTCTGGAACCAGAACGAGATGCATTTGAGTTTCGGTAAATACTTACGTATCTACATAATGTTGTACCTACTACCTACATCATAAAACTTTTGATAGTTCACATTTGTCAGTCTTTTGTCAGGTCTTGTAGGAGAAACCTGTACCAGCTGTACCTCCCCACGTACCTTTCTATGAGTTTTTTTCCACATTAAAAAAGAAGGGACAATAATATGAAAAAAATACAACTGGTATCTAAAACCGATCACGCTATCTAACATGCTACGACGAAGGTCTCATCTAATTGGTTATTTCAGCGGAGACGAATCACCAGTGACTATAAAAGAAAAAGCCATCCTGTTTTTTCAAGCACATTGGGCTGGCGTTGTTTGCATTGTTGCACCAAACGTGCTGATTTGCATACTTATACCGTTTCCACCCCAGGTAATTTAAACATGGAGGTAAATTAGATAGCTCTGGGGCCTGTTTGTGTATATCTCTAGCAATTCATATATCAGCTGGCGTGAACTGAAAGGTGGAGACAGGATGGAATGAACTTTGGATAATGGTTATTTCAAGCAATATATAGTACCTATAGCGTAAAGTATAATACTCCCACCGGTTTTTTATCATTTCAATTCGTAGCCTCAGTTCTTCATATCCTGATGGTAGGAAATTTTATATTTTATCGCTGCATGACAGATTCGCTTTATGGCAGATTAGCCTTAGGACAGATTCGTTCTAGGGGAGAAATACAGTGAAACAAATAATGATAACAAGTAATTTAGGTTATTTAATAACACAACAAAATTTTACATAAGACAACAATATTAGGATCTTAAGTTAATATAGTTCACCCTGCACATTCGTTCTATGCATTCTAGCACTGAAATTTCGTTTTTCAGTGCGCTAATGATTATCATGTCAATTTTGATATCTTTCTCCTTTAACTTTAAACTACGCCTTTGCTACAAGTTTTTATCCTTCTTAAATTTCTGTCTTGATATTTGGTTTCTTTTTTGAGCAACTGTATGAACCGATACAACGGTGGTTTTAAGGGGATTCTGTTCTTGAGACGGCCATTCCACCCTTCAACTGGATTATTAGTCCTGAATATTTCTTTATAGCAACTAAATGTTTCCCGGGTAATTAATCCCATCCATTGCTTGGAGAAATAAAAGTTATAAAATTCCGTACATTCTTCAGAATCGTTTAAATCAAGAATAACTAAGTTGCTTTCAGGAATCGAAAATGGCGGCAACAATGCCAATTGCATAATATTATTATACATTCGTGTTATATGGTCTCCACCATTGATGTTATTGAGACCTAGGTCTTTGCTTTTTTGGTAAGAGCTTTCCAATAGTGATAGTAACAGCCCGTAATTTTGGCATTCGGATAAACGGCATTAACTGCTTGAATTACTGCTATCTCGTAATCGCATTTATACTGCTCTATATTTACTGAAAATTGATCGCGTTTTGATAGGGAGCAGTATGCACGGTGTAACATAATTACCCTGTAAGTCCGAAGGGGCCGTTACATCTTGTATAAAGCAAGATTTTCATATTTATTGTAGTTAGTTAAGGCCCCAATTGAGCATCAACATGTTGACAATTTAACTAATAGATACCTTTGTGTGAAGAATTATTATCATACCATATAAAAAGGTAGCATTCGTTACATAAAGGAATTGAAGCTTTAACTATAATACAAAAATATGAAATTCACTCATAAACGAAAGAAAATAGAAAACTCTTATCGAATCTGCCATTGACTGTACAATTTCTGCCTTAAGAGCGAATCTGTCCTAAGGCTAATCTGGCCTAATGCTAATCTGCCATAAAGCGAATCTGTCATATAGCGAACAAGGCCAACAGTACTTTTTTTAACATAGTGGTCCAGCGGAACTTTTTGTTAGGAAATTTTGAACCGTGGTTCAGAGAAACCGTGGTCGGGGGGGAATGAAGCCATTCTTTCCACGTAATCGAGCAGTGACCTACGCAGTTGCAATTCTGCAGGCTGACAGTGTGCACAGTGTGCTATACTGTGCATTTGTGTGCTATTGACCACTATGGGTGTTTTTAATTTATCATAATAAAAATCATAAAAACAAACTCTTGTGACCTCAGGTTGGTCTATTCATTTATGTCAATGTTTTATAACATAAACATAACTTACAGAAATACCAATGGTGTGCGTATACACTGATACTGATGGCCGTGTTCTGGGTGACAGAGTGTATTCCTCTGCCCATTACTTCTTTTCTGCCAGTTCTTATATTTCCAATGACTGGTGTTATGAATACCAGCCAAACTTGCAACTGTTACATCAATGTATGTATGGAAAATATTTTATAAAACCCTACTGAAATTAGAGACTTCCAACTAGGTTATTTACAAGAAAACTAAAATTATGGCTTATTGACAAAACCTTTCTATATAACGTGGAGTTGATGATTTTTAGGCATGGAACAGTTAAATGAAAGCATTTCAAAAAAATTTTAGGGCTAGCTCAGGTCCGGAGTGGATGGCACAAACTTGGTGTGGCCTATGCCCAGCAGAGGGTAAAGTCGGACTGTGGATGATGATGACTATTGCATGATATTTTATTATTGTAAAATTGTATTATTAGTTTTTAATTTAATGGATAGGTAATAATCAAAATAACATAATTTGCATGCACAACATTATAGAATATAAAATAGAATAGAAAAAGTTTATTTTGTGTCATAAAAAGAATTTATTACACATTACACACCTACTTATATCATAAAGAACTTGTAACTATGTTTCTGGCAAACAAACCATTTCATATCAAAAGGTTGCGTGCAAAATGCATAGATTCTGCAGCTTTGCATGTAGAATTTGTAGAGCACAGTTTGGTCTTAGCATAGCTGTGACATAGCAATGAGAGGATCACTGTGCTTGGTTAAAGATAAAAATTAAAAAAAAAATGTAAAGTTGTTTAACAGGATACAATAGTCATGTTTTTGGGGAGTTTAATTCTTGCGTACGCTGTGGAGCAGTCTGGACTTCACAAGAGACTGGCACTTTGCGTAATCAGAGCTATTGGATATTCGCATTATAGGTAACTAAAAATCTTTTGGTACCATCAAAATCTGGCAATAACAATCAAAACTCTGATTACCAAAACTGGGTTCTAGTTAATAATCCCGTGAGCTGATTCGGGATGGCATGCCCACTTGCCCATTGTCCACGTTGCCCAAAACCTATATATACCTCAGATGTTCCCAGAAATAAAGTACTGACATTTTCAGGCTTCTATTCGCTATGTCATTCACTACAATGTTCATTTCAATGTGGATAACCAACACAGCGGCGACTACTATGATGGTGCCAATAAACTTTGCTATACTGAAAGTGTTTGAACAAGTAAGTCAATTTGATCAAACAAAGCTTATTCAAATGCTAGATTTGTTATGCGGTATAATTATATTTATTTTAAACTTATTTGTTTGCAGCAAGACCTACTCAGTATTTATGAAACAGACAGTAATGGGAATACAGTAGCATCGGATATAGCCACATGCTACTTTTGTTCAGCTTCATTTTCAGCTACAATAGGTAAAGTACTGACAGTGACGTCAGTGACCCATGATATACTCGTTATATTGCTTGGCTCCAAGTTCTAGCCAAAAACCACTCGAGAGATAAAGTTTACAATCTTGAACTCTATAGGTGTAGATACCTATAGAATTCAAGAATTATTATAAGTGGTACGTGACGAGTTGTAAGCCCAGATTTTAACAAACTTACAGGTGGAATCGGTACAATTGTGGGAACAGCAACTAATTTAGTGTTTAAAGGACTTTTTATCAGGTATTGAAATTCATTATCGCTCTCATTATGAAAAGTAGGGTTTAGACCCGGACTAGCTAGGCTCGGTCGGCCTAAAGTTAGGCTCGAGCAAAACTGAGACGTATTATGAAAAACTGTTTTCTAAACCCGTTCTTTTGTGAAATTATTCATTCATTCTATCAAAACTGACAGTAAATGAAGTCAATAAAGAAATTAGCGGCAAAAAAAGCCAAAACAAGGGCTAGATTGAATACATAGTCGAAAAAAAAGTACGTAGTAAATATCAAATAATGGAGAAAAAAGCAGTCATAATTATGTTCATGACAAATGTGAAGTTAGACCCGAGTTAAACCTGGTTTGGTTTAGCGAAAGTCCATAGTTAGACTTCGGTGAAGGTGCTAAAACATGTTTCGTAACATGAAAAAACCTTAGTTTGGCCTAAAACACCAGTTAGAGACAGGGTTTTTCGATAAATTCGAGATAAATCCAGTAACGTATTGACGTGTTAGTACCCAGACACATAATATCGTGTTTGTATCGACAATACCACTCCCGAAAAAACTTTGGTCCCCAATAATAAGAACAATATTTTATGGGACCAGTAGTGACAGCCTGATTATAAAACTTGTTCACTAAACTTCGTAATTATGTAAAATTGCAGACTTTCAGGGTCGAGAGAATAACAATGCAAAGGTTCAGTAAAAATATCACATTGATCCAAACCAGTTAAAATTTGCTTAATGGGTGTAGGTACTAAGAATTAAAACCATCTGAGTATCATACTCTATATTACCTAGTAGTACTAGTATAGTATTATATAATCTGTGCTAGTAGTATCACAGTGGTCACTAGTGGTCTGTAAAAAAATTGTTCAATGACTTTATGTAAATTTTAATTTCAGAGCATATCCGGATGCGCCAGAATACTTATCATTCCCCAATTTTTCTGCGTTTGCAATACCGTACATGCTAGCTATGGAAGGATGTCTCTATTTGGCTATGTTGATTATGTACTTGGGATTTTTGAGGTAAACTAATACGAGCAATATTAGTACGACACAAAAGTAATGGAACAAGAAGGTGGTCGCGGTAACCAATAACAATGCATTTCCTCATCGAGCATGTCCACATTGTCCACTGCGTTCATTACTCTGGGCCAAAAAGAGAAATTTAAACAACACTGCCACCCCGCCACAGTGTATCAGGGGCGTAAATCTACGTAGTATCTTTAGCTAACCGAATCTAGGTATATATATATATAGCTTTCAATATACAGGCCAGGGCGTCCCACGACCATGCCGTAGGTAAAGTATCTTAAATAATGTAGATATAAAATTTTACTGAAAGAAGACTTTATTTTTATTTTATAGGTATTTAAAAAAATCTATAATTAAGTATACTAGCAATCTAGTTTCCATAGTACAAGTTTCGCTTAGCTTAGCTTAGATTAGCTATCGGAGCGGAGATTTTATGCAATCCTATTAGTTAATATTTCACGCCACGCTCCGCTTCAGTGCACAAGCAGCTTTAGTTTGGAGCTAGAGAACGTTGTGTGAAATGTTCAAGAATAATATATAATAAGCGGTTTCTATCTAAAACCACTAAAAAAAAGATCAAGAAAGTTATAACAACTTCAAAATGTTTTAATTATTACGAATTGAATTTCATAACTAGAACATCAGTCAGGATAAATAATTAGCAATACAATTTAAATTCATTTGGGCATAGTAACAGCCTATTTTAACAATATTCGAGAGGTGTGAACTCCTTGAAGTCAGAAATGCAATAGAGAGGGCGAGTCAACGCGCACTCGCTTTATATAGGTTTTTAGTCATGCGACCAATTTCCGATTATTCGGCCATTCTGACAGCTGGTCGACCTCGACCACATTCATCTAGTACAGCTCCAGGAGATTCCCTTCGATGATGGTGCAGTCATGATGATGCTCCGCAGGCATGCTCAGGTCAGCGAGGCTGGAGGCACGGACTGCAGTAATGGCGCCATGGATTCAGGCGCCTGTCATCAGAGTTGCCTAGAACAAGCTGGGATGAACCAACCAGGGTGTGTTTTCTCGAACTGAAAATAGAAAACACACAGTTAAGATCATTCTGTTATCCTAACCAGGATATACAGAGAACCTGTATATCTTTCAACAACAGACAGAGGCACCGTGTTAGCATGTCTTAGGTTTGTATGCTTCAAAGTTGCTAAAGTTTGAATCGAAACTCGAGCATAGACTTCTCTTCAAATTTTCATCAAAAAAAGTGTCGAAAAATCCATGCCAGAGTACAACTCAACTCTCTTATCACCATCCAGCATACAAGCAATTTTCAATTGAACTTGTAATGTCAAAATCAAAATGAGTCTATTTAGGAAAATCTAACGGATCATATTGAATCGTCACAGAGATAAGTGACCATAGTACCAAGAGCTCAGTTCCACCAATTCACAACAAGTTAAGTTCTATTCAGTTCCAACCACGGCTTGATCGATTTTCAGCTCAGCTGAAACGTTACCGTGAAGTTGAATCGAAATAGCCCAAAACAAATGAAAAGCCACGGCTCAGCCGCGTTTAGCTGACAAGTTTGTTAGTGGAATTGAACTACAGTGTTTCGCGTTCAACGTGCGACATCTACATCCATCCACAAGACAGAGGCGCCCAGTTTGCGTGTCTACCGCGTTCAAACGACAGAGGCGCCAAGTTAGCTTGTCTACAGAATCCACAAGACAGAGGCACCCAGTTAGCATGTCAAGGCGTTCAAATGACAGAGGCGCCAAGTTTGCTTGTCACGGCAATTAACTAGAAATTCAATTACAAAGTTACACATCAGCATGAAAGGATTCGAGTCAAAACAAAGTAGGTTACAAAATTGCAACACAAAAACACAAAACCAGACTTATAAACAAGAATCGCGACACCGCGACTCAGGGATTCACTCCCTTTATCAAGCAACTATTTCTCAGCTGCAACACCAGTTGAACTAATCGCAAATCAACTGTACCAGTATCTGCCTTTATCGAGCAATCAATGCTCAGCTACAACACCAGTTGAACCAATCGCTAATCAACTGTACCAGTATCTGCCATCATGAAACTGATGTTTCATCACAAGAGACAAGCCCTTGTACCGGGGGCCTTAGTGCGTACGTTTGACGTTCACCGCAACGCAAACTATAACTTCGCATGGAGAACCATCAGTTTAAAACTTCCAACTGCACAACTTCCACTCAAAAGCACAGCTCACACGAACCCTGCAGCATAGCATAGCTACATAAAACCAACACTGAATCATAACTGTCCACAACACAGTTTAAAACTATCCAGCTATATCTACGTACATCAATCACACCTGTGACTGCAATAACTAGCCAACTATACATCAACTTATGTTTACTACTCCGTTAGTAACAGTCGGTCAAAGATAACAAGCACTGGCTCGTAAGTATTTGACACCCATCAAACTTTACGTTACTGCAAGTAAGAACTACTACCAAGGTAACTCAATCATGTACCTAAACATTCTGAGGTACTATCAACGAAAGTATCCAACAAGACCAACTATTGCATCTGTTTCATGTTTACCAGGGTAGTCTGTAAAAACTTTGAACTTATTCTCGCTCGGTCTAACCTGACATTCAAAACTTTTACAACCAAATACTGCTTCTGTCTAAGCACACACTAGCGTCACTAATCCATCCATTGCATTATTAAACTGCGCCAACTGTGGCCGTGCAATGCACTCACGCATTGACTTATAAAGCTGCTCACTACAGAAAATGTTTACCTCGACCAAATACAGGCACTATTTACATTATTTGCAGGAGACATAGGCTACATAGACCACAAAGATACTTTTCTCTGATAGAAAACCATTGATAGAAAAACTAGGACATTCATAACTTCTCCACTAAACGAAACCGAATGTCGACTTTTCATTTAAATTACAAAACAGATCAGCAAAACTTTGCTCAGTACCTTTTCAGCTATACACTACCGCTAGAACTGCTCGATCGTCGAACACTTCGAAAAGCTAGTGTCAAAGGCAATGCAAGATATCTCACTCAACTTGCTACAGGTAACCACGAATAAACACCACGGTATTAACTCATCAAAAGAACCAATCTTTTGCATTGTTTACACTGAAATTAATCTTTCGTGATAGTTCAATGGTCAAAACAAATACAAAACCAAAATCATTACATCTGCGCTAACTATACTCGTACACTATTCGGTAGGACAATATCCACGGTCTATTTTGACATAACCAAAACTTGCCAAAAACAAACAGAGTTGTTTTCTATCTACCTACTACCAGTAGATAAATGACAAACAATATTATGAGCGACAACTCCACCAACAAAACTGACGTGAAAAACTTGCCAAAAACAAACAGAGTTTTGTTTTCTATCTACCTACCACCAGTAGATAAATGACAAACCAAACAATATTCTGAGCAACAGCTCCACCAACAAAACTGATGTGGTAGAAAATAGAACTACCGATTGCATCTCACTCGCTCATAGAGAACACATTGTCATCTTTCGACCATCTTCCGCTTGCTAAACGGACAAAACCAGAATAAGGACACACTCGATCAAAGCAACACAACAAAGCCCTTAAACTTACATCACAAATAGCTTTGTCACTGTTTACCGGCAGGAACATAAACACCAAAAAGAACACTCAACTAAAACCGTTCAGCTTGAACAAAAACAGTTGACAAGATTCCTCGATCATGAACCACCAGTTCAGCATCAACCATCAGTAAACCTGAATAAGACTTCACACACGTTCTTAGCTAAAAACAAAGCTAACATCAACACATTACCAGTGACCATGGCTTCTTCAAACTCTGAAATTTCACACATTGTTACAATACGACAATCTGTCGATCTGTCGTTCTGGAAAGTAGTCTGCTACTCGCCAATCTCAGGGAATTCATCCACACACTCTAGAGCCAAGGTGGTCACGCACCGTCCAGTCTCAGAGAATTTCTCTCCCACAAACACTCACTCAGGTTGTGGAACAATAAACATGCCGAGGTATTCCCTATAGTGACTACAACAAGGTACCTCCAAACCAGGTGGTTCCAAATTCTTCAAGGGTCGGCCGCGCACGTGTGTCACCTTTGGTGATGCAGGCATCCAAATGCCAAGGTAACCGCTTACCATCAGGCGGTCCGTAAGCTAGTTTCAATTTAGCTGTAAAATACACTGTTAAGAACATAAGAACTCTCACTTTTACCAAGGGAGAAGAAATGCTCGTGGCGTAGCTTGCCAAGCCAACCTTCACCGATTACCAAAGTTAAGCAACTTTCTTCCCAGTCACTATTTGAATGGGTGACTGCTAGTGACATTTGCATCTGAACCATCGGTCTTGAACTTACTTAGCGGAAACAAAAGTCAATCCTGCGGGTGGGTACAAATAATAAAATTGACACAACACATTTCCACATAATTCTTATTTTTTATTTTATTACCAGAACTCGCTAGAGTTCAACAAAAAATAAAATAAGTATGACGACTGCAATTTGCATATGACACCTTTGTCTGGCAAATCTCGAACGATTCATCACACCTTTGACTTATATGAAAGTCTGTACAGGCTGAAACAAACAAGTGTTCTACTCATCAACTCAAAGTGCATTTATCAAATTGTTACCGTTGTAGCGACGGTACAAATAATGAACTACAGTCAAAAACTTTGCACAGTCCTCACCATCAAGAGGAGTCATTTCTAAAGTGATTCGCATGAGTTGACAAGCACTACACGTAATTTTTATTGATCATACCTTGAACTAGAGGTTCACACATACATTGCTCACTGTTCACACAAACAAATGCACTCCTTCACGATGAGAGATCATTTGGCTGTACCTGTAATCATCTACACACTCATGTTACTTTTTTGAGGGACGATGAGCATGTCAACCTCCGGGAAAATATAGCTAACTCAATGTCAAGGGGTCAAGGGTAACCCAGGCATACACACAAATGTTTTGGTTACCAATTACCTCGCAAAACATGATGTGTGGGTACTTGAAAATGTCTAAAATGCTTGCTTAGCACCGATTCAGAATTAAAAGCTAGACACGTCCACTGTTCATCAACATGTCTGTAGGTATGTAGGTAGACCCTAAAAGGGCACTGAATAACCATAGTCCCGATGCCACTATCTGTTGAGGCATCCTACAATTCTTGATAAGAAATAAAACTTGTTTTGTAGATCGTTATTTCGCAGAAAAGACAGTAAAGTCATGACCTGGATTTAACAGAACAAACATAGCCACTTTTCGAGGATTTTCGATCTACCTTCACACATAGGGACTAGATTTAGGTCACAGTACACATATATCTTTAGGTACTAGCACTAGAAAGAACCTTATCTGTGTATTGCACAAGCGCTCGAGATGGCAAACGCCACCACATAAATGTATAGGCACGTAACTATGCACCAGTTATTCCACGTATAAAAGTAACATCCATCGTTCTTTGCTATGATCTTTTGACAATGATACTGCGCAAAATAAGAGCCTGGTATCATTTACATTACGTGGCATAACTGTCGGCACACATATCCTCATAAAAAGTTTGCAATATCGATTCTGCGTGAACTAAGTGGTTTAAACTCAAGTTCTAAAATGTTAAACCAACTACAAGCCCTTCAGGCAATTAGCTATGCAGGATAAGCACTCGCTGTCCTTCCAGCACGTTCAATTTTACACGCTCATTTAACCTTTTTGCACAAAGAATCGATATCACGCAACTTTATCAAAGATCGAAACACAATAATGGTTGGATCTAACCTTGCTTAACGCTCTCAACGTTCAAATGAGGCGTTCAGTGATGTCCAACGACGACAGAGCACTCTCAAGAGGCTCACACGTTGTGCTAGCATCCCAAGCCGGCACTGATACTGAGGTCGCGGACTCTGCAACCGGCACTGGCACTGCTGGGAGCAGTGGTTGACTCGCGGGTGTGACTGCGGCGTGTAGACATGATTATCAGGCTGCAGGCAGTCACAATGGCACATAGGTGCATCCGTTGCCATCGGCACCGATGACGCAGCACTCGTTGAGGGTACACACTTTTCTAAACACTTAGAAAGATCATTAGTACTCCTACCTATTCCTATCAGGCTTAGTTTCACCACTAACCATGATTCTACAAGAAAACTTTTGACGGTAGACTTCAAAAGTTAATTCACGCTTTAGGCCAGAGCTAGGATAGGACTATTGAATTGAGTCCCATCCCACTTCTGAAATAAGCGGTTTCTATCTAAAACCACTAAAAAAAAGATCAAGAAAGTTATAACAACTTCAAAATGTTTTAATTATTACGAATTGAATTTCATAACTAGAACATCAGTCAGGATAAATAATTAGCAATACAATTTAAATTCATTTGGGCATAGTAACAGCCTATTTTAACAATATTCGAGAGGTGTGAACTCCTTGAAGTCAGAAATGCAATAGAGAGGGCGAGTCAACGCGCACTCGCTTTATATAGGTTTTTAGTCATGCGACCAATTTCCGATTATTATATTTATTTTTATAAATACTTCCATTTCAGACCAAACAGTGATTTAGCAAGGAGTTCAAAAATTTCAAAAGAAGGAATGGAAGCCGCGAAGGCAGCGGTTGAGGAAGATTGGAAAAAACTTGGGAAAATAACGTTTTGGGAAATTGTAAGCTGAACCAAATTATTATGTAGTTTTTGCTATCTTTTCAAACCAGTCCAAGGCCGGTTTAACTTACCACTAATTTGGTACATAAATATATAATTGTCTGCTCAATTTGTATACTTACTCAAATCTATGTTTTAATGTGGTTTTAATTCCAGATGGTAATAGTTTTGTTCTGCGGTGCAATGATATTGTTTTTCTGTCGTTCACCTCAAATATTGGTCGGATGGGGTGATCGAATCGAGTCTCATTTCAATGTGTCGAATAAGTTGTAAGCTCGATTTATTATATCTATACATTTCAATGTACAGTTACAGTATAGGCTGTACAACTAGTTTTGAGAGTTTTTGCCTATTATTGGTTTTGTAACTTTTGTTTAAATAAATCTCTAGACATTGTTTAATGGATTTTATAGGCGCCAACCTACCTAAGTTTTAAAATACTTAGTACTTATCATCTATGTACTTATAATAATAACACTAATAACACTTTGTTCCCAGTGTTCGAGATTCGGCTGCTGCAATGCTTGTAGGATTCCTTATGTTTCTTCTTCCGTCCACATTGGAGTTTTTTAAAAACTTTACAGAAGGTATTCATTTCTGAAATATGCACACTGTCACATGCCAGGTAATCGAAAAGAGTGTACCTAGTTTTTTCTTAAAATGTTATTTATTTTTGAAAAACATACAGCTCTTAAAAACATAATAGACAAACATTTAAAAACAAAAGGATAACAAGTTTTCACTCAAAGTTATATAAAAACTCCAGGTGAGATTGTGGTCGTGAGAGAATTTTCATCAAAATCGGATAATTATACTATATCAAGCTAGACTACCACTCACTGACTGATTCACATGCCCGATGAGGCAGAAAGAGTAGTAGCAGGTGAGTAGAAAAAAATTATAGCGGTTTTCGAAATCCAAGATGGCGCCGGTGTTGATTTGCACCGGCAAAAAAAAAACTGCAAAAAAGCCAAAAACAAAAACTAAAGATATGGATAAACTAAATAATTATGCAGATCTACTAAATAAGATATTCTGATTCCGACAATCGAGTTTGTCTGTTTATCTGTTTGTTTGTTCGCGGATCACGCCTTAACTACTAGACCAATTTCAATGAAACTTATACAATTCAGGAGTCCTTTTTCCGGATTGAAACATAGGCTATAATTTATTAAAATCATAGTTGTGGATTATTAAATACAGTTTGAACTTTCTAAACCAAAAGATGCCATGTTACGAGGTTTCTCGTATGCTTGTTGACAAATATTTTGGTGGAAAGTTTCGCATGCGTACGATGTCGAAGTGTACGAAGTATCAGCTGGTTATAATTATAAAATATTAATATAACTGAAAAAATATGTATAGAATAGAATAGAAATTATTTATTTTACGCAAAATCACATACAAAGACACAATTAAATAAACATTAAATTATAGATAGATGCGTAAAACAGGTACTCGCTCAGCATAGCTAAAGGTGCATGGTGGCTCCTTTAGCGGTGGTTTTCAGGAGTGCCTAGATTGAAGTGGCATATAGGTAATAATATCTTATAGGTATCATAATATTAAAAATTAACATTTTATATAAACTTAGTTAGCTACATCAGGAATTAACACAGACCACATATTATGAAAATAAACATTTACAAAAGCAAAACAATAAGAAAATTAAAGATCATTAAATAACTAAAATAAAGATACACTATTCAATTATTTTCAAATAATATCAAGAACTTTATCAACCAAATCATACCAAACAATACTTAACAATACAGCGAGAATATAAAATATAATAATGTACATAAACTAACTAATCTAACACTGTCCAGAACGACCACCAGTATGAAGTGACATCTGTAAATATAACAAAAAAAAATTGAAAGAATTTTTAAATGAGCTCATTGATTGATATGAATGACATATAAAATGATGAATTTTCATTTCAGTTCATATGTCATACAAGTAAACGAAATTACGTATTTTGCTTTCCTCTGTGTGAGATACTCGGAACGCTTCACGTTCACTCCGCTCATTCTTCCTTGAGATCTCCACGTAGTTACGTACATCTTGATCTTGGTTCTAATTAATTAATTACTGGGGTTTTATTGAGATACCAAACTCTGACTTTACAAAAAGTTTTATTAATTTTACAGAAGTTGGAGGTTTACCGGATAAGCCAGTTAGATCAATACTTGACTGGAAAATAATGAACGATGTGATGCCTTACAGCTTCATGTTTCTTTTGGGTAAGTACAGAGTACTAGACACAAAGCTAATTTTACAAAAAAATTACAAACCTCGACCATTAAAATCTCCTTAGATCTTCTCCATTATTACCTACTGGCACAGGTTACTGTTTATCACCAGATCTTAGAGTATGGATTCCAGTTCATAAAATCTCAATACTTCTCTTCAACATTTAGGTACTGTATGTAGACTTTAAAGCTACCCTCGTCAAAGCCCTCGAAATATCTAGAACATTATTATTTTCCTTACAATCCAGTATTAGAAAAGCGGTGTCAGCTCTTTTGAGAAAAAGGTGGCAAGTCTATCGGTTCTCACTTTTCGCAAATCAACAAAACCAACTCGGATTACGGACTCTTTTTCAGAGAAATAGGTGACGGAACATAAATGTAACTAGAATTAATAACAATTCAATTTAGGTGCACACGTAGCGCACCCTAACCAATTCGTTAAGACAAAGGGGGTATGCTCAGCATAAATGCTATGCGGACATCATGTCCGTATGGCGCTGATTTTCAGTATACCCCTGGAGTATGCTCGACAGGGTGTTCGCCAGCTGGTATGAGTATTTTTTTTTCTCTGGCATATAATTTTGAGTTTAAGATCAAGCAGATAACCGCGCTCAACATGCATGTCTGCTAGGGACTATGGTGTAAAAAGGAAAGTGTGCATGTAATGTAATTTTTGAACGAGTAACAGTATATATGCAGTAAATGTAGCCTTGGACTGAAAGATGTGTGAGGGTGTGTGAATGTGTGTATTTAGAACGGTGCATGAGGGGGAAGTGAAGGAGAGTGTAAGGGTGAGTGAAAAGCTAGAATCGATACACTCACAGGTTCTTATAGAGGAAAACTGTTTGGAAATCTCTCGCTAGAGCGCGCTTATCGATGGTTTATATAAAATATCTCTCTAATCGATTTCTAATATTCGTTTCCTTTTCTAAATTCAGCAAAATAAAACCTAATTATAGAAAGGGTTGTCAGTTCGTAGGATAAAAAAATGTAGATCACTAGCAAACAAACTATATGGGTAAAAAAGATATACTAACCGTTGTAGCGCGTCAGTATGTCCGTCAAGGTCTAAACCGGATATTGGATGTGTGGAAGCTGCGACGGAAGTAGTATTCTATTGACTCCAGTATTAAAACTCCGCGACGTCTAGCGCCATCTAGACCCACGCGCGGGTACTAACCCAGGCGTCCCGCGTCCCGCGCATAAGTACCTACGGGAGTTGCTTGATTATCGCGCGCGCATTTACCTAATTTGTGTTCCTTTTTATTGTATTTCTCTTGTATTATTGTCTCGCTTGTATTTCTATTGTTATACATTCTCGACCGACCGTTGATGCGTACGTCGCGTCGGTCGCGCTTGTCTGTCATTTGTATAGAAATTCACGCGCGTACCGTCAGCGCAGCTGTGTACGCATTCATAGACTTGCATAGATATAGCTACGCCGACGTACGGTTAGCGCTGACTGTCGGTCGAGCACTGTTTACAGCCTAAACCGCCAAATTATGTTTCCAGATTTATCTTGGATTTAACAAAAACCGCCAAAAACCGCGTCTGTTTTGGACTTAAACTAGGTTTTTTCATATTACGTAACATATAAATCTGACAGCTTTGACAGGGTTTAAGTCATAGAGTAAGGGAAAAAAGAATAGAGATGACATACCTACGAAAAAAACGTGCATACCTAATCTGAGTCTGGCACAAAGATGGAGGCTTGCCGTAGAGCTGCGCGCACTATTATCGATATCGATAGTTGAATTGCACGGTGTTTACAGAATTTAAAAAATTCGCATATGAGTTTCTTTTAGATTTCTTCATAAAGGCTTCTACGAGTAGTACACACACACAGTGCCGCCGGCTTAGGTTGCCGCGTGCGGATCAAGGTTACTTAGCTTATTGATTGAGTTTCATGCGGACTGCCAGTTTTTGCGGCTTGTGCCGGGGCATATGTGTAGGAGCCTTAGTAGAGTATCACTATTACTGATCAGCATACCACGCATTCATAATTACCAATGGAAATAATAAATAAATAACTGCTACTACAGTTTTGTTCTGGTTTGTCGGACTATACCTACTTATTCTTTATTAATCTATCTTCTATTATTTTTCTATTTAATATATCAAAATGAATCCTATTTCGTTGTCACTCAATAGCTCGAGAATGGCTGGACCAATTTGGATAATTCTTTTTTTTATGTTTTTTAAAAGTTCGTAGATGGTTCTTGCATTAAAAAAAAACTATGGTGGTACGTAGTGCGCCCGTGTCAACTTGTTACTAATATTATAATACTTAAGTGTAAAGGGAAATTACTCAGGTATAATTATTTATGAACTACTTGGCACGATCATTCCTAATAAAACGAAAATTATCATTTCAAACAGGTTTAATAAAAACTGTAAAAGCCGTTCCGGTTATAATCAAGTTCTAAAAATGCCTTTTACTTTTACAGTCTTGTTACATTTAAAGTTCGGTTAAAACATGTCTCTTCAAAATGCAGGGAACAAATGAAAATATGTTTCGTTGATCTATTTAAGTTTTCCAACCCAACATCCAGCCACTGTTCTTTTTTTTTTGATGTCGGCAATCTAAAATAATAAAAAAGAAATCAGAGTTTAATTATATTCACCTGTCGCTAAGTTATCGATATCGATAAAAATGAAAATGCCGTACTACCGAAACTCTATTTACAAGGGAGAATTATTTTCTTATAAAATCACATAATATTAATGGTAAAACAGTAAATGATTACAGAAAAGCAAGAATATCATTTTAAACATTCCCACTAATAGCAAAATCTTTCAAAATAATAGGAAAAACAAGATATTTTGAATGAATTCGGTAACTTGCCTGTGCAACGTTATAATGGGATGTTTTTTATGGTGTTTCATGCGGCAACCTAACACACTGCACCTACCCATAATAAATGCAGTATTCTGCAAGTTCTAGCACTACTAACAAGCACAAATTTCACGTAGAACACTAAATTTTCTTGAGAACACTGAAAAAAACAAGTCGCTATGACAACTGATGTACTTGATGTTCGCTGTGCTAAAACATGGCGACCGGCCGCAGGGAGAACTGTTCATAGAGATGTATAATGCCTGGTCCATAGATTCCTAGGTTCATGGTTTAAGTCCAAAACAGACGCGGTTTTTGGCAGTTTTTGTTAGATCCAAGATAAATCTGACAACGTAATGACAGGGAAAGTGTCTGTGAGCGTTTATTCTACCCCGAACCCCCTGAGAAACTTAATAGCCAGCAGGGCAACGTTAAACCGTCCAAGTAGGAAGACAGGTGATTTGTCGGTTGGTAATGGACGGGCTCTATCATGGAACCAATGGGAATAATTTACATTTAAGTATCCTGAATGATTGTGTACGGTAAAGTACAGTGATGTCATCTAATAGGTAATATGTTTTTAGGTGGAGGGTTCGCGTTGTCAGAAGCTGCTAAAGCTGAATACTCCGACTTAAATGGAAAGATTGGCGACTTACTGAAAGCCATAAGCAGCATGCCAAACTACTTTATTATCCTTTTGGTTATAATATTCACGGTTTTCATAACCAACTTCGCATCAAACGTTGCTGTTTGCAACGTATTGACGCCCATAGCCATGCAATTGGTAAGATAATGCCTCACAGTACGTGCTAGGTACATACTTCATACCTACCTGCGCATTGTAACACATTGATCACGAGTAAATGTGACAATCGCAAACGTATCGTAACGCTAGCCTATCCGAGATACACTGCGCGGTGACACTACAACGGTTGGCAGTCGAGCTGGCATTGACGCGCAACATAACTCGAATATGTTAACGCGGTGACTGTCAGATTTGTTCGTGATAAAGGTACAGAAACCTAGTTTCAAGTTGTACCTACCTTACGTTCACTTTGAATTTATATTATTTAATTTAAGGCTAAAGAAATAAATACAAACCCATTGTGGTTTAACATAGCGACTGGACTCTCAGCATCTTACTGTTTCTGCTTACCTGTGGGAACACCGGGGAATCTCATTGTACAAGGAGCTGCTAGTATTCCTACCGGGAAAATGGTAAAGTTTTTATATGAAGGTAGGTAGCATGCACAGAGGGTGTGAAATACTGTTATCTATCTAACACTGAAAGTAGGTAGGTACATTACGTTTACATCAATGTGCCACTGAGGCCCACTTTGCAATCGTGTTTTCGTCTTTGTGCAAGAAGCAGCAAGACTGGTACTAAACTATACTAATAAAAAACTGTAAAAAAAGCCAATAACTAAAATTAATGGCTTGGATATTTTAATTAAATATGCAGATCTACTAAGTTTATTTGTTTGTTCGCGGATTACGCCTAGAAATGAAATTGGTCCAGTAGGGACCAATTTCAATGAAACTTATACCTACTATTCGGAAGCTCTTTTTCCGGATTGAAACTATGCTATATTTTATTGAAATCATAGACGTAGGTTATTAAATACAGCTTGAACTCTCTAAACCAAAAGCAGCCATTTGCTACGAGGTTCATCGTATTACTGATTGACAGGTATTTTGGTGGAAAGTTTCGAACGCGTACGAAGTCGCGGGTATTAGCTAGTAGACAATAAATTTGATCATGCTACCCTTGTTGCAGATAAAAGCTGGAATACTTCCTACAATCTCTTCAGTTTTCTTGACTTGGTTATGTATTTGTTTTTGGGCACCTGTAGTTTGGCCCGATCTTCACACTTTGCCTGCTTGGATTCCAAAATAAGCTAGTAAAAGTAAGCTGTAGTAAATAGCAAGTAGCAAAAGTAACTTACTCTATTGTTTCTTCTTTGTTATTTTTTATAGTTAAAGTACCTATTCAAAATAAATATACCTATGTATTTATTTTAGTTGTGGTGTTTTTTTACCATAAAATCATAATACAATAAATGATTCTTATCTATTCTTATTCAAATTAATGAGAAATAGAGAAACGATTATTTTTTACTTCAGTGATAATTTTAGTAGGTAGAAAGAACTTTATCTAGAAATTTTTCTTCATTTTAATAATAAACATTCGTACATTTTAAGTAAGTACCTATGTTCTGAAATGAAATAGATGTATACGTACATAAGAATAACGTTTTAATGTGACTTTTTCGTAGGTATCTATTATACTACGAGACAACTCAACATAATTAAATTAAAAAAACTTCTGGTCTTTTCTTAGAAGTACAAACTATAGAATAAACAAATGTGTAGCCACACATTTGTGCCTTGATCACGAATAAATGTGACAATCGTAAACGTATCCGAGATACACTATGTGGTGAAGCTACAATGTTTTAGTCAAGCTAACGTTGACGCGCAATACAACTCAAATACGTTTGGTTTACGTAACGTGGCAACTGTCAGATTTGTTCATGATCACTCCTCTGAAAGTATACGTACAGCACCGAAAATTCGATTTCGTTCACATCCGTCAGATTCCGCTTTCTGACGGATGTGAACAAATCTGACGGATGTGGTCTACGACACATCAGCCAAGAACTACGTGGTGTTTGAGACTATAAATATTAGGACCGATAATTCAGTCGCCGAAGTGTCGGTGCTGCGCCTTCAGCAGGCCTACAACTAAGTTGAAGAATACAATAATAGTTAAATAAACATTGAAAAATATTTTGTGCATCCCCAAAACTTGTCGATTTGCCAGCAAATTATAATCAATCACTTGAAAGGTATTTGCTCATTATCAAGAATATCAAACAACAGAGTTAAAGGTACGTTGCAAACCTTACATTCGATATTTATAATGTGCTGGCTGTAAGGAAACAACAAGCTTATAATGTGATTAAGTTTTTTAAATAGTCAGTCAGGCTCTGGTGCTGACGTTGGGCCTGCACTTTCGTCTTCCGCTATGGTTGTCGTCGTCGCACCCGCCAAAGCTGGTGCTTCCACCCATTCGATGCCAGCGCCATTGGGGTCCCACACAAAAGGCGCCCAGAGGCACAGCGAAAGCCACAGAATGATCAGACAGATTATGGCACTGCCCAAGCCATATCTTGCCTATAAAATTAAATAGCTTTTAGTAAGTAATTCTTAAGGAGTCCATCCTTAAGGTGCTTTTCCACCACAGCCAAGCTACGTTGCTAACGATGTGTTTGAAATCGTTTGAAATTGTGAAAAACCGCTACATTACATCATTTAGTCCCCTCCGCACCGCTTGCTTACCTCTGATTTGACCCAAAAATCGGTTCTGCGCAGCTAATTCAGAGGGACTAAGATCCGCTATGACTATTGTATGTTGAATTCCTCTTACCATTCGTCTCTTTGGCACTTTCCCCACGTAATGGCAGAAGTAGGCCGGGGTGTACAGAAATGGAAACATAAAGCCAAGAGAGGAGCCAACGCCTACACCAAGTGCGCCCAAGTATGTATTGGTTTGCCAGTCAGCCGGTGCGTC
This sequence comes from Eulithis testata, assembly GCA_947507515.1. Classification (NCBI taxonomy): domain Eukaryota; kingdom Metazoa; phylum Arthropoda; class Insecta; order Lepidoptera; family Geometridae; genus Eulithis; species Eulithis testata. The sequence goes on along the minus strand of OX382203.1, from coordinate 7,075,034 downwards.
CGGAGCTAAACTCTGAAACAAAATTAAACTTACTTGGACCACGGCTGTCACACTCAAGCACAGTATACCTCCTCTCTGTACTCTTGGTAGGCACTATTCTAGCAGTAAGTTTTGAGTAGCAGGCTCAAAATGATTTGACTGATATTTCATTAGGATCTCTAAGTACCAAGTAAGCACCTACTATTTTAACCTAACTTTTGCTGGCCATAGATGTGTGAATTGACAAGAAAAGATTTTATATTTCAACACCGGCTTTCTGACTATACTATGCTATAGGTACTAGTTACTCACAAAAAGCATGTCAGTTAGTGGAAAGAACGAGCTGTGCCTGTACAAAGCACGCCAGAAGACCAATTAGCGCTCTAGGGTAGATAATAATGTAACTAGAAAAGCCCTAAGACAGTAAGTAATTAAAAAAAAAACACTTCACTCTTTCAAAAAGTTCGCGTACATCTAACCATCATACTGGCAATAGACATCATGCATTCAGCCCAATGACGAAAGAGGTCGCTTCGCTATTCAGCCTGTCATTGTATGAGCATAATAGTCATCAATTTTAAATATCGAAAGGTGAAGCTCAATTTCGTTCTTGAAAAAAAAATTTAAAAAAGATGAAAAAAGGCGGGAATAGAAAACTTTTACTTTAATTATTGTTTGTTTTTGGGTTTTTTTTATAATTACGTGCTAATTAGGAAAAAAACATGAAATCTGCAAGTGATGAAGATATAAGCTGCACTCCCGATTCAATGAAAATTGAAGCTGAAGCAGCAATTAACAATATTTTATTCTTGTAATGCCGGTTTTTTTCCGTTTACTCTCTGTAGATCCAGTGATCAAGATCCATTTGGTTCCATTGAGAAAACTTTTTCTCTTTAGATCCATTTCTGATGATTTGGTTCTAACAAGAACTTTTATCATCTGTAGATCCAATGATCAAATTGATTTTGTTCCAGTGAGAATACCTTTTTCTTTAGATCCAATTTTGATGATTTGGTTCTAAGAAGAACTTTTACTTTCTGTAGACCCAATGATCAAGATCCATTTGGTTCCAGTGTATTAGATAATAGGTAATCAATCTATTTACAACAAAGTAATAAATAAAGTCTCTTTGATATGACTTTCGTTTATAGGATGACAAACGTCAATAACTGATCAAGACGATAATTATAGTTTACTTACATTGAGTTCAATATTCGCTTATTTCTCCGATTGCATAAAATATATTTCAATTTATAGATGAATAGGCAAGATAAAAAAAGATTTTTATCTAATTATAGGTAAAAAGGCTTGTTAAATTCTGACTTCTCATATACCAGTTATTGTAAAAGTTGTTTGTATTTAAAAATCAGGCCTTATAACGTCAGTTTCGTAGTTTATTCTCAGTAGATACAATTTATGACGCAATTTTTTTAAATAGATTTAATGAGAAAAAAGATTCTTAATGGAACCAATATGGATCTAGTCATTTTCTAAGTAGATGCAATAGATCCAATTTGTGACGTAGTTTTTTAAAATAGATTTATTGGGAAAAAAAGTTCTCAATAGAACCAATTGGATCTTGATCACTGGATCTACAGAGAGTAAACGTTTTTTTCTACTTACCTCACAATCGAGATGTAAAGCAGAGTAGATAGCTCGGGTGTAAGCATCAATTGCACCCTCGAACATTAAATATCTTGGGCTGCAATTGATGCCTTACAGCCCTTGGCTACTAATCTACTATTAAGTATTCTTAAATTTTCCGCGCAATTTCCTTAATATTTTTTTTTTCATAAGAACCTTTCATAAGAACCTTCTCCTGACAATAGCAAACACAACAAAATAAGAATTAGCGAAATCGGTACAGCCGTTCACGCGTGATGCCGCATGCCGTGACCAAGGGAAATAGAGATTCATTTTTTTATATATAGAAATAGACCTTTACATCTATTGAAGATGATTTATACAACGTCAGGAGGGAAACCTATGCCTACACTTACCGGGACACTGTAGTGCCTGAGACAATGTTTTAGATACAGTAGGCTTGCCCAGCACCTATACCTACCATCCTCTCAGCCTAGTCAGCCATATTCACAGGAAAGACAAGGCCAATACGTGCGGAGCTGACTAAGCCAAGGGTTTCCTCACGATGTTTTCCTTCACCGTTAAGCTCGTGTTAATGCGCATATAAAATTCACGAAACGAAAAATCCATTGATGCACGGCCGGGATTCGAATCCACGACCTTTGGGCATTGAAAGTTGAGGTGCAATCCCACTCGGCCAACACGGTTTTTTTATAATTAGTTATAAATTAATATTATAAGCAAAAACTTTTACTTAGTAGGTATGCAAGACTCACCATATTCAATATAAAAGGTAACCAAATCGCGCATGCCGCCACGCCAGACATTATGTTCGCAAAGATAACCGCAAAAAGGCAGACGAGAAATATCGAAGCATTCCAAGTGTGGTCTGAGATGTGCTTGCCCAGGTTTGCAGAAAGATGTTCTCCGAGGCCGCTATCTCGAGCTGCACATGTAATAGCTACTCCGCATCCTGGAATAATTGATCATGTGAGCGAAGCGAACGAACCGCCTGCTCGTCTGCCAGCTATGGCATAAAAAAAAAAAAAAAAAAAAAACATCTTAGTGACAAGTTAGGCAAAAATGATTATTTTGTATGTTTGTTCGACGAGATCTTTTGAACCACTTATCCAATCTTCACGGAATTTGGTACGTCTACGGAGAGTACTCTTAGTTTTAAAAATCGGTCGAGAGGTTGTAATATTATGAAGGTCCAAAGGGAGTAAAAAAAATAAAGTCGTACAAAAATATCAAGTGGGGTGTCATATGATATAATCTAGTCATTTTAGGACGTTTACCTCGAAATTTGAGATACCCAGCTATAAACTCGTGCGACTTGTCGGGGGCACTGCTGTGCCCTTAGATAAACTTGTATCTTGACATTCTAAAAGTTGTCTCAAAACCTAAATTATTATGGTGTTCGCGAATATTAAAAAAATTAAAAAAAAAGTCGTACAAAAATATCAAGATGTCAAGATACAAGTTTAAACGAGCTTATAGCTGGGTATCTCGAATTCCGAGATTCTTACCTAATTTTGACTGAGATGACTGGACTAATATAATTGATAGAGCTTTGTTTAGACATTCTAAAGCGTTTTTATTTTTATTGTAGTTTAAATAGTTTTTGAGCTGTTGTAAAAATTATAAAATTGGGAAACCAGTACAACGTGAGGTACCATTTCTAGATGGCGGTATCGACGCGATTTGCAGCCAGGTTTTGAGCCATGTTTGGTGAAAACTGGTGGAGCCGTTTTCAAGTAATGAAGATACTCATCAGCTGTGAAAACCCATTTTGACGAATTTCAGGCATACTTAATTTTATTCCTATTTTTAACCTTTCAGCCATCTCAAAGTTTTAAAATTATAGATGAATTGGAGTCCATACTCTAAGGTCTGATGCAAATTATGAAAATGTTCGAAGGAGACTTTCCTGGTTGGGTATTATTATCGGGAACATCACGAGATCTCATTTCCGGGCGAACTACTAGTATAGTATCTAATAAGGGCACCACCACCACTCCATTACTTGCTGCCTAAGGCTACACGTATACCTATGTAGGTATATCCACCAGAAATGTGCAAGGCAGATGCAGTGTGCACATGCACACCACTCTTCCGCATACGGCTCTGGTAAATATCTGGCAAATATTTAAGTTAGTAATAGACCTTTTTGAGAGTACTTTTAGGGGAAGTACCTACCTACTACCACAGTGTACCTATTTTTACCGCCAAGCAATGATTCTCGCATTGCTGCGTTCCGGTTGGAAGCGTCGCCGTAAATGAACTTGTGGGTGGGTTCTAATAATGTAGGTACTATTCTGAGACTAACCAAGCATGAATATGTAGCCGTAGTTCATATTCTTGTCTACAAAACGCCAAAATAGAATTGCGGATTCTGGTTTCACCGGCGGCAATTGACTTTTTTCTAAAACACAAATAATAATAGTAAGTAAATATTTTACATAATATTAAAGAAAGTTTAAAAACGATAACCCGACTACTTACAAAAAGTATGAAATAAGAAAATATTCTCTTTGGGTTCAGAAGGAAAAAAAATATAAAGTAGTGATTGATACTAAATCTTACTACTAGCACAGGTAATAAATCCTATGCTATACATTATTTAGTGTTATACTAGTACAAAGGGCCTAGTACGAGTTTTGCTGTAAAAATCTGGTGTAAAACGTTGACGTTCAGCACACCAGTGTGCGCTGATTTGTATGGTGTCACTGAGCGGATTTCTTGTGAAGCTTGGTCTACACCGTCCGCTTGGAGATTTACACACCAAAACTCGTACTAGGCCCTCTGGTCGGTATAAATGTTAAACTCGATACAATCCTATAAATATATAAGGTTAAAGAAATATCGAATCGAAATTTCTATACTTTAGAATACTAATATACTAACTAACTATAAAACTGTAAAGAAGCCAAAAAATCCCAGCGAACTAACAAAATAAATATAATAATAATAATAGTAATAGTTATCAAAATAACTATTACTGCAGGTATGGTATGTAGGTCTTTTGTACTATTAACAGTAGGCAAAAATTATTATGAGCTACCAAAATCATGTGTCATCTTACTTTCCGCGTCGAAAAATTTAAAAAATCCAAATCCTTTGGGTAACGTGTGAAGTAATATAACAAACATTGCGGCTACCGTAGCATCTTTTAACCTTAAATAATAAAAAAGTTAAAAAATCAAAAACTAAAATTAAAGATACCTATGGATAAACTGAATATGCAGATCTACTAAATAAACGATTTTGATTCTGAAAATAGAGTTTGTCTGTTTGTTTGCTCGTGGATCACGCCTAAAATACTGGACCAATTTCAACGAAACTTATACCAAGCCTTTTTTCCGGATTGAAACAGACTATATTTAATTGAAATCAAAGACGTTGGTTCTTAGATACAGCTTGAACTCAAAACTCAGCAAAACCAAACGTGGCCATTTGCTACAGGTCGTATCCTGAGTGTGAAATATTTTGGAGGAAAGTTTCGCACGCGTGCGAAGTTGCGGGTATTAGCTAGTGTCATAAAAACGTAATTCTATTACGTTCAAACTACTGGTCCGGTTTGGATGAAACTTGGTTATACTTGTAATATAATTATGGATCTAATTATCTAATAATAATATGTAACCTGGATTAACAACACATATCTATAGGCTACTTTTTATACCGAAAATAACTTGGTACAGAAAAAACGAAACGAAGAAGAGGTGGCGGTGGAAACTTTTTAATTATAAATAATGTTGTTACCCAGGTATTTCAGGGGAGGTTTCTTCGGCTCTGAAATCACCCCAACCCTTGTCTAAATATCTGCTCCAGCGTAGGAAAAACATGAGCAGGTAGAAAATAGCAAACAGAATTGAAAGCTGGAATAAGAAAAAGGGCTATTACACCACACAATATTAAGTCACGCTAATAACTAATAGTGATGTGACGTGACGAGTTGAATTTTTTCAAAAGAGTAATTCGTGTTGAACTGTCTATTGATTCGAGTAGCAACTTGAGTTGAATCAGTTTGTGTGACTAAATTATCATGTAGTGGAATAAGACCAAAAGTTATAAAAGCATTTTATGCAAAGTCAAAATCAAAATGGACTTATTCAAATGACCAGCTGGCCTAAGATGCGTACCGCGAGATATTTGTCATGTCGTTCTGTCAAAATGTAAGCATTTTGTACCAGTTTAGGAACTATTGCATTATCTGTGGTAATGTTGTCGAGAAACCGCGCCTTTGAATTTTCAACTTTTGACAGTTCTGCATGACTATTATCTCGTCCTCAGAGAGGTACGACGACTAAGAAGTGTCAAAAGTGTACATTATGGCGCGTTTTGTCGACACCATTAGGCACCACAGATAATGCAATAGTTCCTAAACTGGTACAAAATGCTTACATTTTGACAGAACGACATGACAAATATCTCGCGGTGCGCATCTTAGGCCCGCAGGGGTGCTCAAACTTATAGTGTCGGCGATCTACCAGAAAATATTTTGAAAGCAAACGATCGACTAAAGTAACAAATGTAGGTAGTTAATAAGTTATTTTCTTTTAAATATTGTTTTACTGCACTTTTAAACTGAATCTGTGTGTACAAATTAAAGGAATCGTAACGTGACTTGCGAATTACAAATTCTGTAAAAAAATGTACTTAGAAAAAAAAGTACGTAGTTACTGAGTCCCAACCGCAAGCATGTCAAGTATTCTTCAGTGAGTCGATTGCGATATTTGGATTTGATAATTTTTATATCTGTAAATGCAGACTCGCACAAAGTCGATGCAAACAATCCTGTTAACTGAAGAGCTACTTCTTTTCAAAAATGGGTATTTGTCTTCAGATAACGAGAACTAGAAATTGCCATCAGTTGCTCCGGATAGACCTAGAATAAGTACATTGCTGGTGATCGACTCGAAAAGCTTTCACGATCGACCGTTTGAGCACCCCTGACGTAGACTTTTGAACTCTAATAAAAGCCAAAATACCTTTTCATGAAGTGTAACTCGTCTTGGTAGGCCTTGTTTGTGTTTCAATATATCCGATCTTAGTTGCGTCATGCTGCCACTACTCATTGCCTTTCCTACATAACTGAAAGAAACATTGACAAGAGTTTTTTATCAACACATCATCAGTTTTTTGTCAACAGACACATTTTTAGCTCAAAAATTATTATTAACTTACGTACCAATTAATTAAAATCATGTGATAGGCAAAGTTTAGGATGTGCATAAGAAAAGCGACTGGAAACGCATAAACACAGTACTGGAAGTAGTTGAAAATGTCCGGATACTCCTTTCCTGCTGGCGGGCTCCTGTTAAAAGGAAACAAACTGATTCATCCCATACTAGCTGAGGCCAGCCGTGCCTCACTTGAATTTGATACTTCACTACAGTCATTATCATTGACTCTTAACACCTTTGTCTCAGAGTGGTGAGCGCAGTGCAATGCATCACAGGGCACGTGCTCAGCGAGGCAATGCGTCGTTATAGGCAGTTGTTACGACTTAACATCAGGTGGGCCATCGGTTTGTTGCATCATTTAGTTATATAATATTATATCTGATTCAATCATTAAAAACTCAATCCAAACCTAAAAAACTCGTATTATACAAGGTGTAACATAATTGCCCTATAAGCCCAAAGGGGGCATAATCAGACCGACCTACTGAGTGCTTGGACAAGTGCAAATGGTCAATACATCGTAATTGAAATTTCCGCATAAAATTACAACTTTTATTATTTTAGAAATTTGCGACAATCCTAAGTAATTGTTTACTATTTGCGTAAATCCGTACACACACATGCACACCTAGGTACTCTCCTACCGCATTGCACGCACCCTCATACTGTGTGTGCATTTGAAGTAAAAGTTACGAGCGCATTTCATGAATGAAAAACTTTGAAATCTCAAAAGTCGTAGAACAGACACTGTTCGCCATGACGTGTAAAATAACCTCCTTTTGGACTTATAGGATAATTATGTTACACCATGTATATTGCAACGTATTTGACTTACTCATAGAACATAGCTCGAAAAGCTAGTGTGGCAAGCGCCGCATGAGGTATCGCAATACTGCCTGGAATAAAGAAACTTTTATTTGTATGAGAATTTTTATAAAAAAAATCTTGCCTAGTGGAATGGAACTCGAGTGGAGCTGGACAGGGCACATGGCAAGGCGCAGTGAAGATAGTTGGAGTAGCGGGCAGTAACAGAATGGAGACTAAGGACAGGAAGAGAAGTGTTGGTCGCCCAGCAGTGAGGTAGGCTGACGACATTGCTATTTTCTTTTCGAAATGGTTTGCTTTTTAGAAAAAGTAGGATAACTTACCAATAGCCGATGCTGTTTGTATAGATTGGCAGATAATGTACCGCATCTCGTTGTAGTTTGGCTCGGCTTTATTTTTAGCATGTGCGGCCTGAAAAATCAATAAGAACGTGTCAAATAATTACATGGTCAATTTAGCGTGGAACGCATTTTACCCACGCAATAGCAGTCAAATAGCCAGTATACTGCCACTGTACTTGTATATTACTGTTTGTAAAAACTGTCTCGTACATTTATTATTTAACTAGCCGTCTCCCGCGGTGTTGCTCGCGTTACAGCGTGACTATTCAAAATTCCTTTCTTAGTGCACCCCTACACTATATAAGGATACTACCCTCCAAATTTCATACCTCTAGGATTTATAGTTTAGGCTGTGCGTTGATTCTATGTCAGCTTCAAAAGAGTTTTATATATATTTATGATTACACTACGTTTTTATTTTGTCTTCGGACGTAAGTTTTGTAAGCAAAGCTTTTAGGTATAGTTTACAAAATTCTCTGTCATATTCTAACCTGCAAAGCCATCAGCGGAGGCGTCACAAATTGTGTCAAAGTGGATGCTACAATTAACCTGCTGCTGAACATCGACAGGAAGAAAGCCGCTGTAGTGCATTTAAACACCAACCTGGAATCATTATTATTAATTTGGACAACTATTCTGTTCCTCGACCTTGCATACTGGCGTATAGGGTGCTATTATCACCACGTGTGAGATCCTAAACAACGGTTATTAAATCATCAAAACAACGTTTGTGCAAAACAGCTGCTGCCCGTGGTGCTTGCTTACTAATGTAATACTTAGGCCAGCCGTACACGGACTGCTTCCAGCAGTCGCGACCGCTTGAGGCCGTCAACTGCATGACCAAATTCCACCGTGCCGTCGACCGCTCGCATCGATTGCTCGAGCTTTTGACTGCGCCAGAGCAGTCGACAACTCCCTCCCCCTTCCCTTGTGCCCTCGCGGCGTCTGTCTGTCTGTGGTAGAAAATCAACTGCTCGACCGGTTGGTAGCAACAGTTCGAACAGTCAACAACCGACCGCTAGAGCAGTCCGTGTACGACCGTCCTAAAAATCTGAGAATTTTGCAGTTTGACGACTGCTAGATTGACTAACAAGCTACGCCACAAGCGCTACGGTAGATACCTTTTACGGTGTAAATTAGCCTCAAAGGGGAATTTGAGACTCTTCAGTCTCATAATCCACTTGATTTTAAAATTTTGAAATCAAGCGGATTATGAGACAAAAAGACCCAATCGCCTTGAAGAGGACGGCTCGAAGGGGATTATGAGACTAACCCGTGGTGCGTATAGTACTTCTCTGAGCGAAATCTTCCACAGAGCTCTATACTACTGCATTAAGCTGCTTTTGTAAGTTTTATTTAGTGATTATGTAAGTTACTAACGTGACAAGTGTAAAGCTGGTTTAGACTACCCGACCTTCGTGAAGTTTGTAAACAATCTTAGAAGTTGATACTCGTCACAGCTGTGCGCAAGGGTCGCCGTTATCGGACCCTTTTTGTGACGGTTTTTTAATTGTATGGGAGTTTTGTTTTTGTTGAATTTAACTTAACACGGGGTCTTTAACGATGGGAATAAGCCATTTATTTGAATAAAAAATCGTTTTTGCACATAAAACGGGAATCCATCCGTATTTTTAATCTTTGACTTGGGGTAGCGAAGTGTAAATTTATAAACAAGTAATAATTATTATTGAATTAGGTAGAATATTTCAAGCAGATTTCAAAGAGGTATAATAATACATACTTATAGTAGTAAAATTAAAGGCAATCATCAATCATTTACCACGCGGAATGCGCGAATCCGCGAACCGCGAATTAACCGCGAAGGTTCGCGAGTCGCGGTCCGCGAATGAAGGGCTAAGAACTTTTCTAATAATATTTTGAAGACCAACCTCTTTGCAGCAAACTGACAATTATCTCCTGAGCAGAGCAGCCAGAGCGCTATCCGACGATCCGCTCCAGAGTTGTTGAGCAACAATATTAACATTCCACTCAGTATGAACAGTATCATGTTGTCCTGAAATAAAAAAAAATTACAGGAAAGCAAATTGAAAAAACTTTTTTTTATCCTTTTAGATAAAAAAAAGGTTTTTTCAAATCGGTTAATAAGCCGGGAATAAATGGCAGAGCGGCCTCGCCAGGCTGCCTTGAGCGTTTGCCGCGGAATAATTTGCAGCGCGAGGCAGCCTCGACGGATTTTTTGTTACACGAGGAGGCTGCCCGCTCGGCAAGGCCGAGCCAGCCAACGCGTTGTAGCTCCACACATCTTCTCTTAGGTCTCGATTACTATATTCAGGACGTTGCGCATCCCAAAGTCGCCTACATTCACCATACAATAAAATTGTATTAGTTTAAGACATATGACGCGAGCGAGCGACGAACGAGCGAGGCAAAACACAACCGTCTTGATTGCGCGCGGCAAACATGAGGCGCCTTTTAGCAGCGACAATAACTAACAGTCGGCTTGGGCAAGGCAGCGCGTGCGCATGCCTCGGGTGAGGCACGTATGACTGCCAGAGCATTTTCTTCACGCGGCAGCCTCGCGAGACTGCTCGGTCAGTCAGTACGCGGCTATACACTATTCCAATTAGGTACAGCCCAAGAATGTACTTACTAGGTGTATTTACTTAAGCCTATTTACTTATACTCGAACTCGATGTTCATACAATCCTTGACAGATAGTGTTGCCGCTTTTTCATGAAAACTCAATAGTGAAGGGGAATTAGATGAGCAGTTATATGACTATAATGTGATATCTAATCAAAAATTCTTAAAATTTATGAAAAAAAAATCAGTTATAGTTTATGGCAAATGGTTTTGATTTCTCTTTATGCATATATTTTTACGTTAAAACTGCCATAAGTTTTTTATATGGCACTTAAACCCAGGCGTAATTATTTTAATTTCAGCGTAGTGCACGCAAAACTCCGGGATAGCTTGGCTGAGCAATCTAAGCATCCCTATCTATGTGTACAATATAATATGTAACAACTTTCACGTGAAAGTAAACTTATCAAAACAGCAAAATCAATGAGATCATAACATTACAAACTAGCTGATACCCGCGACTTCGTACGCGTGCGAAACTTTCAACCAAAATATCTGTCAACCAGTATACGATGAACCTCGTCCCAAAGGCTGCTTTTGGTTTAGAGAGTGCAAACTGTATCTAAGAATCCACGTCTTTGATTTCAATAAAATATAGCCTATGTTTTCTTATATTTAGTAATTAATTTAACGTTCGTAGATTTAGTAGGTAGGTCTATTAAGTTTTGTATGTGAAAATTTATGTCAAGTTTTGGTTTTATCTATACATCTATACATCTATACATCTATACAAATATTATAAAGAGGAAAGGTTTGATTTTTTGTTTGTTTGTTTGTTTGTATGAATTGAATAGGCTCCGAAACTACTGGACCGATTAAAAAAATTCTTTTACCATTAGAATCCTACATTATCCCTGATGAACATAGGCTATATTTTATCCCGGAATTCCCACGGGAACGGGAATTACGCGGGTGAAACCGCGAGGCGCTGCTAGTCCAATAATAATTTGTCCTAATATTCTTAGTCAAAGTAGTCCTTTATGTCATAGTAGGTTTTGTCAATTAGATATTATGATTTTTAATGTTTTAGCAAGTAGGGAGTCTTTCTGTTTTATAATAGTAATAGAATAGATTTGTCACGTAACATCATTAGCATGGATGTGGTAACATTATTACGAGTTTTTACATTAATGCACTGTCAAGGATTGAATTAAATTAGAAGTTTGAGTATAGGGCCGTGCTCACTTTGGACACGAATTTGTTCGTACGTAAACGTACGAGTAATATTCGTACGAATTGAGTGCTCACACTGAATACGTTTTTCTCCGTCAAATAGTTCGACTGCGTGATAAATCCCAACAAGTTCGGATTGTATTCGGACGTCGTAAGAAAACGTACGTATACGTACGACTGATCGCATGCAGTGTGAGCGCTCCCGTAATCCTTGGAAGGTCGGTATCATTCGTGCGTGGTCGTACGAATCAAATTCGGATGAAATCGTATCCAAAGTGAGCACGGCCTAGGTCTCCGGATTCTCCAGTCAAACATAAATTGGGTTACGCACATTCATATAGCATTTGCAGGTATCCACGCTGCTCATGACGCCAGCCATCGGCAGGATGAAGAGTGGAATAAGACCGGTGACGGGCACGTTTACTGGTTGGAATAAGAAGAACCAAAACATCATCATCCACATACATTGCACCGTAAGATGATGCTGAAACAGAAAAAGTATTTGGTTAGATACAATAAAAGCATGCTCAAACAACGTTAATTTTTAGTAGGTATTGTTGTCTTCGAACTTACTTTCCTACATCTTAATTCATAAAATCTCATAATGCCTTAGGATTAAATCGTTCATGGTTGCCATTGGTAAACCTTTGTTATTACCAGCGCTCTGTCACTTTTCAAACTTGTTAATTCTAAGGATAATTTGTTAATTCTAAGGATAATTGAATATCTTACCACTCCTTTTTCCCCTTGCCAGGTCAGTAGGCAAAGAGGCACAAAAAAGCCTATTAAGCCTCTGTAATTGTTTATAGCCACATTCTTAATTCTAGGAAAGACACCTTTCACTGGAGTACGTGGGTCTTTGCGGCGGCTGAAACGTAAGAAATATGCTACGGCCGGAATACTGAAACGTCACTCAAATTTAAGCACCACTTAAAATTTCTCTGCCTCTGTTTGACATTACTCAATTGTAAGAGATGGCAATAATTTAAGCGTGAAATTAATTTAAGTGGCGTTTGAGTATTAAAAAATAAAATAAATATAAATATTCATGGAAGTGGGTCTTTGCGGCGGCTGAAACGTAAGAAATATGCTACGTCCGGAATACTGAAACGTCACTCAAATTTAAGCACTACTAAACATTTGTCTGCCTCTGTTTGACATTACTCAATTGTAAAAGATGGCAATAATTTAAGCGTGAACTTAATTTAAGTGGCGTTTGAGTATTAAAAAATTAAATAAATATAAATATTCATGGACATTTAACACAACGCCTTCTAGTCCCACCCAAACTAAGCAAAGTTTGTACGATGGAAACTAGATGGCTGATAGAATACATACATATTTTTTTTTTGTAAGTACATACTTATGATACATAGAAACACCCAGACACAGAACAAACAACTATGTTTACAACACACAAATGTTTGTTCTCGGTGGGGATCGAACCCACGACCCACATCACGGAAGGCAGAGCAACTACCGCCTGAGCCATGACGCCTGTCGGCAATTAATTACAATATGTTCTTATAAACTTTGTTAACGGGTAGTACCGCTATTTGATAACACAGTCCAAGAGTATAAAAACATAGATCTGGACTAGTCCAACATGTATTAATTATACGTTTAGGTAGAGCTCAGTTGAATCGGCGCCACACAAAGGCGCTCTAAGGCAAGCCACTGCGAACTATAACTGAGGTATTTTTCCAGTTTCAGTAAGTATAACCTCTAATGACTTTAGTGAAACTATCTATTAGTACTTCGCCCCGAACTCGTGATGCTCCCGATAAATAATACCCAAGTCATCATCAGACCTTAGCGCTAGGACCACCTTATCTAATTTTAAACTTTCAAGGTGAATGAAATGCTTGAAATAGCAATAAAATTATGTCTGAAATTCCTCAAAATTGGTTTTCACAGCTGATGAATATCCTCATAACTTGGAAACGGCTTCACCAATTCTCACCAAACATGGCTAAAAACAATCTAAAACATGATCCGATATAAATCATCTTTCTTACGACCGCAGTCAAACTTATAACACCTCTTTTGTTTTTCGGTCGGAAGTTAATATAACCCAGAGATTTGTTTTTAAATGGTTGCATTATACTTTGCAAATCGCATCGATACCGCCATAGCTCATTACCAGTCTTACCTGAACTACAAAATCAACGAAACTTTAACAAATGGTAGGTACGTCTCGTTATACTGGTTTTGCCAATTTTATAATTTTTACAACAACTCAAAAACTATTTAACCTAGAATAAAAATAAAACATGTTTTGTTGACAACACCCCACTTGATATTTTTGTACGACTTTACTTTAAAATTTGACAAGCGATTCAAAAGATTTCGTCGAACAAACATGCAAAGCATTTTTGCCTAAGTTGTCACTAAGATCTTCATAATATATTGGAATATATTGGACATAATCAATTGGGAGATCAATAATATTATGCAAACTACAGCAAAGAAAATGCGTTGTACTTACAAAAGTCCAAAAAATCTGGAAGGGAGCCTGAAAGTGAACAAAAAGTTATTATAAACGGACTTTCAACAATTTGTAAATTAAATACAGCTAAAATAAAAGTCGCTACTTACCCTCCCATGTTGACACAGTTTTTTTTATATTATATTATATTTATATTTTCACCATATTTTTACATATTTAATCAGAACCAAACATGACAGTTCAATGTTCTAGTAAAACTGAAAAAAAAAACAACGTACACGCAGTCTATTTTCAAATTTGAAAACTATAAAATTGTACCAAAAAGTTTTGGTATTTATGACCAAAAAGATTTTGCTTTCACAATTATTTTAACGCGTTGTTTTTATGACTATTCTGGTTTATCTCAGCTATTCTGTCTCATTCCTTTATTCTGTAATACATAGTATTTTGAGCGCATTTCTGACCGCGTCTGGATCGTTTACTGTCTCTAGATCTACCTTCCCGGTCAGTTGTTTGAGGAAAATATTTTAGGAGAAAAACACTGTGTGTTAATTTCTCCAAGGAAACACTACATTACTAATGTAGTCACTCTTTCGCGAAATTCAAAGAGTTGTTCAAAGAAATTCAAAGGGCGTCTGCCTTTTGCTTTCTCAGTTAAAGACTGACTAGTGACTACCCTAAGTCTCTATCTCCAATAGTGGCCACGAATTGGATCGCGTTCATGCCTCATGATGACACCTTTACGATTGCTCCTTTAGGGGAGTCATCGAGAATCACTTTGCCCCCCAAGGCTCCCACAAGACCGTAGTACTCTCGCTCTATGAACGTAGTTCGCCTTGAACTAAGATCTTGCAATGGCCTCTAGTAAAAAGTATGATCCAAACAAGTTTTTCAAACAAAAAGTCGAAAATAAGTTTAAAAAATGTCAAAGGCTACCTACTTACCTAACTTATACCTTACCTATAGAAACAATAAGTCTGCTCAAGTGCGAATGGACTCGCCCGCCGAGGCTTCCGATCCGAACCAAAACTCACGTAAAAACTAAATGTTTCAAATGCGTGCCTCGTCCAGCCACGTAGATACCTACACGGTACACCCCGGACACGGCGCGGCGGCGGCGGCAGGTTGCACTTTTCGATATTAACCCTTAAACGGCAGAAAATAAGTAAAGTAAGTCCTCCGTTTCATGGGTCTGGAATCAACGCACAGCCAACGCAGGTTTTAAAATACGAAAAGTGTAGGTAGTAGGGAGATAGCGTAGGTAAAAATACTAGCCTCTGAAGCCACATTTATTAAAGAAATAGGTATTAATTAGGTAGTAGGTACCTATTTAAGACCTCGCTATAAAGTCAACGGGAAGCATAGTTTGTATGTTTCTTTATTACTGACTACCACGCGGGCAAAGCTGCAGGCGCTAGAGCTAGTTCTATAATATGGTGTGTGGAAGAAATTACATTATGCCGTTTGCAGGACCCGTTTCTACTTAACTGTAGGTTAATGATGATGATGATTTTATTTTGTTTGGTACTAAAAAGTTCAGTTTTGTTTATCCAAATAGCGAAAACCAGCGTGCGGACGAATTCGCGAGCTGGTCTGGCCTCCGCAAGGTCATAGAGTTTGATAATTATTACACTCTCATTTCGTAGATTAGTACATCTGTTTGCAGTGGTTTTAGTGTGTACGTTTCACGGTTACTACAAAGAAACGTAAAATATAATTTTGTATGGAGAATCATCAGTTTTGTAAACTAGAGGCGCTGCTCAATCTCTATACGAAAATATGGCTTATTCCCATCGAGCCCATCGGCCGGCCCACTGGTGGACCGAGTTTACGTAAACTTTGTAGTAGGTATACCTACGTAAAACGAACACACGAAGCATGCAGACAGGTCACTGATTTGCTGAACTATATTTTGGTATAGATAGTAGATACAAGCTTTGATTTCTTGCATAATTTGAAAGTTACCTCTTACCTCTTGAGAGTTTATCGCCTCGAAGATACGATTATCGAAGGAATATAAAACCTTTTTTTCGTCTAAACATTCGCTCTTCTCGCTCGTTGCCTTGGGCGACAATTACCTCGCAATGGAATATTATTGTGTCCGTCTAATCATTAAACTCGAATGACAAATCTCGCACTGAAAACGATTCAACTGATTTGTACGATACTCGTATGAACTTGAAAATATGTCACACGAGATCGTGTTTACTTACACAAGTCGAGATTTTCATAAGCTTACTATACTTTCGTCGTGTAAACAAACATAGGCAATTATCGCCTAGCGATAAGTCATAAGCGAGTCTCGTATGACATAATCGAAGGCGAGATTTTAGTTCTTGCCTGTATGTAAACATGTTGATACGATTGTGTCGTGGCGATTATTGCTTGCGATAGTTGCGTATAGTTTCTCGTACCGAAACGTACGAGAAACTCTCTCCATCTAAATGGGCCTTTAACGTATTCCAGTTATATTGCACGTCAATGCCAGCCTGATTGCCAACCATTGTAGGGTCACCGCGTAGTGTATCTCGGATACGCTAGCGTTACGACACATTTATTCGTGAATAAGGGCCCTGATAAAAAATTCTCAGAATACCTATACTCAGGTTTCAAAGTTACTCAAATGAAATTAAAACAAACATGAAGAATAAATGTTTTTACTGTGACTTTTCGTACCTAAGTTACAAAGACATCTCAAAAATAGGTAAAAAAAAAATCTAAGACGATTTTTAAGTACAAAATAAAGAAAAACCAATTAAAATAGCAATGCACAAGTAAACATTACAGTTTAAATAAAGTTTAATTATATTAATGTTTTGCTAGAAAATTACCAGTAAAAATTACAATTATTGTGCGTTTCTACACTACCAACATTATACATTCGGTATGGAGACGAATAAAAAACAATCGGATTATGTATTGGAAACAAACTCTGAATATTTTAACGACGACATGTTGACATTGCTGACGATGAGTGAAACCGTCTTGACCAAGTCATTAAAAAAGTTTTCAAAAGTTTATTACCAGCGGCTTAGGTTGAGCGTTCAGTCAGTCATTATATCAGTCAGTCAGGTCTTTGATTTCTAATTACCGCAAATGAATATCGAATTAATGTATTTAATTAATTACTCAATTAATGTATTTTAAGAGAAACTCCAGGAAAACACTTTTGCAGATGCATTTTTCTCCCCTGTGGCAATGTACCCTTTAAACATCAAAATTATCAACCTACATAACATCATAGTACCTAGTAGGTAAGTACACTATGAGATACATATGACATACAATATGACAGACATTCCCATATATATTGGTACCTAATCGATATTTTCCAGTAGTCAAAAGTATTAAATTCATTATAACATACTCCGAATAATCGTAGTAACGTTTGTGTGAGCCCGGCACCACACGTTTGGTTTTCTGATTCCAAACGACTCATCGTTAATCATTGTTTGGAATAGGAGCTTTAGTCTTATGGAAAATTTTATAGGTCTACTCATAGCTGGACATTAACTCGTTAATCCGTTAATCGTTAATTAACTAAGTTAACATTTTGATTAAAGGATTAACTTTAAAGTTAACTTTTAAAAATGTTAACGGACACGTTAACTTCCGTTAATATGCAGAAGTCCGTTAATCGTTAATCCAATGTCTAATAAATCGTTACCGCGCGGCGCAAAAAACAGGTTCAGACAAGTATGAAACGACAAGCGCGGCAGCGAGTGAAACAAAAATAAAACTAGATATATTTTGCCGGCTACATATATTTTTTACATTATATTCCACGGTTAAAGACATTTTAACACCAAAACCTAATGGAATATGCACCTTATGCCCGACGATTAAATTACACATTTGAATTATACAAGTATTTTGTTTTGTTAACTTCCAGAACCTAAACCAACAGGTTTTATAAGTTCACTAACGCAACGATATAAAGATGCAATTTTACATATATTAACGGATTAACTTGCGTTATTTTTTCCGAAATGTAACGCTTTAACGTTTAACGAAGCTAACTTTTTTGTAGTGGATTAACGATTAACGAAGTTAACTATTTGATTAACAGTGCCCAGCTATGTGACTGCAGGAGTGGCAACAGTTGAAGCAGTTGTTTTAGGAGCAATTGTAGCATTAACAGCAGCAGCAGGAGCAGGAGTAGCAGCAGGGGTGCCTGCTTAAACTGGTGCGTTTACCCATGTGATGCCAACATCATTCGGATCAAATACAAAGGGCGCCCAGAACATTAGCGATATCGCCAAAATTATCAGGCAGATGACAGCACTGCCTAAGCCATAGGATACCTGAAATATAAAAAAAATATGATGCATATGCTGTAAGACACATTACAAAAAACTCATGATAAAGGTAGGTACTTTCGTGAAACATTTGGTTGAATATATATTTTTATACACACTTCAATGGTTCCTTCCCTCGGAACAACTACATTACATAATGTAGCTGGAAGAGCCTGGACCCATCACCACGCCGCCGGCGGCGTCGGCGCGGCGCCAGCTCACTTACTCGCCAGTTGGAAAACAACCTCACAAAATTAGTTTCAGTGTAATAACATGTTTAGGGCCACACCACATCAGTATAATAATAGGAGTAATTCCTCTTACCATTCGTCTTTTTGGCACTTTTCCCATGTAGTGGCAGTAGTAAGCAGGGGTGTACAGAAACGGGAACATAAAGCCGAGAGAAGACCCAACTCCTACACCAAGCGCGCCCAAGTATGCCCTGGTTTGCCAGACAGCCGGTGCGTTCGGGGCTAAACTCTGGAACATCAGTAGACATCTTGTCAGATCTTTTAGAATTGACCTAATATTTTTTTACACAGAAATTAATTTATTCTATAGTAATAACGTTATTTCTATACATTTGTCGCATGTGGAATATACCAAATATTATGTAGCTCAATTGATTTTTTTTTGTAAATTACATAACTTTAATTAAAAATCAAGTTGGTATGATAGTTATTGAAAATCACATTTCATTGTTTTTAGGGTTACTATTTCGTAGGGTTTCGAAACCCTTATGGTGCGACTTTGTCCGTCCGTCCGTCCGTCTGTCACAAACCGTTTTATCTCAAAAACTAATAGTAGTTCGCCCCGAACTGAGATCTCGCGATCGGTCAAGAGGTTGTAAAGACATGAGGGTCCAAACAGAATAAACCCTTGACCGATTTACTTTATTTTTCAAACCAGTAACTATCTCCGAAGTTTAAGGACTGAAAAATTTGAAATTAATATTTGTTATAAAGAAATGCATAGACTTTACACGAAAAATAATGCCAAGTTTCTAACTTGCATAGTTTTTGAAAAAAGTAAAGAAAACGTATGTACAGTTTTGGTTCGGATCGTAAACCTCGGTGGGAGAGTCTATTCGGACTTGTTTATAAATAATGTTTGTTTTACACTGTTTCGATATTATTGAACTGAACAACAATGTACCCAAACCTCCCGGTATAGCGTGAGAGCTACTTACTGTTAAACTTTGTGTCAAATCACTCACCATATTCAATATGAAAGGTAGCCACACGGCGCATGCTGCAACGCCAGTCATTATGTTTGCCAAGATAACAGTTACCAAGCAAACAATAAATATTGAGATGTTCCATGAGTAGTCGGAGACTTTTTTGCCAAAGTTCGCCGAGAGCTGTTGTCCTAGGCCACTATCCCGAACTGCACATGTGATTGCTACTCCGCATCCTGGGAAAATACACTCGATTAAGGAGGTGGTACGACTATGGCGCCTAAACATTACACACAATGCTTCGAATACTTACTAGCTTTAATTTAACTACACGCTACTATACTCGGTATATACTACCGAAAACTGAACCAGTCCATTGAAACCGCAAGTCAATACTAGAAATTTAAGAGAAAAATTATCATCAATATATATAAAACTCTTTTGAAGCTGACATAGAATCAACGCACAGTCTAAACTATAAGTTCTAGAGGTCTGTCACACTCTAACGCGAGCAACGCCGCGGGAGACGGCTATATAATATGGAACGTCAAAAATATTGAATTTCAAGTCAGTGTTTTTGTATAAGAGTTTTTTTTAGGGTTCAGAATCACGGTCGGATTGCCCTTGTCAACTTCTAGAAAAGTAGTTTTATTATTGTGTGGTATATTAGGAGAATAACACATTTTTGTTGTTTTAAGACCCACCTAGCATAAAAATATAGCCGTAGTTCATATTTTTGTCTACAAATCGCCAAAATAAGATCCCAGACTCGGGTTTCACTGGCGCCAATTCACTTTTATCTGAAAAAAACAAAAATATGTTAGATCCAAAATCCTACGTAAGTAATTCACTACAAACAAGTTCTATAATAGGTACAAGTATACGCACATAACGGGGCCGACAGTATACAATAGACTACCTAACACAGTCACTGCAGCCCCTAGTTTGAGCACGTTTAAAGTCAGGCTGAAGCACTGGCTCATAGGCAACACCTTCTACAGTTACGAGGAGTTCATGGAAAAAACATGATTGTTAAATAGGTAAATAATTTAGGAAAGTTTGATTTTATTGTTGATGGTACTATTAATTAATTAATTTTATGAATTTTATTATGCTATTTATGGTATCAATAAGTACCTAATATTAGACTTTATTCTGACGTGTAATACCCTTACCAAATAAATGATTATTGATTATTATTGTATAGGTAAGGCCACTTCTGAAAATATTGAGGTTAAGGAACCTTTGATGCGATCAATAAGAACCAAATTTTGTGGTGATATTCGGCAGCACTTCTTTCTTACATATTAACGGCAAACGTTTGACCACCATATCATTACTTATTTATTACAAGCCATAAGCACCCGTTAGTAACTATTTTAGTCGGTAATGTAAACCTTCACCTATTACATTTAGCCGATGCTATCAACATTTGTGTCTAGTCTAGAGTCAATCAATGCGTAAAAACAGAAATTCTTTAAAGAATTACTTTCTTACTTCTAAAACATCGCAAAAACCCATATCCTTTGGGCAACGTGTGGAGGATTATGACGAACATTGCTGCTACCGTAGCATCTTTTAGTCTGAAATAATAAATAATTTATTCTACAAACATAATTAGGTAAAGTACAGTACAACAGTTTTTAACAAATTGAGTTTTTCAAATCCAAGTAAATAAAGTCTCAAAATGCTATAAGCAGTTCTATAATTGAAATCAAAACAAATTTATAAAGATCTATCTAAACTCTTGCGGACGTTACAAAACAAAAGATAGTCAAAAGCTCACAAAATATAGTTAAGCCCTTCTTCCATTACGATACGCACAAGCAATTCAAGTATCCTACAAGTCTCGGAGACAAGTCGCCGCCAAGTATCTCAAATACATTTGAATGCAGGATACCAGTAGCGTAGTGTGCGAGCCTGCATTCAAATGTATTTGAGATACTTGGCGGCGACAAGTCTCCGAGTCTTGCAGGATACTTGAATCGCCTGTGCGTATCGTAATGGGAGAAAGGCTTTAGACAATCTTAAATAACTAATCAACTTTTACTGCTGACTTATTAGTCATTCACGCAAAACGTTGAACAACTAATGAATGGAAGATTATTCCTTATATTTATCTAGAAAAAAATCTATCGTACCCAGGTATTTCAGGGGAGGTTTGTTCTGCCCTGAAATTACCCCAACCCTTGTCCAAAAATCTGCTCCAGCGTAGGAAAAATACGAGCAGGTAAATAATAACAAACGCGATTGAAACCTGAAATAAAAAAAAACACTTAGGATATCAAACGCCACGAAACAATACAGGTTCTTGTTACATAAGAAAAAAACACTCATCCGCCAACACTCAATATCCAACCATCAACACTCACACACACACAGCCGAAACACACGCAGCGTTTCGGCTGGCTTTTACCGGTCGACCTGAACATGGGCCACTTTAATTTAATTGGTCTGGTCTTTTTCCTGGTCCAGACAGGTAGCGTGGTATCAGGTACTAAACAATACCGTTTCATGAAGAGTCATTCGACTTGGTAGCTCTTCTTTGTATTTTATCATATCCGATTTTAACTGAGACATGGTGCCACTGCTCATGGCTTTTCCCCCATAACTGAAAAAATATCGCCAAGTTACGGGAGGACTCCAGAAGTTCCGTATAAGCAAATACACTAGCGTCTAAGAGTTGTAAATAAACTTTTGTAAATAACTATAATAGGTAATATTGTCATGTGTATTTATAAAAATAAAAAAATAAATATTTTCTATTCTATTCTACTTACCGACTGACTAATAGCATGTGGTAAGCAAAGTTCAGGATGTTCATAATGAGAGCGACTGGAAACGCATAAACAAAGTACTGGAAGTAGTTAAAAATGTCCGGATACTCTGTCCCTGCTGGCGCGCTCCTACAAAAACAAAACAATGTCGATTTTGATGTTGTATTTTAACTAGTAGTTCACCCCGAACTGAGATCTCGTGATGGTCGGAGGTTAATAAAACCCAAAACCATTTTTATTGACCAATGGTTGTAATAAACTTTGCAAATCGCTTTTGAAATCGCTATTTAGCTAAGAACCA
Source organism: Eulithis testata (assembly GCA_947507515.1). NCBI lineage: Eukaryota > Metazoa > Arthropoda > Insecta > Lepidoptera > Geometridae > Eulithis > Eulithis testata. The sequence continues at coordinate 7,052,337 of OX382203.1, read as the reverse complement.
GTGTTACTTGAACTATAAAATCATTGAAACTTAAAGAAACGGTAGCTCACGTTGTACTGGGTTTGCCAACTCTATAATTTTTACAATAACTCAAAAACTATTAGACCTAGAATCAAAATAAACGGTTTTGGAATGCCTACGCAAAGCCCTATCATATGACACCCCACTTGATATTTTGGTACGACTTTATTTTTTTTACTCTCTTTGGAACCTCATAACTTTCCAACTCGACGAACAAACATACAAACATACAAAGCATTTTTGTCCAAGTTGTCCAAAGAGATGGCAGAATTTTTAGTGCTGTCAAATTGCTGCTTTCAAACAAAAAACTTCCGAACTCTACTAAGTAAAAAAAAGCTTACTCATAAAACATAGCTCGAAAAGCAAGTATAGCTAGCGACGTATGAGGCAGCGCAATACTACCTGAAAAAAACATATTCCCTCACATTACGTTACTAGATTTATCTTGGATTTATCAAAAAACCCTGTCTCCAACTCGTGTTTTTTCATATAACGAAACATGTTTGCATTTTCACCGAGGTCTATAGACTTTTGCTAAACCAATCCCACCCCAGGTTTAACTCGGGTCTAACTTCACATTTGTCATGAAAATCAATCTGGTGACTGTTTCTTCCCCATTATTTTATATTATTTACTACATACTGTTTTATTGACATTTACATTAACAAAATCATTGACCGTAGGTACCTACTTACCCCTTTTTTTGACTCAATTTACTGATCAGTTTTGGGTGAATGAATGAATAATTTCACAAAGAACGGGTTTTTCTAAAACTTCGTTGAAAGTCTTTCATAATCACGTCTTAGTTGTAACTAGGCCCTAACTTTATGCCAAGCTTAGCTAAGCCGGATCTAAACCCTCGAAAAATCCAAGATAAATCCGATAACATAATAAGAAGAAGAAGAAAGAAATTATTTATTTGAGACATAGAAACATACAAGTACAAAATTAAATTAAACAAAAATAAATCACTTGAAAGTAACTGATGTCGCAAAACGGACTGTGCGTCAGCATGTGTCGGTCGGCATGCGACCGACGCTGGTCTTCCGGCAGAGCCGTTTAGTGAGGCCGCGGAATAAACCCACCCGATAGCACAAAACAAACAAAAGTTGGACAGTAAAACTAAAATGCGTAGAGTACCCTACCTACTTATAAATAACAATAGCACATAATTAAAGATAGAACATTTCTGGATTCACATGCAAAAAACAAAGTTTGAGTATGCCTACACCGGTGCTAAAAATAGAATAATAAGTAAATACAATAAAAGTTCAAAAATGTACATAATTGAGTAGGTAAATAAATAATAGAATAATAGAATGGAAAAAGATACGACTGCCTATAGTAAGGGAATACAATTTTCAACAGGATAGCAGCAGTACATAGAATTAGGTTAGAGACAGTCAGATACCTTGGCGGTAATTGCCTATATTATGTTTGCGTCATGTTTATGACCTTCCTGCTCTTTCTGACCTTTGAATAAGAATAATTTCAATTTTTTTTTAAAGCTGTACATATTTTGCAGGTTTCTTATTGGTGGAGGGATATTATTCCAGCATTTCGATGCAGCGTATCGAAAGCTACCCCTGAAAGAGGCGGAACTATGCCGTTGGGTCGAGAGCTGCATCGAACACTGTCAGGAACCATAATATCTAGAGCTTGACCTCCACGATAGCTTCTTATAGAGGTATGAAGGTGCCTCATGCTTCATCACACCAAACAGGAGGTACGCGAGGTGAAGCTTCCGTCAGTGTTTCATTTTTAAAATGACATTTTCATTCAAAAATGGTGAGACGTGGCCTCTCGATGGATAAGAGGATTTTAGATGAAAATTATAAAATAGGTCTCTTTATAATAGACTAAAATGTTTTAATATTGTAATTGTTGTGATATAGATAGATTATACAAATATTTTTATCATCCCATAACTTACTTCGTGATTACTTCAAGATGTTATAAAAAAAATTTATAACTAACCAATAGCCGACGCAGTTTGAATTGATTGGCAGATGATGTATCGTAGCTCGTCAAAGTTTGCCTCGGCCTTGTTACCAGAATTTGCTGCCTGAAAAAATATAATATCCAGTCAGTGTTTTTCAAATTGGTAAGAAAAACAAAAAGCAGACTTTATGTGACACAAAACAGCACAGAATGACTGCAGACAGGGCGTCTCATTAGAGTGGAGGATCACATTAGAGTAGAGGACGCGAGTGGAATCGCTTGCCAATCACTAGTGTGAGTGTGACAGCTCTTAGGTGTGCCTGAGTAGGTCAAAGAGCTTGTTTTAATTTTATATTGCTCCATCGAATTAATGTGATGGTAATGGAACTAATTCCAATTCGATGAAACAATGAGTTAAACTGATCTATTCACGTCCTCTACGGTGTGGGCTTCCGATGAGTGAAGATTTGTCAGAGTAAGTACCTATGTTATTTGTTTTGACCGGTAAAGTATAATGTTCTGTAACTGCACCCATACAAACATGCATACCTGCAAAGCCATGAGCGGTGTCGTCATGTATTCTATCAGAGTGGATGCTACAATTAACCTGCTGCTGAACATTGATAGGAAGAAAGCCGCTGTAGTACATTTGAGCACCATTCTGAAACCATAATTCAGAAAATGCGGTCGGGAAAACTGCACCATTTCACGTTTGACTATTTATACCCCACTATTTTGTTACTACCAAAAACACTTTTTTTTCGGACAGTTTGGCAGAGGCAGTCAACAGGCTGGTTTGAAATAACTATATTTTTTTATTTTTTTTGAAAACAGCCTTGATCATGATTTAGCTACTTAAAATTAAGTGTCTGATGGGTCAACTAGAGGTCCTCACCAATGGAAACAAAACGCGAAAGCAAAAGATACTTACTACCTTACATAAAGTACGTAAGTACGTAATAAGATTTTATGTACCTGTTCCCAGAAAACTGACAGTCTTTTCCCGCGCAGAGCAGCCAGAGCGCTATCCGACGATCCGCACCGGAGTTGTTGAGCAACAGTATGAGCATACCAGTTAATATGAATAGTATCATGCCTTCCTGAAATATATTAACTTTTATGAAATTCGTTTTCATATACAATGTTGAGCAATAAATAACGCTGGTTTATGCATCTATGAACACTCTGCAAATACTAGCTCGCAATTTTGTCAGAATTTCTCCGACGTGATCGTGCATTGTACTTTTTACGACATTACACTACTTGAGAGCTGTGTCGCTTTTGTAAAAAACTACAGAGGTATTAATTAATCCAGTGGTGTCGGAGACAATACACGGTCGTGATTAACTAATATTGTTATTTTTAAGCATTAAAAATTAAGATTTCTCACATTAAAACATAGAAAAAAACTTGTAGTCTATTAATGAAATAATCCTTGGTAGTTTCACTGAATTTAAATTCTAAATAAATTTGCCGTCATTACATACGCCCATATAACATCTGCAGGTCGCCACGCTGCTCATGACGCCCGCCATTGGCAGGAGGAAGATTGGAATAAGCGCTGTGACCGGCACGTTTACTGGTTGCCATAAGAAGAACCAAAACATCAACATCCACATGCATTGCACCGTGATATGATGCTGAAATAAGCAATAGTAGATTATTAACCTAGGGGTTAAAGCACTGTCTTATGTCAAGTGGGCTCTTGAAACCCGAAGTCACGGAGGAACCTAGTTTACACTCGAGCGGAGCGAGGACTGTTTATTTTGATCCGTAAGGACAGAGGAATTCAAGGTTGCCCGAGACTAAGACAGCTTTGCCGAGCCCCGAGGATAATACTCTACTTTTCACAAAAACTGCAAGACAACAAAAAGTAGTGCAAATTGGTGGTGTATGTGAGACGTAGGTTGTTATTCAGAAATGTCTGGATATCGATCAAATCACTACACCACCACTATACTATACCACAGATCATAATACTATCTACTTAGTACCATAACCAATACTATTTACTGACTAAAAAATTTTATAAGGTTGCCCGCACATACACAATGATTTACAAATGTATAAGAGTTATACATAATACAGTAAGTTCATAAATACCCTATTTACACTCACAACGGAAATAAACTATTGAAAGTAGTAGGTATATCGATCTATCTGACTTTTAATAATATTAACTTAGCTTTTTCTTCTTCTGATACTTATTGATGGAAAATTTTCCGAATTTCTAGAAATAAATCCAAAATAATTTATTTTGATACCTATACAATGTGCCTGCTAAGTAGTACTAATGTGCCTACAAAGTATGTTTTGCACACACAAATAATAGGTACCATATAAATAATATTGTGAATTCATTATTAGGTACCAAGATTGAACGGGCACCCTAAAAGTCTTCTTTTTTTTTAACAATGATCAGCCTTTAATCCTGACCCTCACCAAAAAAACTTACTGTGTAGGTACTAATAAAAGAAGAAAAGATAAATGATTCAGTCACAGTCAAAGTATGATTCAGTGACCTCCACCCACATATCAATTTGAAATAAGATCTCTTTGGTTTCAGTATCTATGCTAATTGCTAAAAGGTTTTCATTGAAATTTTGACGTTCCAAATTCAAATCTCCCTAGGGCCTTAAAGGATTTTCATACAATTTTGCAAGCCTGTAGGTCAAAGAATACATAATAGTTACTACGTATGGAAAATAGCGGGTATAGATGTATCGCGACTGCTATGCCGCCCCTGAGGTACGCGCGGCGAGGTGCGGGGCGAAGAACGCGGAGCGTTGACGGCAGCGATTGTACGGAGCGACCGATACTTCCCCCCATCGCGCTGCGCACGTACCTCAGGAGCGGCACGGTAGTAACGGTCAAACTATTCCAATGACTTGCTTTTGGTTGGGTTTCCATGACATGTAATCGGATGTTGTCGAGCAGCAAGTGTGAAAAGATTATTAACTCGCAATCTCAAATAACGCAAGTTTCTAGTAATATTATGGACTTTAGACTTTAAACGCTCATACCTCTTTTCTGCGCTATTTAAGTAGGCACCTTGTTTCACCTTGTCAATTTCTAGGATATAATCTTACCGCTCCTTTTTTTCCTTGCCAGCTCAGTAAGAAAAGAGGCACAAAAAAGCCAACTAAGCCTCTGTAGTTGTTAAACGCCACATTCTTAATCCTGGGAAAGATCCCTTTCACTGGAGCACTTGGATCACTTGGGCGACTGAAATAATTAAAAAAAAATTGAAAATGTCTGTATTTCTATCAGTAAGGATAGTGTTGAGCCTGTCAAATACAACTATAGGAGTCAATTTACAAATCTACAAAATAGCAGCAAAATTATTTGAAACTTTGAAATGACGCTTGAAGCGAATTCACGAATTGTAAGGTGCTTAAATACTTAAAAAACTTAGCGCATTTAGACTCCCGTCTGAAAGAAACAAGAAATGTTATTTATTATTTTCTTATTAATGTAACAGTGTAACAAGTAGGATTCTTCCAATAACAACACTACTCTTACAAATCTCTTCTTTAATGATTACGTAACAACAACAACAAAATATACAGTAGGTAGGTAACTAAGTTCGCGGACGTTCCCGACGATACGTTCGTTATGCAAGGCGCAAGACGAAGCGGTCGCAAGGATACGTCAGAGGGGCGAGGGACGGGGAAGCGTCTGAGAGAGCAGCCACCTTTCCAATACTGGATACGGCGACTAGCAAGCGCAGACTGAATTCTCCATGCGCGGGGCGGCCTTATATAGGTGAGCGGCGGGCCCGGTGTCGCTGTGTGCGTAGGCTGTATACGGTAGCGGGGCGTGCCGGCGATAGCACACTAGTAGGCGCGCGCTGTGGTGCTACAGTCTCCCCCTCTGGATGCGAAGACGTCTCGACGAGTAGACAGCTGGTTTGCTTAGAGCTTCGCGTTTCTCCGAGGCCGCCCACGTCCACGAGCGGGCTGGGAAGTTGCCGCCGCTGCAGGCTTAGGCTTAGGTGGACGTCCACGCTTCTTCAGCGGACGAACGGGTGGAGGAAGCTGACTCGTGCTGCCTTGGAAAGGGGTCAAGGCAGACGTGTGGTACACACCGAGAGCCTGGTCTGGTGTGCTGGGATCTGAAATTACATAAGAAGATGCACCATGGCGTTTTAAGATTGCATAGGGACCATCACGACGAGGACAGAATTTGGCGCTTATTCCTCGCGCAGCATTGCTAACTGGATGACTGGCAGCCAAGACCAAATCACCGGAGTCGTAGCCAGGGTCCCTTCGGCGACCTCTATCAGCCGTTTCCTTTCTTCGTTCTTCCTTATTCTCTCTAACTTCTCGGGCTCGGTTCAGCGTGTTGGCGAGTAAAAGAAGCTTCGGTGTTATTTCGGGCACGAAGTTTTCAGACAATATGATCTGCCGTAGATCGTGAGTATTGTCGTCAGGTGTCCGAAGCTCTCGAGCAAATGTTAAGTATGCTGGGGTCCGGCCCGTAGTGAGGCAGTTGGCGGTATTCATAGCAAATCGTATGCTGGGTAATCTCTCATCCCAGCTTCCATGATCATCCTCAACTAGAATAGCCAACTGTGTCTTCATATCCCTGTTCTTTCTTTCTACAGGATTCGCTGCTGGGTGGTATACCGGCGTGAAAGTGTGCTTAATTCTAAGACAAAAGGTTAATTGCTGCATTACAGCACTCACAAATTGTGGCCCATTGTCGCTGATGAGTCTCCTGGGGACTCCATAGCGAAGAAATAGTTCATTCACTAATATTTTAGCGCAATTCTCCGCGCTAGCAATTTCCATGGCAAACAGTTCGACCCAACCCGTAGCGATGTCTTCAGCGATAAATATCCACGTGTTTCCGCTGGTCGTAACTGGTAAAGGTCCAAACAAGTCGAAGGCAACAGTTTCGAATCGTTGGTTGGCTGGGGTAGTCTGGAGTAATCCTGCTGGTTTCATGTTCGATGGCTTGTAACGCTGGCAAGAGACACAGTTCTTGATATACGCTTCGATGAACTTTCTCATGCCTTTCCAGTGATACCGCCTTGAGATGCGCTGATAAGTCTTATCGGCACCGTAGTGTCCAGATAAAGGGTCATCGTGGTAAATGGTGAGAACGTTTGCCCATTCATGCTCAGGAACTACGAGTTGAGCTTCATCCAAATCATCTGTAGGATTGTAACGGTAGAGCAACCCATTATTCATAACGTAGCCTTTGTTACTCCAATATATTGCGTTCTCAGTTCGTTCTGCATCTTCTAGAGCAGTTACGATACTGTTGATGTGTTCATCTTTTAGTTGTTCAGCCCTTATTTCCGAAGAAGATCTTTGCGGCATATCAACGACCACACTACATATTCCACAGTCTTTTGATGTGTCTTCGTTACAAATAGGCCTTGATAGTGTGTCTGCTACCACATTTGTTCTTCCCGGGGTATATTTGACTGTGATGTCAAAAGCTTGTATTTGCAGAGCCCATCTTGCCAATCTACCGGTGGGAGATCGTAACGACATTAACCATTTAAGGGCTTGGTGGTCGGTTATAACAGTAACCGGAAGTCCTTCAATGTAGCCTCGGAATTTACCAATAGCCCAAACTACTGCAAGGGCTTCTCTTTCGGTAGTTGAGTAATTCCGTTCTGCAGGGGTCATGAGTCTACTGGCGTACTCGACAGGATGTTCATTTTCTCCCTCCCCCTGCACTAAAACAGCTCCTAGTGCATAGTTACTTGCGTCTGTTTTGATGATGTAGGCTTTTGTCTCATCGGCCTGTTTAAGCACAGGGGCAGACGTTAGAAGTATCTTCAATTCTTGAAAAGCCTGTTCTTGCTCTGCAGACCAAGTCCATTCTGTATTCTTCTTAGTAAGACGAGAAAGGGGTTCACTAATTTTGGCGAAGTTCGGTATGAAGCGCCTATACCATGAACATGTTTGCAGGAAGGTCATCAAATGCTTCAGATTCTTCGGTGCTGGGCTATCAAGTATAGCTGTCACTTTACCAGGATCAACTTTCAAACCATCTGGTGTGATGAAGTGGCCCAAATACTTGATGGTTGAGCAGCAGAAACGGCACTTACTAAAGTTCACTCGAAGGTTAGTTTCTATTAACCTTTGGAGGACCTTTTCCAAGTCTGACAGATGTTCTTCATATGTAGCCGAAAAAATTATCAAGTCATCTAAATAGGCCAGCATCTTTACATTAACCAGGCTGACTCTGACACGATCCATCAAGCGCTGAAACGTAGCGGGCGCGTTGCGAAGTCCAAATGGCATACGCTTGAAGCTGTACACTCCAAATGGCGTTATAAAAGCAGTCTTGTCTCGGTCTTCAGCTTTCATTGGAACCTGCCAATATCCTGCCCGTAAGTCAAGCGTTGACATAAACGGCGTCGGCTTGGCTGCATGTAGCAAGTCATCCATCCGTGGGATGGGATATTTATCTGGCACCGTTATGGCGTTCAGTCTACGGTAGTCAACGCAGACACGTACAGTAAAATCCTTCTTTGGAACCATAATTACAGGTGCAGACCAGGGTGATACACATGGCTCAATTACGTCATTGTCCAACATCTTCTCAACTTCCTGTTTAAGCAAAGCTAACCGGGGAGGTGAAAGGCGGTATGGAGGCACAGAAATTGGGTTGTGCTTCACTGTCTCGATGCAGTGTTCGGCAAGGGTTGTTGGTTCCTTACTTGCTCCGAACGCTTCTTGGTTATCCCACAGCATTTCCATCAATTGAGACCTCTGTGTCGCATCTAGCATTTCTGAAGTGACCTCATCTACAGAAATAGAACTTATTTCGACGTCATCACTGCTATTACTCTTATCGCTAGGGAATAGAGTTTTGGAATGTGGAGATAAGTTCACTATTGTTTCATGAAACTGCCTTTGTGCATCTCGGTACATAAAGTCGACGAATCTGGGTGAATAGCCATCAAATAGCGTTCTTGTCCGTTTGGTTGGAGGCGAAGAGAGGTCAATCGGTACGACACGGTATGGCATCGTATCGCAGGCAGTGGTTTCAGGTAGCGCAGGTTCTCCAAACTGCAAACTACCAATTGTCTGTAACTCCGTTGCAGCGCATGAACTGGATTGTGGCAAGGTAGGTTCCAACACATTTCCGACAGGAATTCCTTCATCGTGGCGCATATTCACATCTGGCGGAGTTATTGACATAGGCGAAGTAAACTCAGGAAGTTCGACTTGTTTCAGCATCGTCCGTAGGTATGGCTTGTAGTACACAGGAGTCGCTTCTACTCTTACCATTGAGATCTCTTCGGAGTCTTCATTATGTAGATCATAAAAGACGCCAGGGTCATCCAAAAAATGCCAAGTCATCTGAGGAATATCCAACACCATCCTTGCGTCCTGTATGAATCCCACACCCAAAAGTGTCCGAGATTCCCGAGATTCCGGAAAAACTATAAATGTCGTTTGTACCACCCGGTGACAGATACTAACAGGTATTCTTGCAGTCAATACTTCCCGCTGTGTTTTCACCCCATCAGCCAACGTTACCACGATCTGTTGTTTTCCAAAGTAGAATCCAAGCCTTTTTAAACATTTATAGAATGCGTAGGATGCCACGCTTGTTTTTGCACAAGTATCTATATAAGCGTTGCCGACGATTTTGCCTACCCCGATTCCAATTGTGGGCCTAGGACGAACGTCCATCTTTACATCCAGCGAGCAAAAACTTACATCAGGTTTCTCCTGCTTCGCTGGGGACTTGGCGCAAGTCGTGCACTTTGACCTGACCACTCCTGGAGTACCACATCCGTAGCACGAGAACTTTGGCTGTGAAGGTGAGGGTGCCTGTGTTCCCGAAGCAGTTACAGTCGGTGTCGGCTTGCTTATAGAAGTTCCACTGCCTATCGTGGAAGCTTCCTTTCGTTGCTTCTTACGGCATGTTTCAATTGCGTGTCCGGGCAACCGACAAAAAGTACATCGTTTCTTCTTCAATGCCGTGGTCTCCTTTTCTCTTTCCTCTATTCCCTTGTCCTTGTCTGTCTCTTTTCCTTCTGGAAGTTGTTTTTCTAGCAACAGTTGTTCGACCCCCCTGGCCGCCTTCAGTAGAGCGTCAAAGGTGGCGATCGATTCTCTTGGCATCTTCACTCTGATTTTATACCTTATCTGGCCATAAATCATGTCGATCTGCTGCGACTCAATGTGAGTGTCCGGTAGTTGAGCAAAGAGAGCCCTTTTCTTTGCCACAAATACCTCCGTCAACTCACTTTCTTCTTGTTTTACACAAACGATGTTCTGATACAATTGGTAAGCAGGTCTCTTTGGAGCGAACGCGTGACGAACCCTTGCTTGAAAATCCGTCCATGTCGTCACCTGCTCCTTTACTCCATTCCACCAAGTGGCAGCCTCCTCCTTTAGAATCAGCGGGATGCTCTGAATCGCGTCTTCGTCGGAGATTTTCTCCACTGATTTAAACACGGTTGCAGCAGCAAGGAACGTCTCGACCGTCTCGGTGTCCCTAGCTCCACTGAAAGACATCTTACATGTCGCAAATGATGTGCGTCGCTGCTGCGTGCCTATGGCGGTCAGTAGTTGCTCGAACTGTTCCGGAGATAAATTCATTTTTCCTGCTTCTCGTTTCTTACTTCTGGTTATCGGTGGTGAAATTCCCTTTTTTCCGGCCTTAACGTTGAGCGCCAGTTTGTAACAAGTAGGATTCTTCCAATAACAACACTACTCTTACAAATCTCTTCTTTAATGATTACGTAACAACAACAACAAAATATACAGTAGGTAGGTAACTAAGTTCGCGGACGTTCCCGACGATACGTTCGTTATGCAAGGCGCAAGACGAAGCGGTCGCAAGGATACGTCAGAGGGGCGAGGGACGGGGAAGCGTCTGAGAGAGCAGCCACCTTTCCAATACTGGATACGGCGACTAGCAAGCGCAGACTGAATTCTCCATGCGCGGGGCGGCCTTATATAGTTGAGCGGCGGGCCCGGTGTCGCTGTGTGCGTAGGCTGTATACGGTAGCGGGGCGTGCCGGCGATAGCACACTAGTAGGCGCGCGCTGTGGTGCTACAACAGTGTGTTAAGTTTCGAGGAAAAATGTAACTGGTAACACTTGTATCTACAAATACCTAGAATTTCTGTTAGCATCAATTCAATCATCAATATATATAAAACTCTTTTGAAGCCGACTGATAATCAACGCACATTGCAGCTTAAAGGTATGAAAGTCCTAGAGGTATGAAATTTGGAAGGTAGGTAGTATCCTTATGTAGCGCAGGGGTGCACTAAGAAAGGAATTTTGAAAGGTCACACTCTAAAGAGTCTAGATGCAGTGGATGAAATACAGTAACTACACTTACCCTCCCATCTTGCCACTAGTTTTTAATTTTATTTTATACTTTCTGCATTATTTATTTACAATCGGTCTAATTATTTATGACAGTTCAATGTTCTGCAAGAGTAGAAAAACAAACTTTCTTGCAACTATTTTTAAATTTGAAAACTAGGTACAAAACTGAACCAAAAAGTTTGAATATTAAGACCCAAAAAGATTTTTCTTTCACAGTAGTTTTATAGCTTTGTCTATCGTGTATGTACTTTGTAGATCAGTCTTTTTGTTCAATTTAATCGTTTGGCTTTGATTGAATTCAAAATATATCTATCTTCGTTAGAATTTTAAGAATATTATTGATCTAGAAGATACAATGATACATTTTTATATTTCAATCTACCAAGTAAAGTATCGAAGACTTTGTAAATATGTTGAATTCTATTATATGAAAGTAACTATATTTTATTAATTTGTAGTATTATCCATATCCTTGCAAATATCCGTTATTTTCATAAAAAATACACAGGTAAGGTAGGTACTTATTTATCAAAGTGTTGCAAATAAAAATAGCATAGACAAATGGCAGTGTTTATTAAAGGAATTAGTAACAATTTAAAATTTCATAACACAAGGTCACCGTACTTTCATAAATTCGAAAGACACTTATCTTTAACTGCCTACGTACATTATAACTAAGTACACAGCACATGAATTCACAGCGTCACTTATCACTTGTAGATATGCTTTAACGGGGGTGGAGACCCGAAGGTGTGGATCAGACGGGTGTTGTTCTACGGTAGGGGTCTGTGCCAACGGCTCGGTCGTGGCGAGTCTGCTCTTCGTGGATCGCAGCTCGTGTTCCGACACCAAATGTCACGAGCTCTTCTTCTCTTGACGGCGGTGGTTCCACTGCAGAGGTATCTAAGAACCTCCCACTAGCCACGGAAGCTTGCGATTGGAATATTGACGCACTTCTCAACCCGCTCAAAGTGTTTGCACTCTGAGGCACCTCTTTAAACTCATCAAAGTAGTTTTCACACGCCGTCGGCCGAGGCGCAGGTGGGAATCCGTACAACGTTGAAGAAGATAAATCTTTCAGTGATGCTGAACTTAGATTAACTCTCTTATTTTTGGCATGGATAGAACAGTGAGGTATATCGTCACCGTCGAATATAAATCGCCGCCGTTCTCGAGGGGTGGCTGCGGATGAACCAGTGGGTGGATAAGTATCTCGTTTCATCATCCTTCTCTCCAGTAATGTAGAATCTCTTTCTCGGAACTCTGAAAAGGCGTATTCTCTATCCCACGCTCGACAGTCCGCCTTGGCTTTCTCAGATAGCTCTGTTATCCAGTCTTTTTGGTACCATTGTAGGAACAGAAATATTGCTGATGTCCCTGCTAGTTCACACGCAAGGAACCCGCCAAGGTACAGTCCGAAAGAGTATCCGTAGCTGTATGACATTCTTGGCGTGTCAAAGACTAGCATGTAGCGAAGTTTGTGCCCCAGCTGTGATTTGAATACCGATATGTACATGACGATTCCAGTCAGCATGATAAGACCTGAAATACAGAAAATAAGTATTCTTCTTACAAAATTATCTACGAGTAACAGCAGGAAGAAATCCACTACCTATCTACTGTATTATTTTTAGCTGTAAGTTTTATTAGCGATTACCCATGCATAGTCATTGCATTAAGTACTTTACAGAGCATGTTTACGAAGGACTTGACCTGTGGTATTGCACTGTGGCCACAAATTCTTTAGCAGAGATCGCCAATTAATAAGTATAGGTCCCGCTAAGTGGAAGAACTTACCAGAGATAATAAACATGACTCCAGCGACAAATGTGCAGACCCGTCTCCCCTTCACACAGTGTCCGAGCACGCAGCACAATGCACCAACGCACTGTGTGAATACGGCTAGGAGCAAAGGAGCCGCTGATCGAGTCACCACGTCTGGAAATGTTTACAAACAAGTTTTACAAAGATTTTGGAAACCAACCTTGAAAGTCTAGAGATCCTTTCAATCATTAGGTATGCTGGTGAACAGTTCGAAAAATTAGAATGCTTCGAAGTTAAATGTTTCAAGCAACAATTATTTCTGAAATATCTGAAAACTGGATTGAATAGCATCACTAATTTGACAATTTGACCCTTTTTTTAACCGACTTCAAAATATGAGGAGGTTCTTAATTCGGTTGTATTTTTTTTTTTAAGTTTGTTACCTCAGAACCGATTACCTCATTTATGAACCGATTTGAAAAATTATTTTTTTATCTGAAAGGGTATGCTTCCAGGTTAGTCCCATTTTTTCATTTTTTTTAATTAATGTTTCTTACCTCAGAACTCCGTCATTTATGAACCGATTTGAAAAATTCTTTTTTCTGTGGTGTTTACGATCAATAGAACCACAGAATAGAACAGTCTCAATGAACTGCCATCATCATCATCATAAATTGAAGTCGGTTTTTCCAGTTTTTTTAAACTTATAAATTATAGTTGATTTGATCATTGATTTGGAATCGAAGCCCTACTTTCAGAGGTCACAGAATATAGATCTTGAAATTTTTAAAAACGTAGGTACAGTGGCTGCCAACTTATTATAACACTCTTTGTTTTACAAGTTTTTGTGATGAGATAAAGTAGTTTTTATTAACTTGTCTCACTAGATGGCGTTAGCAGGTACGTTTGTTTAAAACTTTTTGAGTTTTTCACCTTAGCACAGTGGCTTAGCAACAAGAATAAAAGTAGGTACGTAATCTTATTAAAAAAAAAATCCACTTACATGGTATCGCATTAGTGGAGTCATGTGGATCTGGTGTGTACTGTGACAGTGGAAAGTATGGAATGTCCAAACACTTGAACACTGTGCCTCCAGCTGAAACATAAATAAATTAAGGTTTATTATAACGCAAAGGACACCATAACCCCTTTTTTTATAAAAAACTTGAAAGGTGTCATGGGACACCCGGATGGAACGAAGTTCCTTGAGGTGTTGTTTTCTTAGTAAGTACACAGAAGCACCTAAATTAAAACAAAAACTTCCAACAATACCTACATTCATTTGTTTCCTTCCTGCACCAATTTATTCGATTGACGTTGTCAAAGTTTGAAAAAAGTGTCGCTACAACTTTTGGTCTTAATTTTTTCCGTCTAGCTAGTTTTCGGAACGCGCGATAAGGAAGTTCGTTCCAATAACAGTTTATTGAGTGCTGGAGACCAAGCACCGGAAATTGTATTGTACCAGTAAATAGGAAAGAAAAGATTGTCTACATACTCCTAATACTTAGTTTGACAGGCGTCATGGCTCAGTTGGTAGTAGCTCTACCTTCCGTGCGGGTCGTGGGTTCGATCCCTACCAAGTACAAGCATTTGTGTGTGGCAAACGTAGATGTTTGTTCTGTGTCTGATTGTTACTGTGTCTCATAAGTATGTATTTACAAAAAAAAAATGTATATAAGTATTATATCAGCAATCTAGTTCCCATAGTACAAGCTTTGCTTAGTTTGGGATTAGAGAGCGTTGTGTGTAATGTCCAATGATATTTATTATTATTATTATTTATGTAGTTGAGTTGTTGTAAAAATCATTATTTATCGGCCGGTAAAGCCAGTAAATGATAATTTTTACAACAAGGAGAACATTTGGAATGATTAGCCATAAGCACAGGGATATCTGAACCACATCGTCGGATGCAAAATGCAGCGTCATATCCACTGTAATATTTCCATGCATTTTCAAAATTGTTACCTACACAATTTTAGCTACTGAGTAACCAAAACCATTTTTTTTTGATTAAGTAGTTCTTTTAACTAAACTTGTTTTACGTCGTCTCACAAAAAACGATCGTGGTAGTAATCATAGAAAATATTTGCAAAACAACTAATATAATATTATGCGCAAAGTCAGTGCTCTAAAACTGGTGAAGGAAAACATTGTGAAGCCCTCACGAGACCGATGTTGCTAATTTATATCCATACATATGCATCCAGGTTCTAAATACTGATCAATAATAATGCATATTAGTCGGTTGGCATTTGGTCAATAAGTATGAGAATTTCAAATTATTATGCGTCAGAACCAGAATGACTTAGTGACGATTCGGACCAAATATTTTGGGACAAATTCTCCCAATCGTCACTTTTGATTTTAATAATTTTTGTTGTGACGATTCGGACAACTTTAAAAATAGCTGCATTGTACAGTCAGGTAAACAATTTTTAAGCAAAATGTGATTTTGCTATTAAGGTGGTTCGATTTCCATATTAATTTATTTTACTAATTTGGGGGAAATTACGAGAACTCTAGGGTGAGTAGTTTCCAAGATATAGCCGTTTGAAGTTTGACAGCTGTCATCAAAAAAATAGGTCTTGATCACACCTTTCATTTAGTTTTGGAACGAGAACTCTAGGGTGAGTAGTTTCCGAGATATGGGCGTTTGAAGTTTGACAGCTGCCATCAAAAAAATAGATCTTGATCACACCTTTCATTTGGTTTTGGAACGAGATCTCTAGGGTGAGTAGTTTCCGAGATATGGGTGTTTGAAGTTTGACAGCTGTCATCAAAAAAATAGGTCTTGATCACACCTTTCATTTAGTTCTGAAACGAGAACTCTAGGGTGAGTAGTTTCCAAGATATAGCAGTTTGAAGTTTGACAACTGTCATCAAAAAAATAGATCTTGATCACACCTTTCATTTGGTTTTGGAACGAGATCTCTAGGGTGAGTAGTTTCCGAGATATAGCCGTTTGAAGTTTGACAGCTGTCATCAAAAAAATAGATCTTGATCACACCTTTCATTTGGTTTTGGAACGAGATCTCTAGGGTGAGTAGTTTCCGAGATATAGCCGTTTGAAGTTTGACAGCTGTCATCAAAAAAATAGATCTTGATTTTAAGTTCTATGATTCAAGAAAGAAATAAAAATTGCTTGTTAGGTATAATAATATAATTTCCCCCAAATTGGTTAAATAAATTAGTATGGAAATCGAACCACCTTAATGTAACCACACGCTCGCAAAGCAATTTAAATAGCTAAATCATATTTTGCTTAACATTTTTTTACCTGACTGTACTCAACGGCTTCCTTAATTTGATGTTCTCCGAATCGTCACAACAAAAATTATTAAAATCAAAAGTGACGATTGGGAGAATTTGTCCCAAAATATTTTGTCCGAATCGTCACTAAGTCACCAGAATAACCAATACATATTGAAGCCGTTTAATAAGTGCCTACTTGAAATAAAATCAATGCCTTTTGGCGCGTCAATGTCTTTTCACTCCCAGTATCACGACATAATAAAATGAAAGTGGGCCGAGTGAGCTGGCAGTACAATGCGTTTCCCGCAGCGCGGCGCCGGAAGCAGCAATGTATTGTACGCGGCGACACACGCGGAAGTTACGGCCCCATTGTATACCTACTGGGTTACGCTAGCAATACCATTGATGATGTGAAATAGCTTTGTATGGACATGAAGGTGTTACTGGGCATTCGACAGTGTTTTGCAAAAACGACACATGAAAGAGTAATAAAGTTGAAAGCACACGCTTCAATTAATATTGTACAACTCAATAAGGCGTTAAAAAGTGTAAATATCTATTGCTTACGAGCTGTACGTATTGCGTAGACGCGTAGAGAACGTTCGTAGACTGCTTAGCTCCGTAGTATTTACATAGCTACGCCGTAGCAGCATGCTACGACGTAGCCAATGAGAATTTCTAGAAAAAAACTGAAGTTCTTACTGGTGGAGATTTCTTGAATATAAGCTCGTTCAAGTTTCAATTGAGAAAGAGTTGATAATAATATTTTGATCGTTTTTCGCTTAGAAAATTTCAAAAAATCGTCATGGATGTGAAAGTTCTCCTGTTGTTGTGTTTGGTCACAAGTTGTGACTCACAACACAAACATTTTACTTATCACGCTGCCGCCGCCAGTCGTAATGGTTGGAAAAACTTGAACAAAACCTTCTGGATAGGAATAAGGATAGTTGAGAGAGCTGTGGCGCTTGTCACAAATACTTCTCTATCATAAAAAAAATATAAACTTACGATCCGTGTGGCATATCCTCCACAGTCCAGAAACCGTCTGCCTAGCCACCACCCCGTGCTTTCCCGTGCCGTTGTACGTAGGATTTATCATGTTCTCTTCAGTGTGGAGCCAGTTGTTGGTGGACACTGCTATCAGCACTGCTGCTACTGCTGTGCCAGCGGAAAGAGGCGTCAGGATCCAAAGGTACGCGACGGAGGAGTCTATTTTAGCAACCAAGTCAGGCGATGGAGGGGTTGGCCTGGAAATTACAATGTTGCTAGTCAATTTTCTTATATTTATAAACAAGTCCGGTCAAGTGCGAATGGACTCGCCTACCAAGGCTTTCAATCTGAACCAAATATGTGTATCTGTTTTTTATTTTTTCAAAAACTGCATATTAAAGCTTCGCTTTACTTTTAGTGTAGGCATTCTTTTATAACATATTATTATTTAAAATTTTTCACTCTATAAACTTCGGAGATAGATGGGGGGACAAGGTCATTTTTAGGACTTTTTACACCGTAAGTCAAAAACTAGGCATAACAGAATAAAACAAAAATTGTCTAAAAATTTACAAAACAACACCTTACGGTACCGTAACCCGAAGATGACAATGCCAAATATTCAAAAAATTATGTAACTTTTTATTCCAACCCTGTTATAGATGGACGTTAGGCAATGCAATTATTATAGGCAGAGGTATCCAAGTCACTTAAAATCAGGTAGTTATCTTTATTTCATCATAGTAAGACAAAGAAGTTTGACTCTTAGGACGCAGGCAGCAGATACCGGTTACCAACTGAGACTATAGATAGATCATGTGCTGAGCTTTTTTTAAACTAGATTTCGAACTAGCTCTATGGGATAGCATCTTTTTGAACGGCATCATTAGTAAAATCTTCAATCTTAATTTCCTCAGCGCACAAACTTATTTTAGGCGCTTGGGCTCAGGGAACCTGGTTAAAACCCTAGTTTTTATTTCAGGTCCTATGGCTCAGTGAACTTGTTTGAACACCTAGTATAAATTTCAGGCCATATGACTCAGTCACAGATTATATAATACTATGCACTCAGTGAACCTACTTAAAAAACTCTCGGAACGTTGGGTAAAATCTTAACTCACACCTAGAACCTTGAAGCACTATTAAAAGCGGCCGAAAGTTTACAGAAGCCGGCCTTGCTCCAACTCCAGTTTTGCATCGAGATTTGAAGCGAGACTCAAGACCAGCAGTGCGTGTGCCCAGCACCGCATTCTCCGCCACGGCCAGAGTTGGCCCCTCCAGCAGCTGTGGTCAAATAAGTTGACCACCTTCCTCCCTCTCTCTTCTCTTGGGGAGGACCTCATCGCAGCCTGGTCGTGTTTGTGTCACGACCCAGCCTTATTAAAACATCTTCGTCAAACCTCGATCACCTCCACCTCAAACCAAAGTGTCTGTGAATAGTGACTTTACAAATAGGGACTGAATAATAGGTGGGCAATACGTAAGTCTAGTCTTAATAAAACTGTACACCACTAACTACCCCTTTTCCTTGATAGGATCTCCCTGAATTAAGATAGGTAGGTCCTTCTAAATTAACTTGTGACGTGCAGTGGACCTCAACAGTAACTGGCCCTGTCTACGTTGGCTTTGATAGTGATTTTCAGATTTTATTCTCATCGTAAGATTTTTCCCTGAGACTAAAATCCCGACCATTACTGAAATCAGAGGCATTTCCCTATTCAGAGTAAACTCGTAAAAGCGCAACTCCTTCGAAGATAGGAGTATAAATCTGCACCTTACTCAACCTACTTATTTAAAACTGGGTATAGGGTTGAATAAATTTGTCATAAAGACTGTTTAGGGGTCGAATTTTTTATGAGCCCCGTCTATAAATCTGGAGTTGGGAAGTAAAGTTGTTTATTCACGCAAAATGACGTCGTCTCACCGCCAAGCCAAAGTAAACGATGCAGCGGTGTTCTCCATTCTTCGGTTTTAGTTTGACTCTTTTAGTATTTTAGGCTGTATGCGCATTATGTAGTCAAATAAGGCAGCCAACGGCGAAATCAGGTGCTATCATGCAGCGCCTGCCGGTATCGATGACAACTATGGAGTCCTTCTCTTTATTTAATAAAATCTTAACTATTCTAGATTTGCGTCTTACTTTTTAGTAGAAGACCAGACTGGTGACCACGGTTATATAATTACTATTTTACCAATAGTTATAGAGCATGCCGTTAGATTTCAGGACTATTGATAATAGGTAAATGGTAAGCGATACGGAGACATTCCGATCTGTCTGTGTAACAGTTACCATTTACGTATGCACTGCACTCGAAATAAAGGCTTACATACAACAGTGGCTAGAGGGCTGAGAATGGTGATGAGTAAAACTGTACTGATTCAGCACATCAAGCAGTGACGCTTACATTTGATTGCGCTGTCTTTGGTTTGAAGAGTTTGAGTGTCCACTGCTCGTGCAATTAAGGGTACAGGACTCAACGTCTTTACAGCGTTACAGGGAATTCTCCATGAGTATTTATTTACTAGTAGTAAAAAGTGAAGCAACAAGATGTAGTGACCGCGCCAATACAGCGTCTAGAAATTGCAGACGCTAATTTTCATATTTCATCTGTTTGTCTGTCTCACTTTCACGCCAAAACTACTGAACCGATTTAAATGAAATTTGGTACACAGATAGTCTAGAGCCTGAGAAAAGACATAGGCTACTTTTTAATGCGAAAAAAAGGTTGAAAAGGGTTGAAAAGAGGGGGATGAAAGTTGTATGTAAATATCGTCATTTTTAGAGCTTGAAACTTATTTTTAAGCTGTTGATTCGATATAAAATCAAGGTTTGTAAAATCTATGCTACCCAAAGACACTATCGGACGAAGTCGCGGGGCACAGCTAGTTCTAAATTAACCTTTGTTCAAAGCCACACACACTGGGCGTCGGCTGTCAGCGTCAGCGAGCCAATTTTACAAACATAGAGTCAAAACGATAAGACTACTTTTTGACTCATTTTCTAATAAAAAAAAACTATACCTGGGTGGTCGTCTAGCAGAGATGGCGCCACTGAGCGTTGGGGCGGGTTGCGAATGCGCGCCGCGCGGCAACGAGCCGTGCACGCACTGCGCACCCCCACCCCACATACCTCCCTTCGGTTTTACTGTAGCAAACAAAAACTGCTATTAAAAACATTGATGTGTTGTGTATTTTAAAACAAATTCATATCAAAAACTAAGGGAGAAATAGTTTTTGCCTTGCAGAGGCCACTAAATAAAATAACTTTAAAAAAGTCACAGAAAAGCTACTGTGACTTCCTAAGTATCTCAATATTATAAGGCTTTGAAGGTTAACCGCTAGAGATAAGAACGGCATTCAGATTAAAAAGTGATTAAATATTCTGAGAAACTACAATACCAAAACAAAACCATGGCCCAAAATATCACGTTACATGCGGTAAGCACTCCGCGAGTGGAATCGCTAGTGTAATATGATAAGTACCTCTATCACGAAATAATCTGACGGTCGCCATGCTAGCGTATTCGAGTTATATTGCGCGTTAATGCCAGCTCGACTGCAATGCCAACCGTTGTAGTGTCACCGCGCAGTGTAACTCGGATACGCTAGCGTTGCGATACGTTTGCGATTGTCACATTTATTTGTGATCAAGGCAAAGGCTCTTACTCGTTTCCATGGAAACGTTTATTCGGAAAATTGCCCTTCAATCAACCTCACCCTCAACAATCTTCTCCTTCACCGATACATAATCTTCTTTTTGTTTGTACTTGCTAAATAGTTTTCTGGAGACTACCAGATGACTCTATTGTGCCTAACTGACGCAAAATCACTAAATTCGAAAGACGCTTTTGGTATAGGTAAGTTCAGAAGCTGAGTATTAATTGCATTATTATGAGTTGATTTGGGCTTTACATTTACTCAACGACAGCGACCTTGTACCTCTATCACGAACAAATCTGACAGTCGCCGCGTTAACGTATTCGAGTTATATTGCGCGTCAATACCAGCTCGACTGCAAACCTTTGTAGTGTCACCGCGCAGTGTATCTCAGATACGCTAGCGTTGCGATACGTTCGCGATTGTCAAATTTATTCGTGATGAGGGCACTGTTCTACACTCGTATTCAAAGTAGGGATCCTAACCAAACAACCGTTACATAGATACCTATCACAACGAAATAGCAAAACTCAACAGATCAATAAAATCAAAGGGACACCGATATAGTTTATAATATAATCAAGACTCTGTGTGGGTTACTTCTACTAGAAAGGTAATTCAGTTAGTAAAATAAAAATATCATTGGAATTTGATAAGAATGTAAATAAACACTACATGGCAGCCAAAGTGACTTTTATTTATGATATCTCAAATAGCAAAGTTATTCAACTAAGATTGTGTTGAAAGAACTACCCGCAGCCTAAAAAGAATACTTGTATAAATTATCTAACAAAGAATAAATTTAATTTACTAACGCCAATCCCTAAATTCGTTTTCAAAAGAAATTAAAAGAATAGAAATTGTTCTGCAAAAAAAACACACGACCAACGCAGCAAGCAACGAACAATCAACGCAACAATCATGATAGAAAATAACCCTGAATAATTAAGATAGAGATGAGTAACGGCTTAAAATACGGCCAATATGGCAGGTAAATTCTATGAGGAAATTAAAGTGTCTCATTCGTTTCTGGAGACAAGACAAATGGTACATGGTCCCTTGAGATTTGAAGGTCGGCTGACCTGAACCCAACTCACCCTTACGATGTTTTTTCAGTACATTGACTGAATTGGACTGGTTTTATATTCTGTCTTATATTTTTTTTCAGAGATTTTATAGAGTACATTTTATTTTTTATCCAACGGGGCATAAATATCCGTTATAAAAAGGTTTCAAAAGCATTTCAAACTTGGCAGTAGACCCATACCTACACACACATATTTATAAACTCTAATTAGCAAAAACACATACTCAGTATCAACAGTTTATTATGTAAGTTTGGTGTTCTAACAAAGGGCATACAAAGATGAGCTTGTTATTCAAAACCCCATTAAAAATGTTCACGAAGCATAACAAACAATTATCCATGGATAGTCCGGTATCCGAGCAACGGAATAAAAGAATTTAAAACTGCATTAGTCCCACAAAAGGATTACCATAACAAAGCAAAGCTCAAAAAAACAAGACATGACTCCAGCTAAAACAATGCCGGTTCACGAAAAGGTCTTACAACCTCGAGAAATTAGCATCAAAATGTTGGAATAAAAACAGATGGAACGTAATGCAACATCGGAGGCAACATCGGAGCAATTTACTGTAGGCGCAATCGCTTTGTTTACTGTGTAATCAAACCAGTCAACTCTTGTATACCATTCGTAAACTGTTGCTAATTTTATGGAGCAATACACTTTTAATTGCTACGTTTTTGCTGCTCTCCGAATCAAAGTACTTTGTTCTTTTCGTTCATTAAATTCAATTCAATTCAATTCAATTCATTTATTTGCATAAAAATATGGTAATATAAGTACAAAG
This sequence comes from Eulithis testata, assembly GCA_947507515.1. NCBI lineage: Eukaryota > Metazoa > Arthropoda > Insecta > Lepidoptera > Geometridae > Eulithis > Eulithis testata. The sequence goes on along the minus strand of OX382203.1, from coordinate 7,029,518 downwards.
ATGTAAAAGTATAAATAAGTGCCGCATATTTTTACCAAAGTGATTGGCGTGCAAAAGTTAGGTCATCAACTAACTACTAGGTTCGATAAAACAACACACTGAAAGTCACTGTAACAACAAAAGTACCTACCTACCTATTAATAGTTGTAGAAACGACACGAACCCTTCTTCAAAAAGTCAGAAACTGAATAAAAGCTCTCCAATATCAACCATTTTTCCAACTCAGTACAAAACTTTTTATATGGAAGATCAACAATATTTTTTGGTAGGGAGTTGTAAATTAGGGGGGCCATATATACACAGTTTTTTCTGTAAGTTTCCAGCTTAGGCACTGGCATCTTCAGACGAATAATAGTTGCTAGTCTTTTATTGATGTTAAGATTTTTCTCAAAAAGAGAGTCATTGTTTTTAATAAATGTACAGAGCGGGCACAGTCAAAAGTTTTTGGCTTTTAAAAATAGGTTTACAGGACTCAGTCCATCTCATACCAAATACTGCGCGAATGCATTTTTTTTGAGCTATAAAGACTCTCGAAATTTCGGTAGAGTTCCCCCAAACAACAATGCCATACCTTATTATTGAGCAAACATATGCATGATAAACCATTAAAGCTGTTTGTTTTGACGTAGTATTTTTCAGTTTTTTGAGAGCAAAAACAAACCTATTTATTTTTACACAGATGTTGTGCACATGATATTTCCATGACAAGTGCTCGTCTATTGTAATTCCCAAAAAGGATGACTCCGTTACTTGTTCTACAACATTTCCATCAACCGTAACATTTAAACATAATGGTTTCTTGCTGTAAGTTTTAAAACTTAAAATTTTCGTTTTGGATACGTTGAGCTTAAGTTTATTTATGTTGAGCCAGTCAACAATGTCATTTAATGCCTTAGTTATTACAGGTTCGTAACTATTATTATCATTGCATTTTATTATTAACGTTGTATCATCAGCAAACATAACACAGTCATGGTTTAAGACTTTTGGCAAATCATTAATATAAATCAGAAATAATAGTGGTCCCAAAATACTTCCCTGTGGAACGCCACTAGGGTTAATTCTTATATCAGAGTCAAAGTTTTCTAAAGTCCTATTGTTGAGTTTCGTCACTCTAGTAAATTGCTGTCTGTTTTGCAGATAAGAGCAGAACCAGTTTTCTGCAACCCCTCTTACTCCATATTTGTCCATTTTGGCTAAGAGAATCTTATGATCTACAAAGTCGAACGCTTTACTAAGATCTAGAAGCAAAGCCGCTGGGGTTATTTTATTGTTAAGGCTTTCTAAAATATTTTTTGTAAACTTAAAGGTAGCTAAACTAGTCGACATACCTTTTCTGAATCCGTGTTGATTGTCAACCAACGTATCGTGTTTGTCCAGAAATGTAAGTAACCGATTATACATAATTTTTTCAAAAACCTTAGAAAGTATAGGTATTAAAGATATAGGCCTATAATTATTAATGTCATGTCTAGGACCTTTTTTATGCAAAGGTTTTATGGTAGATATTTTAAGTCGGTCTGGAAACAGCCCTTGTTCAAGAGATAAATTTATTAGGTAAGCCAAAGGTTCCACAATATACTGACTAACAGATTTCAGCAATTCGGTAGAGATGTGATCATAACCAACAGATTTTTTATTTTTTAAAGACTTAATAATCCTAAAAACTTCGTCTGGACAGGTAGGCTCCAAAAACAGACTGCTGCAACATGTCGGATAACTGTTCATATTCATGAATGATTGATTTTTATTAATATTGATGTCCGTATTATTATTATTATTATTATTATTTAAATCATTATTGTCCTTATTTATATTATTATTAGTCAAATTATTACACTTAGTGACGTCAATGAAAAAGTTATTAAAAGCATTACAAATATCAGCTCCGGATGTCAATATAATGTCATTGTCATTTATTTTATCAATGTATTCTTTCAGCTTCAGTGTCCCTATCTCATTGTTAACAATGTTCCATGTGGCTTTTCCTAAGTTTTTGGCACCATCTATGTATTTTTTATTTGAAATTGACTGTAATTTATGTATACATTGTTTGAGTAACCTGGAGTAATCATTATATTCTTTTTTACATTCAGAACTTTTTTTAAAATAATATTGATATCTAAGCTTCCTTTTCCTTTTACAGCTAACCTTTACACCCTTTGTAATCCATTTTAGTTTCTTAGTTTTAACGATTTTCTTTATTCTTATTAGAGGAAAACATAAATTGTAAAACAAAATCAGTAAATCGTGGAAAACATTAAAAGCTTCATTGGCTGTCGTATTCTCATAAACATCCGAAAAGCTTAGATTCTCCACGTAGTTTATAAACTTCATTTTGTTTTCTGTAGATTCATCATTTATTGACATATAATAGCAATCGTTATTTTTATTTAATGACGACACTTTAAAGGAGATTACTTGAGCTGTATTATGATCTGACAGTTGAAAATTATACGTCTTTCCCGTAGCGTCTTCAATGTTACTTATTATATTATCTATACAGGCATCCTTACGAGTTGGCTCACGGATATGACATTGCAATCCATGATTGGATAGTAAGTCCAAAAATTTTCTGGACCTAGTATTTTTTACCAAAATATCTATATTGTAGTCACCAGCAATAATGACTTTACAATTTTTATTTCTTAAACGCTCAAAAATAACTTGCAGTCTTTCATAAAATATATCTATGTTTGAATTAGGAATTCTGTATAGGCACATAATAATAGTTTTCGGATGTTTGACCTCTACAGCACATAATTCAAAATGGTTCTTAAGGGTTAAATCCTTGAAAAGATCGGATTCTGTGCATTCAATATCATTCCTAGTCATTATAATATCGCGCGATCACCTTTTTACAAGCATTCAGGCCTGGGGGCAATCGATGTTCATAAAAACCTGCCAGGCTTAAACCTGGCAGGTTTTTACTAAATCATAGGTGTTATGTGACCAAATTGTGACGTTAGCGCGTTTCAGCTCGTTTTTTGCCGTCAAAAGCTTCTTGTTTTCGTATATCTGTAGCCGCGTCGCTTGACATTATGCTGGGCAGCGAAAGCAGTTCAGAGCTTACGATACGAGGGCTGAATAAATATATTATTATGATTGTATGATATTGATATGCGCACGATCTCATATCGACTTCTAAGAACGTAGATCGCATAAAATCAATAAGAAACGGCTGAACAAAACAATCGACTAGTTGGTGTGAAAACGCTTCGGAATTTGGAACATGCATAAGGGTGAATCCGCAACCTTTTGTAGCAGCTCCTCTAAGAATTCCATTTCGTCGCAGGTGGACATTGGTATTCAACTATCGTGTCTTACGCTCCTTTTGGAGAATTCAGCGTCAGCTTTCCTTCCGTCGTACTCGCCATTTCTCAACCCAAAACCCGCAATGTAATAATGTTAAGGTTGTCCATAGTAAAATTCAATTATTTTCTCTTCCTTTGTCCAGTTTTTGTTATATTCGGATCAGATATTTTTTTCCCATAACAGCTAAGGTTTATTGTTATACTTTCTACTAATTTATTTAATACTGCTTTGAGTGCCTTGGGATACGAATACATTGATATTATTTTTGATCTTATCCCTTATTTGGGCAAGGTCGATGGATGAAGATGTGGTTTTAGCTTCGTAGGATAAAATCTCACATTCGTAAAGCTTCCACATAAAGTTTGAAGAAATATGTGACACATTATTATTACAATATTTTGATTTTTTTTTTAATAAAAAACCTACATTTTCTGCATCACAAAGTTGTTGTTTATTTCGAAATAGAAATGGACGCAGCAGCTGGCGTCGTTTTCGTTCAATGATTAAAATAAAAACAATTCACCAATTGCAATTTAATTGGAGATAAAACCTCTCATTAAATTGCGTTTATTGTAGCCCTCGAGCCTTTTAGCATTTAGCTCTAAAAAATAATATCAATTTATCATGAGCTATTGTATTTTACTCTTCCACGCATGTCATATAAAAATAGATTTGCAAAATAAAAAAACATACACTGAGCCCAAATCACACAGAATATTGGTGCAGGTCGCGTATGCTGTTTGCCGCGGGAGTTTGTATGGAAAGCACCCGTGTTTTGACCACACAATGGATGGGTATAATTTGAAGCATGTTCAATTTAGTAACCTCTAAAATATTTGTTACCGATGACACGAGGTCAAAAATACGATTACTGGAAAAATTGGACAATCAAATTTAAAGAGCGTCATTTCAGCGGTTCGCGCTTGACGAATACAAAGTTTCTAATTGTAACGACGTCGATAAACGCCCCCATTATACATAATTACGTTTTGGGACGTCCCAGTGAAGCTGGGAAAGTCGTATCATGGTAGACGCTTAAAAAAGTTACCAAACTCATTTTGGACGAGCAGCGGTTCGAAAACCGAGTTTTAGTATTCGGTGGTGTTTTTTATCGAAAATCTCTGTATAATATCAATGCGGAGGCGTGACCTGCTGACCGGCTGAAGCCCGAAGTGAAAACTTTTTATATCAACATTGTACTTCCTCTTGAAATCAAATCATGCGCGAGGAAAATGTTTTACACATCGATTGTGTGTTTGCCATCACTTAACAATTTTAACATTATTTTCAATGATCGTCTATTCAATATTTTATAGTAAAGTAAGTTGGCGTGACTGTATGAAATTATCACCAAGACAATGAGTCGAGCGCAAGCCTATAAGGACGGTAACATTTTTATTTACTTATACCATCATATACCACCATTTACTTATACCGTCTGCCGCATGCACGAAAAGCTCTGGGTCAAAGTGACCACAGAGTGGCGCCCGCAAGAGCCGAGACGTCGTGATAGACCCAGAACACGATGGCGTGATGAGCTTGACAAAATTCGGCAGGAGTAGACCAGTGCAGCACAAGACCGTAAAGAATGGAAAAAAATGGAGGGAGGCCTTTGCCTAGCAGTGGCACAGAGAAGGCTCGTAATAATAATAATAATATACCATTAGTACAATAAAACGAATATTATTATTTTATTTACATCTAAAAATTGACTATTTGTTCTGTAATGTATAAGCTAAGCTTCAAACACCCTGACAAGACAATTTCACGTGACGCAAAAGTGTTTGTACAAAGGCACAGAATATTCATAAGTAGGTCCCCATTCTAAGCTCGCGAGCAAACCTCGGGTGTAGTTAGCAGGCGCCGCAGATGTCGTGGCGAGCGGTATTCCCGTACAATTTATTTAATGTGGCCCCGCCTACGTTTTACGACGTTTTTTCACGATGATGATACCGTCTCATCTTATTGAGCCGTTTGCTTCACTTCCCTAGGGAGATCTTTTATAAAGTGACGATGCTTTACGGCCTCAGCGCACCATTTATTTTGCGTGCCCCATGTATTTTTCAGTTGCGTCTCTGTCAATAAACGTATAAGATTTTTATGATATAGTGAGGTGTGACACGACATACTTTTTTGCTTTGACGCGAGTTTATTTTCAACATGCGTCTGTTATATTTTACTAGGGTTCTGGACTCACTGAAAATAGTGCGTGGGTTGTAAAAGGTTTTAGATTACGTTTTTACGAGTACGCGGCGTGAGTGGAGTTTTAATATAGGCATATGCCACTTTCGGTTTACTTTTCAGTCATGTATGTGTCAATGTGTCAAAATTATTACTTTATTACTAGCTGATACTCACGTGCGAAACTTTCTGCATCAAAATATCTGTCACCACTTCACCAGCATACGATGAACCGTAGCAGCGTCAGACAAGCGTCAAACAGTTGAAACTTATTTAATTTTAATCTTTTCATCATTCAATTCGTTGTTGAGCATTATTTGATGCTAATTAATTAAATAATAGTTAGTTTATATTTATCATCTAGAGATGATAAATATAAACTAACTATTATTTAATTAACATTGAAGGCATATTCATGTTTCGATAGATCGAAACATGAATATGCCTTCAATGTAACGTATACCATAACAGCAGTGTCGCAGTAGCGTCTACGTTATTTACAACATCAAGTAAACGGTACCTATCAATATTGAATTAGCATAGTCGTAAAGTTAAGAGCCTACTGCCCGGTATTTGCATTATTCTATAGACGCATTTACGAATAAAACAGGTCCAGTTGCTGGGTGGCATCACAGGTCAGTCAGTATAGCCTAGTATAGCATAATATAATAGTATTATATGATTTGTGGTATAGCTCTGCCTTCCGCGGAGTGAGTTGTGGGTTGGATCTCCACTAAGAACAATTGTGTGATGGTTTTTTAGATGCCAGCCAACTTATTGCTATGACAATGTGCAAAGATAATAGACACCGAAATATCCATCGATTTTGAATCTATATATTTTTTCTAGTTTTCTATTAGTTTATCAAGAAATACTAACTGTAACGTACTTATTGTAACTAAAAACACGCAAATGTTTTTTTTTTAAAAAGAGCGCGTTCGATTTCCGAGGTGTTTAAATTTTTTTCTAAATAATTTGAATGCAGCTTTTATTTTCTGCATTTTTTGCAATTCTTTATCATTTCACCCATTTACCTGTATAATAATTTCTGACAATGTTACTGAGCATAAAACCATTTTATACTAAAGGTAAAGTTTATAAGGTGAACGCTTTTCTGCAAACTTACCTATTTTCTATGTGACTTCAGTCTATGTAAATCGAAACGGACGTTATTATTCGAGATAATCTGTGATGTAATATTTATGGTCCCGGGAACACTTGATCAGGCCATTTAACTGATTGAACTGTTTGCTTCTAAGTAATAGTGTAGATTATTCGAGTTTCATAGAACAATCTCTTGAACATTGTATACGTAAATAAAACTAGAGTAAAATGTAACCCGTATTAATAAAAAGTACTATGAAGGCTTCCCGTCGTTCTAGCCGAGTTTTTAAACATAAAATGTGTCTTGCTTTTACAAAAAGGAAACTCATTTTAATATTTTTGGGGTTACTTGATGATGTTACGTTCTACGAGTAGCCTAAAAAAATATGATGAACGTTGGCCAGTCATGTTTTGCAAAAACGAAAACATTTTCAAGATAACAAGGTAAGAATCGTGTACGTAAGTGATTTGGTAACTTTTTAACCAAACATCAATAGGCCGAATATTCCCAGTAAGCCTGCAAAAACTACTGGCTTATTACAATCATAAACAAGCAATTTTAGATTTTATACCGGTGAAATAGAGTTCGAAAGTAATAAAACATCGGTATCTATGACTCCAGAAGAAATATCATATTGTTGAGTGCCGCAAAGTTTTCCTTAGCCTCGGTTATTGTTGTTTGTTCAGCTTGAAAAATTACAAATTCCTCGTTCTTGAGATTTCGCACAGCATCATTGGAAAATGAACATTCTCTCTCAATAATACCTAGCCATGAGCACCTAGTACTAAAAAGTGTTTCAAAAGCTACGCTATAATTCTTTACAAAAAACTATCAAAACAAAAAAAATAACAATGATTTTCAAAATGAGCAAATATCATTACAGATTTGCAAAATTAAAATGTTTAAAATTCCAACAGTTAAGTGTCGTCTGACTTTTATATGAAACCGTTTTATTGTACTTACATCTACTATTACTCGAGTATAAATTATTCAAAGCTTGATTCACTCTGTTTGGTAGTCTGCGTTCTGGTTGTGGGACCAGTTTATTTGATGAACATTTATGTTGGTTCGGGTATTTTATTGTTATTATTTCATGATATTCTAAATGGTTTGTTCATATTGATATTCAAATGACTGCAAAATCTGCTGTCATCTCTTTTCGTTGTCATACAACAATGACAAAGCCATTTTCAAAGCCGCTGACAGCAGATTATGGATATAGGGGTTAGTAAGTATTTATAAACAGGAAGGTACTTATAAAAGTGTAGGTATGAAAAAGTATTCTCTCAATTTATTTACTCGTAGTTCACTTAAACAAGTTTTTTTTTTGTATTAAATTATTAGCAGTGACATTAATGTAGCATGCCATCTCAATTTGCACACTGTAACCGGTAAGACATGTTTGTGTTACACCTATGAAACCATACCACCTTATGTACACATGTTTTTAGCAAATAAACAATCTTTATCTTGATCTTTATTTATCTTTGATCGGTTTTGGTTATTTTGGTTTTGTATGAAAAAAAAAATGTTTTTCTAGGTAGTTTTTCTATACCCACGCATTATTATTTCAAATTAAATATTTTATCATAGAAACGTGTACGATCATTACAAAAATTAGATTATCGGTACTATAGCGAATAAATTCCATAGCCCATTACAAAACAACACCAATCTAATAGGTCACAGGGAATAAATTTTTCAGTAACGCTCAATCATGCCCCGTCTATTATCACGCAATCCTACATAAGCTCGGATTAAATATTACAAGCTCAGGAGAAAATGGCAGTCCCTGATCAGCATAGGGGCATGGAGTAGACTTTGATCGATGATTCCGAAGCTCAAGTTTAAGTAGCTACACGTGTAACAGACGAGCTAGAAAACAGAAAATAATTTTGATGTAGCACCCATTATTGCACAGCTAGTTACTTTCTTTCTTTTCTTTATATTTAGGCACAGGCGTTTTGTTAGATTGGTTATTAATAATCCTCCGAAAAAACTCAGAACAACCGAGTATGGAGAATAAGAAAATAATGAGGTTTTTAAACTGAGTTATCTTAATTTAGTGTGGGTTTACAAAGTTATGCCTAGATTTATTATTTGCCGCAGCATGCTCAGATAATTTTATTTCAGGAGAACTACCATCAATTAGATGTATAAAAAAATATGCAAGTAAAGACGAAGAGTACTTATCATTATTATGAGATTTATTATTTGCCGCAGTATGCTCAGATAATTTTATTTCAGGAGAACTACCATCAATTAGATGTATAAAAAAATATGCAAGTAAAGACGAAGAGTACTTATCATTATTATGAGATTTATTATTTGCCGCAGTATGCTCAGATAATTTTATTTCAGGAGAACTACCATCAATTAGATGTATAAAAAATATGCAAGTAAAGACGAAGAGTACTTATCTACTACAATAACAGTTTTGACGTCGTGCCATCAAAGCAAGATCGGAGGTTTTTTACCAAACCGGGTTGCATAACTGCTTTGTAAAAACGAAAACCTAAAAAAGTAACTCAGATTAGCTTCAATTATTGCAATTCCCCAATAAATATCTTCCGCGTCTTCAAGCAGAACAAAGGTAGCACCAACTAAATCAATGTGAAATTCCAGGATCGCATTCAATAAACCGTTACGGGCTTGGCCCACGGCTTTTCCGTCGTAAAAACTTCCATCCCGAAAAGGGGTCGAAAAACATTTGATTTCATTTCGAGTTTCTATTTTAAATCTAACACCACGGCAAGGAAGAACATGCCACTCAATATTAAAGGGTTTTACAGGGTGTGTAACTAGAGCGGAGGCCTTAAGGCGGCCTAAAAACTCAGTCACCAGAGTTGGCCACTAACTCATACGAGCTTGCTTGTTTTAACATAGTAATGTACCTAGTACTTACCCTCTATTAGGATAGAGGGTAAGTACTAGGTACTAAAAACCCAACTTTTTTTATAAATATGTACTTAGTTTCATTAAAACATTATTCTTATAATAATAACTAACTCTTCTTTTAAACTAGACCTTCAGAGATGTACCGAAAAAAATGTAGAAGTCAATTTTATAAGTTTATCATTATAGAACCTGACTAACTGTGATACAATAAATGGACAAACCCAGAAAGATTTAAAGTATGTATTCATCCATAAAAAACTAATTTCGTCGTCCGGAAAATACAAGGATATTATCTTTTCCCGCAAAAGCTCTTGTAAAAATGGATAGATATAGACAGCATTCAGACAATCAATCAAGGAAGCCTCAGGCGCCTCTCCTTACGAGTGCTTGGATTGATCATTACCCTAAAATGAGTATTATTCTCTTTTTGATGTTGGGGTTTTTTTGAGATTGAAGCAAAATAGTTTAGTTATAATTATACATCATTTGTAAAGAAAAACATAGTATTTTGTAATCGAAAGTATAAATATGTACCAATACGTAAATAGCAACTAAAATCTTTATTGCTTTGTGTTTTTATATTTATCACAAAGACTCTTCTTAAACTTTTAAAAAACACTGCAGTAGTATGTCGTTGCATACTATGTGACACGGTTTATTTAGTAGCATACATAACATAAAGTTTGGTATTTATCCAATCTTTGTATGTATTCATAATTAAAATTTCTTCGTTTGTAAAACTAAGAAAGATGCCACACGGCGCTGCGACGTCGCAACGCAGTGACTTCAACGCAATGAGTGCCACACGAGCGCTGCGACGACGTAACGCAACGCAGCTTTCTCCGACGTCGCAGCGTCGACAGAGAAGTCAAAGTCAAAGTCAAAAAACTTTTACTCAATAAAATCTCACTGATCACTTTGAATCGTCATTACGTTTTGTATGATTAGGTATGATTACAATTTTTTTTTATTGGATGAGCTGGAGCTAGTTCGTCCCAAGCTTGTTTGTCTTCTAAATAATCAGATATTTTAGTATGCTTTTAAAAGAAGTCTCCGTTTTATTACGTTAGATGTAGGTGTATATATTGTATGTACTTGTACTCCTTAGATGTAGGTGTATATCTGCATGTATTTTTTGAACGACAATGGAGTCAAATAAACGTGTTCTGTTGCTGCTTTTATTACGCCACCGCCGAAAAAAACTTCGCAGTACGAGATTATACGTATATGCTATATTCTACGAGTATATTGTAAACAATACTGCGCTGTCCTGCGTCGTCGCACTGTAGCACCGTTTCCCGCCGCGTCTCCCTCACTCCTTGTACGCTGCGCGTGCGTTTTTTCAACGCACGTTGTTTCAGCGCACCGTGTGGCATGCCGGGCAGATTTGTATGTAAAACTACGGAGCGTCAACGCTGCGACGTCGCAGCGATGACGCAGCGCAGCGGCAGCGCCCGTGTGGAATTTCTCTTAACCAGTCATACAGATTTGCTCTATGATTTAAGATAACTTTTTCGATTAGTTCAACAACCTAGATGATACAGTAATAATACAAAAGCATTTTTAAACCAAACCTGAAAACAGAAGCCAATAATAAGATCCATCTCAAAATGTGATTTTGATGTTCACAAAACAAACATAAATTGTTTAAAATCCACCATAAAAGTCTACGGATCTACCTTCATTTTCTTGACAGTAATAGCCCCAAAGATTAACTTCTCGGTAACTTTTACGGAAGATAAACTCGGCGTCTTTAGATTAAATTATTCTATAACTTCTAAGGTAACCAATAAAGGTTTTCAAAAGTGCAAATTGATTGTTTGTTGTCATAATCGTTGACCGTAAAGATAAACTTTGATAGATATTTAGATAGCCAGCGTCGTTGAAAAGGTATAAAAAGAAAATAAAAATCATTTACAGAATTGATATTGAAAAAAGGTCTATTGGAGCTCTATGTATTTTAGACTGCAAAGTTTAAAAGAAGGTATGGAATTAGTTGGATGCCTCGTGCTTGCCGTTATTCACTAGAGCCTGAATTCATAAACCACCCAAGAACAATTCGCCGTTTTTCGCAGCATTCAGTTAGCGAATCCGCCTTCAGAGGAGCCTCTACATTGCTATAAGTTTGGGGGTAGGCAAGAGAAAACCAGTGGCATATCAATTTAAATAAGCTAATCAATAGTTTTAATGTTATCATTTTTATCTCGGTATTCCTATCGAACTTTGGAAGGGATATCATAAGTACTTACTTTTTTTTTTTTTTTAAGCTCCTTTCTTTCTTGCAATCAGCCCGTACGGGCATTTAGCTAGAGTTTGGTCAGTTCGCATTCAGTGCATAAATGGCATGGATGGCAAACACCCAGTAGTGTCTCCATATTTATAATTTTCTCTAAGCATAAGCTATATGAGGTCTTGGGGGGAAGTACTTACTAATAATAATAATATAATAGGCCTTTACATCTATTGAAGATGATTTATACAGCGTCAGGAGGCAACCTATGCCTACACTTAACGACACACTGTAGTGCCTGGGACAATATTTAGATGGAGTAGGCTTGCCCAGCACCTATACCATCCTCTCAGCCTAGTCAGACATATCCGCACATACTTACTAATATAACCTTTGTTACATTAATATCTTCACTCAGCGAATATTAATCAACCTTCACCTATTATAGAGATAAAGATCCTATAGATACCTACCTACTACCAACACAAAATCCATACTTATTAACTAGTAGTTCGCTGCGAACTGAGATATCGTGATGGTCGGAGGTTAATAAAACCCAAACAATTTTTATTGACCCAATGGTTGCAATTAACTTTGCAAATCGCATCGTAATCGCCGTCTAGCTAAGTACCAGTCTTACTTGAACTACAACATCATTGAAACTCCAAGAAATGGTAGCTCACGTTATACTGGGTTTTCCAATTTTATAATTTTTACAACAACTCAAAAACTATTAGACCTAGAATCAAAATATAAACGGTTTTGGAATGTCTAGACAAAACTCTATCATATGACACCCCACTTGATATTTTTGTGACTTTTTTTTACTCCCTTTGGACCCTCATAACTTCACGACCCCTTGATCGATATACTTTATTTAACAAACCAGTAAAATTTAAGAGTACTATACGTATACCTACCAAATTCCGTGAAGATCGGATAAGCGGTTCAAAAGATCTCGAAGAAAATATACAAACATACAAAGCATTTTTGTCCAAGTTGTCACTAAGATCTCACTCGATCAACAAAACAAAAAATATTTTATGAGATATTATAGGACAAGCAAAGACCATCAGATTATCTAATAGAACATGCTTACCGAGGCCGTGCCCTGCGTGACATTGCATTAGTCTGAGGTGTGAAAATGATAGCTCTTGTACATGTAGTTGCACTGGCACACATAGGTACTCTTATAATTGGAATACACTCTCGTCCAATGTGAAGGGTATGTGTGCCGGTGAACCACTCTCTAGAGTTACTGCTTGATGGCAGAAACAGATGCAGTACGAATTATCTCAACAAATTCTTTCACAAAGAGGCCAAATACTACTGAGATGATTACTATGTATGCGCTGAATACTAGCTACTAATCAAGAGAGGGTAAAGACTGTTGGGGCCCTGAGTCTCATTTCACCCTGTGTTTGACCACTGGGCGTATCTAATTTCTAAAAGTGTTTTGATAACATCGCACGGCTGGCTGTAAGTGGACACTTAACCCTGTCTGCAGCACGAGTGAATGGTCACTCAATTGAACGGTCAAAGGAACGACGCATGCGAGAGAACAACGAAGTTTTAAATTAAACAAGTATTTTTGGGTTAAAAAGCTATTTTGTTAAATGCTGTACGTTATTGGGTTGACCTAGTGCTTGACTATATTTTCAAACTTCGGATATTAAAACTAAGTGCTTCTTTAAAAGTTGAAGTAGAATTTACTTGTTTGGCTTTTAAAAAACTATAGCCAATGACTACTCACAGCTTCAAAGTTCTTGTACACACGAGTTTTGCTAGTGTGATGTTGAAAACAAATCGTAACATGCCAAGTTTAGTGTTTATGAATCAAAGCAGTTTTTCTGCCTCATAACCAATCCCCACATAAAACTTATAGTAACAAACACGCACTGGCACAAAAACTATTCGTGTTATACTACCAACATAAACTGACCCGTACAGGCAGCCTATTTCACAAGATTTTACGCTGTTTTACGCATTAGCAATAAAACCCGCCATAAATATGGCCAGATATCGGTCATGCTGCCACATGCAAGCGACATAAGGTCCTTTAACAACTTGACCATATTTTTCTCCAAAGCTCGTAGGTAGAAGCTTTCCAAACAGAATCCAAACTGGTCCCACTGGACCAGTTTGGATTCTGTTTGGAAAGAACATAGGACACTTCCTATGGGACACTGGACCAGTTTGGTTCTATGGAACAGTAAATAATCTATGAGCCTTGGTTGTTATAGGTTTGATCAATATTTTAAATTTAACATGGTGCACACATTTTTTTTTGTGATTACGCTATCGACCGGATAAAAAAATCAGTAACTGTCAATGTACGCTGACTTAAATTTTTGAGACTTACACTGACGCAAACCATTTTTTTCTACCCTGTACGCAAAAAAATAGGCCACTGGATATTTAAACTTTGAGTTATCTACTAAAAATTCAAATGTAGCGCCTTCGTAGAGCTTTCGTAGCTCCCTTCGTAGAACTTCGTAGACCCTAGTTTAAATAGTTTTATTACATTGCAGGCTTAATTTTTACCAATGAATGTTTTACTATTTTGTATTTCTGGTTGAACTAAAACAAAAATTAATAATCATAATAATCATAATCATAATATTTATTTGCAAAAAATGTAGGTACAATAGTTGTTATAAATATATTAGGATGAGTGCCGTTCCTTACATTCTGCCTCGTCAAGGCGTGCAAAATTATAATACACACTAATTAATGGAAAGATATGTCATTAATAAATCAAATACAAATAATAATCATAATAATAATATAGGTAAAATGTCAACAATCTTAATTAAGTTTTATTATCTAAGTATTCCTTGACGTCATAGAAACATTTGTCCAAAAGCCATTTTTTTAATTTCCATTTCAAAATATTCAAAGGCATGTCCTTAAATTCGTTTGGCAATTTATTATAAATTGTAATAGCATGATAATGAGCATTTCGTTTAACGAGTTCAAGGCGGCAAGGAGGTACGTAAAGTCTGTTTGTGTGCCTTGTGTCCCTTGTGAGCATATCTGAATGCTTCTGAAAATAAGCGGGATATTGTCTTATAAATATGCAATAATGTTTTGAGTCACATTTTTAAACCCTTTAATATTGATGCAGTAGCTAATTTAAGCATTTTTATATCTTGTGCTGTGCTCAGTTACTATAATTTTAGTGGACCTTTGCTATGATAAAATACATTTAAGTAGGTGCCAATACACATAAGCCATAGAGCAGTTTAAATGCATGAAGACCTCTTTTTTCATACATACTCGTATGCTAAGAAACACCGTGAAAACAACTGCGAAGCTGTTCCTTAATAAATCATAATACCAAATTTTAATGACAAAATAATTCTTTCGATCCTTTAGAAATGTATTCGGAGTTTGGACACGGCTTTTACAATAAAGATTAGTTTCATTATTAATAATTTTCCGAATCTGATCCCAATTAATGTGGACGAAAATACAAGCAGCTTTATCTGACCGATTAATTTCCATACCTTTCCTCATTATAAATCACCGTTATATTTTACAAGGTACACAAAAATCCGGCAATCCACTAGCTACGCTCTGGTGCGTTGATTCATTACATATTTGGACCTTAGAGGGCACCACTCTCATTGGCGACATAAAAATCGCTGTAATCCTCACCCAATTGCTTGATTATAGCTGTTAATCTCCCGCCAAGATAGCAGTTTACACATAACTTTTTTAACAGCTGGTACAGTCTATTTTTTCACAAAATGAATATATCTCCAAAGGCACATTTTAAACCTTACTTAGTTTTGTTATTTAGCGCTTAGTGGGTGAAATAAAATATTCATTTATTAGGTCACAAAGACGTACTTACCATTCCCAGTTGTCCCCAGTGGCAGGAATACTAAAAGTTTATATTATTATTTTATATTATATAATTCATATTAAGAGAACAAAATGGAACACATTTTAAAAACAACTCCTAGTTGTTACCACTGACCGGGGTCAGAAAATGGGAACTGGGAATGATATCAAATGGACACGAACTTTATATTACGAGTAGTATACTAAAGTCAGCATAATGTAACGTGTTTGTAAAACAAAAATAGCGTGTGTTCAAATGTAAACAGTCTATTTTTGATTTTATAAAGGATCTGTTCAAAATATTCAAACGGGAGGGGCAATCGTTGTCTTATAAAAACCTCGTTTTTCTGAACTGTTTTCATAGGTATTTTGTGACTAAATAGTGCCGCCAAAAGCTTCTTATTTTCGTATATCTGTAGCTACATCGCTTGACATTATGTTGGACAGCGAAAGCAGTTCAGAGCTTACGATACGCAGGCTGGAGTTGACTAGCTGTTCACTCTTTGGTCTGTGTCTAAGACCTCATCAGCCCCTTTTTTTAACGCTCTTGTTTATTCCCACGCACAAAATCGTCGACATTCGCGACTACTTAAGAAAATTGAAACGGGATAATACCTACATTACGCAATATGTCTTTGTCTCAACTAAAAGTCCATTTAATGACCCTTGGAGGAATATACAGGGTGTATAATACCACTAGAGAAAACTTCTGGAGAAAGTCTTCTGCTATAAAACAGAAAGAATAACAATTTATTCAGTTGACACACAGAAATACTTAGCAGATATAGTATATAACTACAAGAAAAGATACACAAACACAACATAAAAATATATCTAATAATAAATACAAAACACAAAAACATACTATGTATGTAAGTACCTTACACTGTTAATAATAATCGACGTAAGCTTGGAATAATTACATCGTGTTTCAGCTGTTGCAATTGAAGTAAGTACTTGATAGTGTACGATAAATTACAAGCCCAGTTTTTTTAGTTATTTAGCTGCTCTATGTTATTTAATTAGATTAGTCGTGGCGACACTGACGCCAAATGATAAGATATAAGGTATATTTATAGTTTTATTTTGTAGATTTTTGTTTATATTTTTCTTATGTGGTGGCTGAATAAGCACTATCTTATCTTATCAATTGTTTGGAGCTTTGAACAAAGTGTATGAAAACTGTCGAACGTCACTTCTAGTCGCCGAGTTGTCGCAATACAAGACGCTGTGTTTGTACAGCCGCTAATGGCTTTACACGAATACCCTACCACATAGCGAAAATTAGGTTTATTTTCTTGTTGTTACTTGTTCTGTGCCTTCTTTTTTATTATTTATTATTAGGTCAATAAAATTTATTCTTTCTGTCTTTCCAAGTCTTCAGGTTTATTTTATTACTGTGACAAGAATTTGTACATTGTTTTGTATGCCGATGATTGTGTGAATTTAATAATCAATGTTAACCATTTGGTTCAGTTTTGTAATATCTCAAAGAAAATATAAATAAATATACATTTCACTTTTACCACAGATCATGTAATACTACTTTTACTCAACTCCATTTAGAAATGATTAAATGAATAATGTTCGTAAACATGTAATAAGATCGATCGCATCGAGCCCACTGCATAGTGGGCTCGTTGGGATTTATTTTCCCATCGGCCCCACCAGTGTGGGCCAGCTGGTGGGCTCGATGAGAATAACCCATTTTTATTGTTCTATTCATTGCATTACGATATTGGCCACGAGACATCGTCAATACACTCGTATTATTTCACTCGCATTCTCCAACATCAAAGTGAATTTTGAGGAAAAACGCCAAGAGAATTATTATTCGTAAACCGTCCGGTACATCCTTATTACATCGAAGAGCCGCAAAATATGTGGCCTCGTCAAAATTTCCTACAAGATAATAAAAAAAACGTTGTAATAAAGTGAAGGTTTTTACTTATAAAATAAATTTGGCTAAGTGCGAACCAGGCCACGGGGTTTCGTGGCTTATAATACTCTGGAGATATATTTTATTTTACATGCACATTTTAACATGAAACGTGAATAACGAAGATTATAATCTTGTGTTTTTGCTCTTTGCGATTTCGTTTTAGATTTCTTCACGGATTTCAAGGAAAGGGTAAAATACCCAGAGCAGAGAACGGGCGCGGGTTGGGCGGTTGGGTCTATTTTTTTTTTAATTTATATGAACGGCACTACACAGAATAAGTGCGTTGGTCATGCGTGGTTCGGATGGTTTCCATACTTTATGCACCCGATCCGCACTCGATCCGCGCCTGACCCGCACTCGTCTTCTGTGTGTAATATATATATATTCACAACAACTCAATATAACGACGAATCCAACTCGACAGAGTTTTTTATTTAATATCCTTGGAAATATTACATAACCAAAAATATTACATAAATATTACATATCACTCTCTAGTCCCAAACTAAGCAAAGCGTTTACTATGGAAACTAAATTGCTGATATTTATTATTGCATGTGTATTTTGTGGATATTATGAATGTTGTGAGTGCTGTGTTGGTTTTAAGTTTCTTTGTGCTTTTTAATATTGTATTATTTATCAACATTGAAGTTTTTTTATAAGAAATAAGTTACTACCAGCATAAATTAGGTATATATTATTGATAAAATCCTTAAACAAATATATGTGCAACCAGTTTATACACTAGCAATTATTGTTCAAAACACACCCAAAAGTAATTGCTGATAGAATACTAATTATATTTTTTTTTTGTAAATGCATATTTATGATACATAGTAACACCCAGACATAGAACCAACATCTATCTTTGCCACACACAAATGTTTGTTCTCGGAGGGGATCGAACCCACGACCCACAGCACGGAAGGCATATGTATCTGGCCTGTCTTACAGCCGGCTTGATAACTGGTTGTAGGTGAAAAAAAATATTTCCGTTAGTGCAACTGATCAAATGGTAAGAAACGTTTCCATTGTTACAACTGGTTTTAAAATGTTTTCCTTCTTTTTTCATATTATTAATATTATCTTTGTAATATTTAATATACTTTATTCACAAAAAAAATTACAACTAATACAGTATTTACAATATTTACAAAATACAGTAGGTACATGAAACAGTTGAGCTATCTACATACCGTTGCAAACGATTTATAGATAGCTCAACTAGTCCAAATCAGTACCAATCGGAAGCGTGCCCATGACACTGGCTGCATTGCTGCACTGAATAGCAATGCTTTTACGTGTTAAATTCAAGAAACTTTTAAATAGAGCAATTTCTACTAACTGAAAGTTCTTGTTTGCACGATTAACGAAATAAGTAAACTGTTTGTCTGCTTAGTATTCATGGCACTTCACTCATTGCTATTCTAGTGGCGGATTGAAATGAAATATGGTGAATTCAGCGTGAATTTTGAACACTAGTTGACTTGGCAATACTCGGGTTAAATAACGAGTTACTTTATTTGTACAACCTATTTACCTATTAGCCAATATTGTGGGTCAATCGCGCTTTTTGTGAATAATATCGTAAAAAACAAAACGGAAATTTCTAACCGTTTGCGAAATATTATTTAGATACTGCTTTTTGCTAAGGTATTGAAAAACACAATAAAAAAACTATTCGAATTTTAAAATTAATGTTGTGCTTTTTCTAGATTTCATTTTGTGAATGCAAAAGAAACAAGTCGATGCTTGTAAGTCGGTACGTAAGTCAGTTGTAAGTTAAGTAAGTTATGTAAGTAAGTTTTAAAAACCTTACCTTATATTCTAAGTATTTTGATAAATTCGAAATAAGAGATGAGGAGAACTTGATTGTCATGAACGTAAGACAATTTAATTTAAACTTTATGTGAAGAGGTCAAGGTCAAAAATAACTAGGTAGAGTGTAAGTAGTTTTTTTATATAGTGTACATGACACTATAAAAATTTAAAGAAAGTCGTCACAAAAACATGGGATGGATATAAAAATAGATGAACTCAAAAGATATCCTACGTCAGACCCAAGGATTGGCTCTTGACGTGTTGAGAAATCAATAACCGACAAGGACTGAGAAAACTGTGTTGTGCTATGTTGATTACTTCCTTGTAATACATGGTGCCTGGCGATATCACGTATAATAATAGGAAGTACACTGATTACTAGAAATAGGACGTTTTATATACATTTTGAAAAGTATTTACCTTTATAGACATAACCGGAAATTAAGTAAAAAATGGCAATTTGATAACATCATTACGTGCTACATCTGAACAATCTGAGCTTTACCTACCTACTTTGGAAACTGCGTGGTCTGACAGCTTGGCCACTTCACCGTACGAAAATACCATGGCAAATAGATTACACGACTAGGCTGAACAACTTCCAAAAGAATACATTTCTACCCCATTGCTGGTTTCATTCCACACGAACACAATGAACTTAGGGAAATTCTGTTTCTTTCATCGAAAGTAAAAAAATAGTCAGCATGATGACTGTCGCCTTTATTGGTCTGGGAATAAGGTTCAGTTTCTTGAGAGTAAAATGCGGTTAGAAAACAATGTTTTGCTATAACTCGATTGGAGTACTGCTTCCTGAATCTTCGTTTCTCCAAATGGATACCTAACCATTGTTTTCCTCCGCAAAAAGCATCGAGGAAGATTGTTTTCACATGATAATGCAAGAGTTGCGATATGCCACTGCTGTGGAATATGAATAAGGTTCAATCTACTGTAACAGATACCCTCTAAAAGGTGTAATTGGTAAAAAACTCTGATTCTAAAAATTAACAAAATGTTTTGTTGATTTAAACAAGGGCATTATTCTTAGTTTTTCAATGACGTCATCTCTATTAGAGTAAAATTACTGCCGAAGTGAGCATAAGTTTACCATCCACCGTACATTTAAATAAACAAATATTTCTAGAGACTTTTTATAACTCACTTCCATAGTATTGCCATTATCAATATTTAAATGATTTTTCTCGAGTTATTTATGCGTATTTTTTTATTATTACGGAAGTATATAAGAAGTAAAGCAACATAATGATTAAAAATAGCAAATTTTACTACTAACTCACTGCTAATAATGTTAACTAGAGTTCATAGACTAATCATATGGTTTTGATAGTAATTGAATCACAGCTAATTTCAGCTACGTGACGCAATTTCGCGGCATCGTATACAAGAGCCGCTGGGACGAGAATACAAAACGTAGCACTCAGTTTCTCCTCAGCCGAGCGAGAATACGATGTGTCTCCATCACATTTACATCTTGAAGTCGACGTGGATAGATACGTATTCAACGGTGATGCGTGACGATGGAATTTCATTTTTGCTGGCTCTTTGTGTTCCCGAATTTTTATTTAATTCTTGGGTTTTGTCTCAGAAATAAATAAATAAAATTCTTTTTGTGCAGGCATATACCCATATCACATAAAATTAAGTAAGAATAAAAGAAATGGAAATAAAAATATATAAGTGAAATAGTGAGGTTAGTTAAAGATTTTTTGAACCAGATAGCCATTAAAGGTTTTGGCTACGACTCTCATTTAAAAACTAAACTAGGCCTTTTTACTAACTAAAAATAATTAAAAAAAAGAAAAACAGTTCCTAAGATGACTGTAGTTTTTTCTCATTTAGTATTGTAAAGAAACAGCATTTCCCTTACCTCCTTTTATACTTTTCAAAAGACATAAGTTTTTGTTTAAAATAAACTTCCCTCAGACGTGAAAAAATATTCTGAAGAGTAAAATGTTCAGTTCTCATTACGGCGAGGTAAAACCCACAAGTTATATAAATGCAAGTTTTTCAACAAAACGTGAGACAAAATTAAAAGTTGAAGTGGCAGGAGCGAAGTAACTCCTAGTTGATGACGTCATCCGCTCAAGTGGCAATTTGGGCGACGCAGCGGAAACCGGAGTCCTAGTCCTCACCACCGTAAAATTAGAAAAAATACCACCTTAGTAGATACAGTGTATGCAAGCAAGCTATTTCTAAAGCTATATTCACGCAGCAGTGTTATTCCTTGCATTTGCGGTTTCTGCAATGTGTTTTATTGGTATGGTCGTTTGGTTCTTTGTCAAAATGTATTTGAGTGACTTTATTTTTTGAGCTAAAAATTGGTCAATTATTAAATTGACTGGCACTGCACCGCTGGGCTTGCTTTTGCCAAGCAGTGGTCATGTAAGCTAGTGTTTTTATAAAACCACGAATCACGAATACATTTTGAAATCCCCACTGGTAGGGATTTTTGGTGGGGATTTCTGGAATATATCATTTTGATGTGCACTAGCGGTTAATTCCACTAACAAATGTGTCTACTGAATTGGTCCTAAACAGTAGTTTTATATCAGTGTTAAGTTATTTTGTTCAAACTGCCCAGTGACGTTCCAGACCGATCCAATCATTTTTGATACCAAATGAAACATCCACTATTAAACATTTTTAAAATTAGGTTTCTGATCTCGTGTTTTGTATTAAAAAAATACTATAAGATAATAATTGAAACTCTCACATTAATCAAATTTTAACTTTTAATATCAAAGACATATAAGATCGTTATTCGAGACCTCATTTTGATCGATGAACAGCAATTCGTAACTTGATTGATGTGACAAGATTTCCGGATTTTTCTCGAGCGTCTATATGAGTCTTTATTTTTAACATATTACAAGCTAGCTGTCAAATATTGGGTGACAAATGGGTGACTGAACATAACAAAACTCGGACTACCGGCTCTGTTATTTATTTCTGAGTTAATCTATATTTTTATCTGCAAGTAAACGTTACAAATTAATCTTTTTCATTTCAATAAGAAATGCCATTTTTGTAGTGATAACAATTCAAGCCATTTCCCAAACTTTTCCCACTAAACAACAATGACACGTAAATGTGTGAATTATACACGAGCGGGTGGAAACGGCGATGTAAGACACATAATGCGATTTTTGCCGGGGTTTTTCTCCCCTTTTATTGGCCAAGTTCCATTTTTTCTGTGTCTCTTTGTATTTCACTTGTTTAGAGAAAATAACGTGTTGGGTAAACTTTTGGTCTTGTATAGTAGAAAGGCATATTTTTGATGATTTACAGTACAAATGCGTGAAAATTTCTCAGACGACTCTATTTGATTTTGTCTATAGCCTAGTTAGTAGTAAGTATAGTGATAGCAACTCTTTTTAATCTAGGTCGTGAATATAAGTAGCTATGAATTATCCGCTGCAAAAACATAATGCTTCTGCTCAAATAGTAGTTAAAATAATTTATAAGTAAAAAAAAACTGACTTCAATTTGATACATCAAGTGATATGATGATGATGGCAGTTGATTGGAACTGTTCTATTGATCGTAAACACCACAGAAAAGCAAAATACGCAATGTCGTGTACGTGGATGGCGTGTTTTTTCCAGTTACTTTTATTTAACTGCCAAACTACTAAAATGAAATATAACCGAATTGAGAACCTCCTCCTCTTTTGAAGTTGGTTAAAAATGTTAAAAGTAGATTAAACTGACGTGGCAAAACAAAACACAAACGAAAAAAAAAACAATTTGAATATGAATGGACCAAAATCACTGAAAACTTTCCATGTAGGTTGCCAAATAGACCAATTGAGCGAGGAATTTTGATTGTATGGTTTGAAGGTGCGGCCATTAAACAAGGTAGTCAGAAAGAACCGTATTGAACTGAATCCCATGTTTCTAAGCATCAAATATATGTTTTACTTACTAGTTTTCCTTCTCTAATTTGTAATTCTTGCAGTCGATTTATCTGTGGAAACTTTTAATTGGCCTTCAGTGTACTGTATTATGTTGATCTTCCTACTGTGTAAATACCTAGCTGTTAGTTTTCCCAAAATACTTAAAATAACAAAACCCAATTTTACATACAAAAATGTTACATCCTGTTTATTTTTTAAATTTCTTATTACATAAATTAAGTTAGTAAATTTAATAAATATAAAATATAGGTAATTAAAATAACACCAAATTAGTAAAACTGGAAAATTGTGAATTCCCACGATAGTTAAACTACTCAGCATTCGATAAAAAAAACTAAACTCACTACCACAACCAAGCTCTTTTATGTATCAGTTTGCAAGCCCCTTCCTCACAAAAAATGATGATATCCCGTACCAAACACCAAGTCAGAATCACAGAATAGCTAATGTACTAGCGGTAGGTACAGAATAAACAATAGGTATCAACTTCCCTACTTTCATTGTTGATAGAATTAACTTAATTAAGCAATTAATTAAGCATGGGATAATTTACTTTCGACATTAAAAGTTTTTGTAAGGCTATTATTCTGGAACTCGAGAAATATTTATCTGAAAGGTTCTATGTTTGAAGACTGGTCCCATAAAATTTTATAAAAATCGGTTCAGTAGTTTGGCAGTTAAATAGGATAACTAGAAAAACTACTTACACGACATTGAGTATTTTGCTTTTGCGTAACTTTTCAGTGGTGTTTACGATTAGTAGAATAATTCCAATCCCAATGAACTGGCATTATCATCATCATCTGATGATAAAGAACTTATAATTCTCGAGAATTATGTATGTATCAACATGAATTCTTAAACCTATGACTGTACTCTTAATTTTAGCCGCTCAAACAAAAAATGCAGTTAAAATGTTCACATAAACACTTTTAAAATTACGAAGTGACAAGGCGGATACAGTCTGGAAAGCAAACTTTATTTCAGAATTTCATACGTTAAAAATTCAAATAACATGCATTTTATTATTTTTACGTTGTGGAAACCGCACTTGGATATTTCAGAGCACTTGGAGTGGTGGCCACATATATCCGAATAAGCGTAGTGCGAGCGGGAACTCTCTTTGGAAGCGCAGTTTCAAAAAGTTTCAGTTAAATATTTTATTACCCGAAATAATTTGGCTATCTATAGTTTTTAAAATCTACAAAACCATGAACTAGCATATCCTCTAAAAGATAACTCAGCTGCAGATGATCTAAGACGCAGACTGTAACCACGCTCAAAGGTATGAATTGTAAAATTGCATATATTAGTACAGGAGCCGTCAAAACTATATCTATATAACGCTATGTGATACCTACAAGGATGTTTAGGCAAATTGACTTGAAATGAAAAAGGTTCCGTAACTTTTTGTCAAGAACTACCTATCATTTCCATTCGTGTTTTAACTGCAAAGTTTACCTGTTCGATTATAGAATGTCAACAGAAAACTAGCCCTTAAGCCACGTGTGGCTACCACCAGACCCCTTAAAAGAAATTCTAAATGCCCAGAGCACTTTGTAATTACTTTTTCAAAGTTTTCTCTAAAACCTAGTTATGTTTGACTCTCAACCTAGAGACTTAAGAGACCTAGAGTCCTAGAGTCCTAGAGCCCTAGAGCCCTAGAGCCCTAGAGCCCTAGTCCTAGAGCACTTGCTCTATTTTATATTTTTCTATTATTATGTTTTTGCTTGCATTTGCAATGCAGTTAGTTCTAAGAAATTATAAAAGCGTGGTGTCAGCCGTCTCTGTATCGCCGGCTGCATCCTCTCGCTCCGTGGGAGCCACATTAGATTAGTGCCTACAATTCGGCATAGACGTAAGAGTTTTAATTATAGTTTTAATTCAAAAGAATAGTTTCTTCTTAAAAAACCCGTTTTACGTTCCCCAAACTTGAGTGGCGCAGCCGGGGCAGATTTCCGAGTTTTCCACGGGATTTATCACGAGTTTTCTCGAGTTTTCCTGATGAATCGGATCTGTTCGAACCAAATAAATATCTCTGAAACGGGTAATGCAAAGCTGAATATGGGAGTAGCGGTCGGTTGGTGAGTAGAACTTTTTGCCATTCCTTAATTCCTCTATTCTCCTATATTTACATGGGTTTATTAAAACTATAACTTTATTTGTTATACTTGAGATTGGAACTCTCTCATTATAACGTGGTGTGCTTGTATATACAATTTTATCGAGCCACCGTAATCTAAAAATAGAACTTTACATAGAGTAAAAACTTTTAGATAGTACTGATTTAAATTGTGTAAATTCAAGTTTATAGATCTCAAAACTGATCAAAACTTTATTATTTTGCATTTAAACAGAATAGATTTAGGTAAATAAAATAATGTAATTTTTATTTTAAATAAGTGTGTAGAATTAAAGTTGTTGATCTCTAATTTGATCGTAACTTTATTACATTTATTTAGGTTAATAAAATAATGTAAATTTTATTTTATTTTTTAAAATAATTGTGTAGAATTATAGTTATTGATCTCTAATTCGATCGTAACTTTACTATTATTTACATTTTAATAATAAGAAATAATATAGTTTTATTTCCAAATTGTTGTGTAGACTAAAGTCATTGATGCAAAAATCGATCGTGACTTTACTGTGCTCAGTTATGGATAGTAGAGTTAATATAGCAAAATAGAGTTAATTTTTCATTTATAAATAATTGATGAGATTTAAGTTATAGATCTATAAATTGATCGTGACTTTAAATTTTTATTGGTTAGTTTATTTTTACAAAATAGTTTTATTTTTATAAAAATCTTTTCTTCTATTTTTGACTATTGTTGTTTCTTTTTTTAAGTGATTTTAATGTGTTATTTTTGTGTATTTGTGTAAAGTGAGCTCAAGTTGCCTCCTCCGATTAGTTCGTGACTCTATGATCATGACGCCGCCAGTACTTGAAATCATACCGTATGATGAGATCAGTGAATTAATACCAATTTTCACCGGCGACCATAGGCAATTAAACTTATACTTGAGTAAATGCCAACAATTAATTGACAAATATAGCCGTAAAGATAATGAAGATCAAAATCTTTACCTCTTTCATGTTGTAACGAGTAGGCTAGCAGAGGACGCAGCTGCGCTCTTATCAGAACGAGACGATGTTATGTCTTGGTGCGCGTTCAAAGAATTGCTCATCCAGCACTTTGGAGATCAGCGTAGTGAATCGTGCCTATACTATGAATTAGAATCATTACAAATCAAATCAAATGAAAATTATTTGGATTTTGGTCATCGCATACAAAGTGTTAAGTCTTTATTGATTTCAAAAGTGAACACAATGGAGAACGAAGAATTAAAGTATGCTAAATTGTTTGTTTACAATAATATGGCTCTGAATGTATTTTTGTCAACCCTTCCGGAAGATATGGTTCAGTTAGTGCTATGTAAGGCACCCGTGACTCTAGAAGCAGCATTAAGTGTCGTGCTCGAGGAAATGAATTTCTTAGAGCAAAACAATATGAGAAATCGTATACGCGACCAAACTCAAACCACTGGGTCAATTCCACTCGCGACTCAGCAGTCTGAGTTAAAGGCCTTTTCACATGGCATCGGCACTCAGCCTAAATTAAATTGTTGTATGCCCCAATATAAACAAATTATAATGCCTCAAATAAAAATCCAAGAACAAAGTCAACCACAGATTGTAGGAACATCCTGCCCACCAGGATTCGAGGACATGGCTCAATTTGGCCTTCAGCGACGGCAGCCAACTAGCCTTCAGCAATTCGGTTACAAATCAAACGAACTTACAATGAACGATTACGACGGTGACTTATACTATGACGAAAGCTTTTACTCTGGCCACTATGGTTACGATGATAACAGATTGAATAACTACTGTGATGAAGGTTATGACTATTACATGGACACAGACTACGACGATAGGTATGTTGACTTCAAACAAACTGACGTACCATCTTCGAGTAGCAGCCTTGAAAGAGAACAAGTTGAAGTAAAATGCGACTCTATACTAAACATCGATATAAATTGTTCAGTTCAAGTTTCATCGGAACAGCAAGACGACTGTACAGAACAGAATCAGAACAGTTTAGATCGACCAAAACAGCTGACAGAACATAACGCACCTGCAGTTATTCAACCAAACCAGCTGACCAGTAAACAACCCACTGCAGTAACAAGATCTGAATGTTTACAAAGCGAAATGAAAACTGACACCATCTTACCATATAGTCTCAGTAGTATCAGACTTGATGACATTAGCGACCAAGAGCAAGATAACAACTTTCTCTACGGTAAACAAAGTCCCTTGGCGCATAGTGAACAACACATTCATTCAGAGAACAAAGATCATTTATACGAAATTGACGACAAAAAGGAAAACCATACAGAACACATGAACGAGACAACCCAGCTAACTCAACAGAAACCAACTTGTAATGACTCTACCAATATAGTAACACCAGAGTACGGTAGTTCATTAGTAGCTGACCCTAAAATAATTTTGAAGGCATTCTCGAGACAGAGTCTTGACAGCGACTATTGCCCTGTGCCATTTTTCGCACAGTATACAAAGCCCAAAATGAAACTCACTCATTTTGAACCAGAAGTAGAGTGGCTTATAGGACAAAATATTTTTGCTGAGAATAGAGATAAACAAAGATAAGCTACTTTAGTAAAAAATATAATCCGTTTTTAAGTTAACGTAAGTTTATCGTTTAACTTCTATTCTATTAGTTACAAATAACTCATATTTTTTTTATTTTATCACTTTGTCTATATATTTTAATTATTTTAAATTACAACCATAAATTATAATCTTGTACTATAGGAAGTGTGATTTACTAGTAGTGATGCCGAAATTTACTTAATCATTGCACTTTATAGTATTAAAAAATGTGTATAAAATTCAAAATATTAATAATATGAAATTATATACAGAGCTTAATTACAAAAAAAATTACCAACGATGGTGTTTAAATTACAGCAGCATTTATAAATTCATTGAGTTCTCTTATGAAAATAATTGAATAAGACAAGTTTATTTCTCTAATTATTAGTTAATTTAAATGATTTTTATTAATTTACAAGCAATTTCTGTACTAAATTAAGTGAATTCATATTGATTTACTTTTATGTAGATTAATATTATTACAATTTTGCATCGATCTTTCGTCAATTTAATAACTTTTGTATATTATTGCGTTTAAGTTTTTTATCTATTATTGTTGAACTTGTTTATTTAATCTAAAATTATTAGGAAACCCAGCTTAGATCACGTTTACTGTTGAGATTTCCAATATCAATTTTAATAACTTTTCTTTAATATTTTAAAATAAACCCTTATCATTAGTTTTCCCTGAATTATCCTTACACCTTTATGGCAATAGTTTGAAATACTAACTGATAGCGAAACCTTGCCACCCGTGGTCAACTGGCGACCATTTTATTTGCACTGCAGACAGCACAGCCCTGTGCTATGAGCGCACATCTAGTATTGCAGCAGCTCAAAAGATAGTTATGTTTGACTCTCAACCTAGAGACTCAAGTCTCTTAGTTGACCTAGAGTCCTAGAGCCCTAGAGCCCTAGAGCCCTAGAGCCCTAGTCCTAGAGCACTTGCTCTATTTTATATTTTTCTATTGTTATGTTTTTGCTTGCATTTGCAATGCAGTTAGTTCTAAGAAATTATAAAAGCGTGGTGTCAGCCGTCTCTGTATCGCCGGCTGCATCCTCTCGCTCCGTGGGAGCCACATTAGATTAGTGCCTACAATTCGGCATAGACGTAAGAGTTTTAATTATAGTTTTAATTCAAAAGAATAGTTTCTTCTTAAAAAACCCGTTTTACGTTCCCCAAACTTGAGTGGCGCAGCCGGTAGGATTTCCGAGTTTTCCACGGGATTTATCACGAGTTTTCTCGAGTTTTCCTGATGAATCGGATCTGTTCGAACCAAATAAATATCTCTGAAACGGGTAATGCAAAGCTGAATATGGGAGTAGCGGTCGGTTGGTGAGTAGAACTTTTTGCCATTCCTTAATTCCTCTATTCTCCTGTATTTACATGGGTTTATTAAAACTATAACTTTATTTGTTATACTTGATATTGGAACTTTCTCATTATAACGTGGTGTGCTTGTATATACAATTTTATCGAGCCACCGTAATCTAAAAATAGAACTTTACATAGAGTAAAAACTTTTAGATAGTACTGATTTAAATTGTGTAAATTCAAGTTTATAGATCTCAAAACTGATCAAAACTTTATTATTTTGCATTTAAACAGAATAGATTTAGGTAAATAAAATAATGTAATTTTTATTTTAAATAAGTGTGTAGAATTAAAGTTGTTGATCTCTAATTCGATCGTAACTTTATTACATTTATTTAGGTAAATAAAATAATGTAAATTTTATTTTATTTTTAAAATAATTGTGTAGAATTATAGTTATTGATCTCTAATTCGATCGTAACTTTACTATTATTTACATTTTAATAATAAGAAATAATATAGTTTTATTTCCAAATTGTTGTGTAGACTAAAGTCATTGATGCAAAAATCGATCGTGACTTTACTGTGCTCAGTTATGGATAGTAGAGTTAATATAGAAAAATAGAGTTAATTTTTCATTTATAAATAATTGATGAGATTTAAGTTATAGATCTATAAATTGATCGTGACTTTAAATTTTTATTGGTTAGTTTATTTTTACAAAATAGTTTTATTTTTATAAAAATCTTTTCTTCTATTTTTGACTATTGTTGTTTCTTTTTTTAAGTGATTTTAATGTGTTATTTTTGTGTATTTGTGTAAAGTGAGCTCAAGTTGCCTCCTCCGATTAGTTCGTGACTCTATGATCATGACGCCGCCAGTACTTGAAATCATACCGTATGATGAGATCAGTGAATTAATACCAATTTTCACCGGCGACCATAGGCAATTAAACTTATACTTGAGTAAATGCCAACAATTAATTGACAAATATAGCCGTAAAGATAATGAAGATCAAAATCTTTACCTCTTTCATGTTGTAACGAGTAGGCTAGCAGAGGACGCAGCTGCGCTCTTATCAGAACGAGACGATGTTATGTCTTGGTGCGCGTTCAAAGAATTGCTCATCCAGCACTTTGGAGATCAGCGTAGTGAATCGTGCCTATACTATGAATTAGAATCATTACAAATCAAATCAAATGAAAATTATTTGGATTTTGGTCATCGCATACAAAGTGTTATGTCTTTATTGATTTCAAAAGTGAACACAATGGAGAACGAAGAATTAAAGTATACTAAATTGTTTGTTTACAATAATATGGCTCTGAATGTATTTTTGTCAACCCTTCCGGAAGATATGGTTCAGTTAGTGCTATGTAAGGCACCCGTGACTCTAGAAGCAGCATTAAGTGTCGTGCTCGAGGAAATGAATTTCTTAGAGCAAAACAATATGAGAAATCGTATACGCGACCAAACTCAAACCACTGGGTCAATTCCACTCGCGACTCAGCAGTCTGAGTTAAAGGCCTTTTCACATGGCATCGGCACTCAGCCTAAATTAAATTGTTGTATGCCCCAATATAAACAAATTATAATGCCTCAAATAAAAATCCAAGAACAAGGTCAACCACAGATTGTAGGAACATCCTACCCACCAGGATTCGAGGACATGGCTCAATTTGGCCTTCAGCGACGGCAGCCAACAAGCCTTCAGCAATTTGGTTACAAATCAAACGAACTTACAATGAACGATTACGACGGTGACTTATACTATGACGAAAGCTTTTACCCTGACCACTATGGTTACGATGATAACAGATTGAATAACTACTGTGATGAAGGTTATGACTATTACATGGACACAGACTACGACGATAGGTATATTGACTTCAAACAAACTGACGTACCATCTTCGCCTAGCAGCCTTGAAAGAGAACAAGTTGAAGTAAAATGCGACTCTATACTAAACATCGATATAAATTGTTCAGTTCAAGTTTCATCGGAACAGCAAGTCGACTGTACAGAACAGAATCAGAACAGTTTAGATCGACCAAAACAGCTGACAGAACATAACGCACTTGCAGTTATTCAACCAAACCAGCTGACCAGTAAACAACCCACTGCAGTAACAAGATCTATATGTTTACAAAGCGAAATGAAAACTGACACTATCTTACCAGATAGTCTCAGTAGTATCAGACTTGATGATATTAGCCACCAAAAGCAAGATAACAACTTTCTCTACGGTAAACAAATTCCCTTGACGCATAGTGAACAACACATTCATTCAGAGAACAAAGATCATTTATACGAAATTGACGACAAAAAGAAAAACCTTACAGAACACATGAACGAGACAACCCAGCTAACTCAACAGAAACCAACTTGTAATGACTCTACCAATATAGTAACACCAGAGTACGGTAGTTCATTAGTAGCTGACCCTAAAATAATTTTGAAGGCATTCTCGAGACAGAGTCTTGACAGGGACTATTGCCCTGTGCCATTTTTCGCACAGTATACAAAGCCCAAAATGAAACTCACTCATTTTGAACCAGAAGTAGAGTGGCTTATAGGACAAAATATTTTTGCTGAGAATAGAGATAAACAAAGATAAGCTACTTTAGTAAAAAATATATTCCGTTTTTAAGTTAACGTAAGTTTATCGTTTAACTTCTATTCTATTAGTTACAAATAACTCATGTTTTCTTATTTTATCGCTTTGTCTATATTTTAATTACTTTAAATTACAACCAAAAATTATAATCTTGTACTATAGGAAGTGTGATTTACTTGTAGTGATGCCGAAATTTACTTAATCATTGCACTTTATAGTATTAAAAAATGTGTATAAAATTAAAAATATTAATAATATGAAATTATATACAGAGCTTAATTACAAAAAAATTACCAACGATGGTGTTTAAATTACAGCAGCATTCATAAATTCATTGAGTTCTCTTATGAAAATAATTGAATAAGACAAGTTTATTTTTCTAATTAAAAGTTAATTTAAATGATTTTTATTAATTTACAAGCAATTTCTGTACTAAATTAAGTGAATTCATATCGATTTACTTTTATGTAGAGTAATATTATTACTATTTTTCATCGATCCTTCGTCAATTTCATAACTTTTGTATATTATTGCGTCTAAGTTTTTTTATCTATTATTGTTGAACTTGTTTATTTAATCTAAAATTATTAGGAAACCCAGCTTAGATCACGTTTACTGTTGAGATTTCCAATATCAATTTTAATAACTTTTCTTTAATATTTTAAAATAAACCCTTATTATTAGTTTTCCCTGAATTATCCTTACACCTTTATGGCAATAGTTTGAAATACTAACTGATAGCAAAACCTTGCCACCCGTGGTCAACTGGCGACCATTTTATTTGCACTGCAGACAGCACAGCCCTGTGCTATGAGCGCACATCTAGTATTGCAGAGCAGCTCAAAAGATTCCAGAACTCCACTCGTTGTACTCAGTATCAGCATCAAATATTGCAGCAGTAGATCAGCAAGCAGCCTGTGTTCCTGATAACGACGAGCTTTGTGATTTGGAGATCACCAGAATTCGTATTCGCCACCGAATCTGCATAGAGTCGGAAGTTGTAGAGCCAATTCCGCTAATCGCCCTACCACAGCTACGTGTGGACGAGTCTATCCGGTACAACTGATAAGTTAGGATGAAGTGAAAAATTATGACGTACTCTCTCTAGCATAGCAAAGTGAAGTGATCGGAAGTGTTTTGAAATGAAAACTATTAGCTTCAGTGAATCCATAGAGTACATAACAATAGGATAATCTAATCTTATATTTAAATCTTATATTAATTTCATTTAAATCTTGTATTTTTAACTGAGTATGTTTCGATCCAAATCATTTCGAATTTTATTATACTCCTACCATAGGTAAGAAAAATTATCGAACAAATCTCAAATCGATCCGATCGATAATTTTCCTCTTAAGGATGGAGGAGTTATGTTTGACTCTCAACCTAGAGACTTAAGAGACCTAGAGTCCTAGAGTCCTAGAGCCCTAGAGCCCTAGAGCCCTAGAGCCCTAGTCCTAGAGCACTTGCTCTATTTTATATTTTTCTATTATTATGTTTTTGCTTGCATTTGCAATGCAGTTAGTTCTAAGAAATTATAAAAGCGTGGTGTCAGCCGTCTCTGTATCGCCGGCTGCATCCTCTCGCTCCGTGGGAGCCACATTAGATTAGTGCCTACAATTCGGCATAGACGTAAGAGTTTTAATTATAGTTTTAATTCAAAAGAATAGTTTCTTCTTAAAAAACCCGTTTTACGTTCCCCAAACTTGAGTACCTAGGTCGCCCACGCCTGTCATATTCGAAGCCTCTTTAGCTTGGCTTGGCTAACATTTTTAAAGAATAAATTTCTGCTGAATCTACTGTCCCTATTTTCTATCAACTAGGTGTATGGTTTCATTTGATTAGTTACCGAACTTAGTGGAAAACTACCAAGGCTGGCTTGTTTTATGTAAGATGTAAAAATTGCAGAGATACGCAGGTCTAAGTCCATCTGGGATCACGGGCCGCGCGGGCATCGTAAAAAACGTTCTTTATTGTACACACAAATTATAAACACAGTTTTTACATGGAGGTCTTTTTTATAGGTGAATTTATAAGGGCGTCAGAAAAAAAAAGTTTGATCAATATTATTTTCCAATTATTCGTACGTAATTTTCTACATTCAAATGCTAGGATTCTCAGTCAAAAGGAAGCAAAATATGTCATTAAAATGTTAGTTATTACTGCCTATTACCAATTTAATAATCTAAGTAGGTATCCTAATTTAGTTTGCTCAAATATCTGCTTACAAACATTCAACGCAACACAAGACAAAGATAATGAGAAAGTAGCCAAGAGATGATTATTGTATTTCAAGACACTTCTCGAACCATTTTCTCATTTGAAAGATTTTCATTTTCAAGACAAAGGACCTTATAAAGTTGAATATAAGGTTTATTATTTTGTCAATAACCTTGACTCCTGACCTATTCTGCCATCCGATACGCCTCTGAGTATGAGTAAAAGCCTACTTTTGTAATGGTTTTGAATTACTTTTAGTGGTTTGGTTTCAGCGTATTCTGAGTTATTGTTTATATTGGGTGCTTTTGTTAGAACCCGTATTTCTTAATCATTGAGAATTTTGATAAAGAGCAGGAACCCAAATTAAAATATTAAAGCTTCTTTGCCCCAACCTTAAAAACGTCAGTAAATCTCCAAGGATACCGTTTGAGCCTCGATTCACAATTTTTAATAGCTAAGGTTATTAATAATAATATGATATGATGGTTTACAAAAAAAGAAAAATATCATGACTCAGCGTTGCAAACTATGTATTATATTATGTTATTTTCGATTTCCGCTGCAAAAAAGCAGTTCGTATATTTCATTCCAACAGACTCCAGAATATGCCCCTAGGGTGTGTAATATCCATGAAATATGCGTTTTTCCGAACACAAAGCAACAGGGCGCGCCGTTTCGCACCAAGGTATTTCATTATAAACTAAGAAAAAATGCTGACCTAGGTATTGCACGCTGGAAAACAATGTACTAAACTATACCTAATATATACCTACTTATCTTTGTAGTACTGAATAAATTAATTTAACTCACGTTATGATTTATTTATAATACGCTATGCAGTATAAGTTTGCCTACTTATTATTATAACTATAGTACAAGAGATAAAAAACCATTTTTATCACAATTAATTCATTTTTATTAAACATTTTAATAGTTATTATTTGATTCTAAGTTAACTTTTTTTTCGCATCGAGCCCACTCATTTGCATAGTGGGTTCGATGGGAATAAGCCATTAATTTCTCCATAAGCCTAGCTAAATGTGTTTGTACATAACACTGGTTTGAACAGGCAGTGTTTAAACTTTTGAACTCTTTTATGGGTAAAATACCTATTACCTTATGGTTATTAAGGTATTCGTATATTGCGTAATACGGTTCTCATCATATTATCATCAAAGGCGTTACAGTATCCCAATTTCTATTTATATCCGCCTCTATTTTACTGTATGTTACTGTGCGCTATTTTCCCAGAAAGATTTGCCTTAGATTATAAGGCGTTGAAAGGAAAAAAAAAACTAATCCTAAAAATGCACTATGTGTTACTTCCTAGATGAGTGTGGAGTGTGGTTAAATAAGACCCTGACTCAGTATCTCCTGCACTGTGACCCATTTACGTGAGTAATAGTGCCACACTGGTATTCTGCCAGGTTTATAAAATACCTACTTTATACTCTTCTTCTTCTTTTATTTATGTCCGTCATTTCGATAGTCAATTTTGCGAGTGTCAGTGTCAAGTGAGATATTTATAGTATCAGTTTTTATAGTATCAGTTAAGTTATTCGTCAAGTCAATTTGTTTCAAAGAGAAATCGATGAATTTTCCCTTCAAAACTTGGAAACGAATTCTATCATTCAGGGAAATCACTTTACACACATTTATTACAATGGCTCACACTTTACATTACGAACGCAAGTATTTTTGATTAAAATTCCACCAAAATTAAACACCAATTCTCCCAATAACACAAAAAAATATTCAAATAAAAGTACTAATGATGCTTCTAACAATGACAGAACTCGAATCCTACTTACACTCTAGGTGATTATAATACTCAAGCATTCTTCCAATATAATACTAGAGGGTATGTCACGTTGATATTATCTACGAAAGTAAAATGTTTACACAGTCATGTTTCTATCAGGTCACATAAAAGGTTTCGACGAGGAACGAAAACCTTTTACTTGGCCATTCTTGCCTGTTTTATGTTCATAGTTTTTGACGTGAAAATGTTGGGTGCACTACGTTGCAGCATCATATAAGCTGGCATTTGAGTAGTTGCAGGCTTACACATACACAGTCCTATAGATCTACATCTAACAATCTTACGTTACATAGTTATTAGGTAAAAGTATAACACAGTTTAGAAAACTATAGCGAAACCATCAGAGATGTTTTACCAAACATGCGTACTTGTGAACGATATCTTTACTGTTGGCCATAGTGTGGCCATTTAATATGAAAAATAATGTTTTGAAACGTTCTTTATGATCAACTTAGAAAAGTACACCTAAAACAGAACTGGACCAAACAGCAACATCGAATAAATTCTTTGTCTTTGCTTGAGGAGGAGATGGTCAGAGGCACATTTTTTTTAAACGCCTAAACTACCTGACCCAACAAAATTCAATTCAAACGCCGAAAACAGCTCAAAATAATATTCTCGCGTTGTGTTGCACTGTATACTTGTATACTCACACGCCTTCGTACTGTAAACTTGCAAAGATAAAGCAAGTTTCAGAACGGCTCCAGCATTGAGTTACGGTTTAATAACGCGCTGGCTGGCTGTAATTAGCTACCTATGTACGTACGGCTTTAATTATCTCGGGACAAAGAGATGTTGGATACCCAGGTGCAGTAAGAATAATAATTTGGATAATTTGAAGTAACTAGAGCGCTGATCTAGCGATAGCAACCCCGGTAAATCTAGATGTCGTTGGTTTGAATCCGATTACGCACCTATAGAATAATATGATATATGCATGAAGAGACAATAATATACCAATGATTCGTTGTAAAAAAATGTTTTATTCAAAAGTTATTTGGAAAATGCTTATAGGTAATTTTTTTATGTTAAAAACGTATCTACCGTATTTTGATGCTTGTTGCTATACGTACTGGGTGTAATAAGACCACCCTTTATAACTTCGGGGCGTTGACTAAAACATTTCTGTACGACCAACAGTGAGCGCAAATAAATCGTTGTCCTATACATTTTTGCCAAGTAGATACATTTTGCATGGAACGGCTGTTTTTTTCACAATTACACTGTTCCGAGTAAGTTTACTGTGTGTCATCACAAAAATATTGTTATCCGATGCCTTACAAGTCTTCAGCAGAAACATTAATGTAGCACTTCATCTCAATTTGTAAAACGTTGTGTTACACCTAAGATACGAATTTATAATCACCTTTATGTACGTACAGACATGTTTTAAGCAAATAAATATTCAAAACCTGTACAAAATCCAGAAACTAAAATTAAAGATAAACTAAATATGCAGATCTACTAAATAAACGATTCTGATTCCGAAAACAGAGTTTGTTTGTCTGTTTGTTTGTTCGCGGATCACGACTGAACTACTGGCCCAATTTCAACAAAACTTATACCATTCAGAAGCCCGTTTTTGGATTGAAACATATGCTATATTTTATTGAAATCAAAGACGTGAATTCTTAGATACAGCTTGAACTCTCTAAACCAAAAGCAGCCATTTGCTACGAGGCTCATCGTATGCTGGTAACAGATATTTTTGTTGAAAGTTTAGCACGCGTACGAAGTCGCGGGTATTAGCTAGTTATTTTTATATTTATGCCGAAATGTATGTATATATAATGTATGTATGATGTTTTTAGGTAATATATTTGAAAGCAACTTACTTTCACACCTTCACACGCTAGTTTCAGAACCCAGGTTAAAATACAAACTGTAATTCACTAATTCATTTGAAGATGCATACGTCAAAGATCTTCAGTGTAATGGAATGTAAACTGTTTTGGTTAAATAAACTACAGACTGCTTTTGCAAGTCAAGCGAGTGGCTGATGGCAAATAAATAGAATTCAAATCTATCTTCAAATAAATAGAATTCAAATATATTTTGAAGAGTAAAGCCCTCGTCTTGGTCTTTTGTAGTTTGAGAGGAAATACCAATGGGGAAGTATTCGTATTCAAAACTGTATTTTGATGCTATAAAGGTGTTACAAGTAGTATTTAGGGTATGTAGCGATAAAATCTAAAATTGTCCATCTAAATTATTAGTTAAACCGTTTAATATAGGTATTAAAAGTTCTAAAAATAAAACAACAAATTATGAACACAAGTGAAGCAAACCTGCCTTGGAACGTTTTGATAATTCGCTTTTTGTGCTTGGTGCCGTGTCTAATTTGTCCAAGTAGATACAACGAAACGAAGTAAATGATTATTATACCTATTTATTATAAACCCCTTTGTCTACAAGGTATGATCATTTCAATATGTTATGCCAAGTAGCTAGCATGTTATGAGTAGAATTGTATATTAGATATTTCTGCATACACGTCGAATTCAACGTTCATGTATGTACTAATAATGGATGGGCCTAGGAATGTTCTACGGTACATCGAGTATATCTTGCCTAGAATGCTCTCTAGCGAATATTGGGAATATTGTGGGGTTAGTCAATACATATATGGGAGCTCTATTTGTTAATTATCTTAGTTTCTAGTAAAGGTGGGTGGCAAGGAAATATATAATTTAGTTTACAATGTAGAAATACCGACTTCATTTCGATAACCTTACAGCTTCATCGTCGGATAATGGTGATGATGATGGCGGTTTTGGTCGTAAGCACCACTGAGAAGTCACAAGAAAGTAAAATATGCATTGTCTTGTACGTGGACGACGTGCTTTTTACAGTTATTCTTATTTAACTGCGAAACTACTGAACCAATTTTGATAAAATTTATATGGACCACCTCTGAAGTATGATCTACCAAACAAAAAAAGAATTATTAGAATTTATTCATAATTGGCGAAATAATCGCGTAACATAAATACAAAAAACATACATAATAGTTGAATGGAGAACCTTCACCTTTTTTGAAGTCGTTTAAAAACAAATATTCATGGACATTTTACACAAAACATGTACATAAGCTTGTCAAATTTTTATTTCTAATGAGATAGCAGTGAAAAAATAAGTTGGTAGTAACTTCTCAGAAATTCCTGGAAAATGAAATTGGTTCACAAGTCAGCCCAAAATCCTCTCAAATCATCGATGTCATTATTCAAAGGTTATTCAGAGGCACGTGTAATTGAGACAGGCATCATGACTCAGTCGGTAGTAGGTCTGCCTTCCGTGCTGTGGGTCGTCAGTTCGATCCCCACCGAGAACTAACATTTGTGTATGGCATACATAGATGTTTGTTCTGTGTCTGGGTGTTACTAAGTTATAAGTATGTTTTTGCAAAAAAAATGTATATGTATTCTATCAGCCATCTAGTTCCCATAGTACAAGCTTTGCTTAGTTTGAGTCAAGAAGGCGTTGTGTTAAATGTCCGTGAATATTTATTAAATCTCAGGTTAGGTAATTATGCAGGTCTCGATAAGGCCTACACATTTGTGCCTCTCGGGGTCGAGACTCTAGGTCTGTGGGGTA
The DNA here is from genome assembly GCA_947507515.1 of Eulithis testata. NCBI lineage: Eukaryota > Metazoa > Arthropoda > Insecta > Lepidoptera > Geometridae > Eulithis > Eulithis testata. Next base: position 6,989,988 of record OX382203.1, on the reverse strand, counting down.
CCGAGGCCCTCCGGGTTTTCAAAATTCTTTCAGGGCGTCTAGTCGAAGCGACGCGTGACCCGATGGCTGGTGATTATCTAGGCCAGCGTATCAGCATTGCTATTCAGCGCGGCAATGCAGCCAGTGTCTTGGGTACGCTTCCAACTGGTACTGATTTGGACCAGTTGAGCTATCTATAAATTGTTTGCAACGGTTTGTAGATGGCTCAACTGTTTCATTTGTATTTTGTAAATATTGTGAATATTATAAATACTGTAATTACAGTAAATTTAATTCAATTTACTAAAGTTTTTTTTTTTGTGTTAATTCATACCTTTTTTCTCACACTTGTGAACATTATTGAGGAGCGAACATTTTTTTTAATTTTTTTTGCATTTTTTGTTTTAAAAATACATAATAACTTATTTTGTACTATGGCACTAAAGAAACCACAAGGTTTATAGGAATAATGCTACATGAGTCTAAGCGTCGATAGCCTTACATTAGGTAGGTATAGCTACTAGGTTAGATAGGTATGGGTAGGTAGCTGTAAGTAACAGTTTTTTTTAAAACTAACTCAGAAGACTGGGTTCTACCTTGATTTCGAACATATTTATTAAGAAAGAAATACATTTGTATTCGTAAATACTAACGTTCACTAAATATTACACACAAAGAAGATTCTCTAACACAAAAACTCAAACACATGTCTGTAAATTTATTTGTGGGCGGGAAATGAAACCACAACCTACAGCGTAGAGCTACGTTTGTCTTCGAGCCAGCCTATACATACTTACATACCGTAAATACCTATATTTTATATGAAAATTAGCTATCCTCGCATGAGCAATGACGTACATAGTATTGTTTTTAATTTATTTTACAAATTATTTTATTTATCCAAAATCTTCATACGCACCATTCTGTAAGTCAGTAGCACAACTTTTTATCATCTCGTATGTGATATGATAAATTCTACGAGTCTTTTACACGTTCCAAAGGCACGCTTGTGATTTTGATTTGACTGATAAAAAAAAGATTTGATTTCTTAAGAATTTGGGACACAGCTCATATTGATAGTTTTTCCTAGTGTTCTTAATAAAAAATATAACGATATCAACCAATGTTCGGATTCTGTTTCTCAATATTAGATTGGAAACAGATCAAAGGAAAATCATAAGTTATTGCTTTTTGGAACTTTGTAACGTCAGGCAATAGGCATATGGAGGCAAGAGGTGCTATAGTAGGTGCCAAATAACACGGCAAAACAGGTCATTCACCCATTTTCACCACGATGTCGCAAAATTCAATTGATGTATGGCTAATTCTGTCGCTTTCCATACAAACCTGTCGCTAAGACGGTATCGCTCGAATCTCGTTCGTTTGTTTACCATACATAAATTGAATTTTGCGACATCGTGGTGAAAAGTGGGTGAATGACCTGTATTGCCGTGTTATTTGGCACCTACTATAGTTTGATTCTTGTATCAAGACACCGGAGACCTTTTCTACTTGAAATCAAAGTTATGATCAAAATTAATTTATTCAGTATTGTTACAAGGATCACATTGTCTTGTACATCAAATGTCTTGTACCAGTTCTGCGATCAATCAGGCCTAGATGAAGATCAATAAAGATTTTAGAGATGAAGATTAGTCAGAGGCACGTCCATGCAATGCATTTTTATCTTGTCTGCGCTAGCAGTTAGTATTCCATAGCGCCAGGTTGAGAACCAAAACTTGTTTCAGATCTGACATTTTATTTTTACGATATATAAAAATAATAAGTTTAAAATAATCATATGCATATAATGAAACGATTTTTTTTTTCAAAATCCTCCGAAGTCACGAATTCCTGATACGTCAATCGACGTAAAAATGCGAAAAATACAGGCATTTATTCGTCAAAGGCCTGAAGGTTTTACTCGGAAAAGCAAAAATGGAATATCACACGCCACAAAAAAGAAATAAGTGTCCTGTCAAATGTCAACCCGAACTTAACAAGCGTCTCACACCCTGTACAATATTGTGATCATTCGACAAATAGGGGTACAAATTGTATGTGGAATAAGAAAACGATAACAGCTGTTAAGAATTTTGATAGCCAGAAATTAATTTTACAATTTCCAATAAAATTAAGGTACAGCGCTTAATTAAATTTAATAACGTACTGAAAAGCTGAAAGGGCTCAGTTTGTACTTACCATAAAACGACTATAACAACCAATTCAATCGGGAAGTTATCCTTGAACTGTTTAATTCACCATATTATTATCCTCACTCAATTTCCACATACATAATTCACCAAAGTTAGTTATCCACTTCACGCTACGAGATTCGTAGATGTACGATCTATCGGTGCTACGGATACGTCACACGTGCGGCTCTCGTAGCAGCGTAGACCCACTGTAGTACAATCGCGGCGAACGGTACTTCCGAAGTTTACCGATCATAGCCGAGCGTGACCGAGACTTGTAAGCTGTGATTGATATCAAATGAAATGTGAGGAATGAGTAGTTGGAGATCTCTTTGTTTTAAGGATTACATTTTTTGCGCCATGATCGTGAATCTCTAGACGAGGAAAAGCTATGCCACAACTGCAGACTCTTGATAAAAATCCTCATTTTTTTCAGCAATTGCTATTCCCCAAAGCTATTGTTTAATGACGCGAATAACTAACCGGCTTTTTTCTGATATCTTCGACCACGCTTGAAGCATTTCGTTTTATTTTGCGAAGCGTTCAGCTGGAACTATGAGTATGTTTTGGTAAGTAAGCTTTTCATAACTAGGCAATTAAAGCTTAATAAAGTGCATGAGACATTTTCTCGTCTAAATATAATAATAATATGTATATTAAACGACTGCTTTCGAGTTGAATGTAGCTTGTTTGGATTTCGAACAAACTTTAATGTAATCACTGCATAAATCATTTTGCGAGTAACAGTACCGTAATAATATTAATGAAACTCTGATGTCAATCGACTAGGTAAATATTTTGGCAAATTTTCCATGTCATTGATTCGCCATTAACTTCTGTCGGGTGGGGGTCTTATTGACCTCATATTCTCTCGATGGATACAATACGCCATCATGCTAAATTGTATTATCCCCGAAGCCCATGATTTGCGGATATTGAATTTATTATCATTACGGACCCGAATGAAAGGGTTAGGTGATTAAACCATCCCTAGATAATGCTTATCCACTTAGACATTGCTTTTCTAGGAAGTGGTAAACGGATTTAACTTTTTGCATGTTTTGAACCAGTGACTTTTTTGTGCTAGAATCTTATTGGAAGCTCAAATTTTACTGGTTAATATTACTTTTAACTTTTATGCCCAATATGGAACCAAAAGGTTAATAATGATATTATTATAGTAAATATGGTAAAATATATTAGCAGTTAAAGATCAAGATGTTGTAGGTCTATATAATTTGGTTTAGTTTGAGACTAGACACCGTGCTTGAAACTACCACCAATACTTATTTTTCTAAGTTAAAGTAACCTACAAGTTTGTTATGTCATATAACGCTCACTTTATTTCCCGAACCAAGTCTCTAGGTAATTCGAGACATTCCAAGGTTGTCGCCAGTCGAGAAACCTACTGAAAATTTGCGAGATATCAATAGCTGTTGTCACACTGCCAGCGACACGATACCACGTCATCGATGCAGACATAATCTCATATTGCTTTTCTAGGAAGTGGTGAACGGATTTAACTTTTTGCATGTTTTGAACCAGTGACTTTTTTGTGCTAGAATCTTATTGGAAGCTCAAATTTGTATTTGTACTTTGTCAGCTTCAGGAGTAGATAATCTTTTTCAGAATTTCAACATTTTTTTAGTACTAATCAGTTTAATCAGAGTACTTTTAAGAGTCTTATCACACTGGGGCCTTATTCACTATGACCAATCAAGACAGCGGCGTGAAATCGCCCTATGCCTATGCCGTATTTCCTATGCCATAAATGTCATTCCTTACGGTGGCGTCATACGGTTACGGCAAGGAATCTCCTAAGTCATACAGAATAATGCCCCTGGTCATTTCTCTCACGACATTTTGTACAGCGTAAATAACGCCATACGTCATCGCTTTATTCAACAAAATCTCACTGATCACTTTGAATCGTCAGTACGTTTTGTATATTTAGGTATGACTACAATTATTTTTTTTGGATAAGTGGGAGCTAGTTTGATAAGGCTCTAAAATTAAGTATTTAATTGTTAGCTACAGCCGAAAATCATCAAAATTTAGCTATAAAATTATATTGAAACTTTGTTTAATTATCAAGATGATGATGACTGGATGTTTTTACACCGTGTTAGCGCTGACATCGATATTTTTGTCGTATGTGTCGGTATCGGCCAGTGTGCAAACGTTCGATCGGATGACGGTACTCTGTGAATAATGGAATATTACGCTACGTAATGGTAAGTAGGTATACATGACACTTTCACTTGACACTTGGTGCTTATACTTTATGAACTTGTACTCCAAGAAGGTTTACTCTGGAAAACGGTAATGTTTGCTATTGACATTTACAGTTAGATACACCCACTGCGCATATTTTCCAGGATTTTCCCATCACCTCCAGCAGGTTTGCCCGACTAGTGAGGATAATGGCAAAAATAAAAAAATATAGAACAGTACCTAATAGTCTAACAAAACAGTTCCTATTCCAATCTGACTGCTGTATACTATAGAGGTTAAACTTATTGTAATAGGCCTTTACATCTATCGAAGATGATTTATACAGCGTCAGGAGGCAACCTATGCCTACACATAACGGGACACAGTAGTGCCTGCGACAATGTTTTAGATGGAGTAAGTTTGCCCAGCACCTATATACCATCCTCTCAGCATAGTCAGCCATATCCACAGAAATGACAAGGTCAATAAGGTTAAACTTATTACACTGAAAATAAAAAACATTTTAAACCATACATTTATTTCTACGTTAAAAATACCAGAGTAAAACAGTTTATAATTACGGAAGCAATAGTTATAACAGCAACAGGAACCATAACCTTAAGGTGGAACTAGTCGCCCACCTTTCCAAAACTAAGGATTATGTCAATATCTCGTCATAATCTTTGTCTGTACAAGCTTCTAAACTTTCAATACGAAAGTTGAGAAGCTTGTATTTTTTTTATTGAATACTTTTCTTACGGTTTTGGGGTGTATATGTATAAAGACATAGATTATGACGAGATAAATTGATATAATCCTTTGTTTTGGTTGGTCAACGTCAAACAGTGGAGTAGTTGCCCTTCTACGTTTGTATGAAAGGTGGGCGACTAGTTGGACCTTAGGCCGGGTTCCCACTACGCCGGACCGGCAAAACTGCCGGGCCGGTAAAACTGCCGGAAGGGCTAGTGGCTGTACAATTTATACACGGTGTAACATAAATACCCTAAAAGTCGTAAGGGAGGGTATTCTACACGTCATGGCGAACAGTGTTTTTTCTACGACTTTTGAGATTTTGAAGTTTTTCATTCATGAAATGAGCTCGTAACATTTACTTAAAATGTACCTACACACAGCTAGCGTGTGCGTGCGACGCGGTAGGAGGGTACCTATGTGTGCATGCGTACGGGTCTATGCAAATAGTAAACAAACATTTAGGGTTTTCGCAAGTTTCTAAAATAATAAAAGTTGTACTTTTGTATGAAAGTTTCAATTACGAAAAAAAATATTTAATGTTAATATTTTAGTGGGTACCAACGGGAAGTTTACTTCCCGTTTGTCCCCACATTTTTAACATGGTGACGAACGGGAATAAAACTTCGCCGTTGGTCTCCACGTAAATGATCGTGGGGACGAAACCTGGGGACGAGCGGGAATAACCCTTTATTGACTATTTGCACATGTCCAAGCACTAAGGTGGTCGGTCTGATTACGCCCTCTTCGGACTTATAGGGTATTTATGTTACACCCTGTATAGAGCTATTCATTATTATCCCGGATCCGGCATTTTTGCCGGTCCAGCGTAGTGGGAACCCGGCCTTAAGGACTCATTTCGCTTATGTCTCATTAAGCAGTAAAATTATCTAATTTGCTAACTCCAAGTGTTACGTAAGTTTATTTTGGTGATTAGGGAGAACTGGCGAAGTTAACGCTTATAAACTTACATAATTATTAACGCTATAAATCTGTGATTTCGATTACTTTGAGAGTTCGTAGCGCGTGTGAAATTGATTCTTGTACTTTTAGCACGAGGTTTTGACGCTTTCGATTCGCTGGAGCGTTTTTTAATTAAAAATAGTAGTCAATCTTCGAAATATAAAATTTATATGGCGGACCATGGAATGAAAAAAAATCCCTGGATTATCTTGAAGTGGATAACGGGAAGAAAAAGTTGCTTCTGTTACAGCCAGTTGCAGTACTTAGGTAGACCACGGGTAGAAACCACTCTAAATCTGTGGAAGATTCCACGTGTATCAATTGTTTTATATGTACATTAAGTTGACCAAGCTATAAGAATAGTGCACTGAGTAAGTTAATTCCATCTAAAATCACATCCCAGCGGGGTTTCGTGAAAGACTTGTTGCTATAGAAGATTACCTAAAACATCAGTGAACGCGTCACAACTCCATATTGTGTCACTTCACATAAAAAATAATATTTATTATACTAAGCTTTTATTGAATGGTACAAACTGCTGAAATGTAGCAAACAGAAGTTTAAACTAAACCCGGCTATCGATGGACACCAAATACGCAACCATTGGTATTGAAAATCATAATTCCCAAAACAATTGCAGGTGCTTTGAACTATCGAGTAAAGCCAGAGCATCAGCCATGTGAATGGCAAAGATTAGAAGCGGAGATAAGACAAGTCGTGGAGCGGTGAAAATTAGGTGAGGTTACCTACTCTGTTTTTGATGTGTTCTTGAAATAAGGGTCAAAGTAAAAAACAAAACCTTTAAATAAACAGCCAAGATATTTTGTGATTCAATCATTTTGATTCAAATTGCAGAATTTTTTTGATATCGTTTGTTGCAAAAATCGAATTACTGTTTTTAATATACCAGCAAAAATAACTCCAACTAAGATGAAAAAAAAAATTTAAAAAGACGCATCAATGGTCCTTTCATCAAAGAACCATTTGCCAAAATCACGCTCCAGTTATTGAGCTGAAATTCCAATTAAAACACTAATCTGTGATACTCTGCACCATCCAATTCTAATTCTAATTCTAAGTGGGGAATAAGATCTGCAATAACCCCAGCCAGCCCAACTTCTTAAAGTAACGGAGAAGGACTTTGGGTTGAAGGCAGCATTGTTCCAGCATCCCCGATAGTGTTGTGGATGCAGAGGACTCTGCACCATCTATGCATAATCTTTGACCGCAGTTAAACGTACAATACCATTTTCAGAGCCGTTCCGCTCGACCATAGCCGTTACCATTAGTGGACACTAACTAATGAACACAAACGATCCTCGTCCTTCTGCCCTGAATTTAGGATTATACTTTTACTTGTTTATGTCTTTTGGACACTTATATACATTGCTTGGTCTATTATATTGTCTGTTGTCACATAGTTTAGTCTTTTGATGATATTACTTGGTATAAAATTATTGTTTTTTCATTTTTTTTAAGTTACATACGAACCTGCGTACTCGTATAGTAGGTGCCAAATAACACCGCAATACAGGTCATTCACCCACCTTCACCACGATGTCGCAAAATTTAATTTATGAATGGCTGTCGCTTTCCATACAAACCTGTCGCTAAGACGGTAATCGCTCGAATCTCGTAGTACTGTTTGTTTACCATACATAAATTGAATATTGCGACATCGAGGTGAAGGTGGGTGAATGACCTGTATTGCGGTGTTATTTGGCACCTACTATAGAGTCACCTCTCCTCAAAGGTTTGCTGGAAGAAAACTTTTTTAGTGTACAATAGTGTACAAGTCTGCTTTTTCTGTTTTTATTAAACATATAATTAAAAAAATAATTAAATACATTAAATACAAAGCAACACCCAAGGGAAGAGCCTAGATTTTGCAGGAATAAATAGTTCAGTTTTTTGTTCATCCCCACTAATGTGTGTACTTACTAAATTGATTTCATGACGATATTTATCTGCTATTTGAGATAGTAAGTACAATAAAGTACGTAAGGTAGATGTAAAATTAAATGACATGCAGTGTAAATAACAACACATTTCCATTTTTATAAAGAAACCCCGCGGAAGTCGAATTGATATGCAAAGTGGCCTGACCCTTTGTGTGGCGACAAAAAAAAGGTGCATCCATACTTTAATGGAAAATTCTCACTCTGGGATATATTTAACGAGTAAATAACTTGCCGATACTAACTTTATTGAGGGAATAAAAAAAAACTTTGCACAGTGTTGCTGAAAAATGTGGCATGAGTTCGATTCTTTGAACTGAACAAACTTTTGTATTTGCGTACGACGTGTTAATAGCTAAGACGATGCAGCTTTTTGGCTACAAAACACCACTTTTTCTACTGAGACTGCCTAATTATGGCATCTAAAGCATAGACGTTCTAAGATAAAGATTTCACTACTGCACTCAAAACATAGTACATACTAGCATAGTATTAGATAGATAGATAGATAGATCGTTTATTTGACATACACACAGAAAAATACAGAACGGACATAGAAAAAATTGCAAACATAAAGATACCTACAAGAAACAAACAAAATAATAGTTAAACAACAGCTATAGGTAACCTAACGTATATGATCTATTATGATCTGTGGTAGAGATTTTTACTGATTCTCTTGTTGCATTTTTCTAAACTAACCTAATTTGACAGCTCTAAAATAATAGCCGTCCTTGTCGTTTCAGTTTATGAGAAAAGTATGGCAATAAGCTCAGTGTATTATATGATCTGTGGTTTAGTTTAGAAAAAATGCAACAGCAGGATCGACACCATTATCTACGCTAAAACTGTACGTAATTTTTCATCACGTTGACACAAAAACTAGATACTTTAAAACGTTCCTTGTGATATAAATGAACAAGTAACATTTTCATTTGAACGACTTAACTATCTAACAAGCAATTATAATACAGGACTGTAACTATCTACTAAGGATAAACAGGACATCTGGACACCAATAAGGCGTGATGCCACTAACGATATTTGAACGAAGTCTAAACAGGTACGACTGAATGGTTGATATCGTTTCTGTGCTAACAACTGCACACTCTGTACGGCTACGAAAAAGTTGAAGACTGAGAGGAAGCGAGTAAAGAAATAATTATAAACTAGAGCAAATTTATTGAAATCAGGCTACACAGTAAAAAAATACACGACCGATATTATAAATACCTTAAACCATATTAAACTTACTTATCTTCATTAATAAGCAGTGACAGAAATAAAGTAATAGACAAGAATCTAGCAGAAGAAAGAAGAGCATTGATAAGAAGTTAGCATTGATTGTGTAGAGAACTTACTTTACTTCTAGACCAGGGTAGAAGCCTTAAAAAATAAAAAAAGGTAAAAAAAAATATAGTAGAATGAAACCCATTGGAAAAGGAGGAGAATATTATAAAAATGAAAGGAAAAATAATTTACGGGCGATCTGAGGTCGGGAAGGGTAAGAGGGTGGGTTTTTAAGGGTATAAAACGGTTTATCTCGATTTCCGGCAAAACTACAAGTCCTATGGAAAAAAGTCAAATGACAAAGTTGTAGGTAATAAAAAGATCTACAACTTTTGTAAATACACTTTTTTCACATAACCTCAAAATTTATATAAAAAATTCGAAAACCTTGTTTTTGGTTTTTTATATTTACCTTTAACAAAAGTGTTTTTTGGGGAAAACTTACCTTTTTATGTCCCAAATACACTGTAATTTATTTGATTTGAAATATTTCATTCTACTACTATTTTTTTCAGTTTCAAATATTATCTACCCTGCTCTAATTTAAAGTTTTTTGTCTTTTGACAGAATAGAAATGTTTTATCTTGTTTTGTTAAATATTGATCAAATAGTGACAGGTAGAATTTTGAGAAGGCGTTGTAGTGCAATATTTTACCTAACACTGTTATTCGCGCGTAATTTTCGAATTTTTCTTTATGCGTGCGAACTTGCACTGCTCTGCAAGATGTTATACTGGGCCTGTCTGCTTATTATAAGAACCTCAGACAACGTGGTTCCATGATTTAATTGTATTTAAAAAATATCTTGTTCTGTCATTCGTGTCGCTCAATGTGCTGTTATTTAAAACCAGGACCTAAAACAGTCCGCAGCATAGATTTCCTAGCTCCATTGTCACAGCAGAATACGACTTTCAACGATCACACCACAGGTATTACTCGTTTTATTGCATCCAATTTTATTTTATGTTCAGTGCCTTGAACACTAATAAATGTGACAATCGCTAACGTATCTTAACGCTAGCATATCCGAGATACACTGCGCGGTGACACTACAACGGTTTGGCAGTCATATAATTAGTCGTAATATTTTGTATGCTTACTTAGGCTTATGAATTAGTTAAGGATCTTTTTTTTTATTTTTTCATGTTATTTACATGGTGGTTTGAATAAATTGTTTTCTTTCTTTCTTTCAGTTAAGCTGGCATTGACGCGCAATGTAACTCGAATACGGTAGAGCGGCGACTGTCAGATTTGTTCGTGATAGAGTTACAGCTCACATTCGTTCGAATTGATCTTAAATGCATCAAAATCAGGTTTCTAGGTCGTTTACTTTATTCCTCGCTTATTGTTAACACGTCATCATACTGTTACATGATAAGGGTCGAGCCTCGGAGTTGAAATTCCGATGAGTCTTTTAAAAACATATGTAAAGAACGTAGCTATAACGTAGTCAACCCAAAGTTTCTCAGGTTTTTTTTTGATACATTTTCTACTCGTTGGACATGATTTGAGCACATCAGAATGTAATAAAATATTGACGTTAGATGTCCTCTTACTAACAAGGTGTTATAATCTCTCAAGTTTTCAACTTTAACGAAAATGATAATTAATGGCTTTTTCCATTGACCTTCATGCAGTGACAATATAATGTGTGAAAGAAAGATTAGAGAGTAGATAAAATTAAGACGCCGATTTCGGCACGACTTTACCAAGATCAGAATAAATACATAACTATAATCACAGATTATATAATACTATACTGAAATGTAACCAAAAAAATACTGGGCAAGAACCACTGATAGTTGACTGGGATGAAGCTATAACTAAAACTTTTGATACAAGTAAAGTAATACTCAAATATCCACGTTGACTTTAGCACGGGTCTTAAACAAATCACAAACTCCGCTTTCCACATCTTCACTTCAAATTGTTCAAACACTCAAACAAAAGGCTCCCGCAATTCTTTCCTTAATTTGAAAGGGTCGCAATCTGCGTGAGATAGAGCCTCTGAAAGAACTCTTGCTTACTATCTGCCAAGCAAATTGCAATAACAGGCACACCTTACTTCGTTGGCGATAAATCTTAGGGCTGTAAGTGACGAGCTTTGGTCTTATTTACGCTCTCTCATTTTGGATTCATAGTGTTTTGGACAGTTAGGTTTATGTAGGAAAATGAAATAGAACGAAAATGCTTTTAAATTTTTTACACTAATATTTAGGTACACAAGAGGGTTAGTCAGAAATTTGTCTAGAACGCGGCTGTAATTTTTTGTTTCATGAGTATTATAGTATTATAGGGTTTGTCGCTATTAAACAAAGTTGGCACGCAACACAAAACAACGGTAAACAGCACAAGCCGCGAAAGCCGTATATTTGAATGCCTTACAAATTATTGCAACTCCTTCGTAATAAACAGCATTGAATAAAGGGTGAGCAGGTTTTAAGATAAGATTTTATTCCACAGGCTCAAAGCAACAGCCTTTCAACTCACTTGTAATATTAAAACGAATGGCGTTATTAAAATAAACAGTAACTTTATCCCGCCGTCTTAAAAACTTTTTCATAAAAGTCTGCTTTGTTTTAATTCATGAGATAAAGTTGATGTCCTGAGATAAAGAATAAAAAGACCTACTTTTTGTGAAACTGTTTCAGAAAAGGTAAAACGCAATCTCCAACATCAACACCGATCGAAACCGCTTGGGGACTTCAAATTATGTTTTTGTTGGTTCCAATTGTTTCACTTTGATTCCAACTTTTCTTTTGTTTATATATATAAACATTCTGTTTTTTTTCCTCATCGGTACTCACTAGTTATTTAGACTATCTGTCTTTGTTTTGTGTACACTGTGCTTTGAAACAAACTCGTTAAAACGCAGACGCTGATAAACAAACTATATTACTCCTTAATTAGATTTCTCATTAAAAGGAAAAAGAAAATATTAGAGCTTCTTTACAGCAGTTTTATTTATGCAGGCGGCGTGCACTACCGTTTAGAATGCAAATATAACCGACTCTGGTGCCAATTACTTGCAAATTCATGACATTGAAACCCGCAGAAATCATTTAAATGAATCTACACCTTGCATACGAATTGATAGTTCAAAGGAAGATATTTTAGCCACGTCTAAGTTGGTATTGTAAGGGGAGGTATTTCTACAACGCAGTTGGGTTAAGTAGGGTACTTTCAAAAGATTTGTTTTTAAATTTGCACATTTGACTATTTATCATGATAAATACTCATCACAAGTCTTTATAGCTTGTTGTCTGTCTCCTATAAATATTGTAACACTTGGCATGCCTTTATTTTGTAATTGTAATATTTCTGTGTTTCGGTGTATATGATGTTGGGGACTCAAATAAATAAATAAATAAAATATCACAAAAAAAAATTATATGAGATACTTTGGTGGGTATTTTAATAAAACCACGATAGATTTCAAATTGAGGTGAAATCCAAATGTCGGAAACAAGCAGAAAATGAAAACAATTAGATTATAGCGTTTCATCTGAAACCACATTGTTTTTTTTATCTAAAAAAATATAGTTAAGCTTAAAAAATATATTGTTATTTAAAGTGATATTTAGAGCCTGTTTAAGGTTTAGTGGTTAAGAAGCTTTTTTATAAGCTGATTGTTTGCCATTTAAACAAAAATAAAATAAAAAATCTTAGAAAACGGCACATTAGGTTTGATCTTATAATAGCGTTTACAAATGTGTCTCTTCACATCTTTTATCTTCACCCAAAATATTTTGGTTACAAAATCAAAGTACTCAATTTATTTTTTATTCAAAATAGAAGCACTTTTCGTTTTAAAATACCTCTAAATTCCAGCTTAAAAGTTATGCACTCTGTTGCCTTTGTTCGAAAACTTTCACTACCTATTTTCAAACATTTTCGCAAACGTTATTATATGCATGATACAGGGTGAGTTTAAGTTTACATCATTAAAACTTAAATCTAAAATCGAGTTCTTATCGAGTTGAAGCGATTTTATCGAGAATCCTGTTTTTATTAAAAAACTTCAAACTCGATTTCTATAGAGTCCGGAGTCGTGAAGTGACGATAAGCAGCGTGAGTTGAAAACCGTTTTTCTTCATAGAGAAGTCCTGATATTGATTCGATTTTCAGGAGTGAAACTCAAACCCAGCCTTACACTAACTATGGTAATCGAAAATTCCCTTGTTATTTTCATGTGCCCACAATGGCATGAGCTGGGCACTGCGTGCATAAATTGCTGGTATATTGCGCGGGCAGTATAAAGAAGCATTTTCTCTCTACAAAGGAATGCAGCACTGGGTTGTGCAGGGTTGATAAGAACTCAAACGCATTAGGCGGACATAAAAAAGCTAACTAACTAGAGCCCCAATAATAATTGTGTTTTATTAGTAGTGCGTGTAAGAGGTAAAAATATGGACTATACCTACAGCTAATATTTTTTACCTCGTAATATTCTGTATTATTTAAGTCAGATTTCATAATTAGAAGATTTTAGAAGCTACCGAGTCTAAACCGCCTCGTAATGCGTACGAGCTCTACCGCTAAAACAACGCACCAAAATTTAATAACACCGAAACCGAGATTTTCTCCTGAATTCATAGCGAAACTAAAAAGAAAGTTATGCAGGAAAGTTTAACGTTGAATAAACCAATTATGCACTGAAACTCAACATTTGAGATTCAAATAGATTGAACTTCAAGCTGGAAGGTCTAACACGAGATTATGTAAGTTCTGGATCATGCTGAAGTGTTTGTTTTCTTTGTTTGCAATTCCAACGGAACTTTACTGTTTGGAAGCAAATTTTTCTTAAATAAAATAGATAAATATAATGCAACCAAAAAACTAAATTTTGAAGATAATTTGCTCGTTATTTCAATGTAGAGTAAAAATTTTTTAGTTCTCCTCCATCTCCGGACTCCTAAGAGACTGGCACTAAGGAGCACCCACATAAAGGTACACTTTAGTATATATGAACTTACTGTACATAAGTTAACAATAATTGTAATTGCTACCTACTATTGTACCAGACCATTAGTTTAATTTGTCAAATAAAAGATATAATAAGCGGATGGTCGCATGACTAAGAATCCTATAAAAACGGAACGCGTGCTTGACTCGCCCTCTATTGCATTTCTGACTTCAAGGAGTTCACACCTCTCGAATATTGTTGAAATAGGCTGTGACTATGCCCAAATGAGTTTAAATTGTATTGCTAATTACTTATCCTGACTGATGTTCTAGTTATGAAATTCAATTCGTAATAATTAAAACATTTTGAAGTTGTTATAACTTTCTTGATCTTTTTTTTAGTGGTTTTAAATAGAAACCGCTTATTTCAGAAGTGGGATGGGACTCAATTCAATAGTCCTATCCTAGCTCTGGCCTAAAGCGTGAATTAACTTTTGAAGTCTACCGTCAAAAGTTTTCTTGTAGAATCATGGTTAGTGGTGAAACTAAGCCTGATAGGAATAGGTAGGAGTACTAATGATCTTTCTAAGTGTTTAGAAAAGTGTGTACCCTCAACGAGTGCTGCGTCATCGGTGCCGATGGCAACGGATGCACCTATGTGCCATTGTGACTGCCAGCCTGATCATCATGCCTACACGCCGCAGTCACACCCGCGAGTCAACCACTGCTCCCAGCAGTGCCAGTGCCGGTTGCAGAGTCCGCGACCTCGGTATCAGTGCCGGCTTGGGATGCTAGCACAACGTGTGAGCCTCTTAAGAGTGCTGTGTCGTCGTTGGACATCACTGAACGCCTCATTGGAACGTTGAGAGCGTTAAGCAAGGTTAGATCCAACCATTATTGTGTTTCGATCTTTGATAAAGTTGCGTGATATCGATTCATTGTGCAAAAAAAAAGGTTAAACTAGGGTGTATAATTGAACGCGCTGGAAGGACAGCGAGTGCTTATCCCGGATAGCTAATTGCCTGAAAGGCTTGTAGTTGTTTTACTTTGAACTTGAGTTTAAACCACTGTTGTGTTCAGGCAGAATCGATATTGCAAACTTTTTATGAGGCTATGTGTGCCGACAGTTATGCCACGTAAGGTAGATGATGCAAAGCTCTTATTATGCGCAGTATCATAGTCACAAGATCATAGCAAAGAACGATGGTTGTTACTTTTATGCGTGGAATAATTGGTGCATAGTTACGTGCCTATACATTTATGTGGTGGCGTTGGCCATCTCCAGCGCTTGTGCAATACACAGATAAGGTTCTTTCTAGTGCTAGTACCTAAAGATATATGTGTACTGTGACCTAAATCTAGTCCCTATGTGTGAAGGTAGATCGAAAAACATCGAAAAGTGGCTATGTTTGTTCTGTTAAATCCAGGTCATGACTTTACTGTCTTTTCTGCGAAATAACGATCTACAAAACAAGTTTTCTTTCTTATCAAGAATTGTAGGATGCCTCTACAGATAGTGGCATCGGAACTATGGTTATTCAGTGCCCTTTTAGGGTCTACCTACATACCTACAGACATGTTGATGAACAGTGGACGTGTCTAGCTTTTAATTCTGAATCGGTGCTAAGCAAGCATTTTAGACATTTTCAAGTACCCACACATCATGTTTTGCGAGGTAATTGGTAACCAAAACATTTGTGTGTATGCCTGGGTTACCCTTGACCCCTTGACATTGAGTTAGCGATATTTTCCCGGAGGTCGACATGCTCATCGTCCCTCAAAAAAGTAACATGAGTGTGTAGATGATTACAGGTACAGCCAGATGATCTCTCATCGTGAAGGAGTGCATTTGTTTGTGTGAACAGTGAGCAATGTATGTGTGAACCTCTAGTTCAAGGTATGATCAATAAAAATTACGTGTAGTGCTTGTCAACTCATGCGAATCACTTTAGAAATGACTCCTCTTGATGGTGAGGACTGTGCAAAGTTTTTGACTGTAGTTCATTATTTGTACCGTCGCTACAACGGTAACAATTTGATAAATGCACTTTGAGTTGATTAGTAGAACACTTGTTTGTTACAGCCTGTACAGACTTTCATATAAGTCAAAGGTGTGATGAATCGTTCGAGATTTGTCAGACAAAGGTGTCATATGCAAATTGCAGTCGTCATACTTATTTTATTTTTGGTTGAACTCGAGCGAGTTCTGGTAATAAAATAAAAAAATAAGAATAATGTGGAAATGTGTTGTGTCAATTTTATTATTTGTACCCACCCGCAGGATTGACTTTTGTTTCCGCTAAGTAAGTTCAAGACCGATGGTTCAGATGCAAATGTCACTAGCAGTCACCCATTCAAATAGTAACTGGGAAGAAAGTTGCTTAACTTTGGTAATCGGTGAAGGTTGGCTTGGCAAGCTACGCCACGAGCATTTCTTCTCCCTTGGTAAAAGTGAGAGTTCTTATGTTCTTAACAGTGTATTTTACAGCTAAATTGAAACTAGCTTACGGACTGCCTGATGGTAAGCGGTTACCTTGGCATTTGGATGCCTGCATCACCAAAGGTGACACACGTGCGCTGCCGACCCTTGAAGAATTTGGAACCACCTGGTTTGGAGGTACCTTGTTGTAGTCACTATAGGGAATACCTCGGCATGTTTATTGTTCCACAACCTGAGTGAGTGTTTGTGGGAGGGAAATTCTCTGAGACTGGACGGTGCGTGACCACCTTGGCTCTAGAGTGTGTGGATGAATTCCCTGAGATTGGCGAGTAGCAGACTACTTGCCAGAACGACAGATCGACAGATTGTCGTATTGTAACAATGTGTGAAATTTCAGAGTTTGAAGAAGCCATGGTCACTGGTAATGTGTTGATGTTAGCTTTGTTTTTAGCTAAGAACGTGTGTGAAGTCTTATTCAGGTTTACTGATTGTTGATGCTGAACTGGTGGTTCATGATCGAGGAATCTTGTCAACTGTTTTTGTTCAAGCTGAACGGTTTTAGTTTAGTGTTCTTTTTGGTGTTTATGTTCCTGCCGGTAAACAGTGACCAAGCTATTTGTGATGTAAGTCTTAGGGCTTTGTTGTGTTGACTTGTTCGAGTGTGTCCTTATTCTGGTTTTGTCCGTTTAGAAGATGGTCGAAAGATGTGTTCTCTATGAGCTAGAGTGAGATGAAATCGGTAGTTCTATTTTCTACCACGTCAGTTTTGTTGGTGGAGCTGTTGCTCAGAATATTATTTGTCATTTATCTACTAGTAGTAGGTAGATAGAAAACAACTCTGTTTGTTTTTAGCAGGTTTTTCACGTCAGTTTTGTTGGTGGAGCTGTCGCTCAAAATATTGTTTGTCATTTATCTACTGGTAGTAGGTAGATAGAAAACAACTCTGTTTGTTGTTAGCAAGTTTTAGTTGTGTTAAAATAGACAGTGGAAATTGTCCCGCCGAATAGTGTACGAGTATAGTTAGCGCAGATGTAATGATTTTGGTTGTGTATTTGTTTTGACCATTGAACTATCACGAAAGATTAATTTCAGTGTAAACAATGCAAAAGATTGGTTCTTTTGATGAGTTAATACCGTGGTGTTTATTCGTGGTTACCTGTAGCAAGTTGAGTGAGATATCTTGCATTGCCTTTGACACTAGCTTTTCGAAGTGTTCGACGATCGAGCAGTTCTAGCGGTAGTGTATAGCTGAAAAGGTACTGAGCAAAGTTTTGCTGTTCTGTTTTGTAATTTAAATGAAAAGTCGACATTCGGTTTCGTTTAGTGGAGAAGTTATGAATGTCCTAGTTTTTCTATCAATGGTTTTCTATCAGAGAAAAGTATCTTTGTCGTCTATGTAGCCTATGTTTCCTGCAAATAATGTAAATAGTGCCTGTATTTAGTCGAGGTAAACATTTTCTGTAGTGAGCAGCTTTATAAGTCAATGCGTGAGTGCATTGCACGGCCACAGTTGGCGCAGTTTAATAATGCAATGGATGGATTAGTGACGCTAGTGTGTGCTTAGACAGAAGCAGTATTTGGTTGTAAAAGTTTTGAATGTCAGGTTAGACCGAGCGAGAATAAGTTCAAAGTTTTTACAGACTACCCTGGTAAACATGAAACAGATGCAATAGTTGGTCTTGTTGGATACTTTCGTTGATAGTACCTCAGAATGTTTAGGTACATGATTGAGTTACCTTGATAGTAGTTCTTACTTGCAGTAACGTAAAGATTGATGGGTGTCAAATACTTACGAGCCAGTGCTTGTTATCTTTGACCGACTGTTACTAACGGAGTAGTAAACATAAGTTGATGTATAGTTGGCTAGTTATTGCAGTCACAGGTGTGATTGATGTACGTAGATATAGCTGGATAGTTTTAAACTGTGTTGTGGACAGTTATGATTCAGTGTTGGTTTTATGTAGCTATGCTATGCTGCAGGGTTCGTGTGAGCTGAGCTTTTGAGTGGAAGTTGTGCAGTTGGAAGTTTTAAACTGATGGTTCTCCATGCGAAGTTATAGTTTGCGTTGCGGTGAACGTCAAACGTACGCACTAAGGCCCCCGGTACAAGGGCTTGTCTCTTGTGATGAAACATCAGTTTCATGATGGCAGATACTGGTACAGTTGATTAGCGATTGGTTCAACTGGTGTTGTAGCTGAGCAATGATTGCTCGATAAAGGCAGATACTGGTACAGTTGATTTGCGATAAGTTCAACTGGTGTTGCAGCTGAGAAATAGTTGCTTGATAAAGGGAGTGAATCCCTGAGTCGCGGTGTCGCGATTCTTGTTTATAAGTCTGGTTTTGTGTTTTTGTGTTGCAATTTTGTAACCTACTTTGTTTTGACTCGAATCCTTTCATGCTGATGTGTAACTTTGTAATTGAATTTCCAGTTAATTGCCGTGACAAGCAAACTTGGCGCCTCTGTCATTTGAACGCCTTGACATGCTAACTGGGTGCCTCTGTCTTGTGGATTCTGTAGACAAGCTAACTTGGCGCCTCTGTCGTTCGAACGCGGTAGACACGCAAACTGGGCGCCTCTGTCTTGTGGATGGATGTAGATGTCGCACGTTGAACGCGAAACACTGTAGTTCAATTCCACTAACAAACTTGTCAGCTAAACGCGGCTGAGCCGTGACTTTTCATTTGTTTTGGGCTATTTCGATTCAACTTCACGGTAACGTTTCAGCTGAGCTGAAAATCGATCAAGCCGTGGTTGGAACTGAATAGAACTTAACTTGTTGTGAATTGGTGGAACTGAGCTTTTGGTACTATGGTCACTTATCTCTGTGACGATTCAATGTGATCCGTTAGATTTTCCTAAATAGACTCATTTTGATTTTGACATTACAAGTTCAATTGAAAATTGCTTATTTGAGTTGTACTCTGGCATGGATTTTTCAACACTTTTCTTGATGAAAATTTGAAGAAGTCTATGCTCGAGTTTCAATTCAAACTTTAGCAACTTTGAAGCATACAAACCTAAGACATGCTAACACGGTGCCTCTGTCTGTTGTTGAAAGATATACAGGTTCTCTGTATATCCTGGTTAGGATAACAAAATGATCTTAACTGTGTGTTTTCTATTTTCAGTTCAAGAAAACACACCCTGCTTGGTTCATCCCAGCTTGTTCTAGGCAACTCTGATGACAGGCGCCTGAATCCATGGCGCCATTACTGCAGTTCGTGTCTGCAGCCTCGCTGACCTGAGCCTGCCTGCGGAGCATCATCATGACCGCACCATCATCGAAGGGAATCTCCTGGAGCTGTACTAGATGAATGTGGTCGAGGTCGACCAGCTGTCAGAATGGCCGAATAAGCGGATGGTCGCATGACTAAGAATCCTATAAAAACGGAACGCGTGCTTGACTCGCCCTCTATTGCATTTCTGACTTCAAGGAGTTCACACCTCTCGAATATTGTTGAAATAGGCTGTGACTATGCCCAAATGAGTTTAAATTGTATTGCTAATTACTTATCCTGACTGATGTTCTAGTTATGAAATTCAATTCGTAATAATTAAAACATTTTGAAGTTGTTATAACTTTCTTGATCTTTTTTTTAGTGGTTTTAAATAGAAACCGCTTATTATATAGAATTCAGTATTTTAGGCACCCAAAATTTGCAAACACACTAGCAATTTCGCTTTAGCTGAAACGACTCTACATTTGCTTACAACAGGGTCGGTTAAAGTGGTTCGTATTGGAGGTATACTTTTCGATTCCGATGAGTTTTAGATGCGTTTTTATGGTTATTACACCGATCCCAATCTTCCTAACAACTTTCCTGATTTATTTTACGGTGTATCAGTAATGGTTGTGTATCGGTAAATTACGGTGTTTTGCCCTCCTGTGGCGATAGCCTCTTAATACACTATTCGATAGTATGTAGGTAGGTACCTATGTATAATTTTATAATATATGTCCCAGGTAAAGATTATTCAAAAAGAAAAACTACGACTGATACAGTATTTACAATATGTACAAATACACAAGAACATGAAACAGAGTAATTTTGGTAAACTGCCTATAAAAAGCATTGCTTCACTGAACGTCCACTGAAAATTTGTCCCGTTATTCAGATTCCGGGATTGGTTCTAGGTGTCAAAATGTTCAACGGTTAGAATGTGCAGGTGTCAAAATGTCTATATGAATCGGCTGTCTATGTGGCAAAAAGTATACATGCAGAAGTTTTTAATTCAAGAATCGACGCCTGGAACTTGCGTGTGGTGTGAATGTTATGAAACCGTTACCGCACGTGCGACTTAAATCTATTATCGGTCGGTTTTTATATCTCTTCTGTAACATCTAAAAATGAACTAGTTATTACCAAAACTACGTCATATGGATATAAAAGCCGGGTGCTTTTCCAACAAAGCTAACTTATGCTATGTTGCTAAGAAAGTGTTTAATATCTACCAATAATTATGCAGCAGTGGAAACGGGTTGAACGAAGCTATCTTTTTTTTTTGTTAGAGAGCTGCATGCTAAAGATGACAGCTACGGAAGTGGGACTTGAGTCCGGATCAGCAGCGCTTGAGCAGTAATATACGGACCATAGTTTCGTAGTTTAGTTGTTGACCTCGCTCATCGCTTATCAACGTAGCACATCTCCGGTCAAAAAGCAGCCTCTATTGGTGGATCTCAAACACATCTATAGCCTTGCCTAGGTCTGGTGGAAAAACACCTTTAAAGTGCTAGAAAACATACCGCATGAAGAATCATCTTAAAGCATTACTTCTTATCACGCAATAATAATTCACCGTACCCCAAACATGTGGCCACAGCATCTTGGCTGCTTATTTCTATATTTACTCAATAATCACACGCAATTACGTAGGTAATGTACTGAGATTGATGTGTTTAGCAGCTGTTTATGTATTTCCGTGGCTCATCCGATTGATCAGCTATTTTGAGTGCGTCAAGACGATCAGCTATGTAATCTGCGTATATTTATTGACACACTTTCGATAACATTCAACCTCAACTATTTTGGTATTTGCAACAGATTTTTACACAAAGTAGTTTTTTTTTATATCTTTTCTTCTATCTATCTTGTTCTAAATATATAAACTCTTTTGAAGCTTACTGACAATCAACGCACAGCCTAAACTATAAATTGTAGAGGTATGAAATTTGGAGGGTAGTATCCTTATATAATGTGGGGGTGTACTAAGAAAGGATTTTCGAAAAGTCGCGCCTAAAGGGTATAAAATTAGGATCAAAGATTTTAACCAAATAATGCGTATGCTGGTACCACGCGAGTAAAACCGCGGGCGACAGCTAGTTTATTATATTTTCTCTTGTATCTCAGGCAAATGTTTCAATGCCGCCAATACGCTACAATAGGAGATTATGCTCAGTTCAGCAAAGATTTTACTCTAGAGTGATGACGTCATATCTCGGCCGAAAACTCGTCGATATCATTTTAAGACATATTTTTTGTAATATCAAGAAAGTTGTACTTTATAAGAAACCCTGTTACCAAATTAGCATAATTTAGATTTTTTCAAGAGACGAATGAATGCGTATCTTTTAGGTAAGCATCCTGCATCTTCACTTTACACCGAGATTGCGGTCAAACGCAAGCCTATAGTTTGTAAAAAAAATCGACCATTTCCAATGCATAACCTTTAAATCTTGAAGAGGTAGAAGAGGTATCATGTTGTGTATACGAAGCATCTTGCTTAATCCACTGCAGGCTAAACTTCGGCTAGATTTTCTCCATGAGTGCCGTCGCCAGAAAATTATCAGCCAAGCAAGAAATTAAAGTAGCCATGAACAGCATAAAATTAACTTAGTCTCAAAACGCAGGGTCGAACTCAGGACAAGGAATATTCATCGGGGAAAAATAAAATGTTTCTGAAAAGTGGCGTCGTGATTTATTCAGTCTCTGAAATGTCTCCAAGGAGCTTGAGGAATATTCTAGAGAGAAAAATAAAATGTTTTAAAATTGGTGCGTCGATTTATCTATCGGTGCCTAGTAGGGTTTATGGAGCTTGTAATTTTTTTAATAGCACTTTATTTTTCTGGTGATTCCTGATTACCTGAAAACAATATGTGTACGAACTAGGTTGTACATTGACCCGCGCTAGAGCTGCGCTTGCAGTTTACAATACCTAGTCCGCGGTCGCAGCCTTCGTGCACGCGACCCGAATTCAGGCAGGGGCCTTATTCACTGTGACCAATACAAGCGCGTTACGCAGCACGACAAGACAGCGGCGTGAAATCGCCCTATGCCTATGCCGTATTTCCTATGCCATAAATGTCATTCCTTACGGTGACGTCATACGGTTACGGCAAGGAATCTCCTAAGTCATACAGAATAATGTTACAGAATATTGTTCGCAATCATCCACCAAACCATTTACGCGTTCTAATTTTTATCATAATTTTATCAATATATTTTACTATTTTAACAAAACCAAATCTTTAATATAAACCACCAAAGGTTGTACGACAAAACCCGTATAATATCTAATTATTTATTGAATACTTTATTGCACCAAACAAAGAGTTTTTTCAAGAGGAGAGCTTAATGCTAAAGCATTTTCTACCAGCCATCACTGATAGGTGAAGAAAATAGGACCTATGTATGACCTATGTCATACGTAATATTGTCAGTAAGAAAATACGTGGTAAGATTTGGCTGAATTTATTTATTCAATTTAAAAAAAAACAATCGGGTTTATGTCCTGGCTTTGCCCACATTCATTCAATTTTAGAAATCAAGGTATATTTTAGTTCATATGTAAAAATGAATAAATGAATATGAATATGCAAATTGGCATAAAAAGCGTTCAGCAGTTTTTTGTACAGACAGATAGGCACAGCGGTTTACTGTAAGGGAGACTAAAGGGCACAGTAATTCATCAAAATATTTGAGTATAAGCCTTTGAATACCTCCCCTTCATCCAGTCGGTATAGGTCTTAAGGTGCCGACGGATGTCCTCGTCTTTCACCCGCCTCTTCCGTTCCATGCATTTGGATTTGCACGCCTAATTAAATTAAACTTTATTAATTTAACACCTATTATTTATGAAGCACGGACGAAGGCGGTGTTTCGAAAGAGTGATTCTTAAAGGAGCTCACACACTGGTCACTTACGATATACATTTTGTAGCTAGTTTTAACAGTTACTTTTAAAAGTTACTGTTCTTGCATTAATAGTCTTGTATTAAATAGGCAGTACAGGAACGACGCCATTTGCTACTTCAATCATCATCATCATCATATCAGCCTACTAGCTGTCGCCCGCGGCTTTGCTCGCGTGGTAGCAGCATACGCATAATTTAGTTAAAATGTTTGATCCTAATTTTAGACGCTTTAGGGTGCTTTTTAATAGTAGATTGTATCATAAAGGAGCAAAATTATATTTTTACGGCGAGGGCGATTTTTTGAATCCAGAGCGAAGTGAAGGATTCTTTAGTAGAATCCTGAACGTAGCGAGGGATTCAAAGTACTTCGCCCGAGCCAAAAATATATTTTGCGCCCGAGTGGTACACTCTACTTTTCATCACCAACTATGAGAAAATAAAAGGCGCCTCATATTTTATTGTAATATTATTATTTAATAAAACATATATAGTAACAACTAAAATGAAAATAAATAGTATCTATAATGAAAACCACTTATTTCTTATGTTTTCTATTCGTTCGATTTCTTTGGCGCTAAACACTAAGATGTTCCAAATTCAAAAAGTGTGGCGAAGATCTGATAAGGATCTTCAGCATGATGAACAGGATAGCTCATCAAATAATCGATAGTTTTCAATCAAATTTGAGAGAAACACAAAGGACCTCATTCTACACAAGATGACGCAAAAAAAATCAAAAAGATCAAAAAAATCACAAAACGGAAAATGCACTTGCACATTACATGTTGCTCCTACGTTGCCCTCTCCCGCTCTCGACGGCTAGCGGATATAGTCCTGGAGCCTTTTAATTTAGACCGTCTCACCAGAATAGGTAAGATGAAACTTCTTCTTTTAAGGATAGAGGAGGAAGAAAGATTAAACAGGCTGGTAAACATGTAAGGGGTGATGGGTGAAGGGGTTTCGGTAAAAAAGGGAGAATGAGATAACCTACAGTGGGGGTTGCGGGTGAGGGATGGGTGTCAGGTGAGAAGTAGTGGGGATGGGTATTTTCTACTTCTCTTCAACATTGATAGGTTTCTTTCAAAACTCTGAAATAGCTTTTGCTAAGGCAGTAAATAGCTCACTTTTAGTATGCTCGCGAGGTCTACAGCTCCCAGAGCCACTAGTATATAAAATTCTCGTGTCACAATGTTCGTTCCCGTACTCCTCCGAAACGGCTTGACCGATTCTCATGAAATTTTGTGGGCATATTGAGTAGGTCTGAGAATCGGCCAACATCTATTTTTCATCCTGTTCCCGGGGAAAAGATGAACATCCAAAAAAAATCATGAGTAAAAACATCAGTCCAGCCGTTCATTTGTTAGAAATGGTTGGTATAGCAAAACACAACTGACATAGAACAACTGACAGCTTGAATAAAACCTTTTTATGTTGGTGGGTGCACAACCTGGCCGTAAATAATCAAATTAAGAAAACAATATTTTCATTCTTAAGCTACGTGTACAAAGATGAAATTTTTACAAGCGATCTGATTTGGATGAAACTTGGAATATTATATTGTCCGTGACCTGGATTAACACATAGACTAGGTACTTTTTATTTCGAAAAATCAACGGGATCCAACGGGACGCGAACGAAGTCGCGGGCGGCCTCTAGTATATATATATATAAAACCTAGAAGAGGAAGAAGATATTGTTATTGCAATGGTATGAAAAATAGTTACCTCTGACCACTAGTAGATGAAAAATAAAACCTGTATGTATATAATACACAAACTCTACTGTAATAGCTTCCTGTGTAGAAAAACTGGGCACTCTTTGTCATTGCAAAAGAAAATAAAAATAGGCTTACGACTGTAATCCCTAGGCACGATAAACTTTTCCTTACAGCTCTCGATCCTCAAAATCCTTGAAGATCTCATTATTTGTAGGGTAATAAAATTACTACATAAAGGACCTCGGAAACTGTAAAAAATCTCACTGGGTGTGATGAAACATCCCAGTGAAACAAATGAAAAACAAAAAATTCTGGCTGTTGGTGATTTTGAGATCGAGATGCATGGAACGCTCACCCGATCGGTCCCAATCCCAACACCGAAAATTGTAACAGTGTAAACCGAAAACCAAATAATCCTGTCGCTTTTCGGTTAAGTGAGCAACGCGGTTAAAAACGACGGTAGGTACTATGGGGGGCAGCACGAAAAAATATGATAGCCACAATCGTATCGTAACGGTAGCGTATTCGAGCTACACTGCGCTTCAAAAACAGTTTGCTTGGCGAACGTTTCAGCGACACCGCGCAGTGTATCTCAAATCCGGTACTGTTACGTCACGATTGCGATTGGCAGATTTATTTGTGCCTACCTCCTTGTGACGGTAGAAGATCGGATGTGGATTGAAGTGCGTTCACTTGTCCGGAACAGGGAGCCGAATTCATTTCGTCCGGATCGAAACGGTTTTTAAAAGTACCTACGGTTTTACTTTTTGGTTTGATTTAATTGAACCAGTCAAGCGAGTGTTGTGTAATGGGCTTATGAACAGAAACCAATGGATGAAAACAGGGTAAGAAATTCAGTTTTTTTAGAGCACTAAAGTATCCCAAATTTTTTTGAGCCCAACATATAAACTTTCTACGAGCACAATCTCTAGAGAAGGAAAAACTCTGAATGTCAATATGTCACGTGACATCTTCTCTTTGAGGTTTCCTTGAATGTCAACTTAGTTGGAAGATAGGGCTTGTTCACAAACTAAAAGTTACTTAGGGCCGAATACTGAAACGTCACTCAAATTTAAACACCACTTAAAATTGCTCTGCCTCTGTTTGACATTACTCATTTGTAAGAGATAGCAATAATTTAAGCATGAACTTTAATTAGCGTTTGACTACTTGGCCGTTAGAGAGCTTATAATTAAAAGATTTTGATTGAGGTATGATTCAGTAGCCCACTACAGACAGCAACAGCAGACGACTTGTTACAATAACATTACTGATTTCTATGTATTCCCATAAAATACCTTACGTGGCCAGCGACAAGTCGCATGGGCTACGGGCTGAGCAGCAAAATGACGCGGCGACACGTCGTCGCTTGCTGTACAGTCGGCGACAGTATAGTACCCTCCTTAAAAAATATCCGTGTAAATGCCTTAGTTTTTAAAGTAAATAGAATAAGCAATTCAAATTAAACTCAATGAATACTCAGAAATTATTTGCCTACCAACGCCAGACTGGACTAGAAATTCTTCTCATAATTAATTTACGTACCTATTGACTGGTATTGGATCGAACCCTTCGATTCTCGCCATTAAGCCTTAGGTTCTTAATAAACGAAGAGCAGCATAATGACGGCTGTAAGTTAGGGTAGTTTCACACTATGACAAGCGCGACATGAACTTTTTAAGATTTCATTGCAACATAAACTTGTACTTAGAATGTAAATCCGTCTTTGGCTATCTGCTTTAAAATTAAGATTTACCATTATTCTTAAGAGCTGTGGATTTTGTTACTCAATAAAATAAAAATAAAATAAATAAAATGGTATAAATTAAGCGCTTTAGGCTTAGCGTTTTAAACTTAGTGATTTTAATTTATTTACAGACACATACATTACTATTTAAATACAATTAGATAAGGGACCTTAACTAACTTAACTGAATATTAAAATTAACTCTGATTTCTAGCTGTTTATAGTTACAGAATACATATAGAAAACATAATTCAAATCACCTATTGTTATTGTAACTTTTTTTACACGCTTTATTTTAAAAAGCGCGTCGTATCGCGTTTTTGTGAGCCGACTCACAAACGTGTCTTGGTTTTGTTATGTTACGTTCAGAGTATTCCACCTCAGTATTACGGGTACCGTTTTTTAAAGAACCGTATCTTTAGCCATTCGAAAGGTAAAATACGCAGATGTCTGAATAGGAAACTCAATTAGGAAATACCTATCCTTGCCGCTGAGGAGTTATTTCAGTATTTTCTGCTGTTGATAATTAACTACGCTTTCAACGTTGAAAAATATTCAAATGTTTTGTTTCTTGAAGTCATTTTACAGGAGTTTTAAAGCCATTGGAAATTGCTTGCAGATATCTCTTCTGGATCTAACTTTGAAATTAAATAACACTGAACATCTGCATTATTTCACCGTCTTTGCCGACCTAAACATACTGCCTGATGATAAAGTTTCACTTTTTTATACCGCGTTCACACTATGCCGATGCCGCTGCCGGCATTATTGCCGCTGACTTATTGCCACAGCAACATCGCCTTTATTCTCATTAGAGAGCAAGGCCATGAACTTGGGCCGGGAGCCGGGACAGAGGCATGATCGTGTTCACACTATGCTCGTGACCACTTCCCTGTCCAAGACCCTGCCGACTGCGGCATAGTGTGAACGCAACATGACAGTTTGCACAATGACATGGAAGCAACAACTATGTGAGTTTTGCAAACCCTTAAAATATGCCACAGTACAACACCAAACAAAACACGAAGTTCAACACGAAACCAAAAGAATATCTTGCTGTAACAGCATTTATGTTGATTACAACTACTGTTTCAGATACACTGTGCCAGGGTTTATTACCCACACTGTTGCCGCAAATGTTTTCGATGGTACCAATAGCGTAATCCGATTTTAATTGAACTCGCCTTTGCTTGTTTAGATGAGTTCGAATAGGTACTGTAATGGAAGTTCGTTTAGGGCCCGTTCAAACTGTGGTTTATTAGATAACAGCAGGTATACGAGCGGTTACACATTGTGAGTTTCAGTAGCGAAGTAAACGGTTTGGTCGAATGTGCGACTACTTACTTATGCGTTTGTTTCGATTGAACATCGCGATTGTATCGATAAACGTGTTTATTTGCATGTGAATTCAGAAACATGGAGACAGTATTTCATCTCGACTATTTATTGTGCGCGCGACAAAATTGTGAAAACGCGTATTTTTAAAAAAAGACAAAAAGTCGCCATGTGTGAGACCTCATCTTTTAACGGATCTCCATCTCACCAATTAGTTTACATGTTTAGTTATTTAAATGTTTGTGTTTCAATCACGCTGCAACTGCTTTGGATGAAACTTGGAATATATATATTGTATAGTTGGTAACCTGGATAACTACATAGGCTACTTTTATCCCGAATAATCAACAGGAACAAACGGGGCGCGGAAAAAGTCGCGGGCGGAAGCTAGTTCTAAATGTTTTACACCTCATCCAACTTATGAAGCTTTCAACCAAAAAGCCCATAATCATTCACGCTTATATTTTGCAAAACCAAACCAATTCAGCCGTAAAAGTACCTAGTCAATTGAATTGTGGTCTCAGCGGATACAATCATTGATTCGTGTAATTTTGCTTCGAAAGAACAAACGAGTTTTCATGAAATTATTTCGTGCGTATTAACTTAATGAGTAATACATGCAATTATAAATGTTTACTTACTGGGTATTGGATAATCCGTGTTTTATAGGCTTTTTGTGATTTTCTCTTTTTTCATGCGTTTGTTTTGTGTACCTACTAGTATGGTATTATTATAATTTGTGGTATAGGTATACAGTAAGATATTATTATAGAATGTTTCGAATAGAAAACTCCAAAACATAATAATATGGAAATGGTCACGTGACTTAATGTTCGGTAATATCATTATCATTTTTACATATTTATAGCGATTGTAAAGTTTTGCATCAATATAAAAATTGGAGAGTGTGCACAGGAACTACATGACCTGATTCCTCCATCACCTCCAAACTACTAGGCGCACTGATAAATGCCATCCCTACATGGTAGATATCCCATATCTTCGCACAAAGCGCTTTGCTTCCACCTTCATAATACGAACTGCCAACGAGTGATACTCCCTGCCATCATCAGTATTTCCTGAAAGATATAACCTAGGAATTTTCAAGAGAAGAGTGAATAGGTGGATTATAGCTAAGCGGGCTCTACCTTAGGCTGCAGCTAGACTTACCACCAGTTGTGCTAGCAGCCAAATACTTAGGTATATGTCATAAAAAAAAAATCGCGTCGCATATGCTATTTGCTTACAAAATGTATGTTCAAAGAAAGCTGCCTTATGTACTTACCCTTGGGATAGTTTGTTTCTCGTATATCCCTGTAAGTTGACCTGCATGGCACGTTGTATGAACTGCTTGTATGATTGAACATGACGTCACTCTTTTTTCAACACTATTTCAGTATAACTCCATCAAGTTTAGTTTAATACGATCAAACCATCACGTTAAAATTGATCTCACAATACTTTAACACACATCCATTATTACTGTAGTAAGTTCCGGGACAGTCTGTATGCGGTGGAGTTTCAGTCGTGCGTAAGCCTATTGCATTTACTTTTCTAAATTAATTGGAATCATGGAACAAAAACCAACCAACAACGATCTAACTCAAACCAATTTTATAAGGACCTAAAGCCTTAATTGCTCGTTCACTTCCGGAACTTTTTCTTATTACTTCGCACTAAAAAGCCGCACTGTGCACAGATTCCCATTCATTCGCGCATCGTATGCGTTGAATCGAGACTGGCGAACGTTCCGGATGCCGCTGTTATTTTTGTTACACGCTGTGTTTATACAAAATATTTTCGCGGGGTACTCGACATTTTGCAGCTGTTGTAGAAAGTTTAAAAAACTATTAGACTGTTAATTTCTCACTATTCAGACAATATTTAAACTGTAGAATGTTTTAACTTCGAATCGAAAAACGAAAAGGGTGTTATAAGATTGACGGCGTTGTGTCTGCCTATTTGTTATTTTGTCTGTGCCGTCATAGCTCTAAAATTAGTCTAAGAAGATTAGTCATAGCCATTTTTCTAAAATGAACTTGTTCAAAATAGGAAAACGTAATAATTTTCTATAAGCTGTCAAGTTAACTCAAAGTAAGTCAACCACAGAATAAGACTTCGAAAGATGAGGTGAGGACTTGAGCCTACTTAATGCTGTCTAATTGATTTTAATTATTGTTTGTTATTGTTTCCAAGTTAAGTATTTGAGACTGCGATCCAATTTATTTACTTTGTGTTTGTTAATAGGGAGGTGGAAATTTAGTAGAATTAAGTGTTTATTCATTTCATTGAGGTCAAACCTGGAGAAATAGGCCAACAATCTTTGGTACAGATATATTTAATTCTAATCAATCAATTCAAAAGTGTTTTTAAAATGCTCAATTTAAATGAAGTCTATTTAGGTACTAGCTTCCGCCCGCGACTTAGTTCGCGTCCCGTTGGATCCCGTTGATTTTCCGGGATAAAAAGTATCCTATGTTACTTCTAATACCTCCAAGAATTAAATATGTGTACAAAGTTTCATGATATCACCGGCTAAGTAGTTTTCGCGTGAAAGGGTAACAATAAACTTACATTCACATTTATAATATTGTATGATTTTTACTCCTTATTTAAATTTTACAAGAACTCTAATTATAATTTAAAAAAAAACTGACGCTACCCTGTACGATATTTCATCGTAACCTGCACTGTAACTAGAGATAAAATCGTAGAGTAATAATAGAAATCAAATCGAATGCATGCGTTTAGCGCCGGTTTTGAACTCGTAATTTATGTCCGAAATGATTTTGATCAAGGCAATGTTTCAAATTGAAAATACAATAGTTTTAGACACTAATGGCAAGGAATTTGGAAAATTATTTTGAAAAATAAGTGTTATGTTTGGACTTGAACTATTGATGGAGTTCAATATTATGTATAGTTATTCCAGTTGATGTTCATACTCTATATTAAACAGAGGGGTAAGTCTCTTTATACATTCTTAAAATTATGTCATTTGTATAAATAATAAATAAATAGTTTATTGACCAAAACACAGAAATTATTAAACAGGTTTATAATTTTACTTATCAGTTTAGTAGCTACAAATAATTATTACGTATAGAAATATAGTTGGGAAAGTCATAAAAGTCATAAAGTTAGATAAACGTTACATGATATGTGGTTATACTAACTTTTATGACATCCCAAAAAAATTGCAATGATTTTTTTACTAAATCTTATTAAGAGAATCACCCTTATGTTTATAACTCTCGTGCAATTATTTATTTCTGTACGCTTTGGCAACATTTTTAACGATTACACAAATAAATAGCAAGGTAATAAAGAACGTCGGAAAATAAAACAACGCAATGTAACGCAAGATAACTGCGTGCTCTAGATTTAAAACTTCTATAATGTTCTCTGTAATTGAATATTGAGGTTACGACAATAGCGGTTTTCACACTGCTTACGACACGACATTTTTAACCAACTTCAAAAAAGGAGGAGGTTGTATTTTTTATGTTTTTTACCTCAGAACTCCATTTATGAACCGATTTGAATTTTTTATATGAAAAGGTATAACTTCCAGATTGGCCCCCATTTTTATCAAAATCAGTTCAGTAGTTTGGCAGTTAAATAAGAATAACTCGATAGAACACATCATATACACGTACACAACACTGCGTACTTTGCTTTCTTATGAAGTTTCTGTGGTGCTTGCGATCAATAGAACAGCCCCAATGAACTGTCAT
Organism: Eulithis testata; assembly: GCA_947507515.1. Classification (NCBI taxonomy): domain Eukaryota; kingdom Metazoa; phylum Arthropoda; class Insecta; order Lepidoptera; family Geometridae; genus Eulithis; species Eulithis testata. The sequence continues at coordinate 6,957,625 of OX382203.1, read as the reverse complement.
CATGATCATCATTTAATGATGAGGGCGTATCAAATTGATGTCGGTTTTCCAGTTTATTAAACTTATAAATTGTCTGTGAACCGTCTAGACGTCACACTCGTCTTGCAAAGCAGAATATATTGCGGCCATGTCAAGGAAAAGACTTTGAAAAGTGTTAAATGCAATTTGCTGGAAACTTATCAATACAAATGGTAGTGTAGATGCAAACTGAAATCGATAGTAATAATGATCGAGCCGTCGCGACAAACTTCGATCACATGTGAAGTTCATTAGTACAGTCTCGGTATAACCAGACGGTCCCTTCTATATCAAATTTAAACTTTACCGGTAAGACATTGCTGGATTTGCTTTGAGTAAGTCTTTGGCTATTGAAGAAGTTTATTGTTGGTCGTCCCTTGTACATTATACCTCGTCAAGTTATATTAGAATGTGATCCTTTGAACAAACTTAATGCCCATCGATTATTTTTAAGGCTATTTTTAGAGTGAAAAAACGTGGAAATAATGTGACGGAAAGGTTTGGGTTACAAAACAACGTAGAAACTTTTTATATAGCTAAATGTTGGAGGAAGCCGATGGTCCGCATGATGTTGAGTGGTAACCACTGCCTATAACGATGAATTGCCTCTGATATAAAAAAAGTCAAGTCGGTTCATAAAATGGCGAAGTTCTGAGGTAGAAAAAGAACAATCGTATTGGTAAAATAATTAATATTAATCAAAATAAATATAACACAATCTCCTCGTTGTTTTGAAGTTGGTTAAAAATTATTTAAAACGCGCTTTGAGCCGCATAATCAGATCAAGTAGCTAAAGATATCCACTATTATTTAAGCTGGCTGAGCAAAGCAGGGTCTAGGGGCGCGAAAGAGGTCACCACAGTCCGACGACCATAATTTTTCATCTCATTAACTTGGCTCACGTGTCCTGAATGAGCATGGAGCTCATTAGCCGTACTCGATTTACCCATCGACCTGCTTCTGCATCTATTTGTGGGTATTGTTATTTTAAACGTCCAAGGATCTCGAGTTGAATGATAAAATCGGAATCTTCGAAGGTTCTAAAGTTGAATGACGAAAACGGAAAAGGAAAAACGAGGCCTAAAAAGATTTTTGAGATTCATGTTTTGATAATTAATCTACGGCCGCCGTATAAAAACACCAGCTACTTAGTGAATACTATAGCTTCCACCCGCGATTTCGTCCGCCTCCCGTTTGATCCTGTTGATTTTCCGGGATAAAAAGTAGCCTATAGTATTCATCCAGGTTACGATCTATATATAGTCCAAGTTTCATTCAAATCGGACCAGCAGTTACAGCGTGATTGAAATAAAGCACAAACATCCAAACATCTAAACTTTGACGTTTATAATATTAGTGGGACGGAATGGAATGGGATGTTTTAGACGGCAGGAGATGTGGTTTTTTAGGTTGTCCCAGCAATTTTTGTAAGGTTACACAGCTTTATAAGTATGCCCATTGCCCACTAATATGTAAATGATCTCTCATAAAATGTTTTAGATATCAAATGAGTGCCAATAATACATCGCAAATGTGAACTAGCTAGGTATCCCAAATGTTTAGGTATAAGTTGGCAATATGCCAGAATACCATCAGCACAAATACACATTACGCTACCAAATCGACAGTAGTTTTTATGAAGGTGAATCATTTTTTACTATTGATGATTATCATTTACAAACACATTTCAAATAACCTGCAGATGTCATGGCTCAGTCGGTAGTAGCTCTGCCTTTCGTGCTGTGGGTCGTGGGTTCGATCCCTCACTAAGAACAAACATTTGTGTGTGGAAAAATAGAGATGTTTGTTCTATGTCTGGGTGTTATATATGTATGGTTAGGTTTTATAACCTAGTTTTTGAAGTTATACTTCTAATGCGACTTCCAACAACGTTGCGTTACGGGATGACATAGTCTCTGTCTCTTTCTATTCCCCCCGAATAGAAAGAGACAGAGGCTAATACGCTACAAATGCTACAATGAAATATAGTGGCAGTGTTCAGCAATAGCATTTGACCGCCCGTGTTTTTGAAGATAAACGACTTCCAACTGACAGCGGGGGGAATAGAAAGAGACTATAATACGCTACAATCAAAATATAATAGATGGCAGTGTTCATGCATTTTTTAACTTTTTACTTTGAAGTGAAAATTTAGTACTGCATATTGGTTAAGAACATAAAAATAAAATACTAAATTAATTTCACATTAAACACAGAGCGAGAGTGAATGCGTGGCACTCGAAGTATAACTTCTCCCGCGCGTAGGGACTGCACGCACAGGTTTTTTATTTCAATTGTTAAGTACGTACTCAAATCTTGGTGGCCATAGCAACACCCGTCTCATACACCACACAACCTCGAAATAATGCAATAAAATATGTGGTTATTTTTCACCTAAAAGTTAGAAAAAATCTAACTGTAATTTAGATTTGCCTACGACAAAGTCGCAGTCACTACCTGTCCACATAATAATCGGGGAAACAGGTACTAAACTTATTCATAACTTTTCTTGGCAAAATGACAAATCGCAAATCACAAACCATTGCCTGTCTTCACAACCACCGACATCTACACGACAAGAGCTACTCGCAGACATGTAGTACATCGCTTTATTTATTTATTGCGGATTGCCAGTAAAAGATACACAAATAACAAAAATAGTGCGTGGAGTCCTTCCGCGCGGAAGAAGTTATACTTCGAGTGCAACGCATTCACTCTCTCTCTCTGTGTTTAATGTGAAATTAATTTAGTATTTATTTTTATGTACTTAACCAATATGCAGTACTTATTTAGTTAGAAAAGGTTCTATGTTCATGTTGCCTAAATCAGAACTAGATGGCGCTGCTAAGTTTGATCGGATCCTAGAACGCGCTATCGAAGTGTTTTGCGTTTTGTGGGGGTCTCCGTATGTGATCACTCTCGCTCTGTCTCTTTCTATTCCACGCATTCACTCTCGCTCTGTCTCTTTCTATTCCATTATATTTAGCGTTAAACGTGTTGCCCAACCTTGTTTTGGAAGTCGCATTAGAAGTATAACTTCAAAAATCATCTTACATAGTGCTTACATAGAGTGTTCTTTCAATTACAGGCAACTTTCACTTTCCCACCGTGTCAACGTCGAAAGGAATATTTTGGTTCCTTCCGTCGATTTCCAGACAGTTTTTTGTTCAAGCGATATCGGCCAGTGTGCAAACGCCCATTGAACACAGAAAATAAAACGCAGAAGTCCAACTCCGCAGAACTTACCTAAACACCGCGCAGAAATGCTAACAGTTTCATTTTTGTGTATTTAGCACCAGTTCAGAAAGATTGGACAAACAAATCGATATGCGTAAATCAAAGTTTAGACTGTGGTATTTGAACTAGCTGAATTTTTCGTTTGAGGTATCAAAGTAGAATAAAAAACTTACAAAAACCAATACCTATGTAGTACAAGCACTAGTAGTCTAAAAAAATAACACTTGTAGGCTTTGTAGCTAATTTAAATATCGTGATTTGATCCTACTAATATTATAAACGCGAAAGTTTGTAACGATGTATGTATGTATGTATGGATGTTTGTTACTCTTTCACGCAAAAACTACTGATCCGATTTGGATGAAACTTGGAATATATATTGTCCGTCACCTGGATTAACACATAGGATACTTTTTATCCCGTTCCCGGGGAAAAGATGAACATCCAAAAAAAATATCAGTAAAAACATCCAGAACCATTCATTTGTTAGAAATGGTATCGATAGCACAACACAACTGACATAGAACAACTGACAGCTTGAATAAAACCTTTTTATGTTGGTGGGTACACAACCTGGCCGTAAATAATCAAATTAAGAAAACAATATTTTCATTCTTAAGCTACGTATAGTATTATATAATCTGTGGCTACGTGTAGAAAGACGAAATTTTTACAAGCGATCTGATTTGGATGAAACTTGGAATATAAATATTGTCCGTGACCTGGATTAACACATAGACTAGGTACTTTTTATCCCGAAAAATCAACGGGATCCAACGGGATGCAAACGAAGTCGCGGGTGGCCTCTAGTTTGAAATAAAGTTATGTAATAAAGTTCAAGATAATGTATAATGTATGTAATATTGGTATCGGCAAAGTACTTTTGCTAAAACCTTAGATTTACGCATTACATTACTGGTGAATTCGTTTCAGAACTCACTAACAATTTAATATCGTCAGTAACTGGTGCTTACCTTCTGTAATTTTGTGGATAATGGTGACCACGAGCACAAGGGTCGCAAGGCCAAAGTGCATTACAGATTACGTTCATTTGTTCTACTGCAGGAGCGCTGCCAAAATTTCTCCACGAAACGAATTAGTCTCGTAATTTCTGGTTTTACCTGCACTATTGCAATTAAGATAATTTCAGCGAGGTCCTTTTGTACTGAAAGCTGCAACTTTCACAGTCTAATAAGCTACTTACTTTAAATAGTTTTTTATAGCGTCAGGTAGTGTTATGGGCCTTACTTATGACAGACGTATAGTAAAACAGTTGAATCAAAGTATAGCTCTGTCACTATTTGACATTACCTGTTAGTTAGGTGACAGCGAATAATTTAAACAGCTGAATAAAGTTGTGCAGCGATCATAAGTACCTAAGCGGGTTTAAATAGACCAAGTGTTTGCCGAAGCAGGAGCTTTCTAGAGTCGGCCTCTATAGTTAATTCTTACAGTTTCTGGAAAATAGTTAGATAGTATCATATTGAAATAAGGTATTTAGACGGTAACCCAAAGACCATGAATGATTAATTTATTGTTGAAATTTTTTATTCCCTTCTCCAGTGTTTGTAGAATGTTAATATAGCTACGATATGAACGTACCTTCCTATTCTGTAAGTTAAAGTTTTGCAATATACAGTCTATCATAAAGTATTTTGTCTTCCTGTAAGAACGTATTGCAAACTAACGCCAGCCGCGTGGAAAATTAGAAACGTCGATATCTTCAATACCGTTCCGGAACCCTTTGAGATTTTGATGTGAAATATTATTTTGGTTCCATAATAAGCCTGTCTTTATTCTAAAAAGTAATATAAAATGAGTTTTTTTGCATCTGAAGCTGTTAGTCTATATTGATAAACACTTACCAATGTTATATGTTAGCAGATTATTATCATCGTATTCGATAAAAATTATCGTTTGGATCAAAAAATTGCTTTCGTTATGTTTTTATAAAATCGTACTACTAATACTTACTTACAATAGAACTAAAAGATCCACAGGCTTCCAAATCTACGTAATTGTTTCCCTGCTGCTTCAAGATCTTACATTTCCGACCGAATTATTTCCCTTCCAAAATTTTACATAAAGTTACTCGCTTCAAGTAGCGAAATTCCATGTTAAATGAGGCACAATAAAATTGGCTGTTCATTACGACGTGTTGTTTCTCACACGTCGGAGATATTGGCTATAGGCGGTGAAGTAGGGGCCATAGAAGGGAGGTGGAAGAATTATTCATGTGAAAATGGGTTCTTTGGGAGCGCTAGAGATGTGAGTTTTCGTATTTTTAAAGAGAGCGGTGGATTTTGATGAACGCGTTATGGAGAATAAAATGTTACGTAATGAATATCTTAGGTAGGGGATGTTACGTTACTTATTTTTGTTACATCTCAGTTTAAGGTACTTTATCGTTTGAATTTATTGTGGCTAAAATGAAGTATATTAAAAAAACACAATAGAATGGAAAACCTCCACGTTGTTTGAATGTGAAGGTTCTCAATTTAGTCGGTTAATAAAAGTCAAAGTTTTAGTTTGAAGAGAGTGGTACCCACTGATACTTTTATATCCAAAATTATATGAGAATGTAATGAAGGTCTCTACTTTAAATAAACAATGGCATCAATTTGACGAACCGAAGACAATATCATAGAGCCATAAGATATAACTTTATGTATGTACACGGACCTACCTCTATAGTCACCTCTCTCTAGCCTCAAAGGTTTGCTGTAAGAAAACTCTTTTTAGGGTTAAGCTCGCCTTTGTACATGTTATCTATTTCTGTCTTTTATGTGTTATTTTAGTGTACAATAAAGAATTAAAGAATTAAAGAGCCTGTGCCTATTTCCGTCCAGATAAGTAATTCTACCTAAATTAATAAATGATTATTTTTCTAATAAACTTATACTTACAAGAAAAGTTAATCTTGAACTTTATTACAATAAGTGGTGTAACGTTGAGAAACAAATAACTTCAATAGCATAAAAGAACTCGTTACCTACGAAGTTTGTAAGTGCTTTTAGCTTATTTTGCCTATACAACTAATGTACCAAAATAGGCAAAATGTTCTGCGCGATCAGACACTTGTCAATAAGAAACAATTTTTGAAGTACGCAGAAAAGCCTTGTAATTTCCATGCTTCTTCCAAATGTTCAAAGTGACAAAAAAACAAGTGTAAAACTGTATGAAGCACAGTAGGCATTTATTCAATGGCTATTTAAAAATCATTGAAACTACTGGATATTATGTACGTATCTCTTCAATACTTTCAAGTTGAAATAGACCATTGACAAAGGGTATCTAACTAGTAGGTATACTTTTACAAAATAAATGGACAGGGAAATAAAACATTTTGTCGGCGTAAAGTTTATTCTTTTTTGGTACTACAATGCCAGCTATGCCGGCGTCAATAAACCCAATAGCTGAAGTTACTGCCGATGAAATTCCTTACAAATGCTTAGATCACTTTAATCTACAAAAGACATTTTACAACGAATATTTCCCAAAATCCCATGATTTTTTTTCTACCTATATAAATCGTTATAGAAAAATTATTGTTCCAGTTGCATTTTTTTTTTGAGTCAATGCAACTAGTCTCTGGAAACGGGAAAAAAAAGTTAGGTAAGTTAGGTTTACACCGAAAGTTGACCTTGACCTTGATTTTTTTTTATATAATGGAAGCTAGAGGTACAGGAAATTCTCAGTCAAAGGTCATTTAAGGTCAAAGGTCAAAAATTAAAGAGTTATGATCTACTTTGTAAGGAGTCATCTGATCCGGGAACACGATGCTACAATGAAAAAAAGTTGATTTTTGTTAGGAAACTGGGTATCAAAAATTTTGTATAAGTTTAGTTAGAGAAGGATTGTGTTCATTTCAGCCTCAGGGCCGAGTAATCACACCCACTCCACAGCTTATTGGATTCCCTCAGAAACACAATGCACCAGCCCCAACATTTTTACAGATAGCACTGTCGTAAAACAAAACCAGAAACACTTCGAATAATAGGTTTTGCTTGCAACATAACTTCCGAATTGGATGGAATTACCCGGTTTTGCATCACTGGGACTCGGAATGGCTCCGGAATGGGCTGGGGTTTGATTGGGTACGGGGATAAATATTGGCGTAGTGCAGACTATGTGTCATTGATTTGCCACTGAATATTGCCGAAGATTGATTTCGGTGCTAAGTCAAAGAATTTAGAAAGTGTTTGGAGCAAAATTTGTAACAACAAATTTCATCTATATTCAGTCTCACATGACCAAATAACAAAATTCTGAACATTCTGTATTCTGAGAATACACATCTACTTCCATTTAGAGTAACTTTCGCGTAGTGCAGCTCCTGAATTCACCACTAGAGGAGCCTTACATAAACGAGTATAATTTTTATCAGCACACTAGCCCCTTTAGCCAAGTTAACATTCTTCAATCGATATAGAATAGCATAATATACAAATCAAAATGAAATGAAATTTAATTCACGTGACTCATACATATTTGTACTTTACTGTAGAATGTCAACTTGGCTAGATAGAAGGGTTGGAATTGCAAGTTTTGTTAGCACAAACCCGCACGTTAGTTGCACCGTATCGTTGATACTGTTTGCATAATGCTAGGTACACGTATAGGTAAGTTTAAGATATTGGTGAGCAAACCGACCTAAGTCTTGTAATCGGAAAAAGTAGGATTTGCGGATTTTTAACATAACCATTTTTGCTACATTTTGATTAACTCGGTCAGGGTAAATCATCAACTGGGTTAGAATGTTTACTGCGATTAAAAAATCATTACAGCATCCTAAGTAAATTATTTTTTACAATTTTTAAGCAAGAAGGTACGTACTTTATAAAAAAACAAGTTTACGTAACATATTTTAATCATAAAAACTCTTCTAAAGTTGAAATGTTTCCTGATGGTAAAAAAGTTGTCTTAAAATAACTTTTGACTGAATGTTATCGAACTTCAAGAAATAGACATAAAAGCAACATGTTTTCTCCAAAGTGATCCTTATAAACAAACTGAATAAAAACTGTTTTCACTTCAAGGAGGTAAAAAGTAAACCTATCATAAACCCATCATTCCAAAAGTACTCAGCAATCGTAAACAAAAACTCTCTGTACATAAAAGGCAACGAGTGAAAAGAGTAATTTTCTCCTCCATAAAAACAGTTACGCAGTTATTTATGTTGATACCACAATCTATACAAGGGATTTGGCCTGTGGCAGAGTATTAACGATTATCCAGGATTTTCCTACAAAGAAATATTACTTTGACAAGTAAATTTTGTGTAGGTATTCCCTTTCATATTCTCTTTGCAATTATAAAGAGGTATTAAAAGGAGTTTAAGGATAAAGGGGTTTTTACTTATCGCGTGGTAATATAGGCATTACGTGCGATGAACGATATTCAAAAAATAAATTATAAATAGTATGTATTTATAATTTACGTACGCTATTTTTCAGATGGGCTAGGAATACTGGTATAGTCGTCTGAGGATTACCTTACTGGACTAAGCAAGCAAGCTCGTATGAGTTAGTGGCCAACTCTGGTGACGGAGTTTTTAGGTCGCCTTAAGGCCTCCTTAACGACTGCTAGAGCCGGGACCGACAGTTTAACGTGCCCTCCGAAGCACGATAGCGCTCAGATGTAAATACCACTAGCGGTCACCCATCCAAATAGTGACCGCGCAGAACTTCGCTTAACTTAGATAATCGGTAAAGATTGACTAAGCCAGCCTAGCCACAAGCGCTTCACTGGACTGGACTTCATCTAGACTAAATATTCATCATCATTTCCCTGCCCTTATCCCACGCTAAGTGGGGTCGGCGTTACATGTTTTCTTCTTGCACTTTTATCGTTTGTCAACTCTGAATCTACTCCTCTCAAATTCATATCCTCTTCCACACATTCTAACCACTTCACTTTTTTTACCGGACTATTGTACTACTTAATAATTCCCCACTTTGTTATTCGATTTTCCACTACATACAAATTCGTATTACAAGTTTCTAATAATTGCTTTATAATTAGATTTTCTTCTAGGTACAAATTCCTATTATGATTTTATGAGAAAAAGTATTAGAACAATCTGATGGCCAACCGTATATTATTCGGTGACGAATTCCACTTTTCGCACCAAGATTTTACGCACTTCTTCTGCTTTTGCCTCTGCCTCTGCATTGTACTTATTACTTCATAGAGCAAGTCCATTAAAAGCCGTGATACAATGCACTGCGTCCATGACTAACAAAAATAACAAAGAAATTAAAATTGTTGAAACACCAGTGTTGAGAGTACAAACAAAATGCATACTAAAAATCCCGCCAAAGTGTAAGGAGAGCTAAATGTTAACAATCTGTATGCAAATCTCACGACGGTTCTCACGCGCACGATAATGTCACGCGTTTTTAACGCCACTGCTTGCTTTTTAAGGTAAGTGTAAGCTAGACCTCAATTTATTTCAAGGAAAAGAGTAGTATCGGCATCTTGTGTGTATTGTACCTATAGCTGGGCATTAACTCGTTAATTCGTTAATAGTTAATTAACGAAGTTAACAGTAAACGGACACGTTAGCTTCCGTTTGTATGCAGAAGTCCGTTAATCGTTAATCCAATGCCTAATAAATAGTAACCGCATGTCACTCAGTCTATAGAAAAACGAAGGAGTTCCAATTCTTTAAAGAGTAAAGCGCAAAGTCTCGTTAAAATGTGGCTGGACATGAAATCAAAAGACTCGTTCAACGATGCTGCATTCCTCGGGAAACAGATATTCATAAATCTATTCATTAAATACAATACCCTCAAGCGCTGTAGTTGAACGTCTGTTTTCCACGGGTAAAGAGATTTTAACACCAAAACGAGCCTCGACAGACGAGAACTTCAACATGTTAATGTTCATGAAAAGAAATATGCACCTTATGCCCAACAATTAAATTATACATTTGAATTATACAAGTATTTTGTTTTGTTCCTCACCTGTTAACTTCCAGAACTTAAACCAACAGGTTTTATAAGTTCACTAATGCAACGATTTAACGTTTAACGAAGCTAACTTTTTTTGTAGCGGATTAACGATTATCTATTTGATTAACGGTGTCCAACTATGATAGTTTTCATATAAATATAAAAAAAAAAATTGAATAAAGACCATATTTTTATTCAAATCATTCTTGTTTTGGTTCGACCAAGAATTCGTGCTTTGGTTGTTTTAGTTGCCAAAAATACTACCATAGCACGATTTCGAGGGTGAGTGGAGGCGAAAATTATTCGAGGTAGAACCAAGAATATGGTTCAATTCAATTCATTTATTATTCTTTAGACATTTTACAATGTTCTTAGAGTAGTCACAGTAATTAGGTATACATTTCAATAAAAAAGGTACACACACACAAAACAAACAAGCTAAAGTCAAGAAGTAAAAGCAATAAATGTTGCCAACAAAAATATGAGTGTTACGCTCGCGTGATTTTAAGTGGGAACCTCTGCCTATTAAAATGCATTGTACATGCATGTCCAATGAGGACGTTCACTGTGAGGTATCGCACTGCGCACATCACTCCAAGACGAAATGTTACGTCTTATGTGCCTGCAATTGCACCACCACCCATACCGTTCAAATTGGAACACAGCAATGCGAGAATTACAGCTTGGTGGCAGGAAGAGGTACGGTGGTAGTACTTTTCCGGACGATATGAAAAACTCTACTATGTAACTATATCAGCAGAAACGAATATGATAAAACAATGAGACTAAAAGATTTTTTGGTGAAAGAAGTATCTCAGAATACGTTCTTCGACGCTACAGTGACTGCCAGCCTTCACACTCAAAATGTTGCCAACTACGTCGTTGTTCTTTTGTTCAAATCGTCTCCCGGTTAGCATATTTCGGGGGCTCACTTCGTGAAAGAGCACCTTTATTTCTCATACCTTCTTTTCTTTTATTATAATTATGTGACACTTTGTAGTACACCATGAAATACATGGAGTAAAAATTCATAAATAAAGTAATAAACAATAGTGCTTTGAATAAGATATTTGATTTTGCAAAACAAATAATAAATTATAGAATGCCTCTACAATCCTATTCTACTAATATTATAAATAATTTATAATATTAGTAGAACAGGATTTTAGAGTAGAAAGGGCTTTTTTTCTTTTTTTTTTAATAAAATAGTAAACTATATAATGTGGTTTTTTATTATAAAATAAGAGTTTTTGAAATTTGACTCCTGGTAGCAAGTAGAAAGTTTCAGGCTGATGGAAAATAAAAAAAACAAATGATATTGCGAGCACTCGATAGTGAAACATTGATACATATGTATCCCTCTCGTTCCTTATTTAAGGGTTACTTTGTCTCTCATCTAATTCCCAGGTCCATTTCTTCGGAAATTCGAATCCGCACGATGACGAAGCAACTCTACGATTGGACCATAGTCACTGATTAGGAGTTTTATTTACCCTAATCTTGTTACAATTTATCACACCCAATTCGGTGTTTATCTAAATACATTGGTCTGATGTATTGTAATCAGTCAGTGACATACTTTCAGTTGGGTTCTTATATTTAGTGCGTGATTGCTCATGACTAAATCCAGCAAGACTCAGGCATTATTTTTTATTTATTACTATGAAATGTGTTTCTTTGACAATAAATAAAATAAAATTAAGTATGTCGGTTTTGTCATATAAACTTTTCTATGGATTCTTTTTGGTCCAAACAAACACGTTAAGATAACTAAGGGTTTTTATTTTTCACAACTTATTATTTGTCACATCTTAAAAGTTACAACAAAAATAGTTTTAGGAACTAAGCTACCTGAAAGACTGGCCTGGGAGGTATGCAACTCTGCATAAATCTGTATTTTTTTTTATATTTTTAGTTGTATTAACTTACCAACGTACTCCTTTATGAAGTGTTCCATGAGTAACAATTTGGAAAGGTTTTCTCACTATCGAAAACACTGCCGGCAATCGAGTACCTAATTTAGATTCCATTCACAACAGTACTCGTCGGAAAGCAAGATGTGCTAAATAAACTAGACCAGCTGCATTGTACCTACCTATCTACCTAGATAAAATGTACAAATTCAAACCATAACAAAAAAAATTGTACATCGAATACCCTTGGACGAATTAAGATCAAACCTTTTTCTCTCCTATTTTTTTTTCAGGGCAGTTAAGTTGTTTAGGAAAGGGGTTTTTATTTTTTGTAAATTTACTTGTATTCGGAATTATATTTTGTATAAAACTTTGTGCTATTGCTTAAAGTTTGTGAGGCAGTGACCGCGCCGCACAGAATGCACATTTCGCGTAAACGCCCCATTATGGCGGCAGTAATTTTGGATTTGTTGCAAAACTTGTACACTAAAATACGTTTTGGCTTTACAATTTACTTTGTTGTTTCTAATTACTGTTTTTCGGTGAATTAGTAGTAGTCTTATATTTTGCGGTAAATAAATGTGTTGTATAGAAAATTACAACTAATACAATATTTACAATATTCACAATAATGTTTACAAAATACACATGAAACAGTTGAGCTATGTACGTTGCAAACTATTTATGGATAGCTCAACTGGTCCAAATCAGTAAATCAGTTGTATAGATAAATGTTTAGTCTCGAAATCTCCTTTGGGGTTTTTCCTGTGATATTTTGTAAACTTCCTTATTACCTAGTTATTTTTTATTATCAATGAAGCTAAGTTACGATGACAAAATATAAATTTACCTATATAAATATTTACGATCACCATACAATATCTCATTAGTTAGCTTACTAAATTGAATATCTTGTTTTACCATAATTATTATTAAATAACTATATTATAGGTTATATAAACGAATATTACTTTACATTATTCCAAGTTTCATTTATGTTTGCATGTGTTGCAGCGTTATTGAAATACAAACATTCAAACCAACTTTTACACTAATATTATAGTAGGATAAATCTATACTATGTTTGATAACAGAAAACTAGGTAACATCCAATAGTTATTTCATTTTAATTTACCTTATAGGTATTAACAAAGTAAATACTTTTACAAAATCCGTATTGAATTTCGAAACAAAGAGGGGCGAGTCTCGCATTGTCTGCAAAACTTAAATTGCATTAACAAGTTAAGGTCTAAGTTCCAAGAAATTCCAGAGAATTTTATAAGTAAAGTGGGTGCTGATAAAATGTCCAAAAGTTGAGTTCATTTTGCGCTGCTTAATTTTGTGAATTAATTAGTGGATGCACTGATTAATCTGTTTGTTTATGGATGCAGATGGGAGAACTTTTTATGAGCATTTATTACCATCTTACTAGTTTGTATTTGTATTTAAAAGTACAAAAAAAAACTCTTTGGACCAGTTGAGCTATCTATAAATCGTTTGCAACGGTTTGTAGATAGCTTGACTGTTTCATGTGTTGGTATATTGTAAATACTGTATTAATCGTAATTTTTTTTGTGAACACAAATTCTAAGTAATAATAATAAACGTTTGTATAAAATTGAAAGTTATTATTTCGTCCCAGTGGGACGAGATACCGGTAGTCCGAAACTAGAATAACTCATTGTATCGTCAATATGTAGATTACTATGTACGTACAGCAACTTTGTTGCGTGTCAGAATGACTTGTAATCTAACTGTTTGGAATGGTCAATAGTAGACCAACCTATACGGTGAACCATACTTCGTTTTTTAATCAAATATATATATATATAGATTATAAATATTATTTAGTTTTTACCAATTTTAATGCGTGTCTATTTTTATAAAAACTTCGCCGCCTAAGTCAATTTGTTACCTTACTAGGTATACGATACATTTTGAGAAATTCTTTTTTCCATTTGCAATCCTACCAGCACAGCAGGCCCGTTCAAATCTGCGCTCGGAATAAACCGCTTAGCCTGCGCTATAAGCATCGGAGTTCGGAGTAATCAATGGAAAACCACACATTCCGACATACTAGTGATTGATTGTGCAAATGCGTAGGAACAACGGAAGAAGGTAGTTACGCCCGATTGCTCCACAATTTTGTTTTTATAATTCCTTGTACGGATTACATTTTAGCCTCTCTATAGCCAATGTATTTCTCCAGTTATGTCTTTTAATTTTAGTTGCCACTAGAGATGTTGCACGTGATGTCTTCAGTAGTGACAACAAACAATCAGTCAAACAATAGTTTTTATAATAGTACCTACTTTTCTTTTATAATCATACCTAAAATAGATTTTGCGAGCTTTTTACAAGGTTGCTTCTTATACAGGTTTTACATTTAAAAGAAGAAAGATACCAGGAGAGCAGAACTCATCAAGTGGGGTGTTGCAATCAGGTAAAAACAGCATTGGCAAGGAAAAACGCTGCGGTCTGTTACTTCTCACTCACGAGAAAACCAAAACCTCGTCATAGTCGTCATCCTGCTCCACGCTCGGCTTTATAGCAAACTTGTAACCTTCGACCGTTACTGGAAAGTACTTGATATTCACGTTCGTCCTACTGAGTTTCCCACGGACAGGAAGAATGGGAATTAACAGACAAGTGACATCTCTATTCAGCATACTGCAAAGCGCCATTGTGAAGTGCCCCAGTCATGGGATTGGGTCCCATGACTGGAGCACTGAACAATTGCGTAGGGTGCGGGACAAAAGAAATTCCAATATGACGCCGCGAAGCTTAGGACAATCAGAAGCACAGTTGTGGTTTAATCGATCCTTCGCTGTTAGAATGGCTGTTTTTGCACTACCAATGTCACGACGCCTACACGATAATGTTTGAGAGCTAATCTGTGGTAGGCATCATATTGTAAATATAGGAACCTTTTAACCAATTTACGCTATTATATATATATTTTTGAAGTCATACTTCTAATGCGACTTCCAACAAGGTTGCGTCAAATACGCTACAATCAAATATAGATGGCATTGTTCAGCAATTCAGCATTTGACCGCCCGTGTTTTTGAAGTTATACGACTTCCAACTAACAGCGGGGTGAATAATAATAATAATAATAAAAGTTTATTCAGGAAACAAGTCTAGTTCACAAAGTAGGTGGAACGATGATATTCGCTGAAGTGTTAAACTGTGTCGCAGATACCATCGCCTTCCTTCAATACAAAATAGTATGGGTATTTATCAGATAAGTTAGGGTTACAAAAATAATAGAACGTGTGTTTGTGTGTGAAAGAGAGAGTGAATTTGATTACTGATTATAGGTATATTTATGTAAGTATGTATGTATGCGTGTGTGGGTCACACTCTTGATAGTGTGAATAGAAAGAGACTAATACGCTACAGTCAAAATTTAATAGATGGCAGTGTTCATGCAACTTTTTACTTTTTATTTTGAAGTGGTAATTTAGTACTGCATATTGGTTAAGTACATAAAAATAAATACTAAATTAATTTCACATTAAACACAGAGCGAGAGTGAATGCGTGGCACTCGAAGTATAACTTCTTCCGCGCGTTGGGACTGCACGCACAGGTTTTTTCCTTTTTAAATTTACTGTTTTAGTTATTTTTATTATTAGTGTTTAATTTGTACCTATCTATATGTTTTGTATGTTGCGTGCAAAGTAGTAAATAAATTAATGTCTATGCCTATGTCTATGCTCATTGCATTTATGGCCTTGCAGTCGCCGCATACAATACGAGATGACACTATTTTAACGGTGCTTAATTTTTGATAGAAGTTAAGAGCCAATTCTATGTAAATTCCTTAGTAGGTATGGCTTATAATTTTTACAGTTTCAGCGGCGATACCGATATTTTTATTTGAGCTACTAAAATGTGTTTATCGGCCTGTGTGCTAACGCCCCTTGTTTGAATCTGCCTTTGGCAATTTCAATACTGCAATGCGTTTGTACGTGCTTGACGATCGTCTTTTTTGCTTTGAATGAATTGAAACGTTTGTGAATGTGGTCATTATTTGTGTCTTTGGTATCTTCTATCCATGCAATCGGCATAGCGACAATACTTTTTACTTAGTTAAACTTTTGTAAATAAAGTTTGAATAGCAAACAACCAAATGTATGGACAAACCAAACAAAACCAAAATAAATTATTGGTCTAGTCGTCGAAAACTGGTTTAAAATATCTACTAACAAATTATTTAATTAATGTTGAAAAATCCATCGCCTATCAATCGGGATTACCCGAAAAAAGGAGTGAACATTTATAAAGCGACAGATGGTAATAATTTAAATGTAAAAGTCCGAATTCCGAGAGAGGTACAGACGGGTTGCCAATTAACGTGCAGATTAATACTGTATCACATATTAAAAATTTAACGCACTGTAGATTTATTGGACAGTTTTTAATAGAAAATTGATATTTTTTGTAATCTATAGGTCTATCTATAAGGTATTGACTATTCTAAAACGTACTATACATTTGTCTGTGGTACCTACTGATAAATCTAACACAAAGAATGCCGCGTTTTCCTGTTTACACTTAGGCCTCAAACGCACTAGCGGATAAGGCGAGGTTATCCAAGAAGTTTAGGACGAAGACGTCTAGACGGACACTGGGCGCGAGCGCCTGAACGGGCTGAACGTATAGATTTGGATAGTTTTCTTTCACAGTGATGAATAATAACTGAATTATAATAATATTTTTTTTACAGTTCTCTAGTAAATAATAAGCCCTATCTTTTGATATAACTTTGACATGATTTCAAGAAGAAACATCGTAGTATGAACCGTTTGAAATATCGATTTAGTGTCATTTTAACGATTTTTTTTATCGAGAATATTATTATTATTCACGTTTCTATCTTTACAAAGCTCTTGTTCAATTTTAATAAAATATTTTTTTTCGTGCAACTTTTGCACTTCAGTTGAGATACAGTTGTTAAAAAACCTAAAAGTTTCGAATAACCCCGCCTCAACCGCGGGGGCGGCTTACCTCGCGATTCCAGTTTAATATGCAACCGCTTGTCAACCGCTTGTGATTGTACGCAGCGGTTGCATATTAAACTGGAAACGCGCGGCTAGCCGCCTCCGCGGTTAACCGCTAGTGCGTTTGAGGCCTTAATTTTCAAAATGATTAAATACCACAGCGGCGTCTGACTCACAAACGGAATATAGTTTAGTCAAACTGCTCTAAAACCTACTTAAATGTACTAATTTGCAATTTAGCTGCACGTTTTAATGATCAGAGTTTTGTAGATCACAACACAGTAGTTCATACAAAGTTTTGAACTCGCAAAACATCGCATAGCGATAAACAAGTAGGTGCCTCGCAGATATGTACGCAGTTTATGTTCAGTAAGGCGGATTTTATTGCAATGTAACGAAGCAAAAACTGCCAGTGAGTTGGATTATTTCCAAGCATCTACCCTCATTTGGAGTTGCACTTTATTTATTGCCCACCATCGCTGTGTGGATTGAATCTAAATTACGAAAAAAACGCTCTACATTTCCTTGCATAGCGGCGATATCATGCCGTCTAATAGGATTTTTCTACCTTCGCTCGTTAAAGCTCATCAAGACAGGATTATTTGTTTTAAGCCGTTTGCTGGTATGTATAGCTGACTGGTACTTAGTTCGTTAAAACGCATAAATCATGGCAATTCACAGTAGAATTGCAGTTCAAAAATATAATAATATGACACCATCAAAATTGAAATACGCATTTTGGCCCGATGTTCGTGAAATGGTAAAGATCTAGTTATCAGTTTGCCTGCACCGACATAAATCTACATGGGATGTGCGCCGGTTTTCACCCCGCAGCCGCCAAACGTCAGCTCAAACCAATTTTTCGCCAACTATCGAGTCATCAACAATATTCACTATAGGCGCGAACTATTTCTGTTAAACCGATTGCTCTAGTTAATATTTTCCTCGCGATAAAAAATATAGGCTCTATATTCCCTTGTAGATTTTCAGGCAAAAATATGGCATGGCGACCGATCGCGCTCGCTATTGAACCCCTTCTGACCCATATCAAAGGTTCGGAACAGTTTGACAGTAGCATTATTAACACGTGGCATGAGGTACGGACCAGGTACAACATACTTGGGTAATGTTCGTTGTAATAACCTTTAAAAATCCCTTTTTTCCGTTTTTCCTTGACCCTACTTTTATTACACCGTGGTTTTCCTTCATAAGGTTTAACGTAGGTAAGTAAGCAGTAGTGCAAAATAAAATAAGGTGGTAGCATACCTATACTGACTTAATAAACAATACAAGCCATCATTATTATCAGCCTATTGGTCTCCGCTGTAATTACATTTTCAGGGAGAACTATTCCGAACATTTTTATGCACTGACTGAAAAAGTCAGTTCCAGATCAAATAAATCAGTCAGCGGACAGCAATTTGCTTGCAGTGTGAAAATAACGATGAGGCTTCATTTTCATCCCAATCGCACAGCAAAATCCATTCTCACCCTAAAACACGAACTCCGTTTGCTCAGCACAAGCAGAAGCGCCTAATGCAAGCAAATTCCTTTGAGCTTTTCTGCACCAATCAAAAATTTTAAGATATTCGCTTGGCGACGTCGTCGAACGAAAGAAAATTATTGGTCGCGTCGTGAATCGCGGCTGATGCGACCAGCCATTTGGCAAACAGCCAAGTGCTCACTCCCGATCTTGTAATTTACTCATGTGGAATGAGATTAACACGACATCTGGACCAGCATTTAGTGAATTTACACATCGTAAAATGAATAAGGCTGGACATTCTGTGAAACTCGAACTAGAAACAAATCTAGTAGACTGTACTGTACGCACGTGCGTAATTTCGATGTGCCATTTTCTTAAAAGATTATACTCGTATTATTACGTCACTTTATTCACGTAAATTTGCTAAATTGTATGAAGCATTCCACTTTTGTGCACCAAAAGATGCGCACCAAGGACTTCCGCACCTACGCTATTCCACTTATGCGCACTAATCGATTTTAAGCTTGTGGTATCATCACGCAATAAACTCAGTCACAATAGTAGGTATATCGTGTTTCGATATAGTAGAGAAGAGAATTTTATTTTGGAATTGAAGTGAACCAAGCTAAGTCTCCCGCGGTGAGCCGCGCGATGCGGTGTACCGGAAGCCACGTTCCAGCGTCATTTATTTGCATAAAACCTACTTAGTATGATGCCCGCTTAATCGAGAAATGCTTGGTAAAATGTCACCAGCTTGAGATGGATACATTCATGTCTCGTGTGAGCACCTAATTTCCTTGAAACGGAAGTTTGAATTCTTGGCAGATTCTCGGAATACCAAATGAATGTAAAGGCCCTCTTAGTTTTGCTATTTGTTCTACAATCTACTCATTTCCTTGAGCGTCTGTTTCCTTAAAGGTGACTAAAGAAACTAAACGTAAAAATGTTGTAAGTTCAATTCCGGTAGAGTTACGAATGATAGACATTCTATGAAAAGGATCCTTCATTTTATGCATACGTAGCTTACGACAAAGTTACTCCATTAAATACTTAACTATCCACTGAATAGTTGAGAGAACTCATCATTAAGGATAAACTAAGTTCTACCAAGACCGCGAACTTATCGAATGTTCACATGCTTTCGAGGTACCTATTATAAGGTTACGGATACCTACGAGTATCTTAGGGTTGCTCAAAGTTCAGGAACTTTATTTATGTCTACGTGTGGATAAATTACGTAAAATACACGCACGAAAACTCTAGAGATTGTGTATCGGTGGGTAAATTTATTATAAGTAGAACTTTCAAACTCATCGCCTAATTTTGATTGATTTCAGAAAAATATTAAAGAAACATATTTTTTTCTTTAATATAAAAAAAAACAAAACTAAAATGTAACATAGATTTAGCATGCATCAACACCAAATACTCAAAATGGTGCATCAATATTTTGAAAGGCTTATAAGTTATCAGTCCAGTTTAGCTGATCATAGTAAAATTGAAAAAGCAGTAAAGAAAAAATGTAATTAGAGGTTTATAGAGTTTCACACAGCCATCATAATATCTATTTCAGAAATATTTCGAACCGCTCTGAACTTTGAAACTTTCTCAAAAGCTCTCGATCATCACAATAAAATCCATCCATTTCCGCAATACTGACATAAACATGCATCAGATAACCATCAAAAAGAATACAAGAGAAGCGAATTCTTACACAAAGTGGCTGAAAATGTTTGAAACGCTTATCATTTCCGAGCCATTGAGCCCGTTCCGGACTTGGCTCTCACCATAATAAGAAATCATTCGTTGATAGAAAATGATTCGATTGTCAAGTTTGTGATATATCGTTGTGGACGGACGCAATACGAATTATTTCGATTCACGTATTGTATATTCACATTACAAGTGGATGTACAAATTGGACAAGGATAAACCATTTCTGTAATACCGTACTTCTCAAACTACATTATTTTTATTAAAAACTGTAGGTTGTTAATTTTGGACTCCCAGGTATTTGATTGAATGTGTGCAACTACTATGGCTATAATATTTTTTTTACCTAACCAACAATATGATGATACTTTACTACTTTACCTTTTGTAACATTCTACCTCACCTTAGAGATTATACAAAAATATAAAACCTTAAACTGAAAGGCAGAAATAAAATTTTGAACATAACACAGGCAAAAGAGAAAAGTAAAATGCACTCGCTATCAAGTGCAGCAACTTTAGGAATGCGAATGTCCGCTAAGAATTTGGTCTGATGCCCTAAACAAACGTACATAGCTGACGATCCTCGGACCCAAACGGCATAGCATAGCACCAAAATGCCGAAATTCGCACAACTTCTACCATAAATTCTTGTTAAAGTATTTTGCAACAGAAATCATAAGAATCGTGCTACATGAAATAAAGAATATTATGATCACCCCAATTTGCTTTTCTGACTACACACTATCTATGTTTTTAGTTCCAAACGCTACTGTGATAATTGTACGGGCCCACTGGTGGGCCAGATGGGAATAACCCATTTATTCTAAGCTGTACCATAATTCTTTAGACTATCTATTCACAAGTATTTAGTACATAACAAGTGAGTAGACTAATTAGAGATCATTCCGAAAGAGATAAAAAGTAAATGAAGCCTTTTATGGCCACTTGGGGTAGTAAATGGAGACAAATTAACGATATAAATACAGAAGCGATACGACGTAATCTTTCACGTAAAGTATTCTTGTTTCAGCAAAAATATACGAGTTGCTATAACATTTTTATGTTTATGACAATGTTATATGCAGTTGAATATTAAAATAAACACTTTGTCCTAATTTTTGCTCGGAAAATCCAGCTCCAGGTGAGCTAGTTTCACTCAATTAGACCAGGAGCATGTCGTTATAATTTATCTAATGAAGCTAGCTGGCACTGACTGCAATCTGGCCAGCTGAATTTATTCACACCAAAAAATCGGGCGAACCCGAGAGCCGCGAGAAAAAAGTATTTAATTGCTCCCAAGGAACGGAGAGAATGGTGAAAATTCGGGTAGCGAATTTATAGGAGCTATTTGGATGCAAATGATGAGCTCGGAGCGCCCCCGCCAGTCACGGCATAACCCCAAAAGAATAAGTGAGAAACGTCTTACGAGAAAAAAGGCTCGTGAATACTGCTTCTCTATTTATTCGCGAAGGATCTCTCTCGGCTCAGAGTCGAGTAATAGAATAATGTGGGATGCTTTTGATTTATCTCGATGTATAGTGGACGCTATGCATTATTCATTGTGTTTCTTGTTTTGAAGGTCAAACTGCGAGTGTTACAGATGTAGGAGTTTCTGTTTGTTTAATACCGATGTAGAGGCTCTTTGCTGTTTTTTTATGCAAATCGAGCAATAGCTGGCGGCATGTTCACCGATGTTACTACGAGTAAGTATTTGCATATCGCACAGGCATTCTCCCAACTTTTACGTCTAAACTAAACGTTTGTTTTAGTTTTCTTTGTAAACTTGTTTTTATCTGTCGTGAATAGTTCTGATGGTAACTGCTTACAAGTCGATTTCTAGGTATTATTATAACTAAGTACATAGTTTAGCTACTCATTATTTTTAACATGTATTTACTATTACATATATTTTATACATAATATCTTGTACATACGCCTTTTTTCTCCAATCTTTCACTGTAACTGAGAAAAACTCTTTGTGACTTATTCGTATGACCGCAGTACGATGTTATACCTACCTACTTTATAACGTAAAAGTGTCGGAAAATGCACTCCAGCTTAGCCTTTTGTTTGGCAAAGTTGCGGTAAACAAGTTCGACATTCAATCCTTTGTGGGATACTTTGAAAGTTCGAAGGAGGCCGAGACTTAACGCAAGTGACGGGACCCACTTCCGATGCCACGACGCGAGCCAACAAAGCGAAGATGAACATTTTATTTTTGCAAAATATAAAAACCCGGAACATGTATTGAGATAACTTTGCGGGCTAATCTTGCTGCGGATGTTGGATAAGGAAAGAAACTAGAGAACAAATCCGACAATAAAACGATAGGGCTCTTTTGTGTGATATAATAACGACACGTGGTGTTACTTTTTATCACCCGTTTCTACAAAGTCTAGGCGCAGGTGTTTGGGAAGTAATGTTTATTAAGAACGGATAATTTTGCTATCTAGAAAACATTACATTTTATTTGAATGAAACCACCCTAATCTCGACCCATGAGCAATGAGCTATCTCAACACGTTTCTTCAGATCAGTAAGTTTATAAAAAAATAGCTCAACTGATTTCAATCACTGCTGAACGAAAACATTCCCAAGACGAGGGCTGTATTGTCACGCTGAATGGCGGTGTCTGATACAGTAAGAGAGAACACTAAAGAAAACTATCTAGGTACTAGTTCAATAGCGTAGTTTTGTTTAGAAAAGCTGACCTGATGATAGTGAGCGGTGATGCGTGATAAAGCACGCTAGCGTCGATTCAACTCACACTCCATCTACTAAGAAATAAAAAAAAAATGGATTCAACAGAGTTACAACGTGGTTACGTTCAATATTTGGAGTAATTTAGCAAACAAATTGGCCCTATTTCACGTTCCTATGAAAACGTACTTCCGCGAAATATATTGGTTTTAACAGCATTCATTTACCTTCGGTTCAAAGGCTTTAGGTTGTTTAGTCCAATAGATTAATTGCCGACCAAAATAATTAGGGTTGGTGGTTGGAAACCGCCTTGTGAAATAACGTTTTGACATTTACGAGCTCCACAACACGATGTGAATTTGCGTTTGGTGAACGCATTAAAATGTAAATTCATCCTGTACTAAATACTGCTAAAATTTTATATACATACTATGCGTAGGCTAATTGTTTTTTGTAAATTTGGAATATGATCCAATGCAATCTTTACTTATAAATGCATGGGCGCTATCTTCAGAATCAGAATCAGAATCAGAATCTTTACTTATAAATGCATGGGCGCTATCTTCAAGCCTATAAGTATGTTTTGACGTTTCTACCTCGACTCTATCTTATCATCTTACCAAACATGAGTAAGTAGCCAATATCTTGAATTACATAGATATTAGAGAGGTACTTGTATTTAGTAGGTCCTCTTATAAAAAAACGAGCAGGGATAGTTCGTAAGCATAAGTGGCTATAAAAAGCGATAGCTGTGCGATTTCAATGGCCTGGCTCTATTCTTATTTTTACATATTTAGTAATAAAAAGGGCAGTTTCGCATTATGAGATAAAAATAACTAAGGTATGTAATAAACCTTCTAGAACTGTATTTTCAGCCATGTTGACATTTCTACAATCCCTAAAGAAGAAACAACGTCAAAACTGCGTGGATATGTCAAATTATCTAAAGAACAAGTCAAGACTATTATTCCCGTCGAACTTTTTTTCTCTTTTTTATCCTATTTAAATGCTCCAGTCCATTTAGTTATAAAAAGAGCGTCAAGTTTACTAGAGAGGGCACTCATAACGCCAATTACTGGTGCCCTTTATTCAAAAACTCGAAAACACAAAGTATGTAGTAGGTACGATTGGCATTGTCTTAATTAACCTTGATTTATCACGGAACTTAATACATATATGTGCAGAAACTTCGACTACAAACGATATCGCACCTAAGTGCTTCTATTGCGAACCTTGGAGAAATAAGACATGACACGATAAAAGGCTGAGCGGACCGCCTTCCGGCACTTCGGTCAGGAGATGGGCTATTCATCTCGTATCGATGTGTTAGCTTGCTTTGCAGAGCGTGCTAGCTGCAGTCTATCGACTTTAGTTGGCTAGACAAATGGTAGTGGATTTTTTTTATTGGAAATCTTCTTTTTCAGTCTATTGCCTGATGCGGAATATCTCATTCGCTGCATGTTTTTGATTTGAGAGGTTTGCATTCTTTTCTCATACCATTTTTACCAGGTCTTGACCCACCTAACATAATAAAAACAAGTTACGGCGCACCCTAATGCGGAATTGACAGAGAGAAAGAGAGAAAAATCTTTATCAACATTTTTTTTTTATTTTAAATAAAAAACAATGGATATGTAAAAATATAGGTTCATGTAAATTAAATCAGATATGGTTTTTGGAAACAAATATAACAGCTAGGATACGAAAAAGTATTCATATAATAAATAAAAAAATGATAATAAATAATACAGAATATAAATAATGAAATAATAAATAATACAGAATAATGAAGTCTGCAAATAATAAATAATACAGAATATAAATAATGAAATATCAGACAGTTTCCAAAGAGCTAACTTGCATTTTATACCACCGACAATTAAAACAGCTCGTAATCGTCCCCGGAAGGGGTCTAATTTTGATGACGTTTTAAACGACATCGTTAACTTATCCAAAATATTGTCGAAACTCAACAATTTAAATACCAAATTTATTTAGATTCCAACGCAAAAGTGGCCTCTCGGAGATTTGAAAAAATTAAATGGATTCATTTATCAATATGGCGTGATTTATGATTTGAACTCTTTCAGTAAATACAAATGAGAGGGAAGTAACGTTGGGTCACTGCCAAAGTGAAGCCTGATTAATGATTTTTGAGGCACACGGAATGTTTCGTGGGAAATATATTTGTAAAAGTTGCCGGCACTCGGGTATTTCGTACCATGTGCTTTTCGTTATTCAACTTTTGACCTTCGACTTTGTTTACTTGTTTCTAAAATAACAAGGATTAATTATTATGATAATTGAGGCTGGACCGCATTTGAGCAGCGTCGCGTAAATGCGGTCCTACTATTAGTAGTATCCTTATTATTCCACTAAGTTAATTGAATTAGCAGCTAACCGTATCTCAACTCATTTGAAAACAACCCGCTGATTAATATTGATATTGATCAGTTTTCTAGTAAAGTGGCACAAACTTATCTAGACCGGTGAGAGAGTCGCTGCTATCGCATTTGGTGTTGCCAGAAAAATAAATTTTACAATAAAGTGGGTAAGCAAGGGATTAACCGAGATTCCGTGATTGCAGTTCCAATAATAATACGTAGGTACATACGTGTCAAATTCATAGCCTTCTTTTTTGAAGTTGGTTAACTAAAACTTAAAATTTTATTATGCACACACTACCTGAACCTGACGATTTAAAGGAACGTAGGTAAAATGTTAATTAGATATCTACATATAAAAAACCGAAACAAACATATTCCTCGAAAATATTTATATTTTAACACAATAAATAATATCATCTACATGGTAAATGTTTTTGGCAGACAAATTGACATTTCTTCAAAATGGCGTCATTAGTTCCTCTTTTGGCCACCAGTCCAGATAAGTTTGTGGCACTGTAACGTCATTTCTATCACAACCCCTCTATTAGTTTTGACGCTACTTTCAAGCAAGAAAAATGTTACCATGTCAATAATAAAATGTGTATTTTTAGCAATACCAAACCGGCTTCAAGAGTTTGTACCAAAGAAAATGGGTAAAATGTAATTGCATAAACTATGTAGAAACATTCATGAAAAGGGAAACCTTTCATGCTCTCCTCCCACCTCATATAAGTACGTCCATTGGGAAGTAGGACCATAGTGAGCATACTGTACCTACTACCACAGTATGAATCAAAACAGTAGCTTTACTATTTGTAATGCAGATTAAAAAAGTAACTAATTAAAAAATAAAAAGGTTTAATTATTATTGCGTTATTTTAGTTTTGATTTAGTTTCTAACTTTTTGGATTATAATCCAATGACAATAAGGATTTTGTTGACTACTTTGTACAAACGTAATCCATAAATAAAGATTCATGATCTAGAGCTATCTTTAGAACAATTATTATTGACCCCTATAGAGTGCGATCTAAGCTATGCATAATAATGTGACATTTTCCTTAGTTGTTACCTCGAATAATCCTCCCTTCGACTCGACCTCGAACTCGTATTTTGTTGGTAGTAATACAATTTGGACAACTATAACAACTCCAAGCACGATTGCAAGGTTCGAATGTATGAACCTAGGATTACGTTCTAAATGACTCTACTTATACCACTGAATATTATTACAAGTATGTGCAAAATACGAGTGTTTATTATTATTTCTACTGCGTTGTATGAACTGTGGCAGCACTCATCCAGCGGGCTGTTTCACGAAAAGTTGAACAAGTTGCCAGTGGTCCGAGCGTTTCAGTTTGTTAACTCTAATTCTATCGGAGAGGTCGTTCTCAGTTTTTGTAGCTGTGAGTACAACTTGGAAACACTCGTTCAATCGGGACTGCTAATCCTTTGTTTTAAGAGCTGATTGCAATATTGAAGGCTTTATTTTATTACCTACTGGCAGTAGACTCACGGGTTTTGTTAATAAATTGTAGATATTATGTAGGTACATTCTTGAAGCGCTCGTGGCGTAGCTTGCTTATTCAATTTTCACCGATTATCTAAGTTAAGCGGCTTTCTGCGCGGTCACTATTCGGATGGGTGACCGTTAGTGGCAATTATATCTGAGCGCTTCCGTGCTTCAGAGGGTACGTTAAACTGTCGGTCCCGGCTCTAGCAGTTAAACCACGACGGAGGCCTTAAGGCGGCCTAAAAACCCCGTCACCAGAGTTGGCCACTAACTCATACGAGCTTACTTGCTTGCTAGCGACGACTGTAAAAATGACAACTTAGCTGAAGAAACATATTATTTGATAAGTTTTTATATTTTCTAGGGACTGTTGAATATCCACTTGATTAGAGGGGTTGTTGTGTTTGCTGAGCATTGACCCGGTGAGCTTTAATTCGGCTGTTTAATATCCCTAAAAGCCTCCATACCACTAATAATTGAATGAGCTTCCAGCGATACACAGGCACTGTTTGAATTAATCCATAATTTGTATTCACTCGTGGCGTCCACAAGGGGTTATTGCATGGAAAATAATTAATCATTTGACTACCGAATTGTAACCAATACCTTTGGCATTTGAAGGGTATGGTGGGGGGGGAAAGAATCATAGTATTTTTTTCAAGTTTCAGATAGATATCTATCTACTTACAAAAAAAAACTGAAAATGGAAGAGCAAAAGAAGGTGTAAGTAGTGTAAGTAAGTAGGTATACTCTTGCTATACATTACTGTTTGGTCATTAAACTATTAGGTTCCGGTGGCAGGTAAGTTTAAACTAGATTTTATATTAAAGTGCATATTTTATCAATCTAATATCAGATTCTTTAGGATAAAAGAGCACAACTTTTAAGTAGCTACAGGACCTCGTATAGATTACGTCAGAAATCGTTACTCAAGCATAGATTTCAGTGCTGATTTTCATACAAAAACTGTGCTTGAGTCCGAATTAGTTGAGTAGTGTATCAGCATACTCACTGATATGGTATATTTTACCAAATTATTGCTTCCGAGAACAAGTTTCAGACTTTTTTAGAACTGAAATGAAGACGCTCTTATTCAGAGTTAATTACCATCGAGCCACGCCACATATACCGATCTAAACGCGCCTCAAATTACAAGCGAGAGCAACAAAGTTATAGAAGACAGATGATTTATACTCGTTGGGTTAACCCGCAGGGCGTTCGAATAATATTTGGGGTACGTGTGTAGTATATAGTGTGTGGTTCTCCTATGTACCTGATACTGGGTAATACCGATATTGCGTGATACCACAGTCCTTTTGACAAAGCTGGTTTTACATTATCCAAAGAAACATTTTAGAACGACACTAAAGTTTCCAATAAAAGCTGGAAAAAGAGTGATTTCTTTTTAAAAAAATTATTTCTTTGTTTTTCATAGATTGCACTATGCATTTGTTGAAAAGTAGCTGTAAGCTGTGACGCCAAATTTTCCGTTTTCTGGACACCAGCTGTGTTTTACGGCTAAGTTAATGCTGTGACAAGCATACGCGTACGTATTGCGTACGTGTGCTACGCGTCGTAGCGCATTGAATCGTCCAAGCATTCAGTTAGGGCGATTGTATGTTGGGCCTATTTTGATGCTTGAAAATTACGAAATACAGTCTCACGACTCCAAAACTACGTTATTTCTTCATACATTATAAATGACAAAGCAAATTTATCAAATCTAAATCAATGTATAATTTTTTTTTCTCCAATCTTTCTGAGCCAGTGAAAACTCATGATCCGCACAAGCAATCAATCTCATGGCTGTGGCCCCTTGCAACGGTACTAATAGTAATAAAAGACTTTGGTAGGTACTGATTTGGACCAGTTGAGCTATCTATAAATCGTTCGTGACGGTTTGTAGCTCAACTGTTTTATGTATATTTTGTAAATTTTGTAAATATTGTAATGCAGAATTAGCTGTAATTTTTTTTGGGAATAAAGTTTTTTCGTCTTAAAAAAAATTTACTGACACAAGAGAAGAAGTGATCCAGTTATTGTTCTTGTGCTATAATGAAGTGTCAACTTGAGTCAATGTAGGTAGATTGCCTCCCGGGAAATAGTTTAAGTTGCTTGGTATAATTTAAGGGTATTGATTCAGTATCTAGAACGCCACGTAACGCGGTTGTTCACTTGCACGAATTCCTTTTTATCCCCGCCAATGACATCATCATAGGACATTCTATGAAAATAATATAACTTAAATACATCACAAACATTTTTTACTTTAGATTGGTAAAATTTTGCTCTGTACTCTAACTAGGCTGAAAGGATGATAAATATGATATTATGTTTGGGCATGGGCATGTTTTTGTTTGTCAAATGTCCATTTTTGGTTCATATACAAACAGGCTGTTGCAGGCCACCGGTGGCTGTGGTTAGCTGTGGCTGTGGTCTTTTGTCTTCAGTCTAAGACGGCTGTCATCTCGTGAATTTCACAAAACGCTGTGAATTGCGTGGTGGTCGGTAAAAAATACTAGTACCAATTATTTATTGTGACTATCCAGTGCCTACTACGACAATATTTTGTACAGATCTATAGATGTTGTTTTTCTGCGCTCCGTAGCCGAGGGATATTTATACAGGATGTTATGAGACTACCCTTTAAAACATCAAGGGGTTAAACCCATCACGATCCACAACTATTTCTAATAAACGTGATGTGAGTGAAAAAAAAACACTTGTTCCATACAAAATGCAATAAATACCTTTTTGGAAAAAATGGTTAGAGCAGAGCATCAGACTTTTCACACTTACAATGTTTCTTTTATTAGAAACGGTTGTTAATATTGGTAGGGACTCGGCTTTTAAAAAAAATTCACGAGTAGATTTCTAACAAGCTGTATACAGCGTTGGTACAGAGTCGCTTTAACTTCCGCCCACGTCACATAAGTCAAATGAAAACTATACATCTCGGAACAACATTCGATAGGGAAAACAAGACGGAAACTGAATCAGAGGTAAGTTTAGAACCGGTTACTATATTACCACACAAACATCGAAATCATTATACCTATTCATAAACTCCCCCCTCAGGCCTCCTACAAGTTGACATCGCTAGAGTAGGCTAGGGTTAGAGGCTTCATAGTTACTGTTAATTGCTAAGAACGAGTGTATCATTTTTGAAACCTACTCCCACACTGGCATGACATCTATACTATACCGACATGACGTAACGTGAGTTGCATGACTTAAATATTGGTATCGTCACCGACACGGTGGTGACACGGTCTAGCACTAAATGTATGATATTAGCTCCCATGACATCGTATCATGTTGATAAAAGTGTGAAAAGCCCTCATATCGTAAGCTCTGGACTGCTATCGCTCCTCAGCATAATGTCAAGTGACGTAGCTAAAAATCTACGAAAAAATTAAGCTTTTGACGGCAAAAATGCGTTGAATCGCGCTTATGTCACTAAACATTGACTACCTTGACACTAAACTTAAACCTGGCAGGTTTTTATGATATAACGATTGCCCCCAAGGTCTAATAATCAAAAATATATACCTACTTATCAAGTCACAAATATTCACGGACACTTAACACAACGCCTTCTAGTCCCAAACTAAGCAAAGCTTGTACGATGGAAACTAGATGGCTGATAGAATACATACATATCTTTGATATCTAGTAATTTAACATGGTCGCATATAATAATAATCTTTTATCTCAGTTCCAACCTAACGATTCTTTTTCGCGCTTTAATCCAGTACTGATTCAAGTTTTATTGTCAGCATTCATCAGAATGGTACAGAGCTGGGGGTAGGGATAAAAAACTTAGCGATCGTAATCCTGCCATGTCCTAGTTACATTGCGCGGTGAATCTGCAACGTACTACGTCGAGCTGTGGTTGACGAGCAATGTAACTCGGATACGTCAGATTTACGAAGCGCAACTATTGTCAGGTTTATTCATGCTGTAGGTGGCGGTAAATAACGTTCGCTGTCGGCAGATTCGTCACGTTTGCAATACTTCACGCCGACAAGTTTACGTTGCAATTCGACTGCGAAATCTGCTTTTTCGTAATATCTCAGTCAAAATAGTATTTTTATCACACTGGACTGGGGGAGGAATACCTTGAAATTATGCATATTTTTCAGTGAAATCTGAATTTATACTCCTTAATAAATTGATGACATGATGTCTAATGCTTTTCTTGTATTTTTATGTTTAACACAAGCCAGATTAAAATACTAAGTAGGTACTATGTAAAAAAATGTCTTAACTTTCAAGAATTTTAAACATTTAGGTTTGAAGATCGGTGTAAAACATGTTTTGGCCCATAATCGTAGTTGTTACCTCAAATAATTCTCGCCTCGATTTGACTTTTAATTTCGAGATCGAGTCGAGGCGAGTAACCTCGAATAATCATTCAAGGTAACAACTAAGAATATGGGCATAATACTTTTAAAAGAAACCTCTGCAATGCCTTATTTATTTACAAAAGCAAACTACGTATATTGAATCCTTTGATGCTTTCAACAGTTTTTTAATTAATCGCTTTTGAAAGGCCAAGAGCTCAAAGCAAAGGGTATTGAAACAATGTCGAAATTTCGGTGTTCGTACTAAAAAGGATAAAGCAATGGCTGTGATTCGCGCATCCATTTTACACACTCACGAATTCCATGACGTAATTTCCAGTACTGTAGTTTACACGTTAGCTCACTACTTTTTTTCAGTGTTTAAATAAAAGAAATATTCTTTGTTTAAAAAATGACATTTATAAACAGTTTTTCTAGCAGCTTCCAAAATACATAATAATATCTCAATTTTAATGTCGTTCCTATTCCCATGTTCAGTTTTATACTCTCGAGCAATTGTAAAAAGCAATTTAAAGGACAATTTTATTAAAAGACCCTCATAATATTTTGAATAAACAAAAAAAGTCTGCTATGCATAAAAAATAAAACATTTTGCAGCTTGTGCAAGTTTTATGAAGATGCTTACAAAGATGCGAAGTACTGTTTCTTTCATATTGAAGTTAATTAATTCCTTTGATCATTTTTTTAGTATCTGTAATAAATGAAATCGTGAAAACGGTGTTTCAGATAAAAAGCAAGGTATATATTTTGTATTAATACTATGTTTAAATAATTATTTCTCTAATTGTAATTCTACTTGGTAATAATATCGAACTTTTTAATTTCCACAAACTTTTTTAAGATTTTATAAAGGCAGGAAAGCCATGTTGTGCCGACCCCACCTAGTGGGATAAGGGCAGGAAGGAGAAAAATAAGAGGCAGGAAAGCCATTAGGCCTGCAAATTGGGTTAATAACTAAGCACTTTATTTACATTTAAATGCAAATATTTAAATTGACGATCTTTGAATATAAAAGACATTTCGATTGCTAGAAATGATTACTTCTCTCCTTCGGGGATCGACAAGTGGATACTACGTGACAACCATAGAATAATCTTTTTCCCAATATCTCATAGAAATGCCCTAAAAAGATAGTGCTCGTCTAATGGCGCTCTCATTCAAAAATATAAATTATTTAAAATAAAATTAAGGTTTAATTTAGCTAAAATCTAACGCGGTGTCTTTAGTAAGTCTCTTACGTTTGTGTTTCATAGGGAACTTTTGTTGTTTGTTTTTCGAAAGTCGTTAAAATCTTTTACTGTTACAAAATCTCATAACTACGAACGACCACAATAGGCAAGTTCACATCTATAAAGGTGCCGCAAAAACATTCTTTATGCGATGGTGACATCGGCAAATTGTAAAATTGTTATTCCAACCATGCTGAAGAACCCGTCCGGAATTACAAAAATAGTACCTATACCTATCATAGATAAAAATATATCCGCTGTTGTCAACTAAAGGAGTTATAATATTTGTTTTCTATTGTGCTTGTGTATGTTCACTTTGTCACTTCCTCATAAATTATCCTCTCCCATTAATTTGGTAGTTCAAACACCGCTATCTTTAGTTATTTACTGTTGTTGTTCAACTGCCTAGTACAAAATATGTTTTATATCTCGTACTTGTAATCGTGTGCCACTTTTTGGAAAACCTAGGCTTAAACTTACATGAATTACACAACAATCTTGTAATTAATGTTACATGAGCATTATGGTTGTCGGCCGAGAAAATGAGTAGGCTTGAAAACCCTGTTCAGCTTGTTGGAATTAATTGGCAAACTCCACAATGTAAATGTGAGGTACGAGACTTTACTGGGTTTTTACAAGGTTTTCGAAGGCGGATTATACACGGAGCCGCTAACTACGGCAAAAACATCGCCCCACGTTGTGTAGAGACCACTCAAGCTATAGTAGGTGCCAAATAACACCGCAATACAGGTCATTGGCCCATCTTCTAAACGATGTCGCAAAATTCAATTTATGAATGGTAAACAAACAGTACTGCGAGATTCGAGCGATTACCGTCTTAGCGACAGGTTTGTATGAAAACCGACAGAATTAGCCATTCATAAATTGAATTTTGCGAGATCGTTTTGAAGGTGGGTGAATGGCCTGTATTGCGGTGTTATTTGGCACCTACGATAGCCGTGAAAATGAAAATATTACAAAAATATTAAATTGGATGGTATAAAATAGGGCTTTGTTTAGACAGGCTTGGTTCAGTCGGTAGTAGCTCTGCCTTCCGTGCTGTGGGTCGTAGGTTCGATCCCCACCAAGAACAAACATTTGTGTGTGGCAAACATAGATGTTTGTTCTGTATCTGGGTGTTTCTATGTATTATAAGTATGTATTTACAAAAAAAAAATGTATGTATGTATTCTATCAGCCATCTAGTTCCCATCGTACAAGCTTTGCTTAGTTTGGGACTAGAAGGCGTTGTGTTAAGTGTCCGTGTTTTTTTTTTTCTTATATTCTAAAACCGTTTTTATTTTTATTCTAGTTTAAATAGTTTTTGAGTTGTAGTAAAAATTATAAAACTTTTTGAATCGTATATATCTCGTAATATCTCAGAAACGGTGACTCGTAAGAAAAAAAGTATTGAAACATTTTTATAGATCTGATCTACAATTTTTGTCTGAGATAATTTTATGATAAAACTAACCGTGACCTTTGACCCCGAGTAAATTTTTTTGCACGTGCATCATGCACGTGATCGATAGGGCTTTTCACATATTTTTTGTAATAGTGTATTGAACAATCCTACCAATTTTCAGACAAGTGGGAATTATTGTAACCTCACCCCTATTTTTTGGTCTAATTTGACTGGTCTACAAGCTAGTAAAATTATTTCATCGATTGAAATTTTCACTATGATATATGAAGGGTGATAAATAATGTCGAGTTTTACCCGCATGGCAAGGCGGATTGGTTGTGCCAAATGCAATGATGCGATTATCTACCAAATTGAGCGATACATCACAAATAAACGGTGCCGTGTCGTGTGTTAAACACCTTATCTTACTTTTAATGCTTGTATAGGAACATGATGTACATTTTGAATACAAACAAATAACTCAATTTTGGTATTTTGCGCTGTATTTTTTGCTGTATTTTTGTAAAAACGTTACTTACAAGTTGTTTCACTTTCTATTTACCATAATCTACTCTATTCATTTGTGAAATAAGATGAGAATGCCAGCCGTTTGAAGGCACCACTTAAACTGTAAACTGTTAAAATATGCACTACCACAGTAATTATAGCCTTTGGTAAGTATGTCCTAAAGCTTTGCTGGCCAAACGTCGGTAAATATTATGAAAGTTGGTGACTACCGCCGGCGTGGACTCAGCAGATAGTGCAAATTAGGGAGTTTCCACGATTTTAATTCAGCATTTACTGTATTTAAACCAACTTAGTGTAGAAAACTGGAACCCCAGCACTTATCTTGGATGACTTCAAGCATAAAACGTATAAACTTTAGTGTCCCAGTATAGACAAAGAAGCCATAAGTAACCAAATCACCTCTGAGGGAGCTCGCACGCGTCTGTCCCTTTATGGATACGATAGACAAAAACGACTCACCTACTATTTATTATCTATTATAAACCCGATCTTTTCTTGGATGTGTACTAGAATTCATAATAGTCTTTCCAACGAAGAGTCACAGACCCAGATTATATCAATTGACTGTACTCTATCATACTGGCAATATTTGACGGGTTCAAAACGAAGCTCGTCTCGTGCTCGCAGCGATCGCGCGGCAAAGACGCTGCGGGTGCACACTGCACAGCGTGTTTGCTGCCTATGCCACTCGTGGCGTTTTATACCGCGTGCACACTGTGCCCATGCCGCTCCGGAATGTATGGCGACATCAATGCCGCGGACTTATTGCCACAGCAACATCGCCTTTATTCTCACTAAGCGGCATACATGCCAGCAGCGGCATGGGCATACTGTGCACGTGGTATTATCTGCGCACTCGCTGCGAACACGCTTCACCTTGAACTTACCCCCAAATCAGCAGTGATATAGAGCACTTACAATGAGTTTATTTTGCAATCTAATTTATCGGTTTCTGTGTAAATGCTAATAGGAATGAGCCTGTAATATTTATACCTAACTTATCAGAACGTGCTACACCTGTTTGCTTTATTTAATTAGTGCACTGGCGAAAAGAGAGCAGCAAAATGTATGCCTTTTATTGCAAAACGAATTTACTAAACAGTTGGGTTCCCGTTCTGTGAAATATTGTCCACATTTTGTCGTGAATTTTATGAATGAGTAACTGAAATCTTATTTTCTTTTTTTAAAAGATGTAAATATGTTTATCACTCTGTAAAAACTATACTAAATCGGCGATACTAAAATGGAAAATTATCTATAAAGTTAATAACATTTTGGATGTAAAAATGACGATAATGATGAAGCCAATTTTTTTGTTGGTCATTTAAAATTACATTTTGGTGGAAAACCGCCTTATTTATGTATACGACCTTTTTAATTAGACATCGGGTACAGACAAGAACGGGGTGAGGCAATCCCAGATGTTGCATACCGCCTTTTGTTAAATTATTTAGCTTCTTTTATTCTTTGACATTACTTTTATTAAGTTCTATTTAGAATTGTTATAAAAAAAAATGTTCTCTAAAGCCCATTGAATACACCTTCGTGAATAACTCGCTCGAAGTAGCAACATGCTAACATTCTCAAGTTCACAAAAGGGTTGGCAACTTAGCTAACCCACACCCAATACTAAGCACGGCCCTCTCAAATGACCACATAATCAACTTTGCAACTTTCTACAAAGTCACTGAGGGCAAGTTTGGGACATTGTCGGATCGTTCGACTTGGGTTTTACATTGAAATAGTTTGAATTTGTTTGAGACCGTAGTGTTCTGTTTCAATTAAATAGGTTACTATTATTTCCTTGTACCTAAAATTACTAAACATAGACTTGAAAAAATGGTCGACCTTTTTTGAAAATCCTTACCTTGCAAACTGTTTTTATATTAGACGTGCATTTTATTTCGCTTCATGGTCTGAAGGGCTACTCTTCTTCTTCTTCTTCTTTTAAACCTATATGGCCTGTGTCCGTCATTTGCCACGACCAGATCCTTTAGAAGATTTGCTTGATCCCAAACAGCCCCCAACTAAAACTATTCAATTGATCGACATCGTAAACCCCAATCGCACAACTTTTCATGTCATTACAAGGTGACAAGTCGCAACTTGTCGTCGGCAGCCCTTTGAAGGGTGCTGACAAGAGCAATATTAGCTGATTTCTGGCTGTCTTTATGGCCCCTAAATCACTTACTTGACCCAAAAGCTATCGGAACATTAAAGGGTTTGATTTATATAAGAACTTGGAACATTCGCCATCTGTTGGTAAGTACACTAAAATAGTTTATTGGTAAGGTGAATTGGAACTAGTTGTGCTTGATGAAGCACTATTATAATTAACTGGCTGTCGAAATAAAATAGAATTACTGAATGTGGCAGAGAAATAACATTTTTTTGATAGCTCTATGCACTGCGAGTATAGAAAATAAAAAGATACACTAATGTCTAATTAGTGTAACATTGCTCCCGATTCTGCTGTTTCATTTTCCTGACCTAATTTGACATCACTAAAATTGTTGCCATCCCCGTCTCATTAACTGAAACGACAAAGACAGTTATCATTTTAACGCTGTCAAATTAGTTTAGTTTAAAAAGTGCAACCACAGAATAGGCCCTATTCTCTGGGTGCATTTTTTTACTGCAACTTATTGTTTTATATACATACAGATAAAACAAAGTCAATAAGATACACAACTTGTCCTCTCTAGTTCTATTTCCATAATATATTTAGAAATAGACAAACTTTTTAAAGGCATTTATTTTAAAGTTTCCAACAGCTCCGTGAAGGCAGTGCATGCATTATTGATTAGCTAGGAGCATGACACTATAGGTTTTGCTTGTCCTCTAGAAAATAAGGCAAAGTTACTCGTTTCTCGCATAAAGTGAAGTCAAACTTTAAGAAGCTGCACGACACTGCCAGCATTGTTTCTATATTAGCTTTACAACTTGAAATGCAAGACCACCCTTCTGTAGAGTCTCTAGAAAGTAAGATGAGACGCCGAAACTTGTAAATTAAAATGAGAACTCGAATATGGCTTAATTTGACTTTCTACAGTCATGGAAATAAAAAACCTTTTGTTTTATTCCAGCAAATCATTAAAAAATTATCAAATCAATTATTGATTAGTTTTAGTTATGGAACGTTGAATAGGATATAGCAGTTAGCACCTTGACTGTACCGAAAAACATGGAAATATGATGATATCCAGCTACATAAAATATACATATTTTTTTACTGCAATTAAATGCAAAGGATCAATCTTTGCCTAATAGTGGGATACAGTATGTTGGCCACTAACTCATACAAACTGCTGCTGCTAGTAGGTTGCAAGAAAAAAACTAGGGACGAAAAGTAAATTGTAAAAGAATTAACATAAAAAACCAGTGCGTGCATTCCCTACGCGCGGAAGAAGTTATACTTTGAGTGCCACGCATTCACTCTTGCTCTGTGTTTAATGTGAAATTAATTTAGTATTTACTTTTATGTACAGTAACTACTAAATTTTCCCTTCAAAATAAAAAGTAAAGAATTGCAAAAAGTCTATACTGTCGGTTTGGATTTGAACTCGTATCCCGTTGTCGGTCTGACCGCAGTCCGAAGTTCACCGTTCCGCCAACAGAGCTCGCTCTTGATGGTCGAAATTACGGCTATGTTTCTTTTTCTTTTGTTTGAGGCTGTCAGTTGGAAGACGTATAACTTCAAAAAATGCTGAACACTGCCGTCTATAATATTTTGATTGTAGCGTATTAGTCTCTTTCTATTCCCCCCGCTGTCAGTTGGAAGTCGTATAACATAGCATGCGGAACACTGCCATCTATATTTTTATTGTAGCATTTGTAGCATATTAGTCTCTGTCTCTTTCTATTCGGGGGAATAGAAACAGACGGAGACTATGTCCTCCCGTATAACGCAACGTTGTTGGAAGTCGCAATAGAAGTATAACTTCAAAAATATACTTCTCATTACCAACTCGTAAAACTTAAAGCTCTGAGAAGGATGCGCCCGGTCAAGTTGTATTTAAGCTGCTTACCTTGATCCGCTATCCCAGGCGCGAACAGTCGCAACAAGTTTTGATTTTAAACCACCCTCGCTGGTAGTTTAGGTTATTTGGCGACGTGAACTTTACATTAATATCTAATACCTTTAAACGAGCACTTCTTGTATATTTATCTCTGAATCTCGGAAATGGCTTCAACGATATTCATGAAATTTAGTATACAGGGGATTTCGGGGGCGAAAAATCGATCTAGCTATAGGACTCATTTTCAGAAAATGTCGTTTTATTCGTATTTTCAAGTAAAAACCGAAAAATGTAACTCTTCCCGACATCTATTGGCGAATAATAATACTAATTTTTGTAGTTATACTTCTAACCGTTAGTAGATGGCAGTGTTGAACATAGAACCTTTTCTGACTAAATAACTACTGCATATTGATGTGTACATAAAAATAAATACTAAAAAAATACCGAGTAAAGCTCGGTCAACCAGGTGGTACTATTTATTTTATCTTAGAAAAAAATTAGGATTTTTTTGACGAAGTCTCAGATTCATTTCGTAATGACGCGCACGTCTACATTACGCAAGCAGTGTGTCCTGTCTCATGCAGTTTCATACATTACAACTCAGTGGTACGTGCACGTCTACGTGCACGTCTACGTATACGCATCCGGTCTGCTCCAGCCTTAATGGAGACGGTGCAGTGTCACACAAGTACGTTTTCGGTAACCATCTTGGAAGGTTCCAAGGTAACTATGCATGTCAATTGTCAGGTAATGCTGATAATAAAGAGGGTTTGAGTCCGAATTAATTATTTTTATTAATATATGAAGAAAAAAATATCGTTTGTAACAATTTGCAGATAATATAACTGTTTCAAATGTACTCTATAAATATTGTTATACAAAAATTCACAGTCATTAAATATCGAATATTATGGCTCCAGTAAAGTTAATAAATCCTTATATAACCTTAATTTGGTTATGAAAATTAACCTTCAATGAAAAAGCTAATAGCCACGCCTATTCTTGTCCAAATAGACGACCTTGTTGGCTGTATTTAGATTGGTTAGGGTTATTTTGCTAATTTATTTCAAGATGAAAATTCAGAGAGTTATGTAATAAAACCTAACTCAAAATTTTAAAACTGAAAAAGTATAATGATGGCACACACATCAACGAACAAGTCTTGAGTCTAGTCCAAACTACTTTTTACACAGATACTTTAAATATTTTCCTGTCGAAATCAAAGCGTAGAAAAGCATAGAAAGGTCACCAAAAACTTAAGCAAAGTCAGATTTACAAGAGCACAATAAAATAACAAAGACTCCAAGCCCTAATGCTATGAATCATTCATAGAATAATATTTCTTAAACCAAAATGTCCCCTTGTTTCATAATCGAAATTCTGTAGGAAAAAGCAATAAGAGTTGGCCAAAGTTTCCTGTACGTGTATATAGGTAATTCTCTAAGGGTCCCTTCAGTTCGTTTACTTAGTATTAGAGTATTATATAATCTGTGGTATTAGGTAAGTTTGCTTAGGAACGGCCACTACACAAGATAATAGCGAAATATAAATATTTCACCGATAAATGAAGATCGATGAATGAAGAAAGCTATTGACTCTTATAGAACTCTCTTTTGACGCTGAGAATGATCCAGTATCCAATCATTCTCTAATATTGAGGATTGAATTAGTTTCTTTTTTATTAGTTTTTATATAAACGAAATGAAGATAATTATAATAATAATAATTTATTTTGTTTTGGATTCGATTTTTAGGAATGAAGCTCTGTGCCACGTTTTACTAGCTACTATTTTAGTGGTGATCCCATTTTTTTTATACTATCGGTACCAGTTAATCGAGTTGAACTTTTCAGACATAATTTTAGTCTGGAAGTTATACGAATACAAATATATCTGTGAATTAGTTTCAGACAAACAGAAACAGACGTTTTAATTAGTTACTGCTAACTTATTTGATTTATAAATGCTAACAGATTTCGGTAACGCTTAAATAATGTACTCACTAAATTGTAGAACGTAATTTATCTGTAGATTAATCGGTGTTGATTTAGATCCAGCTAATGTATCTAATTTATCGATAGTTTGTAGTAGGTACGTTTATATACAAAAACGGTCAGCCCGCAATGTTATTTAAAAACTTGAAGGCAAAGATACTTGTTTGACTTGAAATCTCATGTAAATAATGACCGTCATTTTAAGCCAGTCTATTTACTGCTTTGCTTAGTGTGGACTTTTTACACACTACAAAGTTCACGTAAATTATTTTTTTCTATGGAGAATCATTAGTTATGTAAAGTTACCGCCAGGCGCGCTGCTCAAATCGCACCCTGTCTCGTGTAAATCGTGAAACTTTTTTTTAAATCGATACAGTAAGTGTTCGGATACAACACTACAGTACAATATTTACACTCACCGAGAAACTTAGCGTGAGCTGCATCGCTCCAATGTTTAATTTCCGCTAAAAATCCATTATTGGCGAATGCTGAAATTGCGAAACTTTCCACCATCAAAGCTTACGTGAGTTCAGCTTGATTTATAGTCTTTAATAAAACGTGATTCATTTTGGCGACTTTTGAAACTGACAACACCCCGAGGCTAAATACTACAGAGCTTTTGTGATACAAATTCATCATAAATTAGTTTTATTTCAAAACATTTTTTTAGTATGAAAGTTAAGCTTTTTGTTGAGACTTGTTTTTGAGACATATACCTATTTGGTTAGAGTATTAGATTTTTATATTAGAATTTTGTATTAGATTAGTACTGAATGTAGTATCCGGCTTTACAAAGTACCAACAAAATGCTCTATCATCTACGATTATTTTAATTCTAATAATTACTGACAAAGATTTTTATTATGATGTGCTTACACATACACTACACACGCGCATATTAAGTTTCTTCTTCTTCTTTTATTTAGAGCCTCTGTCCGGAATTTTGACAGATATTTTGGCAGTGTCTTAACTTATTAAGTTTCAACTTCAATTTCTTGGTTATTCACATATTTTCTGTAAAAATGACGGACAGAGGCTATTAATTAAGAGAAGAAGAAGTACATAATAATAGATGCCAGTTTAACCAAAAGTTTAACACGAGTTTTTCATCTTTTTCTATTTGGCGCCAGTGGCAAGTTCAAAATGAGAGAAAAATACTTGAGGTAAAATTTTCTGTCGAAATGACAGACAGAGGCCATAAATAAAAGAAGAAGATGAAGAAAAGGTTAATGATTTCACAAACTTCTGTTACCAAAGAAATACAAATCTTACAACTTTTTGAACACTTTATTAAATTCTTCAATGACGAAATCTTTGGAAGCGGAATCAAGTGGAAGCCAAAACAAAGGAATAAAAACTTTTATTACAGAAGAAATTCATCAACTCTAAATTAACTTGAAAATTTGAATTGGTAATTTTATTTGGCGCACCTCTTGCCCTAATTATGGTGACACCATTTGGCTACAGAAATGTCTATTGGTAACCCGAGCTGTGACTTGAATTTTTTCATTCCCTCAAGGCGTTGTTTTGAAATACGTTTATTTAGATAAAATAATATTGTATAAAAATTTTAGTCACAAAAGGCTTTTAATATCCCACTTTATGAGGTATTTGGAAATACCCTAGAGGTTTTTGGTTTACGATATTTTAGAGATAGAGTTAGAAACTGGTTTTTTTGCGGCAATTTAAACTACCACGCAAGCTTGACTATTGAGAATACATTGCCAATAATACTCGTAGATGCACTTAGAAATAAGCCAGTAAAAGTCAAACAAGACAACCTTTTTCGGAGCTTCAATTTTGTCTATAGATACCAGTTATGCCATGTTGTTATTTCCTATCTAGAATAAACAAAAGATATTCTATGAAATTTGAATAATAATAATAATAAATAAATATTCTTGGACATTACACACGACGCCCTCTAATCCCAAACTAAGCAGAGCTTGTACTATGGAAAC
This sequence comes from Eulithis testata, assembly GCA_947507515.1. NCBI lineage: Eukaryota > Metazoa > Arthropoda > Insecta > Lepidoptera > Geometridae > Eulithis > Eulithis testata. Next base: position 6,915,187 of record OX382203.1, on the reverse strand, counting down.
TAGATTGCTGATATAATACTTATATGTTAATACTTTTATGTTCTGTGTCTGGGTGTTTCTATGTATTATAAGTATGTATTTAGAAAAAAAATGTATGTATGTATTCTATCAGGCATGTAGTTTCCATCGTACAAGCTTTGCTTAGTTTGGGACTAGAAGGCGTTGTGTTAAGTGTCCGTGAATATTTATTTATTTATTTATATTTATTTATATACTTTTGTTTTGTAAATACATACTTATAGTACATAGTAACACCCAGACACAGAACAAACATCTATGTTTGCCACACACAAATGTTGTTCTCGGTGGGGATCGAACCCACGACCCACAGCACGGAAGGCAGAGCCTACTACTGAGCCATGACGCCTGTCAAACTTTAAAGTTCTGTGATTTCCTCAAGTATATTTGTACAATATTTAAATTATTGTACAATTTATTTTTATTGCAAGTTTCTATACAACTAGAAACGTTTCTTAAATTTATTAATGCACTAAGTAAGCACTCAGCTCAATGCAAACGCTCGTATGTAACAAGTTTCTCAAGTTTGATGAACTCGAATTTAAATTTCAAATCATTCGGAATAAATTTGCAACCTGTAACCTTTTGAGTATGATACTTGATTTGCATGAAAGATTAAGTGAAAATGATTCGGAACGGTACGGTTCATTAGCGGTCTATTTTTTTTCTCAATACTTTATACATTTGCTTTTTTTTGCACATTAGGTATGTATAGGCATAGATTATATAATACTAGGTATAGGCAAACGATATGGTCGATGGTGTAGCACATTTGCCTGGAAGAAACCTATTCAATTAACTCTTTCTATGGTATCCTCAAACTAAGTTCTGAGATTAACAGTATTTTTTTATTACACCGTCTTGTCCAATGGCTCCATTTTTAAAATAAACAAAAATACTAGTTCCTGTCCCATATAAAAAATCATACAGTCGCTGAAAAATAGAAACGTAAAAAATGCATCAAAAATGGTCACGTTACCGTTTCCGTTCGTTTCGATTAGTACAAATTCTACTATATAACTGGCTGTAGAATACCAACTCGATTAAGGCCTTTAAAAAAAATTCATTGGATGTAACTGATTAGAGACAAAGCTCCCCTCATTGCATTTGATATTGATTGCCCACATACTAACACCGGTGTGATAGCGAGGGAGCCTCTGTCAAAGGCTTTGATATATTATCGGGACGGATCGCGTCAAGGTATCACGGCAATGAGCCTATTAAATGTACAAGAACGAGGTTCTAACTTGACAGATACGTGAGCGATTCTTTTTGATTTTTTGTAGTCAAAGTGAACTCATGTGAAGGAAATAGTAGATTGTATCATAAGGGAGCAAAATTATATTTCTACGGCGAGTGCGATTTTTTGAAACCAGAGCGAAGTGAAGGATTCTAGAGTAAAATCCCGAGCGTAGCGAGGGATTCTTTAGTAGAATCCTGAACGTAGCGAGGGATTCAAAGTACTTCGCCCGAGCCAAAAATATATTTTGCGCCCGAGTGGTACACTCTACTTATTTTCATCACCAACTATGAGAAAAGAAAAGGCGCCTCATATTTTATTGTAATATTATTATTTAATAAAACATATATAGTAACAACTAAAATGAAAATAAATGGTATCTATAATGAAAACCACTTATTTCTTATGTTTTCTATTCGTTCGATTTCTTTGGCGCTGAACACTAGATATTCCAAATTCAAAAAGTGCGCGGCAAAGTGAATTGCGGCGTAAGTAAATTGAACTTTGCCGCGCACTTATTGTTTCTTATATGTAGAAAACACCACCTTTGGGTGCACATAAAGGCGAACCAAGTCGTTCTTTTCGAATAGGTGTGATGAAAAAAATTAAAAAAAATGAAAGCTATTAAGTTCCAGCCAATTTTCTTGGAAGCCGAAATTTAGTTAGTAATAAACCCTTTGACAAAGCTCTACTAAAAAACGCATTTCAAGGTTGGAAGCACGTGTCATATTTTAGCGTTCGTGTAGTTCGATGCTTTTGTCGGGCTGCCTTTATAACAGATTTTCATGAGTAAGAACTATTTTAAATCCTTATCATCCATTTTTCAGTAACCTTTACAATGTTATCGGTCTTCTACGTATTGTCAAGAGACAATAATAATCATTATTAGTAGCAAATCTGTGATACAATGTCTAAGTGGTACTGCAATGTCTGAATGGCACTGCAATGTCTAAGTGGTACACAACACCTACTTAATTTGCAGCTACGTGACGAGCCGAACATGACAACGTGCATAGAGGCTGGTTATATTCTAGTATCTAGTTATATAGTATACACCTAGCCTATTCGGGTTATGGGTATCACACACCACACCACACCGCAACCCGAACCTACTGAGCTAAATTGAACCAGAATATCAAGTTGTGTCAGACTATTATTGGTTCTAAGTGATCAGATTTAATTTAGACTAATTGAACTCGTGTAAACCACACCTAATCTAACTTTGAAATAATTGAACCATGATTGATACAAGATTTTTATTTTTGGAAGCGAAATTCTGAAGAATGAAGCAAGTCCTCTCTGATCTGTGTGACGATATTTTACAAAATCTTCACTAGTCAAAATAAAGTCTAGAATAAAGTCTAAACTGGAATATTCTGGCAAATAAATAAAATCTCTAATACTAAGCTCTTATGATTATTTTTCCCTAAGTCTTTTAGAGGCGGATTCAAGCGCTACGCCAGACGACGAATGCTGGTTGAAACAGTTTGGCGGGCTCTTCAGCCTCTATAAATTTTGGGGTAAGAACCAAGTTAAAAACGATTATTATTACATGCACGTTCAGTTCTTTATGCCTTTTGAATTTTACTGACAGCTCCAATTTCAACCCACAAAAGCCGTTCCCAACCAAATATTCCTGGAAATATGTAAGAAGAGATTGTATTGCGGTCGCTTGCCTTCAGTGCCTGGAGATAGAACTGTAATATTGCCCTAATAAATATGAAAGGGTAATTTTGACAAAGTTGATAGTTTTGACAGGCGTCATAGCTCAGTCGGCAGTAGCTCAGCTTTCTGGACTGTGGGTCGTGGGTTCGATCGCCACTGAGAACAAACGTTTGGGTTTGGTTAACAGATGTAAGTTATTGCGTCAAATGTTCATGACTATTTATTTACTATATATTCTGATTAAGGGATGTATTACATATACTATCTACAAATTAAATAATATTTATGTTAGCTGACCACGTTGCTTTCTGAACATGAGCTTCCTCCAACAGCTCCCAGCGTCTTACTCCTCTTGTGCGTAAAGGATCCAAATTCAATGAAAGTACTAGCATAGTACATACCTTAAAACCGAAAGGTACATGATATTAATAGCTCTTGATGTAATTATCGGAGGTCCCGAATTAAATAAGGAAACCATTAGCGCCTCGCTTCTGAGAAATTATTTCAGAAATGTCACCCTAAAAGCTCTATTATTCATGGAAAATTCAATAGATAATTATAATAATGATGAACTTTAACTATGTTAGGTTTTTGCCTGTTCTTTTAGGGTCTGGTTACAAGCAACTTACATCTAGAATCATATAGCATAGAAGAAGATTCAAAATGAACCTTTTAAAATTTTACGGTCTTACTACGAGAAAAAATGTTGCACATTACTTAACCAGCACTCAACTGAATATCTCTCAAGACGGCTAATTACTGTTTTTCTTTGTTAGGTATTGACAGAAAGTTGAGTCGTGTTTATCGGTGATTTGCTAATGCGTCTCTTAACTTTTGAGAGACGTTTATGAACCGGTTCTAAGTAAGACCGTAAATTAGTAACAGATTTTCTGATTCTGATACCACAGTTGACGGTCTGTGAGTTCAGAATATAATAATATAGACTATGTTTTCTTATTGTGAAGCTTTTTATCTTACATAATCTCAAGACTGTATACTTTTCTGCGCATGATATAAACAAGTAGGTAATTATATTTTTCCGGGTGAGCTGCCACAAAAGTTTTTCCAATACCGGTCATAAATTAATACTCAACAACTTTGTTTTGCGTACTTTATTCGACTCTATGATCGATCGACCACACCTGAGCTCTTTGGAGTGTGAATCATTTTTATATATGGCATATCGTTTTATTTATTGTGATTTTAGCGGCAGTCAGATTAATATTTAAAATTTCTTTGTATACTATTAGTTTGTGTGTTTGATTATGTCCTCGACTGTGTACGTTGAAATTGTTTTTTGGTGTTTTGTTTGGATGCGATGATATTTATGATACGATGAGCTTTGTATAAGTACAATTTTACAAGTAAAGGTTCTATAATTCTTTAGATTTACTGAAGAACATGCAGAGATGGTTGTACTGATATAAAAATACGAAAGATTAAATGCAATATAATCTATCACGCTGTGAAGGTTAAACTAGCGCAGATTGGGTGCCGAAGTGCCGAATATTAAAACGCCACTAAAAATTAATATACTACTTAAAATTGCATTGCCTCTTTCTTACCTTATCCATTAGTAAGATATGAATAATTTAAGCATGAACATAATCAAAGTAGCGTTTCAGTATTCGAACGGTGTCCGTGATCTTATTACAAGCAACCAGCAAATAGGAGGAATAAAACTCATTAGATCGTCTTCTTCCTGCCCTTGTTTGACCACATAAAAAATAATAGCATTACAAGTTGCACACATCAAACATTAATATTATAATTGAATAACATTCTGTAAAGCATCGACCTAGAAAATAATACTCAACAATATCGCCCGCATTGTAAGTTAATTCAATAAAAGCAGTAATTTCAGAGCCCCACTGTAAGTAATTGAGGTTATTACTTTACTGTGAGCGTAAGGCATATTGAATTATTCCCTCCGTCTTTCAGTACGTGAGACTAAGAGCATAGTAAAAATTAACCAGTGCGTAGTAAGGTTCAAAATCCAGTCTTCTTATACACGTAGGTCTGCACCCTGAGGCAAACATGAACTCTGATAAACTGTATCAATTCGCACTTTGTTGATCCATTGTGTGCTTCAACTCTCGTAAGTATATACACAATTGCAAAAACTTGTGCAATTCCCGGTGCAAAGAATTAAGTCCCAAGGCGAGTAGAAGGACTATTAGTGGATCAAAATACGTGATCATGGATTGCAACATTTTCCATTCACATTCAAAGCAGCTTACTCTACTGTTCTATGTAGCTACGAAGCGTTTATTTGTATTTTTAAGGTTTTCATTTTGCTTTACCGTCTTACAAAATGGTAAAATTATTTACAAAACTATTTATTTTATTAATCGATAAACTCATCGATTGAGACGCTCGTGGCTAGGCTTGCTTAGTCAATCTTCACCGATTATCTAAGTTAAGCGACGTTCTGCGCAGTCACTATTTGGATGGGTGACCGTTAGTTGCATTTACATCTGAGCGCTTCCGTGCTTCGGAGGGCACGTTAAGCCACGACGGAGGCCTTAAGGCGGTCTATAAACTCCGTCACCAGAGTTGAACACTAACTCATACGAGCTTGGTTGCTATCGATTGTTGTAGTAAATTTTTAGCTAAAAGTAGTTCACCGTGCACCTAGACAAGTTGAAAAATATAAAATGAAAATGAATCACTGCCTTAAACACTGTTCTAAAAGGAGACAGCTCTACTTAGCGATTAATTTATTAAAGCAGTCCCATGATTCAATTTGCGAGACAAAGGCCGTTCGCATGAAGTGCCGACTTAGTCCTAGCTACTGAACAGGTTAATAGAGCGTTGTGAATTGGGATTACTCTTGTAAGACAATTTTTCGAGCAAATCTGACAAGATCACAATGTATTAAAACTCACGTGTTTTTAATCAATTATGAAGATGTACTAGTACGTAGTATTACATCGCATTTGGAGACTTTGAAGGGTTTGGAGACACGCATGGTTGGATCTATGCAAAGGTAACCTTACGCTGTTCGCAAGTATAAATCGCCAAAAATTAAAATAAAAAATGCGGAAAAACTAAATATGCAGATAAACGAATCTGATTCCGAAAATCGAGTTTCTCTGTTTGTCTGTTTGTTTGTTCGCGGATCACGCCTTAACGACTGGACCAATTTCAAGGGAACTTATACCATTCGGAAGCCCTTTTTCCGTATTGAAACATAGGCTATATTTTATCGCAATCAAAGACGTGGATTTTTAGATACATCTCGAACTCTCTAAACCAAAAGCAGCCTTTGAAACGAGATTCATCATACTGGTGACAGATATTTATGTGGAAAGTTTCGCGCGCGTACTAAGTCGCTGGTATCAGCTAGTTAACTATATGGCCACAAGACCAGTCCACTGTCACTTCAACTTGCTAGTTCTTAGGTGAAACGTAGAGCGGCTCGCCACCCGTTGGACCGACAACCTACAACTGCAGCCTGTGGAGCATTTTTTGCCAAAAACGACCTGATCGCTCTCTTCTTCAAAATTCCTAGTTTATAATATTATCCTTTTTCTGGGAAACTATGGGAGAGGTCTATTTTCAGCAGTGAATTTCACAGGGTTATTTTATGATGTTGAAAGTGCATTTGCCTGTGTGACATATCCACTATTACTTTGCATTCATTCACTCAAGTCAGCCCTAAAAACTGTGTAATATTGTACTGTACCACTGGTGGGCCAGATGGAAAAAAAAATCCCACTATGCAAATGATTGGGCTCGATAGGAATTTTTTTTCCCATCCGGCCCACCAGTGGGCCGGCCGGTGGGCTCGATGGGAATAAGCCATATTTATACTGGTTTTTATCTCTCAAGTTGAACTGCTCGCTTTTACGTAGAGCTAAAGTCTCCGGCTTGTATGCTAATTGCGGGACACTTCCTACTGTTAGTGTTCTGGTTCCGAAAGCGTGTATTTTATAGTACAGTCAGTACCAAAAGTGTGTATTATATTCGTACGTTGTTTTATGTTCAGCAACTTTTGTCATGGTGTTCATCGAGTTATGTACCTATCGAATGACAATGATTTTGTGTATTTTACTCTAGCTTGACGCCTATAGAACGGTTTAGTGTATGTTTTTGTAAGTTTAAATGTCATTTATTTTCTTGTCCTCTGACATTTATCCCGTTTGTGACAGAGTAAACAGACACTGGCAGAATTGTAACAATAATTTGCAAAAGACATAAACCAAGAAGTTGAAGTTAACATGTATTTTTTTAAGATATACTTCTAATGCGACTTACAACAAGGTAGCGTTAAACGGGAAGCGTTAGTCCCTGTCTCTTTCTATTTCCCCGAATAGATAGAGACAGAGACTAGCGAGAGTGATCACATACCGAAATCCCCACAAAACGCGAAACACTTCGATAGCGCGTTCTAGGATCCGACCAAACTTAGCAGCGCCATCTAGTTCTGATTTAAAGCAACATGAGCATAGAACCTTTTCTAGCTAAATAAGTACTGCATAAAATAAATACTAAATTAATTTCACATAACACAGAGCGAGAGTGAATGCGTGGCACTCGAAGTATAACTTCTTCCACGCGGAAGGACTCCATGGACTGGTTTTTTTTTGCTATGCTAAAAGCTGAAAGTCTGAAAAAGACTTGCATCTACTGACCAGTCTCGCTAAAATGCCATGTACGAGATATTCTAATTTGCTTTGTTTTAGCAGAGTTCTGATAAAGTTATTTTTTATTTTGCTTTTGGCGCTGACTGTACCTATGACGATTGACAACCACAGTCAGTTTATCGCACAAAATCCAATACAGGTGTAGATTTCGTTCGTGAAACTCCAATGTTCTGCGGTCGGTAGTATATAGTGCTTGTTTGATTAATCCTCGATAATCAACGGATTGCCGTGTCGTTTGTAAATACCTAATTAATTGAGATTGGCTGTATGAAATCCACGGTATGGCTGGATTTGATTTTGTCTAACTATTGTTGTGGTTTGTGAATAAAATGACTGTTTTGTGTTAGCGTTGTGTTTAGTACAGGACAAGTAGGATAGTATTATCCAATGAAATATTTTTTAGATTTGATTGCTTAGAATTAATTTGACATTTATTATCTTGTTAAAAAAATACAATTCACTTAGTTATACTAGGTGTGCCCGCGACTTCGTCCGCGTGGAATAGTGTCTTTGGGTAGCATAGCTTTTACAAACCCTGATTTTATATCGAATCAACAGCTTAAAATTAAGTTTCAAGCTTCTAGCTCTAGAAATGACGATACTTACATACAACTTTCATCCCTCCCCCCTTTAAACCCCTTCCAACCCTTTTTTTGCATTAAAAAGTAGCCTATGTCCTTTTTCAGGCTCTAGACTATCTGTGTACCAAATTTTATTTAAATCGGTTCAGTAGTTTTTAAAGCGCGACAGACAGACAGACAGAGTTACTTTTGCATATAGGTATAATATGGCAGTCATAAAATTCTATGGCAGTCACCATATTGGCCATTCGGATGCCGATTTTCTATGAACGCATCCCTGTCAGTCAAGTGTCAGTGATGACACAGTGTTCTCTTTGAAAAAAGTTTAGTACTCAAAAAAAAGTTTGGTAGTAACTTCCATACAAATTTCACCCCCTCCCCCACCCCCATTTCAACCACTTGCAACTCTTTTTTCGCATTAAAAAGTAGCCTATGTCCTTTCTCAGGCTCTAGACTGTCTGTGTACCAAATTTCATTCAAATCGGTTCAGTAGTTTTGGCGTGAAAGCAAGACAGACAGACAGAGTTACTTTCGCATTTATAATATTAATAAAGTAAGGAAGTATTATCCTAAGAAATATTTTTTATGAGACCAACACGATTTGGCGGAGGCCTGACGCGACCTATGTAAAAAGTATTTAGCGTTTGGCGGAGATTTGATTGCTTACAAATAATTTGAAGTTTATCATTTTTAAAAAATACAATTCACTTATTTATATAAATACATTGCAAGGTTATGCAAATTAACGTCAACGTTCATAATTACTTTTTCAACTTCCAAATCCTTGCCGCCGTTCCTCTCCGTTAAAAAATGTTTTACGGCCTCTAAGTGTATTTATTCAAGTTGAATTGTATTTCTTGAGAGTTGTAAGGCGTAATTTGAAGTTTTGACTGAATTCACACCAGAGACGAATACAGTACTTTATAAAGTTCTTATAAAAATCTTCAATATTAGTTCTTATCCAGTTTATAAAATACCGGTATTTAAAGAAAGTCGTCCTAAATAATTTTAAAGACAGATTTTAAAAAAATTAGATTTTTTGCCTTTGACTTTTTTATATTTTGCAAAATTCTAGTTTTGGGTAGATTTGCAAGGTAGTTTAAAATTTTTATTTGCACGGCATGTGGCTAAGTGTGCATGTACAAAAGTTAATAAAATAACACAATATTGCTTACCAATGCATATTTGTATAATTTCTTCAGTGCACACTAATGCATTATAATTATAATTTGCATAAGTGTGCACTGAGAAAATTATCAACCAGCTTTATTTATAACTTTCGATGCTTACTCGTATATTATAAATCAAATACACCTTTTATACAGTTTCAAAAATTCGTACACCAAAATAGATTTTATAGCATCTAATTAGCTGATACCAGCGACTTCATACGCGTGTGAAACTTTCCACCAAAATATCTGTCAACCAGCATACGATGAACCTCGCACCAAAGGCGGCTTTTGGTTTAAGTGTCATTGAAATTAGTCCAGTAGTTTAGGCGTGATCTGCGAACAAACAAACAGACAAACAGATAAACAGACACACATAAACTCGATTTTCGGAATCAGAATCGTTTATTTAGTAGATCTGCAGCATATTTAGTTTATCCATAATCTTTAATTTTAGTTTTTGGCTTTTTTACAGTTTATGTAGTTCATATGTTTTATAGTAGTATAATAACCACTAAGGTTAGAGTCTACGTCAAAGTAAGGTATTCAAAATAGCAAGTAGTAGAAAAAATAATGCAAAGAAGTACAGTAGAAGTATTGCAGAGCATGGTGTGACTGAGACCCGTGAAATCAACGTTTACGGATGTAAAACTTTTGCGACGTCGAAAATTGTTGCAGGAACAGTTTTATTCTCATTCGACGATGTGGACTCAAGATGAATTTTACAGTCCATTTACCAAGTTTCCTACAGTTTAAATGAACCCTAACTACCTACTGTATTATCATGAAACTTGCGTACACCAAACTTTCCTGCTAAGTTTTTGTAATGTGTAGAACTCTTGCCTGTACCTACCCAAGCTATAGTAATACACCACAATTAATGAAGATGGTGTATTTTGTAAATATTGTGAATATAGGTACTGTAAAACTGTTTTAAAAATATTTTTTTTTTTGCATAAAATAGAGTTTAAACAAAAACAATGTAATGTAAAATACCACTTTATTTTTATATCCTGAAATACAGACTCTTTGAGCCGTGTTGCATATAAGAATGAAACTCATTTTCTGCTAAATGGATCCTCAGGGAGTTTAATTAAAAGTAAAACTAAAAATTATACTTGCAAGCACCTTCTTTTTTGCTATAAAATATTGTTTACAACTTTTTATATCTAAATATTTTTAAGTTGTATTACAGATATTTGTCGCTAGAAATAACAACAGCAATCTGACTCAATTTGTTATTTATAGCTGCTTTCATTAGCGTACAATAGTAGTACTTTTATGGACATACTCTTACGTTATATAACGTAGTGTTTTCACGGAGAAACAAACAGCTCTATCAACGAGTGCCAAAAACTTGACGGATTACCTACAGCGCTGTGCAAATCTGGGTCCACGGTGCCGTGAATACACCTAGCTGTCAGCCAGCAGTATTGGCTCATCCACTGCTGGTTCAGTAAAGAAGGCTCTATTATTGTTACTTAAGTACGGGCCAGTGAATGCATTTAAATTGCCTCTTATATTGTCCGTGTTTGCGATCGATTGGAAAGGACCAATTTTCAGCAATCAGTTTTCTTTTCATTATTCTTGTGATATTGATAACTTCAAGTTATTATTCAGCAAGATTGATTATACAGAATAAGGTTTGAGCAATGTGTTTTAAATTCAGATAATTACTGCTTTTAAGATAGTGACAAACAGAAAGTCTTGGGTTTTTCTAAAATTGAGGTATTATCATATTTTGTTATCCAAATAAGACTCAATACCAAACGCGTGCGGGTAATCGTAAATAATCTCAATTATAAAAGAATACCACTTGCATTGTTTTGAAAGTATTTCACTATTTTCATTATAATGGGAATAATAAAAAGATTTTACAACAACGGTGCTGACAACTGGTACCATTTAAACAAACAACATTATGAATTATTCATAAAATGTTAATGTCTCCGTGTCCTCATATGAATTTAATTTAGAAACGTTATTACAACCAACATTCTCCGAAAAAGGCCAAAAAATTTTGCAAGTTGTTAAGAACAATTTTGTGATTCAGCGCAGTAAGCCAAACGTATTTTAGTCAGTAAAATTACGCAAAAAAAAAAAAAATTTACTAAATATTGTAAATATTATGTACATTTTTACTTTATTATCTTAAAGTAGGTGGTTCTACGCTTAGTCTACGGCGCGGCGTAGAGGGTCTACATAGTCGTCTATCTACGTCATACATCGCTAGCCGCTACGAAGCTAGGCCATTACTCATGGCTACTTCTAAACCAATACCTATCAGTATGCATAGAAATAGCTTTACACCGTACATTTCTAAGCTCATATGACCAACCACTGATTCTAGTCACAGATTATATAATATTATACTAGTATTCTAGTGTACTACTTCTTATATTTTGTTTCCAAATTATTTGCCCCTAGTAATATACTATCAACTGCAACTTTTTGTTTGCTTCCATATATCAAAACCCTGCCCCAAAATATATAAGTTTTATTTTTATAATCTGTTCCGTTTCTTCGCCACCAATAGATCATGGGACACTTTATGTGGATCGTAGTTAGAGACAGAATATTGTACAGAACAATAAATTCGAAACAAAACATGTATTATAAAAAACATATTTATAAAATATACCTACTTTTAGCTATCTTCAGACAATGTGAAAGCAAATGTTTGAAAGGTGATGTAGGTCAAGTGTCTCTAATCACTATATTTTTCTTTGTGGTGTGAATTCAGGGGAGCAATCGCTGTCTCAAAATCTCTGAACTGTTTTCATACTAAACCATAGGTAAACCATCTCGGACTAAAGAAAGTCAAGGTTTAAACCGTGACGTTTACGTTCAAATCTTGACGTTTAAACCTTGACTTTCTTTAGTCTCCGTTCTGTAATAAGACCGTCTGTGACTAAATAGTGACATTAGCGCGTTTCAGCGCGTTTTTTGCCGTCAAAAGCTTCTTGTTTTCGTATATAATAATAATAATAATATAATAATAAAACTTTATTTCGGGCAACTTAAGATAAGTACAAGGTGTAAAAGCTTATTCTAGGACCCATATCAATATATACCTTAGAGACTAACATATATACAATATAAAAACACTTATTTATTTATTGGCCACGTAATCATTGCGCTGCGACGTGGGACGCGATTTCGCGGTGTCGAGTATCCGTCCTCGGAAGCGACGAAACGCGACACCCTTCGGCCAGAGAGCTTGTTCCATGTAGGTCGATAGATATTCGGTTGGCACCCGCACTACAAAAGAGTTGAAACTCGTCTTGTGGCGGGACTCCAACCGCTCGACCCTCAGCTTGGCCATAGCTTGGCTTGGTATATGTGTAGCCACGTCACTTGAAATTATGCTGGGCAGCGAAAGCAGTTCAGAGCTTGCGATATGGGGGCAGGTTTACTGCACAATCCAATAAGCTGCTCAAACTCTTTGCCAAGTTGAGCACATACCCATACCTGTAGTAACTACTTCAAAATATGGACCATTACAGAAACCATCTTACCGCGTAAAAATATAAAACGGCACTCAAAATACCGCTTTAGAGTCACTAATTCTTCATAAGAGATGGCAATAGGTTATGTTGATTTTAAGGATCGTGTATTTACGCGTTGTACACCTCATATTACTTCAAGAATGGAATAGTTTTTTCTGTTGACATAAATCGTTTGCCCTATGGGAGTGGGAAGCGTTCCGGAAACGCTCGAGAGGAGGCTCTCACGCTAGTATAATTTATGTATCTGTATGCAATACTGTATGATGAAGTACACGATAGTGTAAATAGATGTAAATGTCAGGTTTCGAGATTGATGGATCGAAGCAAGTAAGAAAAATTGGGATATGAACTTGGAATACATAACACTTGTATTTCTCATAAATAAGTGAGTTGTATTCTTTTTTGAGAAATAAATGTCTGAAACCTTTGATTCGCATAATGTATAGATTTATCAGATTAGAAAAAATACCTTGCGATGTATTCCAGTCTATGCAATGGTAATAGTCTGTTAGAATTTTGTATTTGTAAAAAGAAAAAAATGCAAATAGGCAAAACAAAAGCGTACACTTTTTATATCTAACTTCCCTTCATTTTTATTAATTTGTAGATCCACTTACAAAATAATAGACTTAAAAAAAAAATCTTTTCATATTCCTATATAAAAATAGCTGAAAAGTTTAATTTACATACGATTATGTTGAATTGTATCTAATTTTTTTCCTAGAGACGAAGTTTATATTATCCGGAAATTCATTTGAAGTTTCGTGATTTTCGATCTCAAAGTTTGTAATCACGGACCCGGTTTAAAATTATATATTCGCCAACTATGAATACCATCGAAATTATTTAACAAATTAACACCTTCACTGTTTTTAAGTTAAATAAGAAATATCTACAACGATTTTCACCAAAAAGTAGAATGGTTTAATCTAGTCCCGCGTATACTATTTGTAAGGGAGAAATTTATTTTCTAAAAACATTTTCCTAACATCACCGCGTAAACAAAATTTTGCCGAAACATAAATTCTGCGAGCCTTATTCCTGAAAACACTCCCTGTTGTAGGTAACACACAAGTTTTATATCGATTTTATAACGAAAACACGAAAGCATCTTTCGAGGCAAGTCGCAGGGTACAGAGCCACAACTAGGATACATAAGTATAGTATAAAATATAATGAGATTTATGTCAGAGCTTGTTAAAATATATTATCTACAAAATATGTGGTGTATTTCTAACATAGTTCAGTTTTCTGCTTCACAATTACTGGGGATGTATTACGGCACTACATAAAAACTTTATCCACAAAGAAAATTACAACTAATACAGTATTTACAATATTTACAAAATACACATAAAGCAGAACATTAGGTATTCATTAGGTGATATTAGATAAATTGAAATTGAGTTGCAAGTTCAATGTCATATTTACATCTATGATAATCCATCAGCGGAGAAATGAAGATCTGCGATTGGCTCAAATACGAGGCCGACTTGGCCTCGTAGTGAAAAAAAAAACTGAACTTCAAAGTTCAAAGTGTACTGCGTGTGACTTACACGCAGTTCACTTTGTCTAGTCTAGTGTTAGTGTCTTCTAGGCGGTCCATTGTCGGCCTCATCGTCACTAACCATCAGGTGCGACTGTGGCCTAAGGACATAAATTTTATATCATAAATAAAAAAAAAACATTCTATACGATACCAAATCAAGATACAGATTTTTTGTACTTTTTAAAAAAAAAGTATTTTGCTTATTTGACTCCTAGAAAAAACATTTCTTTGTAAGGCCCTTCGCACATGGAGCTACTATAAAAGAACTAGGCACTAACTTAAATTACTAACGAGTTGCCTGAGCGTCACAGCCCATACATGTTCTATGAAGGTTCGCACACGACGCGACTAGTTACTAACTGGTCAGTAACGCGTTAGCAACCGATCACGCGCGACGCGTCGTACCGGTCTCCACGCTACTGGTTTCCCGAGTTTCTTTGTTTTTTGTGATAAAAATGAACGAGCAAACATTAAATATACAATTTGTGAAGGAGGTGAGAGTGTCGTCGTGTGAGAGGTACAGTTTCTAATTGGTTTGTAATTGTAATTACTGATTAGTTCCGTCATTTTTGAGTAGCTCCATGAGCCGAGGGCCTAAGTCTTTTAGACGGTGGTTCCTCTAACCCCTTTAAGAGCTCTGTGTACGGCCCTGACAGGTAGGTGTATGTATCACCCTCGGGACAATACATCTAACGTTTTCCCGCGATAAGTAGCTCATACAAGATATACTGATTTATATGGGGCGAAAAAGTATTGCCGCCGATATAGAAATCAGAGGTCGTAATACTCGGGGCGTGAATGAATTGAAAAATTTATCTAGTCTAGCGATAGGGGCTTGTACTTGTTTATTTATTTATGCGATGGATCTCGTGATCTCGTATCGAGGTAGTGAAAGAGTTTGGTTTGTTTCTTTTATTCAGTATATCAAGAAAAACAGCTTTACTCATTTATTTATAATTGAACGTACGTACAGGAAAGAAAATTAAAAAGAAAGCACAACTGGCGGCCTTATCGCTTAAAGCGATTTCTTCCATGCAGACAACCTTTGGATGGACAACCGGACAGGAATTAGGCAATCACAAGACTGCGGTGTACAAAATGTTAAAACTAATAAAATTAAAGACTACTTTATATTGCGATGTTTGAGTAACTAAGTAATTTAATTGTAAGCGTACTTTTTGTTTATAACCCCACTCCTGTATTTATAACTCTCTCTGATTCTTCCATCAAACGGAAAGGATATTTTTTACAAATTTACAATAAAATAATATTCAGCGTCATAAAAATGACGTAAAATATCATTCATAACATATACTACAGATAGATACATTTTTTATATATTTGGAATGATAGATACATACCTATATTTTTGTATTATGTAAAACATAGATGTAATAGCAAGACTTGATACAATTCGGTAGATTACGGCAGCCGTGTATTATTATAACCTACATTATGCCCGCTATATGTATTATTACTTCCCCGAACACTGGCCAGTCGTTTAATCACTGCTACTGTAGCTAATGTGCTACATTATTTCGGAGGAAGAAAGCAAGAAATATAGGATGTGAACTAATACAAAATATTATAGGTACTATTAGTTTTAGTAAGTCAGCGGACGCTGAGTGTGATACGCTAACACCACAATTTGTTTTATTAGACAGCCCAGAAGAAAATAGAAGAGATTTTGTGTTACTAGTAAAACAGGCAATATTATTATTAAATGTGTATTAATTAGTAGGTTTATGCTCTTTTGTTCATAAATCTCAGAGCGAACCATACAGAATTTTTAAGAAGTAGCTTTTGTTATAACAAGAACTATTTTAACAACATGAGCCAACTTGTCTCGTCAATTTATATCACGCAATACTTAAAATATTTAAAAGAAAATGTTTCTGTCTAAAGGCTGGTTTTTACAGGATCAGTAACTGACTTCGATTTCGAGACAAGTCAGCGCTGAACCGAAAAATACCCAATGTTAACTGATTTGAGGTCAGCGCTACCACGACTACTGACTCCATGTAAACGAATGAAGTCAGTGTCGGCGGCAGTTTCGGCGCCGATACTGACTTGCGCACTGACCCTGTAAAAACCTGCCTTTAAGCCAAAGTGCGCTCATGAAAGCCAAAATGCTAGCAAAAAATTTATGTAATGGTAAATTCTTATTCAATTCTTAATAAAGTAAGAATTAAATAAGAATTTACCATTACCTACATACTTTTTTTTATTGATTTATTAAAGTTCTCATTTATTGATTTATTAAAATAATGTATTACCATCTTATTTCCCATAAGTACAAGCGTTGCTTATTTTGGGACTATGAGAATGTCCATGAACATTTATTTACTAAAATACCTGTTATTGCCTTGGCAGTACTTTGTCTACTATTTCAACTACAAAAGAGCTATGCAGATTCAATCTACAAAGCGTAAATCAATGTTTATGAAAACCTCGGAGATATCGGCCGGCCATGCCAAAGCCGGTTCGTTGTTCGTTTGCACATTAATTACGTCACAGGGAGCTGCCCCGTGAAATATGAACCTGCACCGATACCCCATTGCATTGATGCTTTTGAATTATTTATGAACACATAACTGTAGCAAAGGAACCAGCGAATTCTTGGGTTCATTATGGTGCACATTTTTCAACATTTCAGAAGTTTTGTAAGCGCGGGAATGCATAGGCGGCATTGATCGGCGACCAACAAATCTAAGCCCATACAAAAAATGTAATAAATGCTAAAACACGGATAAAGATATTGATATAGGTATGAAAGTCAGTGCTAATATTTTAGAATGCATTAACGAACATATCATCAGTACATCCTCACTCTTTAAAGTTGTTTAGCTATTAGTGAAATAATGTTGCATCATGATGGCACTTTCATTAGTAAAACCAATCAAATAAGCTTCATAGCATTAGATGCAATTACGACGTAACTCTGACATAATGTTCACAAATCATGAGTTAGTAAAGCTAGATATTGATGTCGATTATGCCTAGGGATCAAAGTAGAGCAATATTGTATAAAATTTATAACCAAAACTGTAGTTCACAGACACGTTCCACTTTGTACAAAATGATGATACATCGGGGCCAGCACTGCACATCATATTTCCATATTTAATACACAAAACGCCATGAAATGTTGTTCCAATCAAACTTTATCGACTTGTTTTGGGGGAATACGAGCGATAAAAAAATGAATGTTTCATTAACCCTGCTGATACACGACGTAATGGTCCTTCCATAAAGTAAAAAGTTTTGGAGTTATTTCTGATTAGCGACCCGCCCGGTTCCCTGCATCATATTGATAGCTTATCGAAGATTATGATAAAAAAATATTGGCTTGTGTGGCAATGCAGTCTGCGTCATGGGAACGCTTTAGATTGACAGTGTTTTAGATCAAAGCTTCAAATGTATAAGATAAAGTTCGCGGGGGAGATATTTAAAAAAAACCGTTCTGAACCTGTTAGAAACCCCAATCAAACGATGATAATTTTGAGCAAACCTAGTGTGTAATAAGGATATTATTGTGCAATAAGGTAAATCACCATTATTAAGTGTTTTTCTTTTGTTCAACAGTGAAACAGACCCTGTAAAACAGACAATCCCTATAAATCTGTACAGATTAAATCAAGCCTACAGTTTCATTATCAAAGTATGCGATGCGAAATCTCACCTAATAATTAACGGACCCATCAAAAGAGAAAATCTTATAAGGATTACCGTTGCGTTAGTGCACAGCTCAAACATATCAGCTCCATCAGTCTTTTATAAAAACCTTATTTAAAAAAAACTAGTTTTGCAAGTTCCTTTTTACAAAATGGAATTGACCTTTGTTGAAAAATTCGGAATTCGGATGGAATTTCACCCAATTACTTTCGATTAAAGGTGACCCCATGGTCAACGATGACCCTTAACTACCTAAGCTGACTAGAGCTCAACCTTAGGTGACCAGCCCATCATCTTTAGTAGCTGAGATTACACAGATTTATGAAAATAAGACTAAGTATTTTTATTAAGATAGTATTACAAGTATACCATTCAAAATACAATAAAAAATCTGAAGTATTAGTAGGTATATACATACGCACAAGTGGTTCTTAAGGGTCCGTTGTCGATTAATTACCGAAACAGGGCCTCTACTGCGAATATTGATTTGCGAAGATTCGATAGTGACGTTTGTGTTACACTGCGCGGTTACCTCGAGCGATGGTCTAGGCTCTTTCGAAGTCACAGCGTTACTGCGCAGTGTAGCACAAACGTCACTACCGAATCTTCGGTAATCATTATTCACAGTAGAGGCCCTGGCGTCAGTTTGAAGTGTATTTAAAATAGAAGTAACAGAGTAATTTCATATATTATTTTTTTGCACGTAAAACTAGCTGTTTCATCTGAGCTATGAGTCTGATACCGGCTCAAACAAGTCTCGCAACTCCAGGAGCAGAGATTAACGGAATAGAGTTGGCCACGATTAAGGAGAGGATCAGCAAAGTATAGAAACTTTGAACTTTAACACGTGGTACCACGGCTCAAGTTCGCGATGCGAAGTTCGATGCCGCGGGCGTTATTAGCTAAGAAGTCTAACATAGCCATGTCTTATAAAATCTTTGGTAAAGTATTGGCTTCTTGGAAAATAATAATAATAATAATAATAAAAACGTTTATTCTCTCTCACAAAAGGTTCAAATACAATAAGGGTTAGGTACAAGTTTAGATGACCTAGTTACAATGCAAACCTGTTTTGTGAGAAACTGGTGCTTGAAGTAGGTTTGTGAAACCTGTATTACAAGTCACCAGGTGCTCTCGCTCCACGGATTGTACACGTAGCATCAGCCTAGCTTATTTCAGACATTGGTCTAGTGTAACACCCGGAGAGGAATATACCTAACTACATTTAAAATTTATGCAGTAACAAAAAGAAAAAAAGAAAAAAAAAAAAAAATTAAATAGCAGTTAAGCTATAATATAAAACTAAGGCTACAAAGATAAACTAAATCTTGGAAATGACTAACTTAGGTATTCAGTGTTTAATTAAGAGTAGGTGTAATGTGTGCAAGAGGGTGAGTGTAAGGGTAGGAGGGTGCGTGTAAGGGTGTGTGCGTAATTAAGAGTGCGTGAGTGAGTGGAGCAAGGCTCTGCAAAGATCCCAGTCTCTTTAGAGTCTGGTTATCGCAGGCCTTGCTCCTGTGGGCTAGGGACGGGAAGATAGGAAAGTGAGTGTATGTCTGAGATCCTGTGGGTATGTGATGATTGATGAAGTTTTGTCAACGGGCTTAGGCATTATGAGGATGGAGATAGGAAGTTTTCGGTCTCTTGGTAGTCGAGTGATCTGAGCCAATTCGTAACTACTTTCTTGCAGTTAGTTCGACGTAGCGGGTAGATGGACAGCAGACTATTAACCTTATTATAGATGTAAGGCCCGAGAAAGCAGATAAAGTTGTGCGAGATGCTGGTACGAAACGATTGGGAGCGATGTATTTTCCCCTTTCTTCTCTTGTCTATTACAATATCTGGGTCGTAAAAAAGTTGGGAATGTGTGGTGAGCACCACTTGGAGCAGAAAGAGTTTTCTAACAGTAAGGACTTCCCACTTGTTATACAGCTCGGTTGTAGGGTAGCGGTACGGGAAACCGGCACTTACTTTTAGTACCGCTCTTTGAGCTCTCTCTAAGACAATGAGATGCGTTTTTGCTGCGCCTCCCCAAGAGGTGACACAGTAGCCTAAAACTGGTTGGCACAGAGCCAGGTAAACCATTTTAATTATACTATGATCTGCTACATGTCTCAAAGCCTTAAATATGTAGATAAGTTTGCGAAGTCTAGTGGCCAGAGTATCAATGTGACGTTTAAATGTGAGGGTTTGGTCGATGACTACGCCAAGGTATTTAACATTGTCAGTTCGTAGCAAAGCAGGGCAAGCACAGGTGGGAGCTGGAGTGGCACACTTATGAACGGTGATTGAAAAGGTACTAGGTGGAGAAAGGTTATATCTGAGAGCAAAGGCAATGTAATTGGATTTAGATACGTTAAGTGTGAGCACGTTGTCTCTAAGCCAAGAGCTGACTCTATCTACGCCAGCTTGTGCAAAACGGAAAACTTCTTCCCAACCTGTTCCACTAAACACAAGTGCCGTATCATCTGCAAATGTCAAAATTCGCCCGTTCTCGATTTGCATGTTGCAAAGGCCATTAATGTAAACAAGAAACAACGAGGGTCCAAGAATACTTCCTTGGGGAACACCAAAAGAGACTGTTTGCTCCTCGCTAATGAAGTTATCTATTTTTACTCGCTGTTTCCTGTTGCTTAAGTAGTCACTAAAGAGCTGAAGTGGAAGACCCCTAACTCCAGACATTTCAAGCTTCTTAAGAAGAAGAGGGATTGAGACCGTGTCGAAAGCCTTTGCTAGGTCCAAGAACACGACTAGACATTTCTTTCTTGTATCAAGGTTGGTTATAATGTTGTTAGTTAGTTCATGCACCGCATCGTTGGTTGATTTGTTAGAGCGGAAACCATATTGAGAAGGCGAAATAAGGTGGTTGGACTCGAGGAAACTAGTTAACCGCTTGTTCATAAGTCTTTCAAGGATCTTAGACAGGGTGGGCAAGATTGAAATGGGCCTGAAATTTTCGACACGGTCTCGCTCACCACTTTTATAAATAGGCTTGATTAATGCTGTTTTAAACGAGTCCGGGAAGGTCCCATTGGAGAACGCGAGGTTGCAAATATGCGTTATTGGTCCCGCGAGCAAACGACCATATCGTTTTATAATATTTCCTGAAATTTCGTCTAAACCAACGGCACACCTATTTTTCAATCCCAGTATTAAATTGAATACTTCGTTTTCATCTGTTGGAAGCAGGACTAGTGAGTTGTTGGGCGCCTGAGAATTGGACTGATCGTTGGTTGCATCGTATGTTAAACGGGACTTTTCTATATCTTCGGCTAGCTTTCTACCTATATTACAAAAGTAACAGTTAACATCGTTGATACTTTGAATTTGGTTAGGTGGTTGAAGTAGGTTAGTGGAATGGTCAACAGGTTTCTTTTGACCACTAATGTTTTTAATAACTTCCCAGAGTTCCTTTCTGTTATCTTTGGCATTCTCAATTTCTTGTTTTTCGTACTTTCTTTTAGCCTTCTTTAGAGCCGAATTGCAAAAATTTCTGTATCGTTTATATGTGGTTTTCAAAATTTCATTATCAGGGTCTTTTTTTAGTTTTTTGTGAAGGTTATCTCGATTTCTCATGCAACGTAGTAAAGCTTTGTTGATCCATGGCTTGATCGTTCTTTTGCGGTTTGATATACGCTTTGCTTGAGTATTTTGTTTGATTGCGTTTTTTATAAATTCGATGAGTAAATTTGTAGCAATGTTTACATCAGTGCTGTTTAGAACAGATTGAAAATCAATATTACGTATAGCGCTATCTAGATTATCGTAATTTATACGGGAAGTAGATATGTTCGTGTATTCTAGTTTAGTATTTTGTACCATATTAAGGGCTACGCATTCATGATCGGTAATGGAGGATTCTACTATAAAACAAATAGCGTCCAGTTTTGTTTTCAACATCATGTGGTCTAAGCATGTAAGTCCATGCGTTGGCAGAGAGTGGCTCGGAAGCAGACCATGACTCGACAAGACATTTAGGTAGTCATGGCTACGTCTGTCTTCAGTGAAGGCTGTGATATCAATGTTAATATCGCCGCAAAGAATTATATTTTTAAAATTACTTAAACTTAACAACAAAGAATCAATAGAGTCAGTGAAATTAGTAGTATCCTTTTGGGCAGGGGGACGATATATACCTATGATACAGGTTTCAGAATTTAATTTTAGTAGGAGGCAGTTGGCGTCGTTTAATTTGGGTTCTTCATAAGATATATTTAAGAATTTTTTATAGTAAATGACGACTCCTTCATTTTGTGTTTTATTTCCAGTTGTAGAGATGCTGTTATAGCTCTGAAGATCAGGAATGAACTTAGTGGACGGGAGCCAACACTCAGTGAGAACAATAATATCCCAATCTATTTTCGACCTTAAGATAAGCGTAGTAAAGCTGTTTATATTGCAATTTATACTTCTGATGTTTTGCGATATAATATTCAGGTTGTAGAATTTATTATTTGTTATGTATTTTTCTATGTCTTCCACGTCACAGTTAATTGTTTTTGCTACCGAAATGGAGTCCAAACCTTGGTTAATACAATCAAGATTGCTTGGACCAATCATGTTATAGGTTTATGAAAAGTTTGGCCCCTGTTAAAAAGGGACAGTGAGGGGGGGGTTGAGAAATATTTACCTAGGTACGATGAGCCGTAATTCGGTAGCGGTATAAACGTATTATTATTGAGCGACGTATGAAGAAGTGATTGAGATGTAGAAACAACAAACAGGCGTAAACTTGGAGAAAGGGTGTGTTGTGAGTTGAGTGGTGTGAGGGGTGAGTTAAGTGTGTGTGGGTGTGTGTTACTTATGCTATAACTATAAGAAAACAATGAATGAATACAATTACTTAAATTAAGGAAGTACAGGAGATACTTAACATACGTAGATATTAGTAAGTATACTAAGTTGGCCAGAAGGTATATTAGTCATTGCATAAGTTTGAGTAGGTCATCTTCTGAGTCGATGCGTGTAGGCACCATTCCATCTTCTTTTTTCACGTAAATCTTTCCATACGAAGTCCAGGTTGCATGGAGTTTTTTGTTCTTAACCCCTTCTCGAGCTAAATAGAAGATATGGCGTGCTTTGCTGGTAAGAAGCTCCGATATGTATATGGGTAGAGGAGTTCCCGGCAACTTTATCTGGGATGTGTTCAATAGCGGCACTTTACTGTCGCGTCTTGTTTTATTTAATTTTCTGAAGCCAGAAACCATGGTTTCCTTCCTGTTAATGCAGGTAAAGTCCACTACAATGGAGTCCTTTCTAGAGCGATATATGTCTCGCACTTCCGAGTATTGTATTGGCGGGTCTAAGTTTAGAGTCTCACTAATATTCTTCACAATATTAATTATGGTTTGTTTGTTTTCATTTTCCTGCTTTGGGATATTCCGGATCTCAACAGTTGCATTGCAGGCCTGTTTTTCAAGTAGTTCCACCTTGTGTTCCAGGAAAGAAATACGAACTTTATGTTCTTTATTTTCGTTCTCCAAGCCGTTCGTACGCAACAATAGAGATTCATGCTGCGAAGATAGGTGTTCAATAGATTTTTGGATCTCAAGGTTTTGGAGTACTATCCTACTTACAGCATTATTCAGAGAATCAAACTTTTGATCCTGTTGGGTTTTGAGATCAGCAATCATTGAAGCTATTAACCCCATTTCAGACCCGGGGCGCTCAGGGTAGTCATGGCAGGTGCGTTTTTGTCGTTTAGTAGTATACACAAGATTGCTGGATGAATCAGTAACTAGTGATGAGTTTATTGCAGAATCTGACCCATAGTGTAACATTGGGGGGGTCTTCAATAAATTCTCAGTGTCCGGTGGGGAACGGCGAACCGACATCTTATCTAAATGAATATAGAGCTCACAATCGAAAGTAACGTCACTGTTGCAACGAGGCGTAGCAGATCAACCGTTGGGCTACGCGGCGTAGACCTCGTAGCACAAATGTGCGTTTCGTAGCAGTCGCGTAGGCACTCGTAGCGCTTGGATTGCTTGCGGTTATTAATTTCGCGGCCGCCGTTCACTGTTCGCTTGGCTAAGTTGGTACACGCACCGGCCGAAGCGCAGACCGCGGCCAGTTCAAGTCCGCTGAGAGTGCAAAAAGTCGCCAACCACTCACTCAGACTCCGTGATGGGCGCAGCAGCTTAGGGCTTCAGTGTCGGATGGGGCGCAGTCCCAGAGATGCAAAGGCGCAGTCCTCGAAGTAAGGGCGAAGGTCCAGTGGTTTATAATAACTGTGCGGAGTCGATCGCAAACACGTCCGTATTGTACAAGAGCCGCGAGGCAAGAGGAAAATGGTGGTACGGCCGTGATAGCGGATATACACGTCAGATATCCCGCAGTAATTTGGTATAAATGTATGTAGATACTTTTTAGAGAACAAAAATTTTATTGATCCATAGAGGGTTCTAAAACAGAAAAAAAAATTGTGAGCAAACTAGTAGTGGCGATTAAGAGAAATATCTTTCTAAAGATCTAAAAATGTATGGCACTATTGTGTTCTAGGACAATAAATAAGAATTATGAGGTTGCTGCGGTGGCTGCTGCGGTGGCTGTGCCTCCCCTTGCATCACAATCTACACTTGCTGCACCAAGATTTGCTAATCGCTAAGCTAAAGCATGTTTGCGCTTAGGACGCGTAGGCAAGCCATGGTGCCTGCGGTGTCCGCGTGGGCGCAACAAGCTTATTACGTTGTGTCGAAGTATACTAACGTGCTGTTCTGTGAAATAAACTATGCTTAAAATAAACTATGCTTAAATATTGTAAGCAAAGTGGTTATTAAAAGAAATGTTTACCGTGCTAAGTAGTCGAAATTGGAAGATTAGTCTAACTTTTTAGTTTATTTTATATTTTTTCTCATTTATTGAGACATCATCATAAAAGTTAAATGCCGACATTATACCGCAGTTTTGTTCAGGCACGGCACTTTGTAAAGCCTAGCAAAGCTTCCTCTAGCCATTCCAGTTACTAACATAATAAAATCTCTACTATCACAGCCTTAAGTGGAACGTACTGGGCTTTTTGCAGCAACGCGACGCGTAATGGGCGTTCTACTATAATGTTTTCAATCTCGGTGTAAGTGAATTTCTGTCAAAAACGAAAACTCGTTTACAGACCTTTTTCAGTCAGCTACCATGTTTGGATGTTCGTGTATCGAATAACAAAATAGGATTTTATCTGTAGCAATAGAATTCAATAGTATTTTTAATTATATTTCGTAATTAGAGTTTACACAGAATCACGAATTTTACTAAAATATTTATTTAATTCTTTTTAGATGTATCAGAGTATGAAATCGCATAATTTATATGTCAGCAGACAACTATTCTATTTTGTGACCAAACACAAATTAATGCTTGTTAAAATGTTTGGAAGTTTGTTTTTGTGCGGAACGGGGTGGTATTTTTATGGGATGCTTTTGGCTGATTGTAACAATCGATAGCCTCGATGGGAATAACCCCACAAAATGCAATTTTAATCGATGTTGTTAGCTACTACATACTTGAGTACTTGGACAGAATACATACATCTACTGTGTGTATGATCTACATAAGTATATCTACACCTACAGTCCTACAATGCACAATAAGGAAAAACAAGAAAGGTTTAATTTAAAACATATTTTAAAAACTTGTTTTCCGAGCAGGAAGAAAACTTCCCGTTTACACAAACACCTAATTTACCAATAAGTGTTTCGGAAGGAAAGTTGGAAATTTTTGCCATTTATATCTGCGCAAAAGTTCCCGGGGCATTTTCATTAGGTGAAGTTGTAAAACGTATATAAATTTTAATGATTTCAACAACTTTAGGGAGTAATGAGTTTTCGGATCGGTTCCATGCCCCTTCCAGGCTCATGAACGATGTGAAAACTCGACGAAGTTTAGAGTGACGAATTACCCAAACCCATAAATATTGGGTGCGATTATGACTTTGTAAAAATGTATTACCATTAACACAGCCATTAATAACACTGCACCAATAATTATAATCCATGAAATTAATTCAATAATATTCAAATTTATTTTATTTATAACTCTGTAACTGTGTATATTTTTACAAAATGATTGCTTCATTGCTAACTTCTAAATCAAACATTATGACAAAATTGTCCCACATCGTAAAATATGTAAACTAAACAATTCAGCGAGGCAGAAGCAATAAAATATTTTCCGTATTTTCTAAACGGGCCACTGTGTTTGTTGTACCGCAGAAAAATATATCACTGCGTCCCTCTGAGCGTCGCTTGGCTTCAGGAACCAGCTATATAACATTTCATTAGCGGTCAGCCGAGACGTTCCGGTTACACAGACAATAAATTTTCATTTTTGCGAGAGGACAAGTGAAAGAAAAAGATAAATAGTGAAGCCTTAGAGGAGAAGTACTGTTACAGATCACATTCTAGCTTAGTGGCCGTAAGAAGGGCTCTTTCGTTTTGTCAAGACCGAGCCTATTTTGTCGTGCAGTTTTTTTTTTATACAATATAGGCAACCGTTTGACCACAATCTCACTTGATTTTAAGCAATGATGTGGTCGACGATGTAGCACGGTTACCTAGAAAATACTTAGTTTGTATTGTAATAGAGCTGCACTAAGTACTGCAAGATACATGTTCATGTAATTTTCTGTAACCGTTTTATCTATCTGTACATGTTGTTTATATGTGGTTATAGGTATGCGTACTGTTTTATTTTTATCTCAATAAAGGCTTGTGCCTCGGGCTCACATAACTATTCGTAGCACACGCCGACCAAACGCGACCTCTGCAAGGACGAAATATTTGATTAAAAATAATATGAAAGACGAACCGTCAATGTTCGGAATATTGTATTGAACCTATTCAATTGATTGTTGAGTAAGCTAAACAATTTGTCTTTATTGCTTTTGATTTTGATTGATAAAACAAATATTTTTTCAAAAAAAATGCAATGATCAACAACGTTCTTATAATACGAAAAAAAAATTATTCGTCGATTTGCATTTATTTTTGATTCAATAAAGTGAAATTGGATACCTAACTGTAAATAAAAGTATGCATGCAGTTGACATTTCAGTAGAAAGCCTTTTGACCCTAACATAGAGTTCAACTTATAACTAACCCAATCAATTGAAGCCTTGTCAGTTGTCACGGCCACAATCCGCCTTATTGCGTCACATTTCCGAACCCTCACACATCCATTAGAGTAACAGGAAAACCTCTAATTACATCAAGTTTAATTATATTTCATCTCGGATACCGCAGAGCCTTTGAATGAAAAGTTAGCCGCAGACTAAGTTTTATGACGTTATGTACTACCCGAGGGCAGATGAACGATTACCCGACAACTTGCAACCGTCTGAGATTACCTTCCACCTCTGCTGACTGCCTTAATACCCAAAGCGATAAATTGGCGTCTACTATGTAGGTAATAAGTGCTAACTTGTAATAGTTTGTTATCGTTTATTTTCACAATTTACGAGTTTATTCCATGTTGGAAATTGAACTCTAGCGCCTACGAAATAAGTGACTGCAGCGAAATGGCAATTTACCAGCGACGTTTGTGGCTATAGAGTCCGGATCGTGAAACATTTAAACCTTGCAGGAATTGGTCTGCAGCCAATAATAATCGTCGGACAAAGAATCATTCATGCAAGTAAAGGACATTATTATTTGAGAATATTCGACCGCATAGGCATTATTTATTTGTTTAGTAAAGTTAGTTTTGTGTCGTACACATAGGGGTAGTAAAAACAGTGACAAAGTATTTGGAATGAGTACAAGAATCTACATTTTAATAACTTTATAAAGTTCATTTCTGCGGAGCTCTAGAGCCATAACGGTCCCTGAAGTCGTTCAAGTTTTATTGCTGCGTGTCATCAAAGAGATAGCGGGTGGCCAATCCTCTTAGGATTTACATCCCTGACAACCTATCGGCTTTGAGGTATCAAGTAGGGCAACTGCAGATAGTAGGTACAAAAGATGAAAACTACTTTTTAAGACTCTTTGTATTACAAAGACCGCGTCGTAATTAGGGTACAACAGTTTTTTTTGTAAAAAATATGTCAGAAAAATATAGTATACCCAGCAGTGGAAGTCCACTGCTGGGTATACTATATTTTTCTGACATATTTTGATCACGTGATTAGTATAGCCGTAACAAGTGTTACGGCTATACTAATCACGTGAATCAAAATAAATTATTATAAAAAGTCAAATTAAGTTCGCAAACCCATCATTATTCGTCATACCCGTAATTTCGATTAGTGTTTTTTTATTATGAGCCCGTAGTGTCCCACTGCAGGGCAAAGGCCTCCCTTCCTTCTCGCCAGTCTTCTCTGTTTTGGGCAACTGTGGACCAGTCCTTGAGGTAAGCGTCAATCTTGTCCCTCCATCTTCGCCGTGGTCAGCCGCGAGGTCGTTTTCCGTTCGTCTTCTAGCTTGGAGTTAATTCGTCAAAGTCTTCTAGCGGCTATTAAATGTTAACTTGTTTGATGGCACTGAAATTCGTATATTTTTTTCATAACTAAAAAACACCACCAGCCTAATATCACTCACCTATATGCGGAACCCTTAGTTCCACAGTGGTCAGAACCCTTTTCAAGGCCGTGCCTTAATGGTTACCGCTGACATTTTAGAAAAGGGTCACTAATTTATCTAAACAGAGTTGGTTACAGTTCCCTTAATTATAGTTTAACTTATTTGTGGCGCAGCTGCCCCCATTCACTCATTACTCAGAGTAGTAGTTAAACAAGTATGAAGCTAATTTTAGTGCCGGTACGTAAAGTTTGTACTAGTTCGCAGAGCGCTGATACTCCAGTCGTAGCGGACACGTTTTAATCCTGAAAAATCCGAAGGTTAGGTTTGTATTCGGTCGAGCGTGGGATTGGCTGGCGAAAAAAATTAGGTTTTCAATTCAACACGTCTTTTTCAATTATTTTATAACGGATAAAAAAAAATTATAGCGAATACATACATACATACGGAAATAGTGGCATTTTGAAAAGAAAATCAAAATTTTTTCCAGCTCGTGGTAAACGTGCTGGGGCCTTATTCACTATGACCAATACAAGCGCGTTACGCAGCACGACAAGACAGCGGCGTGAAATCGCCCTATGCGTATGCCGTATTTCCTATGCCATAAATGTCATTCTTTACGGTGACGTCATACGGTTACGGCAAGGAATCTCCTAAGTCATACAGAATAATGCCCCTGCATTGTGAGGTCCAACGCGCAACTTTTCAATGATGTTGATGTTCATTTGTTTTTTGTCTTGCTTGTACTTGCAGGTAGCTATGTAGAGTCGCTACAGTAATTTCTTACTCTCAGCATCGTCCACTCTAGGGTAATTACGTAGATGTTAACAATATAAACAATAGTTGGATGGATGTCAAAACTGTTCAGTTTCTAATTGGGTTCCATGGGTCTGATTTCAGATCGTTAGTTGACTTGAATAGGTACGTTTTTAAATGAGATAAAAGGATTAAGCTCGTTAGAACCAGACACAGTTCTAGGAAAAATGCTTAAATTGCTTTTTGAACTTTAAGAAAATCCGACGCAAAGCGAGCTTGACTTTGTTAGTGAGGAGTTATTTTTGGTTTGACTTTTAGTAATATTATCTAGCAGCTCTTGCTAGTTGTTCAATGAATCGAAACTAATGATTGTCACTATAGCAACAAGAGATTAGCCTTAGATAGAGCCTTAGGCTTGGATTCGAGTCGAGCACCAACAGAATATCGAGACTTTTTCACGTAAAAATTCACGGTCGTTTTATTTTAAATACGGCTGAAAATCACGGGTATTTTGTATCCAGCTCCTACCGTGAAATCGTAATAATACATCAGCATACAAATTTCCCTGGAAATAGGCCGATACAAATTTCCCCTGAAGCAACAATTCCGAAGCATTTGTACCTTTATACATGCCATCTGGAGCTGTTTATTCCTGATTACGGAACAGGACGAAAAAATAATAGAATTGCGTATCACAAAATGAAATCTTTCCGCGATATAATTTTGCATTTTACTTTCAAAAAGTGTTTCGTTACTCGTGGGGTTCATATTCTTGGACACTCTTTTGGGTTCTTCAAAGGCTCCACTGACTTCTTTGCTGTCATGAATCATGGGACCCTATTGACCATGGGCCTATTTCTGAACCAATGCTGGCACCATGACTTCTGGTCTGCTGCTTTCTTTAAGTGGTTGCTTTTATTTAGGGTTATAGGTTAGGCACTTCCAAAAACTCGACTTTTCCTTTAACAAAAAATACACAATGCTTGGCCAAAATTTGTGAAACAGCTGATTTCTTCTCAGACTGTTAGTTCAGAATACTTAAAGTTCCTTGCCTATTGATTATATTCACTTAGCTTAAGTAATACATGCGGACAAAAACTTTCCAAGAATCAAACGATAGGCGCAAACCAATTGCCGCTACGAAAGTGCTATCTGATTTAGTTCAGTGGAACAAGCATTTGGCGCTAACGTGGTTGAAAGGTAAGAGCCTTGCAGTAAATGCGGGATAAAACCACGGTCGAAAGGGTTAACGCAGCGAACATCGCAAACAATCGGCCTCTAGGGGCGGACGAAGCGAGGCGTCAAGTTTTACCTTTTCAAAAAGTCTTCGCCGTTAAATACTACCGCTTTAAAAAAACTTTCATGCCCGTGTTAAAAGAATTACTTAAAATTTTATTTCAGTTAGCTATGATGGTGGTGAATACCTGCTAAACAAGTTATCGGAACCCTTTGTAAGAGAATTAAATACATTTAATTTAGGTTGTATATACAATAATATACACACAAAAGCACAAACACAAGCGGCTTGGTGTTCTAAACGTGAGTGTTCCTAACTACCTATTAAATAACACTGAATATTAAAAGGGAAATGTTATTTTTTTTTTTCTGAACTAGTCAGAACTATGCAGACTACTGAGTCGAAATTTGTTGATTTCACATAGCGGTGAGTAATTTTTGGAAACCTGGGTTTAACGGGAACCTAATCCAATATTTTACACGTTGCCGAGAGCCTTTAATGTCGTTGGGAAATCGGAGACGCAGTCGGGGAGATATTTAAACCTACTTTGATAATAATAGTTTGAAATACCTGGTACAGTCAACGACAAAAAATAAATCGGTACTAACTGTACACCCGAGCTTTTACTATCAAACTAAAATATTTACAAGCGTAGTATTCTGGATTTGAAATACATATAAGGTCAAAAATTTTTTAACTTTAGCGAACGCGTATTTACAGAATGCTTACAGAGGCCTCAGTACAAATAAATGTGATAATCGTTAGCATATCATAACGGTAGCGTAACCGAAATACACTGCGCGGTGACGTGCTACCGTTTGGCAGTCCAGCGGGCCTAAGATGCGCACCGCGAGATATTTGTCATGACGTTCTGTCAAAATGTAAGGATTTTGTACCAGTTTAGAAACTATTTCATTATCTGTGGCACCTAATGGTGTCGACAAAACGCGCCATAATGTACACTTTTGACACTTCTTAGTCGTCGTACCTCTCTGAGGACGAGATAATAGTCATGCAGAAATGTCAAAAGTTGAAAATTCAAAGGCGCGGTTTCTCGACAACATTACCACAGATAATGCAATAGTTCCTAAACTGGTACAAAATGCTTACATTTTCACAGAACGACATGACAAATATCTCGCGGTGCGCATCTTAGGCCCGCAGGTGGCATAAAGCGTTGACGAGCACGCAATATGACTCAAATTGTAACAACAAGTTGCAAAAACTATAAACCAAGAAGTTGAAGACGAATATGACTCAAAAACATTTGTGACGCAACACGGCGACTGTCAGATTGGTTCGTGCTTACTTGATCATAGTGTTTACGTAAAAGCTCTGGGAAGAGCTTTTAGGCAACTCGATTTGCAACACATGGCGGAGACTAGAAACAAGAGCCTCGAACATCGTTAGTTGCTTGCCTATCGATCTTCTGTTGGAGGTTGGATTTTGGCGAATTTTGCTCAGGAATCAGTGACACAGCTCCATACCGTACCTACATAAACCGGGTTAGCATTTGCAACATTTTGATTCGCGATCACGCGAGCACAGCAGAAAGGTATTTTGCTTTTTTCTCAATTGTTTGTATTGATTTCAAACATTTTCGGGTATATTTGGGTAATTTGGAGATTGATAAATTAATAAACGTAAAAATTTCGATAATATTAATATTTATTCAAATGAACCCTATTGAATTGACTGTATCAATGTTCCACTAAGGAAGATTTACGTTTCAGTTACCACCATAGCATTAGTCTTGAGGTACGTTCTTTGTTACAGATTACTTATCCGCTCCCAAACGATGAAGAAACTTCCCAGAATCGAAATTAAATTGCTAATTTCGGCACTAAACCACAGAAGAAGTAGTAGTATGAATAAACCCCAGAAAGTTATCGATCCCTTCTTTAGAAAGTTCTACTCAATTCTCAGTGAAAGTAGGATTAATTTGAATTTGTCCGAACATTTTACGTAACGGTTATTTTTATTCGACTCTTGAAAAGGAGCGCTGTATCAACGTAAAATCCATCGTTAGCCTTTTCAACGGATTAATTTATTTGGGTAGGAGTAAGCAGGAGTTTTATAAGCGCATTTTAAGGCAGAATTCGACGTTCGGAGGCATCCTAAGACCGGATAATAACTCTGCATAATGTAATTTTGTTTGAAAAAAGCCGGTTCGTATCGGCTTATAATATCGGAAAGTTTGAACGGTTGAATTCCAAATCCAATATAAACTGTCTACTGGCTGGCACCCCGAAACTTTGTCGTATGTACTTATCTGGGAAGTTTTTGGCAGTGCCGCGTCATGATCCACTTTAGATCATGTAATCACACATTGGCAATCTGTAGCGGGCGACTAACGCGTTGAAACGGTAGAGGTGTGGGGTTTGATTTTCACACGGAACATTTACAATAACTATTAGTTTTAATAGCAGCGTTTTATGATAAATGCGTAACACATTATGTCTGGTTATATGCAACATTCTGATCAATGGCATTTGTATATCATCAACAATATTTAATTAATTTTGTATATACGGAAATTTTAATATAGGTAGGGTTTGGATTGTGTATGTCATATTGTTTAATAAAAAAAATGTATCACGTACGACAAAAACCCAAACATTTTGCTTAGAAAAAACTGACACAAATGTGTCTCAGGGTGAGGTAAACTTTCGGGATGTTTCAGTCACAAGCTCCGTGTCGGGCACGTGACATGACTTACAAGGTCAAGAGATGTCATTACACGCAACACATGTAAGAGGCATAGGGTACAAAGTCTTCAGCCACCTTCCAAAAAAAATTTGAGTTCATAATTATCCCTAAAGCTATCATATCTATCAAAACACTGATGATACTTGTGTAGTTCTACTTATAACTACTTGGTAAAGGCAAACCATCATCATCTAACAACCATTATCCAAATGCATCGATGACATTGTAAACGCAGTAGAACAGTGAATCCGGCTGGTGGAGTGACCGTCAGAAATATATCTACAGAAAAAGCTATGAACCGGGATTGGATTGGACCCCCAAACGTTCTTTAAATAAGAAAATATATTAGTCAGCTCCGACATTGTCTTAATTGTTTGTAAACTACACCTAGTTATTAAGACTTTGTTTCATAGAACCATGGAAACAAAGTCATACCTGATACTACTAGTATAGTATTATATTATTATGATCTGCGCTAATACTAAGCTAGTAGTATACAATTCTTAGTAGATGGCGTGATTCTGTGTAAGATCGATACAACTAAAGCCACAGAGTAATCCGATGAAACTGGGTCCTGTATCCAGTTATCTACAAGAAAAGCCTTGTAAATTTTGAACATTGTTTCACTGAATTCGTTATTGAGGTATCGTGCGCACCAAACTAATGTGTAGCAGGTACAATATATTTGATCGAGTGAGCGAAGCGAATGAGATCTTAGTGACAACTTGGACAAAAATGCTTTGGTAGGTATACGGATAGTACTCTTAAATTTTACTGGTTTGTAAAATAAAGTAAATCGTTCAAGGGCTCGTGAAGTTATGAGGGTCCAAAACGTTCAGGCCCTAAAGAGAACATCCTTTCTCGAGAAAGAGTTATGTGATGCCCACCAACAAATCACACTACTGGAAGAAGCCGCCCAATGCTCTGCCACACTGAAAACCTTTAGTTTATTCGATGAGTTAATATCATCTGATAGGGAAAATAGCCAAATTTATGCTGCAGGCTGTAACACTCCCACCGTTATGATTGACCTGACAAATAATGACTCGGTGGCAGTTGACTCAGCATGCACCAAAAATACACTGAGTAGGAAAAAACCTAAAAAGTATGTGAAAATTAACAAATATATAAATAAAACTAAAAATAAGCTAAAAAACCAAAAAGATGTAGTAGACAAGATCAAAAATAATAGAGATAAAAATGATTTGTTAAAGGAACTGCAGTTATGTACCGTGCAGCTAGAAAATACAAAATCACAATATGAATCTGACATACAACAGCTTCAATGTGAACTTGTTAGCGTTGAGGAATCCTTGAGATCCATTACTAGTCTCTATGAGAAGTCTCAGGAAGCATTGCGGGAGTATTCTCTGGCTATGGATGAAGTACTTCAACTATCTCAGAGCAATAAGGAGCGGTATGACTCACTTGTGGCAAATCACATGTGTGACTGCCAGCGCTCTTCGAGCCCAGAGCCAGTGGATGCTGCCTCATCATCAACTTCTCAGCTGTATGTTAGGTCACATAGATGTAAAGATAATAAAACTAACACCATAATGTTCAGCGATGAAATTGGAAAAAATATGGGTCAAATATTATATTCAAGAATGGGCCACTCAGTCATTAATAATTGTTTACCTGATTCTAGTTTACATGAAATCATGGGAAAAATCACTAAATGTTCATTTAATTCTAAATCCAATATTGTAATTTGGCTTGGAAATAGGGGTGATCTAAACAAAGTTCAGTTAATAAAATACATTGAAACTTTATGCTCATTAGAAGTAAACAAAATTGTAATGTTTACATTCCCCCACAGCAACAGCTGGCCACAAGCAGAAAATGATCTTAGATATAAGTTAAATATGACTTTGCATACAACACTGTGCAATAATAATTTGATACATTTAATTGACTATAACAATATTGTTAGTAAACCTGTTTACTTGACTAAAGGTAGATATTACCTTTCCAATTTTTACAAACGACAGGTAGCTGTTTCGCTATCTTACTACTTTGATATTACAGCCAAAAACTTGGCTAAACAAACTGCTTCTATTGAGCAGTATCAAGACACTCATAACAAGACTATGGAAATTATTCCAAGTCATTTAAATTAGAATATCAGACAATAGAGGAAATCTCTAGCATAATATCGTTAAATAATCATAAGAAAAATCATTTTAAAAATAATAAAAATCTCTATTTTAATAATAATAAAAGAGATAGTTTTAATAATCAATCTAGTCAGTCAAAAAGTAAATCTATCGAATTAAATAAATTAAAATATACCAGCTTGGTGCATCAGAACATTGAAGGGTTGCGTAGTAAAGAATTAGAGCTGGAACTGTACATGACCTCGAACAGCATCGACATTATTTGTGTGACAGAGCACTGGCTGAAATGTCATGAGCTTATGTTTAGTTTCAGTGATCACCAGGTTGGTAGTGCTTTCTGCAGAGAACGCTTTATTCGAGGTGGCTCATTAATATTACTAAATAAACAAATAAAATTTAAAGAACGCAAAGATATTGTCCACCACTCTGTAGAAAGGCACATTGAAGTAGCATGCGTAGAGTTGGAGCAGTTCATTGTTATAAGCGCTTACAGCCCACCATCCGCCTCATTTGATATTTTTGAAAAAGCAATGGAAGAGATCTTGTATAAAATAAGTAAAACAAATAAGCAAATTATAATAGGCGGCGATTTCAATGTAAATCTACTTGTTCAATGTTCCTTAAATACCAGACTAATAACTTTATTTAAATCATTTGATCTCGAAAATGTATTTCTGGAACCAACTAGGATAACAGCCACCTCGGCTACATGTTTAGATAACATCTTTACCAACGTAAAAATAATAAATAAAAATGTAATTAGTCACATCTCATCGGACCACCTTGGTCAACTTATTAAAATAGAAGCTCAAACTAGAAATAATGAAACAAGAAAAATTACTTTTGTCCCATTGACCATGCATCGCCTGGGTAAGCTGAAGCTGGACCTTAACTCCAAGCTTTCCACATTAACTTACAGTAACTGTAATTCAAATAACTTGTATGAAACTTTTTTCTATAAATTCAATAACATCTTCAATTCTATTTTTACATCCAAGTCGATTATGGTCTCTGGCAGTTCTAAATTCAGTGAGTGGGCAACAGCGGGTATTCATAAAAGCAGGCAAACATTGTACGATCTTTATAGTGAAAAACAATATAACTTCAGTGAAGAGTTCAAAGAAAAAGTTAGAAAATACTCGAAAATTTTCAAAAAAGTCTGTCGTATTGCTAAATCCCAATATATAAGCTCAAAAATCAAAATTAGTCAAGACAAAATCAAAGCAACTTGGAAAGTAATTAATAGTGAGACCGGAAGAGTCAAAACACATAACAATGTATTCAATCTAAATGTTAACGACACAATCATTAACCAAGATGATGATGTGGCCAAAGCATTTGAAACATTTTTTACCGACATTCCAGTCTCTACTACAAAGTCTTTGAACTCTTCGCACATAATCGCAGAGTCACTACTTAAAGAAAATGTACCTGAGTTCAAAACATTGTTTAATTTCGATTATGTGCAACCAAATGACATTGTCAAAGCTTTTAAAATGATAAATGTAAAAAAAACCACGGACCTCTGGGGCATTTCTGTTGCCGTTGTAAAATCCGTAATTGATCTTATCGCACCAGATCTAGCTTTTATATTCAACCAATGCATTGACTGTGGTGAGTTCCCTGACTTAATGAAACATAGTAAAATAACACCTTTATTTAAATCAGGTAGTCATTCTGACCCTACTAACTTTCGACCGATATCAGTGCTACCTACATTCAGTAAAATCTTTGAAAAACTTATGCTTAATCAACTGCAAAGACATTTTGAACTAAACAACTTACTAGACAATAAACAATTCGGTTTTACAAAGGGTCGCTCAACCACCGACGCGGGTGTTGAGTTAATATCACATATTTTTGAAAATTGGGAACAGTCACATGACGCCTTAGGCATTTTTTGTGACCTATCTAAGGCGTTTGATTGTGTGCACCATGAAACGTTAGTCAGGAAACTAAACCACTATGGTGTGAAAGGGATTGCTCTTGAACTTCTTAATTCTTACTTAAGTAACAGAATTCAAAGAGTTGATGTTAATGGAAAACGTTCTCCGGGGTCAGTGGTAAAAATGGGTGTACCACAAGGATCAATACTAGGACCGTTCTTGTTTTTAATTTACATTAACGATCTACCACGAGTGGTTAGAAACGATCATGAGATTGTACTGTTTGCAGATGACACTTCACTTGTATTTAAAGTGAAACGACGACAAACTAATTATGACGATGTAAATAATGCAATCTCTAAGGTTGTAAACTGGTTTAATGTAAACAATTTATTACTAAACGAAAAGAAAACTAAATGTATTCGGTTTATTCTACCAAACGTCAAACAAATAAATGCCAATGTAAAAATCAAAGAAGATAATATAGATCTCGTGGACACCACAGTATTTTTAGGCATAACTCTAGATAATAAACTTCAATGGGGCCCACACATAGATAAATTGTCGAAGAGACTTAGTTCTGCAGCATATGCAGTCAAGAAGATCCGCTTCCTTACAGATGTGGAAACCGCAAGACTAGTCTATTTCAGCTACTTTCATAGCATTATGTCGTACGGCATTTTGTTGTGGGGGAGTGCTGCAGACATAAACACCATATTTGTGTTGCAGAAGAGGGCTATTCGTGCAATTTATAACATGGGTCCCAGAGAATCACTAAGAAATAAGTTTAAGGAAATAAATATAATGACAGTACCTTGCCAGTACATCTATGAAAACTTATTGTATGTTCAAAAAAATATCAATCTATTCAACAAAAAAAGTGATAATCATAATGTTAACACTAGAAATAAAGACAAACTCGCTGTTCCCACCACTAGGCTCACAAAAATTAGTAAATCTTTCAAAGGGCAATGTGTACGCTTCTTTAACAAAATCCCAAGTGATGTGTCTCAGTTGTCGATTGGCAAGTTCAAAAACGTAATAAAACAGAGACTTCTTTTAAAAGCATACTATAAAATATCTGATTATTTAGAAGACAAACAAGCTTGGGACGAACTAGCTCCAACTCATCCAATAAAAAAAAATATGTAATCATACCTAATCATACAAAACGTAATGACGATTCAAAGTGATCAGTGAGATTTTATTGAATAAAAGATTTTTGACTTTGACTTTGAAAGGGAGTAAAAAAAAGTCGTACAATAATATCAAATGGGGTGTCATATGATAGTGTTTGGTTTAGACATTCCAAAACAGTTTTTATTTTGACTCTAGGTCTAAGAATTTTTGAGTTGTTGTAAAAAATATAAAATTGGTAAACCCAGTATAACGTTAGCTACCATTTCTTGGAGTTTCAATGATTTTGTAGTTCAAGTAAGACTGTTACTTAGCTAGATGGCGATTTCGAAGCAATTTGCAAATTTTATTACAACCATTGGTCAATAAAAATTGTTTGGGTTTTATTAACCTCCGACCATCACGAGATCTCAGTTCGGGACGAACTACTAGTTATTTAATGCTAAAACTATGAATTAGTTACAATAACAGGTACATAGGTATATTTGCTAAAACTAAGACTGAACTACAGGCGTTGCAGGAAGTAACTCAAGGCACTCTTCAGGCCCCTATAACTTCGTTACGGAAGCCAAAGCCAGTGCCCCATCTGTACCATGAAGAATTCAATTAGTTTGCCGTAGCGGCAAATGCCCATGGTCCGTGATACCCAAGTGAAAAATGGTGTGCTGATTCAATCAGAGAATCAAAGATTCCTTGGTCGATTTTCTTTTGTGTTATGCCAAGGTGAAATATATCCCGACTCTACAATACTCTACATGATTGAAAACATGTTTTGGTTGTGCAGAAAAAGTGATTAACTAGCGATGCAATTACCTCGGCTTACAACAATGCATTATCTTACAGAGCACGTCCACTGAAAACGTACATAAAAATAAATAAATAAATAAATATTCACGGACACTTAACACAACGCCTTCTAGTCCCAAACTAAGCAAAGCTTGTACGATGGAAACTAGATGGCTGATAGAATACATACATACATTTTTTTTTGTAAATACATACTTATAATACATAGAAACACACAGACACAGAACAAATATCTATGTTTACAACACATAAATGTTTGTTCTCGGTGGGGATCGAACCCACGACCCACACGGAAGGTGGAAGGCAGAGCTACTACCGACTGAGCTATGACGCCTGTCGAATAGTTATGCTTTAACAAAAATCACGGATTTTAACCTGCTTTTGCTTACTTGATTAATACACGGCGCAACGCAACACACTATGGGGCCTCACTCTAAGTTCTGTTTGTATTGTATGCAAATTCTATTATGATGATTACACTTTTTATTTCGTTTTACAAAATCCACGTTAGTTAGTTAGTAAGGCTTCCATCTTTCTTTTCCACACAGTTTCCTTCTCTCTTACTATAAATACCATGATGATACAGTGTTACCAACTGTTAGTTTTTACTACTTTTGTATTCTGTCTAATATAAATACCATTACAAAATGTTATGCGATTTATGATACAGGGGCCAACGTAACGTAGTTTCGGCGGATAACGTGTCGCCATTAGGCGCGTGTCGTTGAGATGGGTCAGCGGTCCCTGAAGGGCTCAGCGCAAGGGAACACTCACTTCATCGTCTTTCGAACTGTGTCTTTGTTGGATTTTGCAGGCATTAGATGGGTATACGAAATTTTATGCTGTCTTATTATAGGCTAATTTATGATCATGAAGTTGTAATACAAGGTGAAAGTAGCACCAATGGACTGGAGTCCGTAGAATGCGTAGATAAGTAAGGCCAAAAATAGATTTTTTATATATAGGGGAGGTACATACGAGTCTCGTATATGTCCAGTAGTAGACCTCTACATGCCAATATGATAGTGATAAATCTTAATTTAATTACAATTTTATAACAAACCTTCATATAAATAATTACGATACGACACGATAAACATAACAAAATCGAATTATGGTTGTTTTGATTACTGCCAACGTAAAATAAATAAAAATATAAAAACATTTGGAGACTACTATTTCACTCAAATGAAAAGACATGAAAAATTGTAAATTATGCTAAACTTAAATAGAATATTCTTATAAATAACGTCAGTTGTATAGTTGGGTGTTTACCCGTTAATCCTCATTCACACAAAGCATCAGAAGCCTGACGGAATAGTAACTGTTAATTCAGTAAGTCATCTACATACCACCAGACCAACATCTTACCAACACATTGATGTGTTATAATCAACTGGGTGGTACCCATTTTCTTTACTATTGTGAAACCAATACCGATTTTTATTAGGCATTGCGATTTTTATAAGAATATCATAGTGACGCCCCACCCTAATTTTCTCGTAACCCATTGAAATTATGTGTCAACAATGAAATCTTCCTTTCCAGTGAGAGATCCCTTGGGTTGAGTACCAAGACGCTACCTACTGTACCTATTCCGGTAAAGCCACAGACTTGTCTGAGGGTAAAGCTTACACTAGATAGGTAGATAGATAGATATATTCTTTATTGCACACCAAGAAAAGAAGAAAATCAATAACAGAGAAATAAGACTAGATTTTTTTATTTAAATATTTTTGTATACAAACTTAGTAAATTATTAATTGCGATACCATTTACATTTGTCCATTGTTATAAGCGTAGCACGCGACATAATCACCAACGCTTTACTCGGAATACATTAATTGATAGCGTTGGTTCGCGACGAGCGCCATAACTCACTAAAAACACTCATATTTCATCGCCGGAGAAGTTTCATTAAACGCGGTTACAAAGCACAGGTTAATTTTGCATTTTGTCGCGTGTACCGTGAGCAAACTCTAATTCACAGCTCATTGTGAGTAAGCTTACTCCTTTTGGTGTATAAAGAATTTTTATTCATTTATTCATCCATGTGTGAGTGTGAGGCAATTGCGCGTTCGTTTCATTCATCATCGTCAAAGAATACATGGGCTTAGGCCTCTTTTCTCAATCAGACGTCAGTTTTAGGCCTTTTGAATGTAGTTCTTTGTCATCACTTCATTGCTATCGAGTAAGTAAGTTCGTATGAGTTAGTGGCCTTTAGTGACGGAATTTTTAGGCCACCGCCTCCGTCGTGGTTGTGACTATGCGACCTCACTAATGTCAAAAAGACAAAAAAAAATCTATGGTTTGCACAGCATGCTTGAGCACGCAACTCTAAACCAACGGTTCTCTTGCTCCTGTGTCTGTGTGCTTTTCATAGAATATGTTTACTCGAAATATGTTTTAATCCTATACCTGCTTCTTGTTTACTGCGCGTAATTTTAGGTTCATAACTACAGAACGACACGACGCTGTGAATATCAAGCGTTATTTAGTTCAACCAATTAAGACTATGGCTTAAATTACAGTTATTAATTACGGATACATTGATTTAGAGTGCCAGTAAATTGTTTTGATCGGGATTTCAGATTGTGTTGTAATTAAATTTAAGTACACAAGCCAAGTTACACTAGCTCATTTTAATACTGGAAGTTCTCAACTGAAACATATTTTGAGTTTG
This sequence comes from Eulithis testata, assembly GCA_947507515.1. NCBI lineage: Eukaryota > Metazoa > Arthropoda > Insecta > Lepidoptera > Geometridae > Eulithis > Eulithis testata. The sequence goes on along the minus strand of OX382203.1, from coordinate 6,873,292 downwards.
TAAAAAATAGTACACGCTTAAATTGTTAATGAATCGTACGGTTTACTTACGTTTATGACATTATTTTTGCAGTTTTCATTACGTTCGTTCCACAACTCAAGAAACATTTTTCATTGTCAATAATATGTCGTCTGTGACTCTATTTTCTTATACATGAATGTAGAGCAATCAATAAACAATAGAATCATGATTTATTGACTTGCGCTGCATGAGTTGCGTTTTGTTCGTAAATAAACAAAGACTGTAAAAATACCCGCCACAGTAGATTGGGTGCGAAACGGCACGACAGATCAACACCTAACTTTTAAGGCCTTTTCTTATAAAGCAGCATTCACACGCTCAAGTTGCGCACAAAGAATCACAAAAGCTCAAGTTGGCTGCTCGTGAGTCACAAAGTTAGTCAGATTTCTAAGCAAGTGGCGTGTTTACATCGTGAAAAGTACTCACGGGAAAACCCTTTAAAGTCTGTACCCTTCACTGACGTGTGTACACGCCCCAACACTTCACCACAGAATAAATAATAACCACTACGTAATCTTACTGTGTGTGAAGTGAACCCAAATATAGCAGCGGGCTTAATATTCTCAAACATTTCCTATCATTTCCGAGACCCAACCCTTCTTAGCGTTGTTATGAAGGAAGTTTAATGAAATTAATTGTAATTATTATTAGATCCAGGCTCTTACTAATTTTAAGAAGATTGACTGGTACTTTTGGATTTGTTTATGCTCGCTTTGTGTTTAATTAAATTTGTTACTATCCAGCATAGCTATCCAGTAAGTACCTACTATAAATAAATAGGGTTTACAAGATCTTTATACAGCCCACTTATTTATCGTTTTCAATTAACCTGCCTCATAGATATATAAATATTATTAGAAGATAGCTCGAGGCGGAGGCGGCGACGTGACATTACACTTCTGACATCCCAAAAGAACTATGAACTAACTATGAACTACCATCAAAATTGGAAAAAAATTTACCAGTAAAGGGTCATAACAACTGTAAATTGATATTTTTATTGTAATTTTCCAGATTCTGGTAATATCAAAAGACAGACAATCAACCCGCTGGAGCTCAATTCTACTAAAACAGCTGAAACGCAGCTAAACCGTAGCTCTTATCTGTTTTAGGTTCTTTCGTATTGTCTATGAAACTTGACAGCTAGTGATGTTTTGGCTAAACTGAAGATCGATCGAACCATAGTTGTAACAGAACGTAAACCGTTGTAAATTAGTAAAATTAATCCCCTGAACGGCGTCAGTAACAAAGGTGATTGTTGTTTGACCCTGCAAACCAATACAGCAGAGAAGTCATCCTCAAAACAATCAAACGTAGTTTCTATTCTATATCAAACGAACTGTCTATTTCCTTTACTAAATTGATCTGAAGCTAGTAAATTCCTTTGCCTATAAATTTACTGCTTCATCGATTCCTTGTGTAATTATAACACAAGTGTAATAGAGTTTTCGAAGGTACTTATAACATCGAGGTTGTCATCCTTTAATTTACATCTCTATATTCCCTTCTCTATTTACTTTTGATCTACAGTTCTTTATTTAAGTCTCAATTTCCTCTGAAATTATACCTTTTATGAGAGAATTAGCTTTTATTTTTATCCGACTACGGCGAAGTAAAGAGGGAGTAATATCTTTTTGACCTAAAAAGAATCTGTATATTTTGAAAGAATGTTGGAATCAATAAGATATTCATTCAATGACTGTTGACACAGCGCCATCTAGTTTCAAGCAAAGCTTGTACTATGGGAATCACATATTTTTTTTAGTAAATTTTAATACTTTTTACTTGGATACTAGAAAAAAAAATACTACTAAAAAAGAAAGTTAAACAATAGTAAAGTAAAAATTCATTTGATTAAAATGACGCTCTATTTTACTTATTTTCTTTACGTAGTATAATTTGATTAATTTTCGGAAATCGCGACTTCGTTATTCGTAAAAATTCAACTTACCAAGTCTTAGGTATATTGTACGAATTCGGTCGGTAGATTCTGTTGAAATTAATAAACTTTCTTATTTCAAATTGTAATACTTATTTGAATTATATGACATATTTTGGTTGAATAAATCAAAAAACGCTTTGTACATCAAAACAAAACAAAATTTTAAAAAAGCTTAGATTAAAATTTAGGTACAATGGGCGGCCTTATCGTTTTAATAGTTACAAAAGCCAACTGTGTTATATAGAACGCATTGTGTCCGGCTATTTTGTAAATCTGACCGGTAACACAATTGCGTCATTAATATCGATTACAAAGATACTAATAGCCATTTGTATCGATTCAACAGCAAAATTTTATCGATGGAGTTCGCCCTTTTACCCTCGAATTTATAAACGATGTAGAGGCTCCTGTAGAGGCGGATTCAGACGCTGTTATTGGATGACTGTTCAACATCTGTTTCTAATAAAAAAAAGACTCTTTAGAATTTTTTTTTATTGGAAACATGTTCCAGGGACTGCATTACGACTGATTCTCAGAAACTGCAAAGAGATGACTGTATTTGATGGTACTGTACCATAACATCCGGAATCTAAATAACTTAAGTTTATGCGTTTTCGCTCGTCAGTAACCATTGTGTAGAGGTTCTCAAAATATCAACGAGTCAACTAGGTATCTATAAAACAATAGTCAGTGTCTAACAGATAAGAACTCGTATACATAACAATAACCATTAAGCTACAACTATCCTCGAAAACCCCACATTTTCAACTTTATATCCAACCCGCGAGCGTCCCCAGCTTAAAATATAAACAACTATAATCAGGTCACAGGGAAAAATACCACTGGCTTTCTTTTTACTGAACCATCATGGATGGCATGTGGTGTCTTTATTTAAATGAAACCACAAATTAATTTCTAATTCTATATTTATGTTTGATAAATTAAAATGAAAGTGCAGTAAGTTTACCAAAAAAAAATTACACTGAAAAGAAAAAAAATGAGGTAATCTAAAAAAATTTATATCTTGAAAAGCCATGAATGCTAGCTTAGTGAAATTATGAAAGCTAATAATACGATAATTTTTATATTAGTACGCAATGTAAAACTTTTTAAAATTAAACAAGTATACCAACTAGCCGTGGAATCTAAGCTGTAACCAGGACAGCGAGTGTTCAAAGTAAATTGGATCTAGGTGCCGATAGTCGGAAGTCCCTCATTTCCGTGCATTTGTTGTCACCCTAGCTGGTACGCATTAAATTTTCTTCAGCGTCCCATCGTACTGCCGTTTCCGGTATGGTGTCCGGTTGAACCTGGTTCACAAAAGTGAATTAAGTTTGTACCCTTTCTATTGACCTTTACAGCCTCGTTATAGAAAATCGATACAACTAGTTACCGGCAATTGAACAGGCGCGCACGAAAAAATTCACTACACTCACATTTAATACCATTTTCCTTAGTTTACTCCATTTTACGCTTCTCTTTCTAACCCCCTCCCCCTCAACTAAGTTGACATTCATTTCTACAAATGGTAGAGAAATACGTAAAATGTATGAAGACGGCTACGTGACTTTTTGTTTAGAAATTACTTTTCCTATATTGATTAGTTATAATCACTAGGAGTTATGGGCCCCGTGAGACGTGAGTTCGATCCCTATTGAGAACAAATATTTATTTTGTGCTTGGCATGTATTTACAAAAATGATATAGGTATACCATATAAAACCTTTACACAACGCCATTTTGTCCCAACTACCTATGAGACCATAGCTAGCCATTTTATCGTCAGAAGTTACTCTATGGTCTAAGTACGTAATACAAGAAGCTATATTTCTCAGCGGGTTTTCTTATACTTGCCTCCTGATTACGAATCTTGCGACAGGTCTGCGACAAGCGTAAACTATGGAATATTTGTACAACGAAAATTAGATAAGCGAATGACAGTTTACTTCCGGTCGGTCAATTGTACTAAAATCTGCATTTCTACTACCAGCAGCTTGTAGTCGCACTCAGCATCGAAGGTAAACAAGTGAGCGAGACACTTTACCGTAATACGATTTTTTTTTTCAAGGATGCTTCTTTTCTCGCTAATGCCATCGCTGTCGCTAAGTACTGCTATATTTAACGTAATCAGGAGTGAAATCTTCATCCTTCTACGTTGGCGTTCCGCAGTAAGTATTACTAGTATGACTACCTGCGGAACTGCTGCTACCTTGATGATATAATATCTAGATTTTGTGTCCACACTTGTAGAAGCGCAGCTTCGTCTTAACACCATGTAGCACGGAACAATTACTCAATTTTCTGCTAACTAACTAGTCATCTTTAAAAATCATTTGAGGGTTTACCTTAATAATTAGTACCTTTAAGACTCTTGTAAACATTACGTAGGTACTCGTGTTAGGTGGGTCTTATGAATGAATGAATGAATGAATGATTTATTTGCGTGTTTTTTTTTAGGTTTTGAACCATAATAAAAGTACACTGAAGTGCAAATTTATTTAATAAGAGTATGTCCAACTGCCAAGAAGTAGAACTCTCTAACCATTGTCAGTATTTCCGAACTATATGACCTGGGAATTTTCAAGAAAAGAGTAAAGTAGAGGATTATGGCTAAGCGTGCTCTACCTTGGGCTGCAGCTACAGTTACCATCAAGTGTGATATTAGCCAAACGCTTAGCTATAACTTCATACAAAAAAACATCGTTAACTACAACGTATTTTAGTATAGTCGCACCCTTAATGCTTACAAAAGAAAAGATTCCGATTCCACTCATGATTCAAAAAGGAATCACAGAACTAATTCAGGTGTTCGAAGTATCCGATAGCCATCCCAAGTTGCCAATAACTGAAGGACATCGAACTAGGCCCAGGGGATGATGATAACGATGAAAACGGTTTATAACGCCCTTAAATAAAGTTAATAGCCGCCGGGAAGTTTTCGCCGGTACCCCTTAGAACCATTACGCAGTGTAACGGTACGATTTATTCTAAGTTTGTAGTATTAGGGAGATTTGCTTGTGAATGGAATAGCGGAAACTGAAATAATCTTCACTAATATCGCATACATGAAGTTTCCTGTAAAGAAAAATACGTGTTTTCTCGTAACTGGACCTCTACTGTGGATTTTTTTTTTTTTTTTTTATTTATTTAGCGTACTAGTACTAACAGATAATACTTATTCCCTAATTATATTACGATCTAGCCAAAAGGCAGGCTAATTAGTAATTTTACATTGACATACATTTTTAAACGTAAACTATTCTAAGAATGTGTCCATTGGCACTTTTCTTATTGTCTCTAATTACTTAAGGCGAAGACACTTTGTTGTTGTGTTCTTTATAGGTGGCACTAGTTTTCACTCGCACTACAAATCACTGTTTATTTGCGCGATCATCTCGAACGATGACGTGGGCTCTTGCGAAGTGACAGCGTCATTGCGCAGTGTAACAGAAACGACGCTACCGAATCTTCGTAAGTCATTTTTCACAGTAGAGGCCCTGGTATCATGCGTGGACGAATTATGTTTAGTTCGTAACTGGTTACGAAGTGAGGAACGAATGTGAGGAGTGGCACAGACAAAGAGAAGCCTATGTCCTCTCTGCCCCAGCAGTGGGTGAAGTCAGGCTGTGGATGATGATGATGATGATGGCTACGAAGCCACGGTTTCACAGACCGCCGAAGGGAAATACTGTCTGTCTGTTTGTTACTTCAATGATTTTGGGTACGAAAGTGTCTGATAGAAAGTTTACTTTGCCTAAGACGCAGTCTTGAATGTATTCAATGACTCTACTGCCCAGATAATTAACTTCGACTGTGCCTAGCTTTCCGTCTGAGCATAATCTACAATATTTAATTTCAGACGAATAATAATACCAAAATTTTAGCTCTATCTTGTTACGTTTGTAGATACTTACAATTCACACTGAATTGTTATTAATGTGGCCCAGAGATTGCATTCAAACGACGAGCATAGGGCTATCACCATCAGACCTTTCCGGCTTTAAATTGAGTACAAACTTCTAAAATCGCTCCAGCTATTACCATAATCACACCCCTAAAATGGCCAAGGATCTCGCCTTATAGTATTTAGGTGTCAAATGGAGTTGTACGAGGTCGATTTAGAAGCGAGATAAGAGAGCTGCGGTGGGTGATTTTACTGGGTTTTTCTTTGATATATGTAGTTTAAGTATTTAGATACTGGTTTAGTGGTTTGTTTTATTATTTTAGGCGCACTAGTCTTTTGTTTTTATCTATATTTTTTTTTTTCAATAAAATTGTACTCTACTTGCTGTCTTTTGCTGTAAAATTTATAAAATGTTCCAGGGATAAAAGGGATTTTGTATAAAATCCTTTTGGGTGATTTTGACACGCAAAAAGCTAAAACGTTGGTCCTCAGAGCACTTACAATCAAATATTCATGTCTATAGGTGTCAATCTTAATGTGATCTCAGATGGATTAGAATATCAATGTCATGGAATTACGCTAACTAATTGGACACCACAGTTCTGTCACACATGATAGGTTTAGGTACATATTATGCCACATCTAGCTGCCTACTGCCACTTACTACGATTCCCAATTTGGGAGTGGAATTTGGATATCTATAAACGCTGAAATATTTAAACGATTTTAAAGTGTAGCGATAAGTAGGTATAGTTCTCTTCTACCATCGTGAATTCGTAATACAGGTGTCCTCCAATAATAAACAACACCCCAAACATAAATACAACACCCCCAATGTTCTAAGATAAATTAACTTCACTCACCTATTAAATATTAAAACCCTATTGAAAATCCATTTCCTATCAATCATCGCCTTAACAAACCGTAACATCATCATCTATTTACACCCTTATAACTTTCCGAATCCTGTTTCTCTAACACAGGCACTTTATATCACCTGCCAGTTGATAATGAGCTCTATTCACTAGCTATAAGGTCTATATGGGTATGAAAAATATTCGTTTTAGCTTTTCAAACGCACATAAGCCGGACTATTCTGAAACTATGACGTCATTCTAGTAAAGTTACGTTCAACGCAAGGCAAGTTTTAGTTATTTTAGTCTACGTGTCATGATAAACGACACAACATAAAACCGTTCAACTAAATAAGTAAACTATCGTTGGGTACAGTGAAAATTCCAGCCCTAATAACTATAGTTTCTTCTGTGGCTGTATCTCTGATATATTAAGGGTCTATACACACCGTGATCATCAGCCGGTCGTTAGTTGAGTGCGGATAAGGGTATGCTTATGGATGCGTAGATTTGAGTTCCATTCATGAGGTCACGCGAAGTCACGGGGCCTTAAGATATCTTTTTTAAAAGATTTAACTACATTCAGTTACACAAAGCAAAGATTAGTTTAATTATAATTATAATTACACATAAAATTTAATCTTGTAACGCAACCAGAGTTTTGAAACTTCAAATTACATCACTATTTGGACTAAAAGAGGTGGCTCAAATTAGTGCGAATACTCTTCCCTTTAATACAGATATTATATCAACCACTATATTGTGTAAAGCTATGTGTATTTTTCTTGAAAGAACCAGGATGCAGGCAGAGTATAGTGAAGTGCTGAAAGGTGCATTAGAAGTACACCTGAGGGGTGCACAAGCAATTTGCCGTCTTTGGCAGAGGGGCCAAGAAGCTATTTCCTGCATTACCTACTGCAAGTTAAACGATAGAATTACACGTAAATTGAGTCCCCATAGAGAAAATTTCAACCATAATAATATAGTAGTCAAGATCAAAAAAGCTTCATGACAAAACCAAAAACTTTTCAATCTGACTTTATAACTGTAATTTTTTTTATGCATTTTGAATACGACATTTCCGTGCGTCAACTGTAATATCTGAACTTTTCTTGAGTAGAGGTATAGAGGAGTGAAATTAGGAAGTTATGAACTTGACTCATGACTGTACAAAAATAAAAATCTGAACAAACTAAGAAAACACCAAAGAGCAATTCATAAGAATCTTTCTAAACCGAAAGTGCTGGCCACAAAATATGCCCCATTAGTTAAATGAAACTTTTGATTTACACCAGATAGTCCATCCCAAGCAGAGTATGAGAAATGGGCTGACAAAGGCTCTTACGAATGAGAGTAAAAAAAACCGTTGACTTACAACTTCCACGACTTCGTTACGAGCTCTCTAAAACTTCGAACTTTTGATGACTCCAGCCATGTTTTTTGAAGTAGATTGATGTTAAATTTAGCATGAGTAATAAATATTTATTACGGCAATCAAAAAACAGACAGCGTAAATATAATCTGGGGAATTTCGGTTCATGGTGGCCGATAAATCAAGTGGCGGTAAAGATTGTACTAAATTAGTTGACACGTGACTTACGATAGCGATCGCTATGAAAAAGAGCGATGGCGGACTTCGGCGATTTTTACTCGGCTCAAGTATATTGTGCGACGCAAGGCGGTATACTTTTACCTAGTTCAGTGAGTCATCATCATCATCATCATCAACTTATCTCGGTCCACTGCAAGACGTAGGTCTCTCCGAAGACGCGCCACTTAACCCGGTCTTCGGTTCTTTTCATCCAGTGTTTGCCAGCTACATGTCTCAGATCGTCACCCCACCTTGCCGGAGGGCGTCCTATAATACGCTTGCCTATACGCGGTCTCCACTCGAGTATTACTTTGCTCCAACAAGTGTAACTTGCATAAAAGCTTCAGTGGGTAACTTGCATAAAAGCTTTGGACAACGTTTAGACGTTTTATTCCCCAAAGCCCTTACATAAACTATTATACCATAATGATTTCAGAGTATCCAACACGCTGGTCGCTTATCGGAACCCGCAATTTCAATCCACCCCTACTCCATTGCTATTCTGGTGGTCAGCATCCTTAGACCTGAATGTACGAGCGCATTTATCATGACGTCACCTGGTCTGTACGTGAGCCGACTCGGAAAAAATATGTTGTCCAATTAATAAGGCACTTTGAATGGATTCCCGCTTCTGAAGGCGCATTCAGACCAAACGAGCCAATGTTCATATTATTATTCTCTCTGTCGAATTCTCTTGGTGTAAACGGAGACAGCATGCTCTTGTCGTTTCTATCTTTCGCGGAAGTTCTGAAAAAAATTTGTGTTCAGACTACTTCGGACGCGCTCACTCTAAGAAGCGGTTTTTTCAAAGTATTATTATGTATTAGCGAAAGTTTTTGTATTTTTGTATTAGTTTGAGGTTTGGTCTTAAATGCCTGCACTAGCACAGTTCTTGCTTGGTATTCTTGTTGTAGTGTAAACGCTAAAAGGAATTTTCATTTACACTTATAGATAAAACACCTTAGTACTTTCTTCATTTGGTCTAAATGCGCCTTTATGGGATGGAGAATTAGCCGGGCTGGATTGATTGTATGGGAATGGCGATTAGGCTTTCACGTGCGGGAAAAATTGCACATCTTGATTGTTTTTTTGGGGCTATTTTTGGGTGGTGTATCCTATAATATAGAAGACGGGCAAGTTACTCGTTTGGATTTCTAATAAAAAACTTATACCTTGTAGTTATAAACCTAGAAAAACTATAAAATCATTATGATCAAGTTAGCATTGGTCTCATTATTTGCTATAATGATGTTGTACGTAATTTCAATCTTTTTGTTCCGTTTTAGGGCATTATCCTCCCATTCTGTTAAAGAAGCCATCTGATTCAACGTAAAACGGGCATACCAACTCCTTAAAGTCACATTAACATCTGCATACATCTCAGCGATATTGCGGTATAAGCATTTCACAACTTTGCAGGGCACTTATCCACTTGGTAAAGGATGATCCACGTTACACCGTGCCCGGATCGAGACGTGACCGAGGCGTCAGTTAATTTTAAACTTTGTCTATACGAAAATACGGATTAATATCGGTATTCGATAAACAAATTTAGTTACCATGCTTGAAGCGGAGCCGGACCGTCGCTGATGTTTCACGAATTCCAATTTCAAGCTGTATCGCCGAACGAATAAAGTTCTAAATTCAACTGACGAATCGTACACGGCTCAGCTCGGGTGTAACGAATTATCCTAAAGTTGAAACGTGACTGTTGACAACTCGAGTCGGCAAACTTATATCTCGCGGCAATCCATTTTTTGTCCAACATTAGGGAAATCCTCACAAGCCCTATTTAGGAAATTGCCTACTTTTATCGCGCTTGTGGCGCAGGCTCGACCTCCATTTTTGTAGGCCCTTTTTAACCGTCAAAGTTTAGTGACCGTTTACGAGCCCACTTGTTTAGGTTACTAGAAATGTTAGCGAGAGAATATCTTGCGCAGAAGGTGCCAAACGTTTAGTTTTGTAGTTCAATAGAAAAATCTTTTTTCTTCAACGACCTACCATAAATATGAATACCTAGAACCTTAAACCAGGTCTAATGAGAATAATCGATTACACAGCATATTCTATAAACATTTAATACAGTCTGCCGCTTAATTTAAACTCTGCCAGCCAACGTACTTATTCCAATTGGGAAAGACGTGAAGATGACATGGAAAGCCATTGCAAACATCACAAACTATAAAACTAAAAAGCGTCTATCTGACGACTTGATTTCAGATTCTATCAATCCAATGGAAGCAACGAATGCGGTTAATGAATATTTTGTTGGCATAGGTAGGTCTCTTGCTGAACAAAATAAATCAAGTCAGCCAACAAACAATACCTGTATTACTAGCTCAACCTCGCTCAACTCATTTGTTTTGCTAGACACAGATGAAACGGAAGTAATATATATGATTGACGCTCTAAAATCCTCTAATACAGCTGGCTGGGACAATATATCATCACGAGTTATTAAAGAAAACAAAAAACATATTGCTAAACCCCTTACTTATATCTGCAATCTTGTTTTCGAAACTGGCACGTTCCCTGAGGCCTTCAAGAAATCAATTATATTGCCAATACATAAAGCTGGAGACAAAAAATCTGTAAGCAATTACAGACCTATTTCTATACTACCAAACCTATCAAAAGTTGTAGAGCGGCTAATAAACAAAAGACTAGTAAAATACCTGGAAAAATACCATCTCTTTTCCGACCACCAATATGGCTTTAGGGCAGGGAAGTCGACATCGCAAGCTGTTTCTGAGCTTAACGATTATGTAGTCCGGGCTTTAGACGATGGTCATAAATGCTTGGCTATTTTTCTGGATCTTGCAAAAGCCTTTGATACGGTGTCGACCCCCCTGTTACTTAAAAAACTAGACAATATGGGTGTTCGAAGCTTACAACTACAACTAATTGAAAGCTATCTCACTAACAGAAAGCAGTGTGTAAAAATTGGTAATCTCATCAGCCATGACCTTACTGTTAATTATGGCGTCCCGCAAGGAAGCATACTAGGCCCTACACTCTTTTTGGTGTATCTAAATGAAGTTTGTGATTCGCGTATCGATTGTGGTAAATTAATAGCATACGCTGATGATACAGCCCTTGTGTTTTCTGGTAAAACATGGAAAAGCCTCTTTGATGTAGCACAAAAAAACTTTGACACGGTTTCTCGAGCTCTACAAAACAGCTTATTAACATTGAATGCCACTAAAACAAATGTCATGTCTTTTTCCCTGACAAATAAGAACCTACCTGATGCTCAGAATCACTTCATCAAAGCACACAAACCACAATGTTTTAGATGTGAGAATAATAGAGAACTATGTGACTGCCCTGTGCTAGACTCCTGCACATCCACTAAATATCTCGGTGTAACGCTGGACTCACAGTTGAACTATACTATCCATATCGGCAATCTTACTTCCAAAGTAAGAAAACTTATAGCCGTGTTCAAGAACATACGCCACGCAGCCACAAAATCACTTTTAAAAACCATCTATTATGCACTATGTCAGTCCATTTTAACCTACTGCATTGCTTCTTGGGGTGGTTCTTACAAGACTTACATCATAGCGCTTAAACGAGCCCAGAGAGCCATTCTCAAGGTAGCTTATTCGCGACCGTTTCGATCTCCGACACATCAGCTCTATAAGGAAATTGACATTCTCACAGTCAGACAACTTTTTATAAGACAAGTTTTAATGGATAGGAAACATACCCCACTCCCGAAACAAATCACTAACCTTAATCCTAAGCAGTCACGACGTAAAACTATGGGAATGGCTAGTACTGCATGCAAAACAGCTTTTGCCCACAAACATGCACACTATCTCAGTACGCACTTATATAAAAAGCTGATAAAAGACGTACCTCTTGACGAACTTAGTACAAAAGACTGCAAAAATATGCTCACTAAATACCTTCTTCAAAAGAACTACGAAGAAACTGAAAAGCTCCTCACGCCCATCACTTAAATATTCCTGACATCCACACCAACTCCACATTATATACCTACAGTTAGGTATCTACTCTTCCATATAAGTAAGAAAATAAATTTCCACATTTTTGCTCATGCCTCGTTTTTACTATAGTACGGACGCACAATACTAATACTAAGTATTAATTCAAATTAACAATCGAACTGCGAATCTCCCCTGTATTTGTAGTCATTTAAATTAGTAATAAGAATATATTGTCACGTAGACTAGTGTTACGATACTCCTACTTATATTTCTTTATTTTTGTTATTAGTCATAATTTCTAATAGTGAGTAATTTTTCTACTGAGATGGATTATTAGTATCTTCTGTCATTATAACCATCCTCTGTTACAGTCATCCACTTGGTAGGTATGCTATCACACAGGCTTCGGCTTAGTTTAGGTATCTACCGAGTTGTTTGTGACCTCCCAGTGACTGAATGACATGTCTGATATATCTCCCCGGTATATACTCCACGTTAGTACTCATCCATGTCTTACCCCTGCCACCTATAGAGGTGGGCCTGGTGACCCTCATCGCCGGTTTTTATTTTAAAACCTTTTGGGCACCAGCTCTCAAATCATAACATAGTTTTAGTTAGATTTAGGCTACCTAGCATATACTTGATAATTATACTTGCTTAACTCTTCCGAGAGAAGGGACCTAGATTTATTATTTTTTGTACTAATAGCTTATGAGAGAAATAAATAATTTGAATTGAATTGAATTGTCCTGATTACTTTCGGCTGCCTACGCATAATAATTTAAATCAGTTATTACCACCACCTCTTAAATTTCGAAATCAATTTTAATTGCAAAATTTGTGCTACGATCCGCAGAAAAGCTTATAAAAGAATCTATACATATAATTAAACTGAGTAGACCCAAAAGTTCTGTACATCGAAAACATATCACGATTGAAAGGCTTTTTTGGTCTGTTTGTTTGCAATTCACACACAAAACTACGGAATACATTTTAATGAAGGGTCAATATTTTCTTTTTAGTTCGCTGTTTTAATAGTTCATAGCTGCGTATCATTTCTGGGAGGAATCACACTATTTTAGTTTAGGTATAAGCAAATTATGAACGCTCCATGCGCTGGAAATGGCAGTGCAAAACGGTCACTAGATGGAGAGTCGATGTAAAGGCTACTGGGTTTTGTGGTGTCAAAGTTCTGTTGCTCGAAAAACGTTACTACTGTACATTCATGAACTTTCCTAATAAAGTTTAGCGATTGAAGAATATCGACTTGCCTAGGTTTCATGTGCCTTGGTGACGAATATATGTTACAATCTGGGCCTCTACTGTGAAAAATGACTTACGATGAGCGTCGTTTCTGTTACACTGCGCAATGACGCTGTCACTTCGCAAGAGCCCACGTCATCTTTCGAGATGACCGCGCAGTGTAACACAAACGACGCTACCGAATCTTCATAAGACATTTTTCACAGTAGAGGCCCTGTTGCGACGGTCGGTTCGTGATGGTTGTTTTGGGATTCGAAATTATGTACTTAGCAGGGCTTTTTCTTGTGCAAGTAAAACCGCAAAGCGTTGTTAGTTATGGAATAATTCAATGAAATAATAATTAGTGCATGCAAGCGATGGCGTAAAAACAATTTATGGCTGTTTGGTTCGCACTCAGCGTATTTTGTTTTGTGAAATGTATAGCCGGCTTACTAGGTATTGATGAATGGCTGCTATTGTTTTGTCTGAATAGTTGTTTAATTTATATTTAGTGTACTTTATTTATTTTATGTATTTATGAAGTTGGAAAAAATACGGTACCTACTATAAGCATTATATTTTCGTGTTTATCGATATTAACTACTAGGTGTGCCCGCGACTTCGTCCACGTGAAATAGTGTCATTGGGTAGCATAGCTTTTACAAACCTTGATTTTATATAGAATCAACAGCTTAAAATTAAGTTTCAAGCTTCTAGCTCTAAAAATGACGATACTTACATACAACTTTCATCCCCCCCTTTAAACCCCTTCCAACCCTTCTTTCGCCTTAAAAAGTAGCTTATGTTTATTTCAGCTGCGTATATGCGTATATTAGTTTTTTGTCTTGGTTAACATATCACTAAAGCTACCAGGGCTCCGCCTAGCAGTAGCAATGATACATCTGATTGATGTCCTTTTTCAGGCTCTAGACTATCTGTGTACCAAATTTTATTTAAATCGGTTCAGTAGTTTTGAAAGCGCGACAGACAGACAGACAGAGTTACTTTTGCATATAGGTATAATATGGCAGTCATAAAATTCTATGGCAGTCGCTATATTGGCCACTTGGATGCCAATTTTCTATGAACGCATCCCTGTCAGTCAGTGTCAATGATGTCACAGTGCTCTCTCTTTGGAAAAAGTTTAGTAAAAAATTTGGTAGTAACTTCCATACAACTTTCACCTCCCCTTTTCAACCCCTTACAACCCTTTTTTCGCATTAAAAAGTAGCCTATGTCCTTTCTCAGGCTCTAGACTATCTGTGTACCAAATTTCATTCAAATCGGTTCAGTAGTTTTGGCGTGAAAGCGAGACAGACAGAGTTACTTTCGCATTTATAATATTAGTAAGGATTACGTGCACTTAGGCGGTCAAACCAAGTGGTCTGTTTAACCATACGAGAGGTTGATGATAAAATTTTACATTGAACTCTTAAGTTTTTTAGTGATTAATATCAATTTGTATAAAATATACAACATAAAAAAATAAAAATAGTTATACCTTTTGGTTCATTTCATAAAAAAAATTATAAGGGCGGACTCTAGACACTAGACTGAATAAAGTTTATTATTAGGTATAGTAATGGAAAAGCGTTTTACTGTCTGATTGTATTACAGACTTTTAGAAAAAGTTGGGCAAAAAACTGAATGACGATAAATTCCAGAAGAAATCGCATCGCAATACAAATATTATTTATATTTCAGTCATATTTATTGTCCCCGCTTCAAAAGACGTCAACCTAGATTGATCACACACTAGGTTTTGCCCGTGGTTACGCTCAAATACTAATCGGTTGTGTAAATAAGATCAATCAAGTACGAGTAAATAGTCGTTGTGTACCCAGTCTAGGTCCCTTCATATTCCTATTGCATTAAAATTAATTAATCAATGTAAATTTTATAATAATAAAGTATTTTAATATACTTAGTATATATGTATAGTAAACCAAAAAAGAATTATCTATTAGTTTCAACAGTTTGGTTCAGTTATTGAGTTACAGAACCTTATTACACAAAAAAAAAGAATAAAACTCCTTGCGGAATCCGCCTATACATCGGTCAAAACTCCGGCATGATGTATAGCTATGTAAGTTTCCTTAGAAAAGGTTTGAGCCCAACGCATTACGTGCCGACCTAAATCTCAAATCGCACAATCTAATCTACAGGACAAAATATATCGAGATTCGACTGAAAGATTTTTCTAGAAAATATATTTTCACCCCGACTGGCCCACAGACAAAATATAATTAGAGGAGAATTTGTCCGATAGCATTGTGTGAAATATTGCGATGTGAGAAAAAGAAAGTTATTGCGGGATTCCGTATTTTTTTATCATTATCCCGTTGTAAATGATAGTTGTGGTGCGTAAAGTTAATAGACCTTAGAAAACCAACGTCTTTTATAAGGAAGGAATATATTGGAACATATAGTGAACGTAGAATAGCTTTATAAATTATTTGTCTAAAGCAAGGCGTTTGCCTCAGCACCTTGGAACCCTAAAACAAAATGTATCTTTTGTAGGGTCCCGTCTACTATATCGCGGGGGGCACGTTCAATTGGATTGAAACGTTGGCAAGCGGAGTGCTCTTAGGCAAAGGGTCCGTAATAGCATTTTTGTAGTGAAGCCCAGAAGCAGAAAAAAAATGAAGAGCTAGGGTTGAGCGACAAATTTTTATGATGTCAGACGATAAAAAACTATTTCAGATATTTAACTAAACTAGGAAAAGTCTCTATCATATAATATAAATGCAAATGTTGGTATGTAGATTTAGGGCTCAGGCACATTTGACGGAAATGCCGTCGCGGACGTCGGATGATCCGTCGCGGAAATTCCGTCGCGGAACGCAATACATGTTATTATTGCATATAAATTACAAATAGCGGCCACACTACGCGGAAGATCCGCCGCGGAAGTATGGTACCGGATTGACACCCGCGGAATTTCCGCGACGGATCATCCGTCGTCCGCGACGGAATTTCCGTCAAGTGTGCCTGAGCCCTTAAGTGTCACTCTTATTTAGATACAAGTTTTCAAATAAAGTCTACATAATTTATTAATGTTTTATCACAAACAATCCTGACTATAAATTAACTCAAAAAGAATGTATATACAAAAAGCTTTATAATTTGCTGTCTACCTCATTTAAAACCAAGCGCAATTTATCCAAAGAAGAAAGGACTTTAGGTACGAGTATGCCCATTTTTCCTAGATGTATAGGTACTTACCATCTCCATTACCATCTTTTCAGAATTGCATGAAGACATCAAGGGCCGCGAAAAAAATATTTTTCTCGAGCGAAAGCTATTTATTTACGATTTCTATTGTATTGATTAAATGAATCGAGGAATGCGATTGATAAATTCCTTTCTGGCGCGAAGCGAGGATAGTGGGAATACTAGGGCATTCGTTTTAAATTCTATCGATAGCGGTCTTAAATTTTATATCAAATTAACAGTTTATAGCGAGAAAGGGTTGCTTTGTTTTCAATGATTTAAAGTATTTTAAAGAAAGCCTTTTGTTTGAGTTCCTATAGAGATTAAAAGAATGAATGTTTGTAAATAGTAGAATTAAGGCTCAGGGGGGCAATCGGTGTCACATTAAATTTCTCATTTTTCATTCGCACATTTTTCTGAACTGTTTTGGTATTCAATCATAAGTATTCTGTGACTAAATAGTGACATTAGCGCATTTCAGCGCGTTTTTTGCCGTTAAAGCTTCTTGTTTTCGTATATTATGTAGCCACGTCGTCGCTTGACATTATGCTAAGCGAAAGCAGTTCAGAGCTTGCGATATGGGGGCAGGCTTGTGAGGTTAGCATTGTTTCTAAGGCAGATAACACCTAAATCATGGTAAAATTTCCACTTGTTCTTGTTCCAATAGCACACAGAGCTTACTTAACCTAAGGTAAGTACCATGTCATAAACCGGGTGTAACCCGGTAGTATAACATCACTTTAAGTTCCCTAAATGCTCTAAGAATTATATTCTTACCGCGTTCACCACAGATAATACTGGAAATTAAGATTTACATAACCAAAAACTTGTGAAAACACAATTACAGAAGTTTTAACATGGAGCCTGTAAGCGTAGGTAATCACATTTGTCGGAGCTCGAAGGAGAAAATTGTCTTCGCTCGTAACAAGGTTGGGCCCCGACCCTCACCACTTTCCTAGGGTTTATTCCCAACATTACCCTATTTTTACCCTAGACTTGCGTTGAATCGAGAAATAAAATGTTTCATCTATGTGCTGCCGTTTCCGAATGCATTTATAATATTTTCTATGTAAGTAAAATATTTAATTCAGTTTTGGTCAACTTTAGATTTTTGTTCTTTAGATAATGGGTGGGGTTAAGAGTAAACCTCTTTACTAGTACTAATTGGAAGAAGATACCATCTGAATGCTGTGAATTCTTTGTCTTCTAACTCCACTTTGAATTGAGAAAATAAATTATTCCTTTAATTCAAAGTAAAAGAAGTTAATTTAATAAAAATGGCGAATCAGCTACTTATATCCGTCGCTTTTTTATTGTTACAAAAATTTTGAACTTCAATTTTAAAATCTTTAGGTATATCTATTCTAACTTTAAAACAAATAATGGCAACTCCTGACGTCAAAGTACATGCACCATTTACACTTATTGCAAACCTATCGCAAATAAAATAGCCACACTGGGAACATTTTCTACTCCATAAAATATACATCCACGCAAAATAGTCGTACAAAATCGTGAGGAAATTGGTAAGTCCTTGAACCAAAATCCAAACGAAGCGATGTGATAATAAAGCCTTCAAGATTGCACTGAATCCTCTGTGTGCTAACGTAATAATGAGGCTCGGAAATTATTAGTCAATATAATAGACCCATACCTCGCTAATAGATTTTCCCCTCAATATAGGTAACGAAAAACCGCTAGGTAACACCGCCTTTGTTAGGAGTCCGTCCTAAAATATGACGGTGTCAAGTTTAGGTATTTACGAACGTGCTACGCGTTTGCGACACGAAACGTACAAACTAAAACTTGAGTTAGAACAACGGTTTAAATAGGCCAAAATCAAAATACGGGCAAGAGCTATTGAACAAAATATAAAGCGCAAAAGCCTTGTAAAAAAACAAACATTGAGTGTATTATTTGCAAACTAAAATCGCACAAAATTACTTTGTCAAACGTTTTCAAACGTAACTATTGGGTACTTAGGTAGAGACCGCCTTGAAGTGCGTTGCTGTATTTATTTCGGCGGTATCAAACCGAAGATTAAATTAACTACAGTACCTTATGAAATGAGTGAGATAAAATTGCTATTTCATTGCTTGCCACTGGGTTGGTGATCAGCCTATAATCAATTGTCATTGATAACCTATAATCATTAATTATTGACGCGTCTGGAATGCAGTGATGAACTAAACTAAAACCTTTTGAGGTCTCTGTGGAAATGGAACAGGAGAAATCTTAATCTTGGTTTCAAAGTGTACCAACCATTCTTACTGAACCTGTGCCGCCTGTGTCTGTCTCGAATACTTTGACACCCCCGACTCGTGAACGCTTTAGCAATTAGGTACCCACTCATGCAGCCAGGCTGCCTACAACACAGCTAACAGCAAAATAATAGATGTACACACGCAGACAGTATTTGATTGAGCATCAACGTGAAAATGGTGGCCAGATAAATCAAGTGAGGTTAGCACTGGTCGCACGAATAAAATGGTAGTGAGTGTACCTACTGAAAATTGTAAAACGGGATAGATTGCCAGCATTTCATATTGCTCAATAACTTTGCTAGTTATTGAAGAATACCTAACTAGTTAGCTTAGAGTGTAGTACGCCTTTGTACGCAAGCAAAAAGAAAATCAATATTTTCCTATGAGGCTAACCGTATTCTCTAAGAACATTATAGGTACTTACTCTCTTTGATAATCTAACGCTCGAATCTATACCGTCACTCAAAATTTAAAAACCACTTACCTAAAATTGACTTGATTCATTATTACATTACCTATTGCTGAGAGATAACATAATTTAAGTATGAACTTAATCCAACTAGCGTATTAAGAATATTACAAAAACAATAAAAATGTCATAATTTGCAAAAGCAAGCTTATTTAGCTTCAAAATTACATACTAAGTAGCAAAATTACTTAGTAATTTTACTTGCTAAAGCCACTTATAAAAACTAACTCGTAGAGGTAGTAAGAACCGATACCCAAGTTTTATTAGGAAAATAAAATTCTGTAAGCACTAATATTGTCAGTAGGTATCAGTGCAGTAACTCCGTGGCTCGCATGCCAATAACGACGTTCTCCAGTTATATTTACATAGAAAGCTTTTTTTTTATACAATATAGGCAACCGTTTGACCACAATCTCACCTGATGTTAAGCAATGATGTGGTCGACGATGTAGCACGATTACCTAGAAGATACCTATTCACTCTACTCTTGAAAACTTCCAAATTATAGCCATTCGGGAACACAGCTGATTCTTTTTTAAACATTAAAAATACAATAGATATTTTTTTCCACCTCTGTATAATTCTACAGTCGTTTGTGTTTTTTTTACATATTTTTACAGTCAGATGAGTGCCACTCTAAGTTTCAACCTATCATCTAAAATACCATTATATTCGGAAAAAAAAAGAATAAATAAATATTCACGGACATTTAACACAACACCTTCTAGTCCCAAACTAGGGAAAGCTTGTATTATGGGAACTAGATGGCTGATAATACTAATAATAATAGTTTATTTGTTCAAAAAGAAGTACATAAAATAAAAACACCATGTACAAGTTAGTACTACAAGTATTTATAATACCTACTACCCAGGTTTGGTAGGTACTTAGACAAACTAGAATACATAATACACATATTTTTTGTAAATACATAATTGTAATACATAGGAACACCAGAAAAAATAATGTTGATCGTATTATGTGCACTCTTCGTTGCATTTTAGTAACAGCTATGAAAGATCTTGTATTCATCGAGCCCACTCATTTGCATGGGATTTTTTTCCCATCCGGCCCACCAGTGAGCCGGCCGGTGGGCTCGATGGGAATAAGCCCATAATCACTTTGCGCCGACTGAAACCGGCTAGAACTGCAAATGCGCCTTTACACCAGTAATATTAGATTATACGCGGTACGAATCATAACGAGCAGTCTCTAACCGGATTATGCTGATGAGAATGTATCGTTTTCTGAGCCGTGTAAGAACTTGCGTTTTGTTTGAATTATTTTTAGACATTAGAGTCGGTATTTTATTGCCTTTGTGGCCGAAGTGACATTTTACAGTCCCTAGAGAACAGTCAAACATCTATGCTATCTATACTAATACATATTATAAAGAGAAAAGATTTGAATGTATGTTTGTAACGAATTGGCTCAAAAAGTACTGATCCGATTTGGATGAAACTTGGAATATATATTGTCCGTGACCTGGATTAACACATAGGCTACTTTTTATTCCGGAAATTTAACGGGATCCAAGGGGCGCGAACGAAGTCGCGAGCGGAAACTAGTAAGTTATAACATGACTCATCGTTTTGATATATATTTATGTCATTCCCATACATTTTCAACTGGGCTTGTGTAACTTAGTGGTCAAAGCTGATAGCTCCTTTCTTTTTCTTATCAATAAGCTAAGGTGAGGTAGAGCACGTTTTTAGTAGTTTTTTTAAAGCAAGCATTTAACTTAATACTGTGGCATAATTTCTGGTCCCCCAAAAAACTCAGGGGTAGTCGTTATTATTTCTTCACACTGTACTCCAATCTCAAAACAAAGAAACATCAGATTGCAGAGAATAGTGTGCGAAGAACTCAAAACTTCTCAGAAGATTTCTCTAAAATGGTATGAATAATGCATTCACCTTATGAATTTCAGTTTCATTGAAGCAAAGTTACCTAAGCCATTCTCACTTCGCTCTGTCTCGTTTGAGTGAAACCTCTGCTCGTAACTTAGTTAAAGCATGTTGAAAATTTGATGAAAATGTTGCTAAAATTAAATGAGGTGTTAAAAAAAGGATAAGACGTGGTGATTCAGTTAACTACGCAGCATTTCAAAACTATGGTAATTACATCTCGGTTGACAAGCAGTTGCATGCGCGTACATTATAATATGTCCCTGTCATGACTGATTTTTTATAATTCACCTGCATTGAAGAGTTACTAAGTTGAAACAGTAACAATGGCTCTTCAACATTTAAATACATTTCTTTGCAAGAAGGATAGAAAAAGCACTAGAATTCAGGCCGTTGTTTTTTGCCTATTTGAGGCTCTAGTCACGAGGTAGTGGCACATAGAATCTAGCTCTAAAAAGTAGACGAATCTGATATATTCCAGAAATCTCCACTAAGAAATCCCTACCAGTGGGGACTGAAGCTGAATGATACTTGGATTTTTTTTTAATAAAAGATTTTTCTAAAAGATTGTTAAAGATTGACTACTAAGCTATGGAGGTAGGTTGTATATAAATCTAGAAAATAAGTGTGTACCTTACTACATTGGTGAACTAAATTCAAGTGAAGATTCTTGCCAAGCCTGCCTCTACGGAAAACACGCGAGAGTTTATGCACTCGTTTGTACTTGTAAGCTGGTAGCCAATAAAACTATACAACCAGAAACCGTTTTCTAAAAAACGGTGGTACCAACCGTAACATAGCAAAAACCACTGAGATAAAACTTTTGAGGCAAAGACAAATTCTATTGTTTTTGTTGACAAGATTGAATAACGACCCGTGATCAAAAGCCGCTGTAGAATGGATTAAAAGTTCAGATGACGAAAAGTTCTGCCATCGTGCCAAATATTTATTATGCTAGGCAACCAATAGCCAAGATGAGATTCTACAATCGCTAGAAAATACAAATTTAAATAATATAAATAATGTATTCACAAAACGGAGGAAATTTTTTTATACATTTTGGGCGTTTCTAACCTTTAATGACTGACTAGAACGGTTCAAGGCGTAAGTGATAAAAAAGAGAATTATATAATTTCTTGTTATTTTGGAGCTAGTGTGACTTATTACGACCGTCAAAAGATGGTGGTCGCTTATTTTAAAAACCCGCTTATTTTAACATCTTTACATTTGTTATTGAAATCGGACGAGGATATTCTCTTGCCAAATGTTAGGTTTCGAATGTATCGCTGCACCCTAAAGTAACAAGAAATTATAACCTTCTTTTATTAGCCGGGTAAATACTGGGACCTCGAAAGTCGGTTAAATTTTCCTAGTAAAGAATTGAACAGAGTAATTAATAGAAAATCTACTGTCTCAAAACTTCACAAAATGAGGGTAATCATAAGTAGATATCCACATTGTGGTGACAATGTATTTTGAAGCTGCGCGTGTTTGAACTATCGATGTCGGCTAAACAAAAACAGATTGCCTTTAGATCCATCAAATTCTCTAAACCAATAAAACAACGATAGCACTGCCTACGTACACAGTAAACTCATTCACAGTACAAAAGTATCGTCTACGGTAGCGTTTTGACAAATACGTGAGGCTATAAAATCAGTATTTTATGTTTGTTATTTTGATCTCGAATGCTAAAATGACAATATTTGGATGACACCTCTGAACATATTTTTAAGCAGTCTCAAACATAACACTTGTTGACATATTCGTTCCTATTACTTCTATAAAAATATTTGTAAATCAGCCTTACTTGTAAAAAAAGGATGTCCGTCCGTCTTCTAGATAATTTTAGCTTAATCGGTGGCGTATGTCTTCTGAATCAAAACTGCAAGATTTGTACTTCGTTAAACTTATTTTGCGTTGTAGAGGGTTATACCTCGTACAGACGAGCACAAACATTTATTATTGGATCCGCGAACACTTCGAACACGATATTGGATTGAGATGGAAAGATTGCAGTGATGTGGGGTGACGTGATATGATGGATGATGCCAATCCTTTCTAGATTCATCTCGCTGATGCCGTTCGTACAGCGCATCCAAACGCCAGGAATATTAATATTTTAATCGAAGTTTCGGGAAAAAATATCAGAAATATTCGAATATCATTGAGAAATTGCTCTATACTAAAACTATGTTATTTTACTACGAGTATAAAGTACTCGTATTATTCTGCACTACAAATGAGATTGGTTTAGTGCTTCATATTTGGGTCAGTGTATTTTATGTCTACAACTTTATAATACTGAAACTCGTATACACGGGACCAACAAGCCTAAACAAATAAAATAGTAGAGGTGTAGTAGAGTGCAACTATGTTACTGTTTTACCTACTTGAAAAGCCCTTGTACTTACTTAAAATAACCCTAAAATAGCTCACTACCTCTCAGTTTGCAGGGTACTTAGTCAAAGCTCATTCTAGACGCAGAAGCTAGTAATATCCTCGCCTTTACGAGAGATTCACCTTTCATTACCTGCAGCGAAGACGACGCTCGTGTCGAATCACAGACTGTGGCACTTTCACACTTCGTCGGAAACGAGACGAGACTATGTAGCTTGTGATATAAACAGACCGATCTACAGTAACTCTGTTTATTGATATATTACTTTACTTGTTACAAAAGTTTCGGAACCGTGACTGATTTATAACGAAAAGTAAGAGGAAAATTCTTTTTTTTCTCGCTCTTTGCGGGCATTTTAATCGAAATATTTTTATTTTTATTTTTATTTAACCGTACTTAATATTAAATGCTTAAAAAAACCAACACTCTTCTGAAAACATAATATTCTCAGCTCCTAGCAACCGCATGAAAAAATGTGCGCGGCGGCCAAGCGCGGCCCTAAACAAATATTTGTCGACGGGTGGAAACCCCGCTTTATGTTTCACTACTCTTGTGCCATTCTTAATGAACTGCCAATTGAAACAGAGCTTTATTACACCAGTTCAAGGTATAAAAACGCTCTTAGGTGAGACTATCTTAGCGGTTCAGTTATTAACAAGTGGTATTTTTCTAAGTTGTGACTGCAATTTTTTCTGTGGTTATGGAACAACGTTGAGCTCCAAGTGGGCTTATATATTGTGGGTTAATTTAATTGCGTAAGCCAATAGGTAAGTAGCTTGCCTTTTTGAGTTAGGTATTTTAAATAAATAAATAAAGACTTTTGAGTCTCAAACATGGCCCAAAAGTACTCGTAATACCATCGTGTCGTGAATACATTTTTGTCCCACTTTGTCCCATTGCGCTGCTTTAGTCATAGGCAAAACTAATAATGAAAAGTATTATGTTATTTCGCTATATGGCTGTTCGTTCAACTTCTTGTGCAACTAGCGACTGTATTTGTATTTGTTTTTTAAAGTTGGTTTTCTAATAGAAAATAGACAAAAACTCATGAATTGGCCGCATTCGTGCTCATATTAAAACTAAATTGTATTAAAAAAGCCAGAACGAGTTCGCACGTACCGGTGGCGGCTGTTCGTTTGTGACGCATCGTGATTGTTTCGGTCTGTCGCCGACGGATGTCAATTTTTTCGTAAATCTTTTAGGACCATACAAATAAAACAATAGTGTAGAAGAATATAGAAAAGAGTTTCAGGGCAAGAAGAACTTCGGCTGGCTCTGTATATAGCGTTCAACTACAATTTCAAATTCAATAACCCAAGATTACGACTTTTTTTCCTGTTGTTGTATTGTATTTGCAATGCTCGTCCCGTACAAGTTTTCAGGAGTAAAGTGTTATGGTACCTGTATAAAACGAACTAACTTTATTTCCTTTAAAAATACCGGTTTTTACCACTGTATATACAGAACACCGCCAACACATACGTTAACTGCAGTAATTCCACAAAGGGCCAGCAGGGGGTCAGCGCGAATAAGTCAGACAGTCATCGCGCTACGTAAAATAATTCGAATTACACTGCTTGCCAACGGCAGTTGAACTGCCAAACGTTGCAGCATCATCGCGTAGTATACCTCGAATTTGCTACCGTTACAGTACCATTGCGGCTGTAAGATTTATTCACGGTAACCCCTTCGAGAACAACATTCACTCAAGTGTTTGCGTAGGTAATACAGTGAGTTTACCTTTGCGGCGAGCGGAAAAGATGAATGGTATGCTCTTTTATAAGCTTTCAGTGGCTTTGTAATTTACTTAGCTGTATCAGTATGTGGTGTTTTATAAAGGAAATCATTTTATTAACTGAGTAGGTTGTTGGCCTTCAATTAAATTCTCAGTTCCTCCCACGTTATTATTATAATATTCGCTTATAATTTTACGTAGGCAAAGAATGGGCATACTTAGGGTGTTTGTTTTACGTATACAAAGTTGAAGTTGAGTTTGCGGGTAGCAAAATTATAGTTTACGTGACTTTCCAGTAAACGTCAAACGTAAAAATTGTGTGCCGAAATGACGGACAGAGGCCATATATAAAAGAAGAAGACACTAAAAGCATCTGAGAGGGTGAGGGGTGATCACGAACAAATCTGACAGTTACGTTACGTATTTGCGAATCAAGGTACGCGTCAACGCCAGCTCGACTGTCAAAAGGCCGATTACAATTATTTCTTCGTAGGAATATGCAAAGATAGTAAAGATAGGTACGTATATACAGCAAATGAAAATATATGCAGACCGCAATGAATAAAAAATTATGAAAATATTTTTGATGTAGATAGGTATCATTTTTGATCCCTTTGATATTGGTAGTGCGTAGACTTGCGTAGCACAGAGCTACGTGTGTAGCGGTGAAGCTACGTGCGTAGCATTCAAAATTATTTATGGAAATCACTAGCCAAAGGGCATTCTGTAATCAGTACGTCTGTCCTCTTTTATGTATTGTTCTTAGTCTGATATTTATACTGAAGGGTTTTATACCCACAAATCTATAATTTTCATCCTCTTTTTAGTGATAGTAAAAACAATGTGAATTAAAAGATACGTCGGATATGAGTAGAGGCAAAAATATAGAATATCTCAATAAAGGTTCATATCGAAATAGTATCGTAAAATATTTATCATTGACTACCCTTATTTAGGGTACCACCGGACCACCGAGGATTCTTAATGATAAATATTTTGCTAGAAATAACGTTAGTGAATAAAAACATCAATGTCTTGGGCCCGCTTCCGATTGGTTCTGATTTGGATGTAAACTATAGATCGTCTGTTTCATGCGTATTTTGTTTTCTTTTACTTACACAAACTTGTGTTTTTCAAAAGTAGTCTGACCACATGCAATTTCCTGCACTCCAACTCTCGCCGAGAACGTTGAAAAGCGCTTCTGTTACAATTTCCTTGCAAGCGTGGGCAAAACCTTGTTATGAATATAGCCTTCCGTATCTTTGAACTAGCAATTTCTGCAGCCAAAAGATACTTAGACGAGATTAGTTTAATGAAACGCCTTCAGATGCGGATGTGGTCGGATGCAGGCTGCGAGTGGCACTTGGATTAGCATGCAATTTTCCATATTTTGAACACATTTAATCCGATAGTACTGCCGGGAGTTCACAATTTCTGAGCGGCGGCGGTTGTTGTGCTCTGTAATTGTATGATCTGGGGTGGATTTTATAGATTTACAAGATGGATCAAGTCACTATATTTTTATTTACTCAGTTCTTCGCATGTTATTATGTGTTTAGTTTTGTTTGATAAATTAAAAAAAAAATAACATGAACAATATTTTAATCCCATAGTATAAAATCTTGTCCATCCAAAGGTTGTCTAGAGTGGAACTCGTTGTCGGCGTCTGTGTTCCCGAATGACTATAATTTGGAAGTTTTCAAGAGTAGAGTGAATAGGTATCTTCTAGGTAACCGTGCTACATCGTCGACCACATCATTGCTTAACATCAGGTGAGATTGTGGTCAAACGGTTGCCTATAATGTATTAAAATAAGGCCACCAATTGTGTTTACCTTAAACTTGTTTATTACCAATTTTTGGTATTTTGATTATCTATAAGTGTCTATAAGTCTATAAGTGTACAAAGAAGAATATTTTATCTAACTATCTATCTACAATCTTTGATTAGTTTGGGAGTTGAGGGTAATGTGTGAAATATCGAAGAATTCTTATTCATATAATATATTATGAATTAACGAAGATTTTAGACAGCTAATTTGTACCCGCAAATGATAAATGATATGCTTTTTTAAAGTAAAATTATAAACGACCAAGATTTTTGAAGTAAACAGACATTTTCAAAAAAGTTGAAGCAGAAAAGGCACTCCATACTCCGCTAATTAAAATAAATCGGGTCGTATTTCACGCCGAGTGAAACCGAGGACGGTTGCCGTGTTTTTCTAAAATGGCACCCGTTCAATTAAAGTCAAGGGTCACTAGACGACATGCTGGCTTATGGACTACTTAAAGCTTAGTCTTCGCATGAGCTAAGCGATCAGAAGAACGTATCTCAAATACAAAATTTTGAGACCAAAACTCAGCACTCGCTTGTTCGCTTGTGTACATGGTGTCTACCAATCGTCGATTTACACATTAATTGCTTAGTATGTGTCATGTTAGGTATGGTGTGGAGGTTCATTACGCGTAATGCATTAGTGCCCTGTCAGTCGAGCTGTAGTTGCCATGCAATGAATGCGTCAATCAGCTCTTATTATAACAACGCCTGGTCATAATAAAATAAAAAAACTTAGTTACATTTTAGTAAAATAATATTTTGATATAAGCGAAGTCCAATAGTTACCTACTGTAATCTGATATTATTTGGCATTTCATATTTTATATTTACCTTGTAGATCGCGGACAATAAGCAGAATTTTTCCTCTCACGCTTCGCTCTAGCTCAAATTCCGCTTTCATCCCACAACCATTTCACCCAAGTACCTACTACCTACCATACAATAGCAAGGGCCAGCAAACCGATTATCGACTTGATGGCAGGACAATACCTACGATAATTATTCAATTTGTTGCCCTTACTCCAGATAAAATGTCATCCCTTTAACTTAGCCCCTTTTCGACCCTTTGATTATTGCCATCGTTCAACCTTTGTGAAATTGGTTGAGGTGAAATGATTAAGTAAATTACCTTTTGCATAAGTTATTTTAAGTCAAGGCTCTGTTGATAGACTGGAATTATTTGAACGAACGAATTTTCACTGAAGAACAATACTTAAGGCGACGGATAAGGTTTTTTGAAAATATAATAACTTTGATTTTGCTTAACACTAAATGTAATTAAGCAAAATCTAAGTACTAAGGCAAAGTACGCATTTAGTTTTATCATTTCGTTACTTAGATTGTGTGCAAAACATAAGTGAGAATGTAAAGTAAGGTTAGATGGTAACACCTTTAGCGTTGTAGTTATAAACAGAGCTCACAGTTAATTCCTCTCCACGAGGCCTCAAACGCCGTATTGTTTTGGCTAATGAATGTAAGACGACTTACACTTGAGTTTGAGGTTCCTAATTATGAGTTTCATAAGTCTACGCATCTACATCCTGTCTCAAAGGAAAGCTTAAAAGGCGGTGTATATCAGTGTTAAATTCATCATTTACATTATTAGACGGGTAGACCCTCGGTTGGGCTGGCATGTTACAATAAAATACCTCTGTCTACGCACAGACCCCTCGTCAAGCAGCCAACTCTAATGAAACTATATTTTGCGCTCAATAGCAACTCTACAAAGCTAAATAATGTGAATTAATTTTCTAATCAAATGTTTCTGGAAATTCGTGAATAGGGTTTTAGTAAATAAATCGTAATTTGGATGAGGGAGATCAGATTTCATATTCAAGAAATATACATAAACACAAATTATACTTATAGGCAACGCTCGCTACATGATTTATGTTTAACACTGAGTTGGTACTCGTAAGTATATCGTTGTTTTCGTGTTATATCTAAATCTGAAATCTAGAAAATACTTCCACTTTTCTTTTGTAAGTTTTACTTTCTTACAAAAAAAATAGCTCCGAATTTACAATACCATCCCAGAAACGCGAAAAATACAGCTTGAAACAATTCGTTTACTTAACTGACGTTCACGGAACCCTATAGCCACTCCAAGCGTTTTCCGATGCGAAACGCATCTACCTAATTGTGGAAAGCCAAGACATAGAGGGCCATCATTATCCGTCAGGGTTACAAATCGTCTGACACGCACCCATCAATTCAGTCGCGACGATATTATAACAATAGCATCTAGTAGGCGTAGGCAGGATGTGGTCAGTGGGGGGAGAGTTTTATATGTAAGGGGTTACAGGGGTTACATATTAGTCACGCTGGAAATGCCTACCCTATCTTTCTATTACTATGAAAGTTTAGATGTTTGTATTTCAATCACACTGCCTGATCTGATTTGGATGAAACTTGGAATGACCTGTATATGTATAATATGGTTCAAACACTGGATTAACCGAAAAAAATAATAGGAAGAATGGGTCGCGGACAAAGTCGCAAGTGGAAGTCAGTAAATAATAAAACGCTAAAAACTTGGGAGTTGTAAATATATTATTTACACTGGTTACGTTTGTAAAGAACTTATAGAGCCTTTTTGCACTAGACTGATAGACTTAATAAAACTCTCATATTTTGAGCCTCATGACGGGCGTATAAGCGGCACCAGGCACATGGTGATTTGAGCTTTAACATAACAGTATAATGGTAGACATTTGTAGAACATAAGTTGACCTTGATATTATAATTTTGGGGGTTTCTGTGCCTTACGGCTAAGGATAAGTCTAGTGAACAATTCACGCAGGATATTTTTCCTGGCCATTTTGTTCACCCAAAAACAGGACATTTTTTACATGTCACGATGAGACGAATTCCACGCGTGACTTCAGACGCTTTTCCCGTCAGATTTGTCCCTAGCTTTACTTACGGTTATGCGTAGTAGTTGTGGAACTATACTAGTATAGTATTATATAATCTGTGGTATCGGTTCTGACACTTATGGTATAGGGAATCATGTATCCTAGTGCATGAGATCAATAAAAATTACGTTTTATAACCATTTCCTGCGTGTTTGGATCAGCTCATATTATTTTAAATTGTAAGCAAATGAGAAAAGGCTCACGTATCGGCGTAATTATTCAATGTTTATGTAAAAGGTAAGCGCAAATGTTTTTTAGCGTTGTTGATAAAACGCAGTATTTTGATATTTGAAACCAGAAACTGACCGAACCATAAGATTTTTCTCTCCATATTTATGGGTTGTCCCTTAATACGCCCTCATGACCTTACACAAACAAATAAAAGGCAAGACTGAAATCATGACAAATGTTCCAGACAAATGTAGGCGCCGTGAAAAAGTGAAGCCACAAGAGATTGATGAAGCGCAATAAGGAAGCTTTCGTTTGCATTTCATTACGATTTCATCTTTTTCTCGTCGTCACAACTACTTAAACATTACGTCACTGATAGTATGGAACAAAGAAGCCCTAAGACAGTAACATAAATACAGAGTATGGGACATCTGCTTGCTTCATTATAAAAACTTACATAAAAACTATATTTTAAAAGTACTTTCCATAGTATGATTTTATAAAAAAAACTCATTCATAACATTATTTTTGAAGTCAAGCAACAAGAATATAGTCGTATGCAACGGTTTTTAGTTACACTTAGCGTCACGTTTTTAGTAATGCCTTCTTGTTAGCATCCTCCCAGAGGGTGATAAAGTCTGATGTTTTTGACTGCAGTGTTTTAAAACACACTCTTCGAGGGAAGAATTTTTGTCATGCAAGTGTTGGGAGATAAAAATGTTGATTATTAGAACATTATTAATTCATAGAATAAATGGGTAAACCCCAAATGGAGAAAAATATTTTAATAGGTAGTTTCATTCATAAACAAGACTTTTTTTTTAATTTGTTTTTTTTTTGTAATTTGAGAAGCGTAGTCAGAAATCTAAAGAAGGAAGCAAAGAAAGACCCAGTAGAAGTTTTCTGTACATCTAGATAAACAACAATACAGCAGTAACACCGCGATACGTGCTCAACAGCCGCATCTGTGAACATTTGGCAGACATCAAAGGGAAACATTGTACATACATTACCACCTCGATTTGCGTATGTATGGAATTTGAGCATAGACGATTATTGTATTCAAGTATTTAATTATGAATTCGATTTCTATTAGTGCACTTTTGGAACTCGGTTTTTTAATCACGTTTTGTACGCTGAGTATTTTACAATTTTATAGAGCTAGAAAACATCAATATGGTGCGATCTTTACTTTTTACACTTTGGTATCAAAGGCGCAAGAACGCACTTGGGGTATTCAAAATATTATTAATAAATAATCAAGCCCCTAATATATGTATAAGTAATACTCCCGTGCGTATTCAGCATTTCTTATCTGGCATAAAACTTATCGTATCAGGAAGGCGTAAAACGTAAAATTCAGTAGCAATAAGATTTCGAAATACGTCCTCTGGTCGCTTGTCTAGTCAACTAATGTGACTTTGTAGGTACTGTGTTGTTTCGAATGGCTAAACAATGAATACTAAGATAACTCTGTGACATGACCACAGAACTTGTATCGTTTTAAATTATGCTTTCAATTCCAAAAGATTTATATCTATGAAACCCGTACCAATCCGATTTGCACTAGGTCGGTTTGTATCTTCACGTACACACATGGACGAGCGCTTGTTAGTAGAGCGAGTATTTGATTTTTGTTACCGCTCTCCGGAGCCGCTGATCTATCAAACACAGCTGCAAGTCTAGGATTGAGAGCTTTGAAAGCTTTAACACATATACGTTTCTTACTTTACTAGATTTTTGATAACTTATTCATAACAACTCTATTAGTTTTGTAAAAGATGTCGGGCGTCGAATTTTCCTATGTCTTTCGGAATTTTGTAGATGCAATGATTGAGCACTAAAAAAAGGACTCACCGTTCCAATAAGCTAGACAAAGAACGGGCATATCGTGCAGCGCACTGCTATTCATCTGGTGACCGACTCCATTTTATACAAACCCAGAAGTTTACAAGCTTCTACCGTGGTGATTTCTCAACAAGTTTCAGACAGATTTACATAGAGCACAATCAGTCAGTTCTTCGGAACAAAGCCTTATAAAAAGGCAATGAAACTTGGAGTCCCTGTCGGAAATGCTAAAGTTACTAATAAAATATTTTGGCTAATCTTTCATTAGTCTTTTCAACTTTGAAGAAAACCTTAATGAAAATTTGTTTTGGCTTGGTTTCACACCAGACTTCCCTGTTTTGCCCGTCCATTTGAAAAGTAAAGAAAGCCCCCAGTTTTTATATAATTGGTCGTTATTTCCAATTCAGTGGAAGAGTCCATTCAGTCCAAGCCTTACTATTATGCATCGTGATAGCGAGGGAGCAGATGGCATCTCTCTTTATGTGCACTCACTTGGACACTTGGACTCTTGGAATTTTATTGAACATGTGGAAATGCGAACACATTTTTATTAGGACGATCTCTGAACTCTAAGATCACGGTATTAAAAATGGTGTGGTAGTAAATTTTGTAAGGTTAAATGGAGTTGCCGGGCGGAAAAGAACTCGTAAAGAGTGATGCTCGTGTTTTATGAAAATAACCAAGTTTACGAGAATTAATAAACTATAGTAATGCTCACTTTCTCCTACGGTTTATTAAATAAAATCTAGTTAAGAAAAAACATGACATGTATTTACGAGTACCTACACATTTGTATTTTTTAAATAAAAATGTTTAAGGAATGAAGACGATACATAAATGTTGAAGAACCCAACATTGGTGTACTAGCTGAGTGAGTATTAAAATTGAAAAACAGTGCCTACCAGTTTCCAGAAAACCATAAGTAGCCTAAAATTCAGCCACCCTTCTCAACTTATCAAAGAAGTCCAAAAATAATAAGGACGCAACAACTTCCTAGCTCTTCAAGCAAAGGCCAAGGTTATAAAAATAACTTCAGTACCGCCAAATTATATAAAAAGCTTTCGGTCAAATGTAAAAGGTCCCTTTGAAATTAGATTTTGCAGGTCCACTTACATTCCAGGAAATTGGGCTATCCATCACAAAATCTAGTTCTATGAGAACAAAGCAGGATATTAGCTGTTGCTCGCAAATTTGTGTGTGTGAAGTACCTAGAATGACCAATCGCTTTTCGCTATGTTGCCCTATTATGTGCTAAATACTTTTTTACGATATAGGTAACCCTATGTGATTTCCTGTCCCTTTAAAGATCGATTTTTGGTCACTTTCCTAATTAACACGGTAAAATACAATTCCCGTAGCCTTTCAACTGCGGCATTGTAAAGTTGAAACAAAACTTGTCTGTGTAACTCAGTCTGTATACGAACATCTTAAACTCCATTCACGTACCATCTGGTACTGAAACTTGCAAGGAGATCGAACAGTGATCTGGAGATGCGCTAAGGTTTTTTCTGGCGCAGCTGCAAGCAATTCGCAACTATGATCAACGTAGCTTTAAGTTTATAAAGTCTTCTCAGACAAGCTGGAAGTAAACGAAGAGCTTTCTTAAGGCCCATTTAGATGGAGAGAGTTTCTCGTACGTTTCGGTACGAGAAACTATACGCAACTGTCGCAAGCAATAATCGCCATGACACAATCATATCAAAATGTTTACATACAGGCAAGAACTAAAATCTCGCCTATGATTATGTCATACGAGACTCGCTTATGACTTATCGCTAGGCGATAATTGCCTATGTTTGTTTACACGACGAAAGTATAGTAAGCAGATTCTTGCTTATGAAAATCTTGCTTATGAGAATCTCGACTTGCGTAAACACGATCTCGTGTGACATATTTTCAAGTTCATACGAGTATCGTACAAATCAGTTCTAATCGTTTTCAGTGCGAGATTTGTCATTCGAATTTAGTGATTACTAGTATATTGTGTTTCTGTTTATATAGACGGACACAATAATATTCCATTGCGAGGTAGTTGTCGCCCAAGGCAACGAGCGAGAAGAGCAAATGTTTAGACGAAAAAGAGGTTTTATATTCTTTCGATAATCGTATCTTCGAGGCGAGAAACTCTCTCCATCTAAATGGGCCTTTATTCGGATGGTATATACTTTAGGGTTTTGCGGTGCTTATTTAATAAGTAATATTTTTTATTATTGATTCAATAACTACATATACCATTGTTTCAATGATATAAAAAATGATTATGGCTAAGGACAGACAGACAGATAGACGGACAGAGCGAAACTATAGGGGTTCAATGTAGATATTTGGAACACAAAAAATTAGTAATCTTAACAAACAAATTAAATAAAAGATCTATAGAAGTACATGACTGTCTGACTAGTGGTGGCTTCTGAAACAGTCAAAAGGACTAGGTTAATATAAAGATTGCAGCACGATTATTTTTACTGAGTAGGTTCTAACTTTGCCTATCATTATCAGGTTGTCTACTCGGAAAATTTTACAAACCACTGTGTCATATCTCATTCAACTTTTACCAAGCATGAGTTAATCTTCTAAAATAACTAAGCCGTAACTAAATCCGTGCTACACCAATCTGCTCTTTATTACAGTGTCCGCTATGAACGCTATGCAATAAACTTAAAGACATAACATAGTATCTTCTGTTTAAGACTGCAATCGCACTTGCGATTATAGTCCGGCCAAGTTTTTGCAATGACATGTAAGCAACCTCAAAAGGAGTTCCACATGGTATTATATTTAAACATACAGTAGATAAACTTGCGTAGATGTAGATTGTCAAATCATTTAATTGGTATTGGTAATAGTTTTAAAATTTTGCGATATTCTAAGCGCTGAAAATTTGGCGTATTTTTGCACATTTCATAGAAATATTAATTAAAATATGAACCAAAAAAGCATGACCACATAACAAAAGAGCCATCATAACTAAGACACAAAATAAACACTTCATTATCGAGCCTTTTTCACTGGCTGCTTCTTTAGCTGAGCCGCCAAGTGCGGATGTAGACTATGTATAATGTAAGTACTTGAGATTGTATGTGGTACATTTAGATCATCCCGCACACGATATAGCATGCATTAAAATGCACATGTGATCAGAACATTGATGCATAGCAATGAAGCTTGGCTTCATGAATCACTACTTAGTGCATGTCAAACAATTTACACACAAACTAAAAATTGTGAAGTTTCAACCGATGAATTTTGCCAAAAATAGATTTTTCAATTTACCTAAGTATGTAAAAACTAATGTAGAATAAAACACTTTAGAGACAAGTGCATGAAAATAATTTATTATCTTTGCTTGTGCCTTTCATCATTGTGGTTTGTTCGTTCCTTTACTAACCTGCCTCTCCCATTTTAAAATCACGCAAGCTGAGCAAAAACATGGAATTAGTAGAATAAACAAACCAACTGCAGCGCAGTACAGAATGATGGTTCTAAACAGAAGGTTTTGAAGAAAGGTGACATTAGGCGCTGATTAAATATTTATTCATACCATTGTTTATTCGTGGCCCTCATCGAATTAAGGGAAGTTCGCGAGAAATTACATTAAGAACAAAGAGGTCGAGAAGCGTTTTAACTTAATGGCCGAGGCCAGACATGTCCCTAGCCGTCACTTAGCGAGCGACGGGCGATAAAAGAAATTGTGGGCATGCTGCTGGATTATGAGCCAAACGGGTATTTGGAAATAAGCCTAGCTAGAGCCTGACTTCAAACTGCCCGTTGAAAACCCCTCTAGGGACTGCGATTACCGCTCTACAACTCGTAAAGTCTCACGGGAGCGAACTAGTTCATGTCAGACTCAGTTTAGGTACCTACTATGCAGTCTATACGTTCTCGTGACTCCTATTGAGAATTTAACCATATCATTGCTTTTCTCAGAAATAAGTAGAGACATCTGGCTTGTTTATATCCTTTGCTTGTTCATGTTTTCCTGGTATAGTAAAAAATCACTGCATTGTACAGCGAGACATATTACTTACCTACTACGTATTTCTGGGGTTTTAAACGTAATATTATACTTTGCTAGAACCATCTTCAAGTTCCCGTTTTAGTAGTGAAGTTGTGTCGTACCTAATGCACTCTACACTGAATGCTACTTCGGTACTATTTTGCAACGAATAAAACTGAGGTTTGAAACATGCGAGTAGCTAACAGCTTTAGCGTAGATGTACATAAAATAGTCTCTTAGAATCTTTTACAAAAAAATCTTTTAAAAAAATACGAGTCAGAAACATAAATAAAGTTACATTGAATACGATGATGAAGAAACTGAGCAGAATTTACAACCCATCCCACAGTACAATGCACAAAGTCAATAGTCGATCAAATAGCAAAACGCCGAGAACAACCGATGAAAACAATAACAGATAGGTTTTGGAACACGATTACCGTTGGGCAGTGGAATATTCACAGTTCTCAGATGAACTAAAGAGGAGATGGGTTAACTTCACATAATATCGTCACATTACACTGATTTTACTCGTGTAAATCAATTTTATTGCTACTAGGCACAGATGAACAAGACTTGTCTGTGCTACTAAGCAATTAGATATTAAAAGTTTTGCAGCCGTGGAACTCATTGGTGTTCTGATTGACAGCTTCCGAGCTTCGTTCTCTATGCCTGCAATGTTTCTGCCGAGATGACAGAAGTCTACTATTACGTAATCCCATGACCCTACCAGTCGGGCTGTAGGTTACCTATCTTATCCTACTGCCAAGTTATGTCTACTAAGTTAACAAAATTATTTCCAAAACACACCCAAATCAATGTTTGTGCCAAATCAACCTAATGTTTGTAGAGTCGTGAATTTCTTAATCACACAAAACAGCAAGGATTAAGAAATTCACGACTCTACAAAAAATATTAGAGGACAACTAACTTTTTTATTTTTTGACAAATTGACAAACGTGGGCAATGACAATTCCAGCTCTATGAAAATGAAGAATCACAGGTAACGCGTGAATATTCATTGTCCAGATGTTCGCGTCCGGATGTAGTTGCAACGATACGCCCAATTGAGCTGTACGAGTCTCGTGAGGGCGTTCTGTACACAAGTTCCGTCAATCGTATAGACCACACGATCATCGCATGAACTGCGATGTAATGGGCGATAATAAAAAACAAAACGTAGCTGTTTTTTAAAACTTTATAGTCTTTACATTATTGTGTTGAAGCGTATCGTGTGTGATGCTTCAGTAGTAATCGATTCTGCGTATCTGCTAATCGAATTGCGTATTTTTATAGTAAAAAATGTGACGTCCATTAGCGGTGATTGTTTATCTAGGCCTGTTGCGAACTACGCAATCAGAGTGGCGAGTTTGAGTTTTTCTCTTGAACATAAAATTGATCACTCGATTTTCGAATGGATTTTTGAGAATGAAACTAAGACCAAATCCATACATAATTAATAATTAATCTGTGAGTCGTTTTTTTTCAAGGCGGACTTTAGAATACAGACGGACTGCGAATTGATAGTGATTTCATAAAAATAAGTAACGCTGTAACTTCGATCATAGTGTATGAATATGGATAGTATTCCCAAGTTCCATCTAGTCTCAGCTTAAGGATTGAGTTTCGACAGGGGGATCCTATGGTACTTAATATGGATTACCATTCAATAAACTTTGATGTTGGGTTATGCATAATTGCATACTTCCTGAGAAACTGTTTCTGTAGCATAATCAAAGACATCAATAATTTATCAATCGGGGATGGAGTATCCTTTGGTATATTCTGAACCTGGTTTTCAGTTCTAAGTAACCTGTCAGATATAAATCATTTGATACTATTTCTAGAGTCGCATTCCGTTTTATTGAATTTTTCAATTAGGTCTAATAAATACTTTAAACATCTATCTAACTACAATATATTTATTTTTTACGTAAAAAAGGAAACTAAAACTTATTTACCTAAAAATACTTATATAGCTTATCACATGTCTTATAGTTTGAACGTTTTTATTCCAAAATTAATATTACAGTTTCAAAGGTATTTTGTTACCAAAATCCCTTTACAAAGTTCGAACGGCTACAGCAGTCCGGTCACTTCATAATAGCTTGCATTTTGCCCGTAAATCCTGACATGCTCTCAACTCAACATTGGACGGTATTACGCAGAAATGGTACACAGGAGTCGACATGCGCCTTCACGAGGTTATCGATGCAAAAGCCTCTTCGCCTAGATTAAAATACAACCTCTGGTAAGCCCTGAAACCAGATACGCAGATATGCTTACTTAGCCATGTATGTTCTGTAAAATAATTACGGTCTCATCAAGTTGTTATTATCAGTTGTTTACATACCTATAATATACCTAAAACCTAAAATAAAAATTGCATCGTTTGTGTAACATGTAGGTACTTTTATAATTAGTTTTCGTAGGGAAAAAATATTTTTAAATGGCCACTATGGAGTAAATGACAACACCGCCGTCGGACGGCGGGTAGTTAGTGGACTGAGAAGACTAAATTCGTTCATTTAGGAAAACTACCATATAAAATCACATTTAAAAGCAAGCATTGTATTATCATTGAAGGCTGTAAAGCCAACATGTAGCTTATTTCTCCTACCCATATTACCCGACCATAAAATAATGCAGGTCGCCTTGATAAAACCAGGCATACGAGTTCAGAGTTTTACAATAATCGAATGGAAGCGAATGTTCCGTAAAAACAAGAATTTATAGAAATCGAATCTCGGCGAAGCCTCGGTTGGTCTACATTCGTGATAGTCAGGAACTGCATTTGAAGATAGAATACGTGACTTAAAACGATTTATGAGCCTCTGCAGACCGGCGGCTCTAATTCTCGCAGCTTTCATACTGCCGCCGGGTCTTTGCTAGCAAGCTGCTACTGTAACGGAGCTTTGACGTTACAGTTACATTAGTAAACGAGGCTAGTTTTAATAACAAATCTAATTACATTAGTGTACGTCGGATTTGGCCGCAAATCATTTTAAAACCCAAGTTTCCTGCAATTCATCATTGGCATCTTTCGTTTAGGGTAAACAAACAGCTTTTTAGGCAAATCTCATGTTTAGGTACAATGCCCTCATGGGCAATTCGATGAAAAGGGAAAAAAATGTTATTTTTTGTGTTTGCAGCTTGTAAGGAAACCCAAGTTAAATGAACAGTTAAAATATGAGATCGGCAAACAGATCTCATTAGAGAGTGCATAACGTGGAAGCAAAGAATACGTATGAGATTAAAAATGTTTGGGGTAATAGCTTTTTGAAGCGTGAATATTAGTCTTGACTATATGTGTATACCATAAAAAATCTGCCAGAACTTTTTTTTTCAGGAGTAAATAGGCTTTTTTTATGGTCTTGGTTTAGTTTCAGAGTGTGGTCTTTTAAGAAATAAATATGACATTCCGCTTAGTGCCTTTTAACGCCAAACTGAGTAAAACTTCTATGATATCCGCAGTTACTCTAAAAATTAGAAGGATGATATACTTAGCTAGCTGCTACATAGTTCCTGACAAAGTTTGCTAAAAACTTCCGTAAAGAGAACTAAGCTGGAAGTATAAAAGTGATCCCGACCTCGTTTTCCAATCTTTGGAAAATTCATGTTATGATAGGATCGAGTCGTGCTAAAACTCCGTCGGAGGCGCTTATAGGACACTCACGCGATTTTGTTTACAGCAGCGCGCAAACCCAGTATTATCTGCTAAATCTGCTACGCCATGCTACGCCATAGCTACGTCGTAGCGACCTGCTACGCCCGCTTCAAATCTACAGACTCGCAGCTATACGAAAACTTCGTAATATAAAAAGAATTCTGATGAAATGGTCAACAAACTTCAACTACTTTCACAATGAAAAAGAAGAAAATGTTATTACACCCCGGTGAAAAGTTATCTTGCCTATAAATTAAGTTTGCACGTAATAAAAACTTCCATTCTCACTCTAGACACTTATCTACCTACTTTAATAACAATTTTTCTTGGCGGAGTTCATGGAAAACTACAAAAGTTGTAGGCACGCTATAAAAAGACTTTACTCAGGTAATAAGGTCTAGCAACTAGTTGGAATAATGAATCTGTACAGCGTTGCTGGTTTTGTTACGACAGTAGAGCCTTCCTACACACGGAGCTATAAAAAATTATGCAAGAAAAAGTTTTATTTATATTCCTCAGAGTTTTATGTTTAAGGATTCACCCACTGTAATTAGTTTCTGAGACCGTAGTGCGAATAAATTTTACATATACAAAAATCTTTGTTGTAAAGAAAATGTAAAGGAAAATGTTACGTATATTTTCTCTTCACCATGGTTTTGTATGTCTTTTGATAATCATTGGTTAAGATAACCAAAAAGAAAGATTTCAACGGTTGGTTCTTTGGTGAACTGTGGTGTAAGATGTTTATGCTAAGGGCTTCATCTGAGCTCTCTGTGAGCCTTATCTACTGTTTGTTGGCTATTTCGTCTGTATCCTTGACCTCTAGACAATTAACTAGTCTAACTATTTCTTAGATTTTTTAGAATATCGAAAAAAATCCTGACTCTAGGGCCCTTGAAACTCAAGTAAGTACGGGCAGCGACAATAAGATGTATAAAGGTTATAATTTTCAAAAATAGGTCAAGGTTTTACAATTACTGAGAGCTCGACAAAAGTCTATCATAAAAATTATACAGCAAGGTACATAAAGAGCCTTTCATCTGGATATATTTTTTTATGAAAACTTGTACATCTTTGAAAATTATTATACTTTGTATAAGTACATCTTATTGTAGCTGATTGTACAGATCTTTTGACACTTCTCAGTTAAAAACCGTCTAGGCTGAGCCTTATTTTGAATGCGGACCGGATGAGAGTTGAACATAGAGTAAATTTTTATAAATTATACCACAGAGCATTATAATAAATACTATGATTAGACTATACTACCTAATCAAAGTCAATCAAATCTTGTCTTCATGGCATTAGTTAGTAGAGTGGGCATTAATATAAGTAAGTAGTTACTACGCATTTGTTTTTATGAATCCGTCGTATTGAGTGGCACAACTTTCGTGGAAGTTGGTGGGAGTAGGTAAGCCTACAGTATCATTCAATATTTTAAGCTGTAGACGTTTTATGCATTTTATCAAACAAGAGAAATGTCTGATAAAATGATAGGACGATGAAAACTGATAAATTCCATCATCGAAGACATTTTCATCATTTTTTTTGACAACAGCGATAAACGTACGCTGCCGAGCTTTGACCTTACTTGTGATAGATCTAAGTACTTTTAACAATTTAACGAAAGTTCTACAACTAATTTGAATAAAAGCCGTACAAATAAACATAAGCTGAGTAAATATTTTTCTCCGAGTTCAAGTAACAAATTGTTTCTCTCTACACTAATTGGTGACAGCTAATTGGTAGTCGCTTCAGAAAAATTACTTTCATCAACGGACGAAGAGTTCCATAATTACTGCAATTAAGGCTCGTTTCGTTTTGTTGGGCTATAAAAGAACGTGTCACGTTTACAAATAAATATGTAATTTTTGCAGGACATCGAGTCTTTTGTTACGACTTTGCTCAGATTTTTGATCTTCTCGTGTTTGTTGTTTGGGATTTTTAAACTTTGAATTCCAGCGGTCTTACTTTTAATCTCCTGTAAAATGTTTACTGTTTAAGCACTGGTTTAGATTCACAAAATCAAAAAAACAAGATGCACTATTTTAAGCGGTGATAACCTTAGAGACTTTTTCTTGGTTATATTGACTTTTGCCATCACACTAATGTTTGTTTTTGGTCGAACTTACAACACACAGCACGGAACGAACGGAAGGTAGATTATAAAGCGAGTGACGCCAGTCGCCTGTCTGAAATCACTTTCTGAATTTAGTGTAGCGTTGTTTCGCACCAAATTTTTCGCACCATAAGCTAAAAGTAATAATAATTGCTTCATTTGTCACCGGCTGTTTTT
Source organism: Eulithis testata (assembly GCA_947507515.1). Lineage (NCBI taxonomy): Eukaryota > Metazoa > Arthropoda > Insecta > Lepidoptera > Geometridae > Eulithis > Eulithis testata. Next base: position 6,831,060 of record OX382203.1, on the reverse strand, counting down.
AAAATTTTCGTTTCAACCCACAAATTTATAAAAGAGCCTAAGTCAACTAAAAGTATGGAAAGGTGCAGTCAGAGATTCTTCGATTGGTATTAATTCTTATCCAAATAAATTACTATAGATTCAAGTATGCTTCAACACCTTTATATAACTTTTTAAATTATTCGATTCAGACATTTTTAACAAACTTTTCTTCGATACAAAGACTAACATTAGATACGAACACGTATCTTTATTGTGCCAAGGTAACGTAAATACAGGTATATTCTCCCCGTAAAATGATAATGTCGATTTTCCGTAGGTACACTCAACTTTCGGCACTCGACATCTGCAAACACTTACGGAAGAAAGCCCTTTTCTTTCATCTCATATCCCTCGCAGCTCAGTCTGCCTTTTGTGCTATAGGTTTTGGGTTCGATTTCTACTCGGATAAAGATTTTGTGAAATTAAAATAGAGGCTTGTTCTAAATTTGGGTGTTATAATAAGCATGGCATTCTATTAGTTAGCTAACTCCCATATTAGTGCAAACCTGTGCTTTGGAGTTGTGTAAAAAATTCCATGTTGATTTAGTTTTATTTCCATACAATCTTGTTCTTTCTTATTTTTGATCTTCCATAGTCAAAGAGAACTACTTTTCAGTGTCTCGAGTCTAGACTTGTCATTTCCATATCTCATCTAAAAACACATAAACCACAATAAACCAACAATGTAGGAAGAAAAATAGTAAATGAAGGATTTTCATGAAAGCAGTGAACATTTTATTGCTCCCGCTTTTTCTACATGCGTTTACAATCGTAACATTCCTTATTTAGACTTGTGTGTTGCCCACAGAATATTCTGTGGTTCTGATATTAGACCATGTCAATCAGAGCCATGTGGATTTTTAAAACAACTTTTACCTGTCAACAGTTTTTTAAATAGCTGAAAAATCCGGCAAAAGCAGTTTAATGTTAGTGGTGACCGCGAACAAAGACATCACGTAAAGTTAGCTACGGATGTGTATGATGAAAGGATAATGCGATGTCCCCGCCACATCCCCCGTTATACGAGAGGGACAAAGAGAAAGGTGCAGTCTGGGTGCTTTTTGAGAGCAGTTACGTACTTTTCCCAAAATTAACATACCTATACTACCTCTTACGTTCAGATACTGAGTTGATACATTATCGACCATCATGTTCTAAGAATTCACAGATCTAACCCATATCCGCTTATATTTCAAACTTAGGTTGCGATACAGCTTCTACGGAATCTGTAGTGTTAAATGAATTTGAATTTACTGCATCATAAATAGAAAATAACTTGAACCTTCGCACCCAAAAACATTACCTATTCAAAGGCGTGTGATCGCTTTACGTCTTCACTCATTTTGAGTTAACCACGAAGAATGACGTCATGAAATATGGAGAGGCAGGCTGAATAATAAATAAGTCTCATATTGGATCCTGTGTGTCATCATCCTGGTCTCGTAGTGTCCTACTAGAATACAAAAGGGAGAGCCTACCGTAATGGTTTTTAAAGCCTTATTTCCATTCAGTTTCCATTCCCTTTTTTGTGATCGATTACTCTGAACCCTTTGGAAGTTTAAGGGATTGGCAAGTTGATTTTTAATCGGGGAAAATTTACGCCGAATTTGATCTTGGTAAGCTGGTATTGTTATCGGCTGTTCAAAAATTGTGACTGGATTATGAATATTTTTAAAGGGGAATGCAAAGAAAGGGTGGCTTAGGTCAACAACAAATGAATCAAATAACTTTTGTAAATCCGATAGTAGTTAATCTTTGATAGGCTTTTACTAAAATATTTTCGGCGAAAATATCTCTACCGCAAACAAAAATACAATTCACTCAGCATAGTTGCAGAAAAAGGTTGCTATATTTCTTCCATTTTGGAACATATTCCATATCTGCCGGACGAAGCTGAAAGCAAATGGATTAGCGGCTTTTAACCGACAGCCAGACAAGAACCACAGGAAATATGGAACGCGAGTGCTGTTTATCATTCGACTTATCATTTTAAATCAAAACCCAAACATTTTCATATTATGTGAAAGCAATTGCTCAGAGTGGAGACAGTTTTAGAACTCGTTTATTTTAACTATTAGGATGTTTAGTTGTAGGTAAGTATTAATTAGCTAGGCTTGTTTATGTCACTTATAGACAAGCAGGCATCCTGCCCACCTGATGGTAAGCGGTCACTTAAATATATCTACAGAAACCCCCTAGAAGCATTATGTACACAATAATTTAATGTAAGCAAGTTTCTACACATTTTACACCACTTTAAAAAACTAAAAGTATTTTCTGCGAAGCGGTTTGAACGTTGACAAAATAAAAATATTGGTAAACCAACGCAACGGCAGGAGGTGATCCCGCGTAACTATAGACAAATACGTGAAAATAAAACCAGGTAAGCTCCTCTGTCACAGCAAAGTAAAATCCAAAGAAATGCCAATATCCAAAAGAGCGAATCAGCTTTTGTAACGAGAATCCTGACAGAGCTGCCATCCATATAAGGGTTTCTAATAAACAGCCCTTTTCGACTATCTGGGTCAAAGTTTATTTTTCACTCAATTTGAGATCTGGATTGCCGTAGTCTTTCCTCTCTGATCTAATAAAAAGTTGAAACGAACTTATACTGTACAGTACAATATAAAAACTGGTAAAGTCAATCGAGTTTTATTCAGTAAAATCATGCTGCTAGTTAGCTTTATCGAACATCGTAACGCCGACAAATCTCAGCTAAGTATTTCCAAACCAGATCATAACCAGTAGACATGGATGGATATGTCATGCCTTTAGCGAACATGACTAATGATGAAAAGGGTGAATACGTGATGTTTTCAAAATAGGAAGCTAGCAAAGTACCTACGTAGACCACTCGACGAGGCTCTACGCCAAAGCGGAAAAATAGTCTGTAATCTACATGCGAATTGTTATTCTCTCTTACTCAAGATTTTATAAATGACTAAAGATACTAGTTCATGTGTCGTCATTTTGTCATAATTATTACAGCCAGCCTCCATAGGAACAAATTTAAATAGAAATACAAACTCTCTAACGAAATGGCTGAAGTTATTTTGAATTTACTTGTAGTGGCTACACTATAATCTACTCGGTGCTATAAGCGTGGAAATTAAGAGAGATGAGCTATGCAGAACATTTCGGGACACTACGATCCGAGCTCGGGCCAACTATAATGGAAACTAAAACTAACTTACTATGTACATGCAGCAGAGCTAAACATAACGTAAATGCTTTTCAGTTACTGGCTAAGGCTCTATAAGGTTTACTCAATACGTAAAATAAACTAAGAATCCAATGAAGTAAAGATACTGTCTTAAGAATACAAGAAAAGCGAGATACAATATTACATTCTCGTGTAATAAACTCAGCATTTCAGCGTCTTCAATCATAACAGAGAGAAAACTCATCGGGCGGTTTGTTTTGTTTAGAAACTACTTGAAGCTGCACTGCTATTTCGCATTGCCCTGAGTGTGTTTGTATCTAGACATCTATCCACAATATTTATAGGTGCTTGCAATCAGTCTAGAAGCGTGGCGCACTGCCACAATTTGCGATGTTGTGGATGCATAAAAGCAACTGTTCCACCCCTTCTGAAGACGACGCAGACAAGTTTCCTACGAACACGAAGCTAACTAGCCCTGCAGTGTAACTGTAGATAATGTACCCAATTCGTCTTGTATTCAAGCCCAACGCAAAGCGAAGTCTCGGTTAATGCTAAAATAAACTAAGTAAATTTAAGTCCATTGTTTATTTACAATTGTTCGTTCTAAGTGCGCGATACATTATTCAGTTCCTTCACCCAATCTTGAGAATTCATTTACAAACGGTTGGGAACTATCAAAGACTTGACTAAACAAAAAGTCGAGCTATATAGTGCGCGGCACTGAACGGCTGCTATTACAGTGAGTAAGTGGCGCCTTCGTTCTCAAAGCCAACTCTAGGTAGAGGTAAGTAAAGTCTATCCGTCGATAGGATATTATTTCCTTCGCTGTCGGTGGCTGCGGAATGCGGAGTACTACACCGTTTGGCGAGCAAACTGAATTAGGGACGTTTTTCACCATTTTATATCTCTCGCGCCCTCTAAGGAGCGACGAAGTGTTGAATTATTGGACTTACTTTATTTTATAAAACGATTTCACTGGGGATTTTTGTTTACTTTGCCGCGAAGTGTTTCTCAAGAGTCTCTTTCGTATTCTATTGATGCGAAATTCAACGATAAGCCATCTCCAGTCTCCTTTTAATTTAACTTAGTTCGTAACTTCATAATATAATTTGATGTGATTTTGTTTACTGGATTAAAGTCCACGTGTTTGAGAATGGTATCTTCTCAGAGACAAGATCGCCTTTTGTTTGACTTTTGTAATTATTTTCCCATTCAATTAGTTTTACAATAGGGTAGACTACGTCTTTGCGTCTACGCTTCGTAGCAGATAGGAAATGGCCTCTACGGCGTAGCTATCGGAAAAAAATTATCAAAGTAATCCATTTTTTACCTGCAGGCATAACTAAACGACAGTTTTAACTCTTGGTAAACAGTAAGGTTAAGTCCCGGCGAGCAAGGAGCTTAATTCTAAACAGGCGCTCCGCCACCCAACGCGCATCCGGGTGGTTTCCGGTAGCGCCCATTCACAGCGGTACTTGGGATTTTTTTCTTACATGACATACCTACCTAACCAGACATTTTCAGCTGGTGTTTTCTTTTCATTAAGTTGCCACGCACAATATTGCTGGCTGGTCGTAAACTCGGACCGAGGAGATCGTTACACAGAGACGCGAGTTGCCCAACGGGTGTAGCTCGCTCCAAGTAAGTAATAAGACTTCAGGAAAAATTATAGGTATGTTTAATGAAATGAGAGGAACTTCACTTTCATTTACCCTACGGTTGCGGAAAACGAATTAGATGCCCGCAATTACATTCAATTTGCTAGACAAGTTACGTACCTCAAAGAAGAGAAGTCTACCTCATCTGATTAGCAGGAATTGATAGCGTAGCACTAACCCACTTACCCTAACTTACCCTGATTTGATTAGGATTCCCTGCGAAATACAGCTGTGATAAAAATAATAAAATAATCAGATCCGATCGTTATTGCATCCAACATCACAGGCTGGAAGTGAAAATACAAAAATGACGTAACGAGACACGACGTCTATTTCCAAAAGTACCCCACCCCGGTTCGAATAACTCCGGAAAATTACTCTTTACACCCCATATCTCAGTTTTATTTTGCAGTTGAGCGCAATAGCGATGTTTTAGCGCATTTTTATAACGAGTAAGAGGAATAACGGAGCCAGGAGCCTCACAGGGTGGCTAGTGAATTAAAACTAATGGAACGGTTAATTTCTCATGAGGATAAAGCTGCGTCCGTGGCAAGTTTTCCTTCTGATTTTGTTGCTATTTTGCAGTTTATTTTTCGTGGAAAATATTGATCACTCGCCTGTAATAACGCTGCTTTCACGAGGAATGCGTATCGTTTATAACAATAAATTGCAGAGGTACTACGGTCGTTGGGTACGGTACGGATAGTTGGTAGGTAGGCAGGTGAATACCGTACATCGGTGCCACTACTATTACCAATATCCGATAAAAGGAGGTAGGTAGTACCTAGGCACATTATAACCTAGGTAGCATATTATTACAACCTCGCTTCACACAAACGTGGAGTAGCGTATCTACCTTACCTACTTAGTTAGGTACTTAACAAGAAATCAGTACCTACCTAGAACAGAACGCACCTAGTTTTTTTATGTTTTTTTCTTCCATCAAATTAGGCACTAGTCTTTCACTCTTTCTAGTCTTTCTAGTTCTTTTGTAGAGACTCTACTACTTGTGAGGTTGTAATCAGCGATATCGGAGCTGTGACGTAAGTACCTACCTATATCCTGCACTTAGAGGAACATAGGTACTTGCATAGGTGCGCGACCAATCTACCTACCTACTTACCTGATACCAACCTACTTTAGTAAAACTTCAGCACGCCCTCCACGCTTCCTTTGAAGTAGGTAAACAAGTTAGTTGGAACATCCAAGTCTTGTGTCCAGTGGAGCGCAGAATAGAAAATGTAGGTAGAGCGGCATCGAACTTTCTGAGCGTGAGCAACTGTTTATTTGTAGGTAGGTACACACTAGCAGCCTGTGTCAGAGCCTAGGTCCTGTGCACTAGGCTCTGACTTGCCTTGCTGCTAACGAGTACCTACCTACCTCCCAACTACAGGCATTTGTTTTGACTTTCGACTCGAGTAGCACACGCAAAAGCAATCGCAAAGCGACAAACTTTATAGGGAATTGCACAATTCCCAACAAAATGTCTTGCTTAGCTACCAACCAGTGTACCGACCAGTCTGCCGACTAATCTAGCGACCAGTATGCCAACCAGTCTACCGACCAGTCTAGCAAACGGGTTAACCAACCAGTCTGCCGACTAGTCTGTCAACTAGTCTGCCGACTAGTCTACCAACCAGTGTACCGACTAGTCTGCCGACTAGTCTACCGAATATTCTGCCGACTAATCTAGCGACCAGTCTGCCAAGCAGTCTACAAACCAGTCTGCTAACCAGTTTAACGACCAGTTTACCGACCAGTCTGCCGACTAATCTAGCGACCAGTCTGCCGACTAATCGCTATATTAGTCTAGCGACCAGGCTGCCAGCCTCTGAATATTTTTGTATGGGTTGGGTAACTAAAATTTTCCTACTACAATTTTTTTTTATTTTCGTGACACTGCTCTGGTAATAAGAAATAAATAGGAACTAAGTTTCTTTTATGGCTGTGCGTAAATATTGAACGCACTCTATCTGACTCCTTTCCGCACGTCACGTTAAAAATGTGTTAAAAATGTTAAAATTCAGCTATAATGACAATGACATTGACATTCTACATTGTTTTGCAGTTCGCGAATTTTGTTTGTGGTGCCAACTACAAAGACTTTACGTCAATGTAGGCACTTTTCATCAACATTTGCATTAACAGGTACCTAGGTACTTAGGTTGTAGTGTAGATATTACTTACCTACTTATGTAGGTAAACAAGTTTAGCCTTGTTTACAGTTTAGTACTTGTTAGTTATGAGGAATTATCTACATACTACCTCAGTTCATATTAGAAATACAAAATACAGGAGGTGATTTTAGCATTATATTACGGTTAAACTTACATTTTTAAAACATTTTTTGGTTATGGTTTGATGGAAATATTAGAAGTCACGTCAATTTAAAAACTCCCTAGAAGTCTCTAGGGAGTTTTTAAATTGGCGTGCGGCAGCATTACCACCAACCATTCAGTCAATGTCAGATACTTATTTATGTCATATCAGTGAAGTTTTTGTTTGGTCTGGTCTGGGTATTTGTATTGGATCATCTGATAACTTGCTGCTAAAATAAAGTTCTAATGAATTATTGCTTGACCTTGCAAATAAATAAGTGCGAAAGTTTCTTACTGTAGGGATCTACGCTAGAGGTAAGTGCTTTTAGTAAATTATTCTCCTTTTTGTATCTATCGTGGAAAGCAAACCACTTTGCACTCAAAGAATATAGGTTACTACTGTCTTCAAAGTGTTAGATGGTAGGTAAGTTCAATCTAGTTGCCGTCTATCAAGGCGTTTTCCTTTTGCCATGAATGAGTAACTTGTAAGTAGGTAAGTATGGTAGGTAGGTATAGCCTAGGAATACATAGCTAGCTGATAGGAGCTAGGATACCAAACTGGTTTATTCATTGATTTATTGTAAGATCTACCTAACTATTTTTTGCCTGGTTCATACAAGTTTTATATGACCTTTTGTTATCTAAGTACTTATCAAATGAACTGGTTATTCCGTAGCATTATTGCCCCTTTATTTATAATCATCTATTAGTTAGTACCTACATTATATATGGCTTATCTCAAATTGTGGGCAGTTGGAATCACCGTGTATGTGTGTGCAGTGTCTTATAATCAACAAAATAGATTGGTGGAAAGAGGTACCTAGTAAGTTTTGATGAAAAGAAATCCGTTCTAAGCATTTATTGATGAATCTGAGATGTAGGCATTAGCGTCCAATTTACACTCTTTTTAAGTAAAGTTTAACCGCACAACCGCTTGCCATCAGGCGGGCCGTACGCTTGTTTGCCTACTTAGTAGTATAAAAATAAAATAGTTGAACAATTTAATACCACGGTTAAATGCAGCTTTATAGCATGAACCTATACCTACAATACAAATAGAGAGAGTCCCATAATATATATTTTTTATAATACAATTTCTAAATAAGAACTTACCTATATTTTTTCTTGAAACTGAATCTTGCCTGTCTGACTGGCAAAATGTCAAATAAATTCCCTGATAATAGGCTGGTGTGATGTCAGATTGAGCCATAATAAGAGGTGTCAGTGTCACCGAGCTGTACTTCTCACGACCAGCCATTCTCCTTCATGCTAAGTTTTGACAAAACGTGACATTGGTAAAATTGTGGGCAAAGGTCATTCAAAGAAGAATGGTTTTGATGAGGTATTTTTTTGAATAAGCCACTTTAAAGTCATAACAATAAAAACAAGGGTATTCTTAAAATAACAGCAGCCGTTGCGTTTAGAAGGATCTCAAGTAACAGATTGAAACATCCTGTGGTTTCTGCTTTAACAAGTTAGATTCTACTCGTAATTGGTTTGGATGTGTTAGTCTGCTGTTTTTATAGTCTGGTGCATTTATAGACTGTCCAAAGTGACAAACCCAGACTTAAAATTACAATGGTATCGATTCGCTTGTTGCATTTTTCTAAACTAACCTAATTTGACAGCTCTAAAATGATAGCTGTCCTTGTCGTTTCAGTTTATGAGAAAGGGACGGCAACATTTTTAGTGCTGTCAAATTAGGTTAGTTTAAAAATAGGCAACAAGCGAATTTATAGCAATACCTTAGAAAGCTTATAGACTATTGTTTCTACCATTCTCATCTTTGTGACAGAAATCCTCTGGGAAAGAACCTACTATTATTGACTCGCCTATTAGTAAGCAGTAAGTAAATGCTCTGAATGTGAATACAAGGTATAATATTGGTGGTGATAGGAGGTCCCAACAAGGAGATATAAATATTCCATTCCCCTCCACTTTCAAAAACAACATACAAAAACATTTCATTTCATGGTTGCAATCCAGTATTACAGCAAAACTTTGTCCGTTTCATGAACACATCAATTTTGTTAAGGAACACTTCGACTTCTCTGAGGCCCAGTGGTCCCAACCGCCATTATGGCTTTATGCCAACAGCTTCCTAATATCCGTGCCGAATAGTATGTGCATAAGTCACGTTCTATCAGGCAGGATGTAGAAAATCCCATCCAATATACTGTACATACTAGATGATTGCGCGCGATTTCGTTCGCTTTCTTAAAACATGCCGCTGCATCTAAGGAGCTCAATATTGGGAGACATTTCCTTTTTTAAGGCACCCTTGGTGAGAAACCTACCCTTAAACTCGAAAGCAAGGCCCATAGTTTAGTTTTGGTGGACTCATCATTGTTACCTTTTAAATACCTAGCGTGTACACTACGGAGCGTGTATGAGAATCATTGAAGTAAGAGGTGGCAGGATCATCGTAGTAAAGACGGTCTGTGGTTTTTGTCTACCCTTATTATATACTTACGTAGCGTATAGCTACACCTATATTGTGATGATCGACAGTCAGTCAGTCAGTCATTGTATGTAGGTTAGGTTTGGGTATAGATTGGTACCTACATGAGTAAAAATTGAAACGATTGCTGTGGGACGGACGACAGACGCGAAAGTATGTACTTTACGACGAGAACGTTTGAATCGTGTCTTTTTACAACTCGTTTCTGTATCATGATCGGAATTGTTGAGTAGTTCCTGCTTGTATTAGGATACGGTTGGTATAAGATTGTTCTGAAGTTTCATTTGCACATCATTCAGGCTTGGAAAGCGAGTAAGCGACTTAGTTTACAAACTATTAGGTAAGTAGCTATGTAGGTAGGTACTTCTGAAAAAAACATAAGCAGGTAGGTGTCAAACATCTGCTTTTTATAGGTAAAAAAACATTAGGATAATGTAGGAAAGGTCGGGTAAAGCACTTTCGTTTGCAAGATAATAATTAATATCTATAATGTAGATCTATATAGAGTAGAGCAGAGACTTCCTAGTTCCCACTCTATGTGGAGTAGGAAGTTTTACCTTCAATTAATGCAGATACACGACCGTAGCCTTATCGTATGTAGATCTTGGACTGTAGAGTAGATCCTTCCTATTAATATTATAAAGGCGAAAGTTTGTAAGTATGGATGGATGTTTGTTACTCTTTCACGTAAAAACTACTAATCCGATTTGGATGAAACTTGGAATATATATTGTCTGTGACCTGGATTAACACATAGGCTACTTTTTATGCCGAAAAATTAACGCGATCAAACGGGACGCGAACGAAGTCGCGGGTGGCACCTAGTACCTAATAAGTTTACATAGGCACCTAGTTTGAGCGAGCAGCGTAGCGTGAAATATATAGTTAAAATTATTTGTATCTGATCTAAAAAAATCCCACTTTGGAAATCAAACCTTTTCACCTCACGTTTAATCCTGTCTCTCTGCGCCATAAAGGTATACCTAGTTATTACAAATGCTGCAGAAAGGTCGTAAGGCAGAGTAGGTAGAGGTTAGTTTACGAAAAAAAATTCTAATGTTTACCAAGTCGACTCTATTTTTACTCTGCTCGGAAAACGTAGACGTTTATCCGCGTAGATGCGAGTTACGAAGCTTCAATATTCTGAGGTGTTACGTAGGCAATCGAGGCCCGAGGTCTATTTTCTGGGTTTTTGACGGAGCTGGCAAAGGGCCCACCAGAGGCCTGCCCAACTATCTAGGTGGGCGATTTTTACATGATCCAGATTCAATTAAAATAACGCCTGGCGCTATCTGCACTGAGTTTCCGTGCTAAATGTATGCAATATGAATATCATTTTTTTTTATTATGGTACAAGTCTTCATGAAGTCAATGAAATAAAATTTCTCGGTGTTAATATTGATAAGTTCCTGTCTTGGAAACCCCATATCACAAAGTTAAATTCTAAAATATCAAAATACTGCTATGCTCTGTCAACGTTAAGTAATAACGCATCTAAATTAATAGCAAAAAATGCATATTATGGTCACGTGTATCCCCACTTAATCTACTGGTCCTATCTGCATTCGTAATGCAAAAAAAATTACTCCGCGCTATTTATAACTTAGAAAGCACTCAATCTCTTCGATGTCTGTTCATGGAAAATAACATTCTCACATTAACAGGAATTTATATATTAGAAATATGTGTCTTGGTTCAATTTTAAGTTTGTAACACCTATATGTACACAGTTAAACAATAAACATTATTTTTATCTATATTACGAGATTGCTGTTTTTCAGTTGCGTTTTCATAGCAAAACCTCTGAACTGGTATGCCACAGAAATAACATGCATTTTGGATACAAACTAAAGCTACTTTTCAGGGAAACTTATCTCAATCCCTCGGGAAACCCTACTCCGCCGTACTCGATCTCAAGGAACTCCACACAGATACGCAGTTACTTACCTAGTTTTGTATAAAATAAATGGTCGCCCCGTATGCTGATAACAACTATAATTCCTTGTAAGTAATGTCCGCCTAGGTCCTAGAACGTACCTCTACGTAACAATGCACGTAAATTGTACACGTACCACAATACCACATACATCCTCTTAACCCTAGTGACCCTCGTAAATTTAGTACAATTTCTAGATGAGTTTCGTACGACCTATCACGATAATTTTAAATTAGTGGTTTACACGATCTGCAAATACTTTTACAGTGTCGGCATTCATCAGAATGCCGACACTGTAAAAGTCTTGACTAGAGCCAGTCTATGGCTCGTATGCGGAAACTGTATCATAGGGTAATTAGAGTAAGCGAGCAGGGGCAACACCGGGGGGAAGAATAAGATGGACGGATACTACTAAGTAATGTGAATCTATAAAAACTAAAATAAAAGAGTGTTCAACATAACAGTTGCTTATTTATTTATTAAAATAGTAAACAATACATGGCGCAGCCGGTAGGACCCGAACCTACGCTCCCACAGGGAATCTGATTTCCAGGGCTGAGTGTGAGTTTTTTTTTGTTGTTTTTTTTTGTGCAAAAGGGATAGATGTATCATAGGGTAATTAGAGTAAGCGAGCAGGGGCAACACCGGGGGGAAGAATAAGATGGACGGATACTACTAAGTAATGTGAATCTATAAAAACTAAAATAAAAGATTGTTCAACATAATAGTTGCTTATTTATTTATTAAAATAGTTAACAATACATAAACAATGGTCAAATCTAAGACGATTTTTTAGCAGATTTTTATTAAGAAAGGCCAAAAAATGGGCTTGATGCTTCATCCCGTAGAGCCACGGCTTCGGACGACCACGCTCTAAAAATACCTAACAAAAAGTCCCGCTGGACACGGTTTATTTGAGTTCATACATAAAAAATGGCAAGTACAGTCGACAAGGAAGGAACCATTTCAAGATAAAATATGTAAGCTTGAGTTGCGCTTCAATCGGATTTATTTTGAACATACCAGCACTATTGTGTGTTTCAATTATTTTATAGTTAACACAGCTTTATCGCAAAAATAAGAGTAATGCGTAACGTTGCTCGTCACTCGCGTAAATGTGTGTGATGAAACTAAAATTGTTTACAAACTACATCGATGGAATGGAACCTTTGAGCAAAAAGCCAGTGTTTTTGATCAATGCATGGAATACAATCGGGTTTTTATCTCAGTGTTGATATGGCTGATTTCAAGGATGTTTACATCATCTTACTAAACAACCGGTTATTCTCACGTTCTCGGAAAATAGTGGACCAATTATTATAAACTAAAGATTCACACTGACTATGTGTGAGTCGGTCGGTATACGCCCTAAGGGTTCTGCTTCTGCACAGCCACACAATATAAAAACTGAGAGTTATGATGTGGCTTATTGATTTTTGATTTGTGGCCAATATTAGAGGCTAATAAGTATTGGGATCCCATTAGGACTTTCTGGAAATATTTTATAGTCTATAAAAGTACTACATGATCAATTTTTCTGCTTGCTTAAAATCATATTTTGTAAGTTTCTTATTTTTCGACGATAATCACCTAAGTTTTGATATACTTACATTATAAATTAAGCTGGTAGAGCTTATACCCGGCTTATACTGAAACGGATGGTTTAGTACGGATTCAATTATACTCTAACCTAAAACCTTCTGCGAAAATCTAAATCATTAGTAAATCAAGTAAAATTCGTTCAATATTTACTTAAGAAATTAGCGTACTGACAAAGGCAAACTAAATGACGTAGGTAAAGAATATCAAGCCACCGCCGACTGCTCCAAGTAGAGAGCCTTTAAGCACAAGATTTTGGGAAGAAGTTTGGGAACAGTGAAAGACCGACTATCAATAGGACCGACGAAAAAGGAGGAGGAAATAATAGGTAGATACATTTTCAAATTATCTCTATTCATAAATTAGTTTTGTAACAAGCCTCACGATGAATGTAATGCGCCTTCCTGGCCAACATTAACACCTCAACGCGTGCAATTTTCATTAGACACAGTATCGTTGCTAAATTCAAAAAATGTATCACTTGTGTTGTTTATACACTGATACATTTTATTTGATGACGATAATACAAATGCCATAAGATTGCTAAATTTCGATGTAGTTTCACTTGATGTGTTTATAATGGAGAAGCTGTTAAAATTGTACAGCATAATGCCACTCACTGCTCTGGAAACTTTGTTCTATGAGCATCTCTTATGCTGCAAATGCAGGACTCAAGCACTTTGAGAATAAGTGCCCAAAAATCTATAATTGCCGCTTGAGTTTCTTTCTAGAATACTTATTCAAACCATATTCTCTTGGTCTGTACCGGCATAAGCTTCAATTTGCACAATTCACTAGACCTTGACAAATTAAAAGGCTGCTCCCCACTTTTGTAAAACATTTTCATAGATTCATCTGACTTGCTTATCCAGCGTAATCTTAATTCCGCTGGATTCCGTAATCAGTAATCACAGATTTAACCTGAGTAAAAGGGGCTTAACGTGGCTTATCCTACGCAACATGCCCGTGAGGAGACAGATCATTAATTTGCTATTTGGCGAATTTCGTATTTGTTAGTAATCTGTTCGACTAGTAGAATATAGACTTCCATTAATGTGCTATATTAGATTAACTTTGCTTGAAAAATAGGTAGGTATGTGCTTTTAAACGTGGAAATACCTACACCACAGATTATATAATACTATACTAGTACCTATACGTAAACTCTTAAATATGTGAGGACAGTTAGCTAAAAATTTCTAAGTGCGCAGACTACTTAAGAGTACTTGAAGTAACCTTTATGAGGCGTTTTAATCCATAGCACGCGTTTTTTAAATTCAGTTACGGGAGTCGATTTAAAAACAAGATAGACCCGATGATAAAATTTAAACTAGTGAAATGGCAAAACAAATTATTTTTATTGCACAATGTCCCGCAGGGATAAAACAATCCAAGTCCTCATTTCTTGAGTCTCGGGTCACGCTCCCGACGCGCGACGGCGCGCCTTAGATGTAGTCTTAACTAAATTATCTATTTGTACTAAGAACATAATCTGAATAGGTCAAACATTGATTATTTGTAGTTTGTAAAACATCGCGAAAGTAGCTCCAACGTCAATAATGTTGTTATCAATGTATTGACTTATGCCCAACTAAAACACCATCTCAAAACATTCATACCTTTTATTCTCCGTAATTTCTTATTCTTCGATTTGTTTATTATTTATGTTAATTCTCCGCCCCAGGTTTCTCAAACTTTTGTACTTTCGATAATTTTACCGGTTTACTGGATATTCGTTCGTGTAGAATGATTCCGATGGGTAAAGTTTCGACAGTAATTACGATACTCCCATCGACGGTACAATACATTTACCTGTGATTTACCTACACAAATACGGAACAAGTGCCTCTCACGAGCTATTGTTTGTTATAAATGCGCGGTCAGCCTCAGAGGAGGACAATAAATAAAAAAGCAATATTACGTTATATTGTTCTCAAAATTCCGCATTGAGTGTGATTTACTAGCTTAATAATAAAGTATGATCTCATTACAAAATTACCGAGCGTTATCACTCTGGGTAATGCTTCGGCTACATATAAACACATGAAGCCTCACTTGTTGTACATGTTCTGTGGATTTCAAAGTGTATGAAGTCAACATAATACTAGAACCGCTTCTGACTTCGATCGATCTAACACACAAATGGTGCGTAAGACGTAGGTAAGCTACCAGATATGGTTGTAAAGGGTTTACTCGCTCTTGTGCGTATATCTCTGTTATTATCTTTGCGTGTACGTCTGCATGCAAAACTAAGAGATGGCCGGCTTAAAAGTTGATTGAATGTGGCCATAGGAGGTCGAAGCTTAGACCACAGAACAGAGACAGTCCTCCTCAGTAGCTAGTAAAATTTTGTTATCACTAGACAAGTTAGCGCACAATACTGCAATAGGTTTTGATTTAAACTGTGTTGTGTGTCGTTTTGCTGAGATTAGTAGAAATAAAGGTTAGTAAATATAGAGCAAACAAACAGTTGACTAGTTTACCGCGTAAGTTTCAAGAAAATACGTCACGTATGTTTGTATTTCAGTGACTCATAAAGTTGTAGCTGGTCTGTCGTATTAAGCTTTAAATTCAGAGCTCGTTCCGTCGGTTGCATAAGTCGATTTGTCGCCTGCGAGCTTAGTTGTTGGTGGAGGAAATCCGCGCAGACCGTACACCATCTTGCCAGGCGTTTTCACGCGGTGCTCGCGAGCACGAAGCGTGAACACGCCGGAGATTTCTGCCGATATAAATCCAGGTACCTAGGTATGCGACACCAAGCTTTGCGCCCGTCGCATGCCTGAATTTGTGGAGTGGAAAGGAAACCTGGGGAGGCTTGGTTGCATTACGATTTGCGCCTGAGGCTCGAACGCGCCAAATCTTGCGAAGTTTCATCCAACAAACTACAGGCGACGCGACTCCTCACGTACATTTTATACGGCTTGACACTTTGCGATGTCACGTTCACTTTGTTTGTGACCGGATATACTGTATTTTCTACCTGCATGCTTCAGTTTCCTTGAATCCATTTTCGCATTTGTAGAATAACGTGGTTGGGGTGTTAGCCGAACATCGATTGAATTAGACTAGAACTACAATGTCTAATTTTCATAATGTGTTTCGTTCCTCGGAAAGTCAACTTAAACTGGACTAGATAGATTAGAGAGTCATTTAAGGCGTATGTAAAAGGCAGACTGGTTTGGATCAATGTGATATTTTTACTGAACCTTTGCATTGATATTCTCTCGACCCTGAAGCTCTGCAATTTCACATAATTACATTTAGTTATATTATATCTTCAAAAATGTTGAAATATGCGAACGAAAGGGTTGTCTGCCTTTTACATACGCTTTAATAGGAAAAATATAGTGAGAGACGGTACACCGTGGACGCTGGTTGACATTGACAGCGCGGAGGTGACACTCAGTGAGGCCGTTAGCGCGGCCGTTACAAGCTCAAGTGATATATGGGCTGCGAAGTGGCTGGGTGCCGCTGTCACTTCGCGTTTCGCGTTCGCGCCGCAAAAAGATAAAAAGGATTCCGAAATACGATTCACAAGTGGCCTGCCGGAAATGGGTAGAAAGTTACCGACCTCGGCTTTATGTCTGGCAATATATCTCTCGTATCGCTATCCAATTTCTGCTCTATGGCATGTAATGTCCCTCCGGGGATCCTTTTAATTTGGACTCTTTTTAATCAGCACCATTAATTCCTTACATGATTACAGGCTCTGGGGAACTGTGATAAGTTCTAACACTATCTTTGCGATTTATGAGTTTTTCACACTCCTGGATCGTGCGTTTGTCTTAAAAATGGTTCCCATAGGAACCACCCGATTTCCCAAATGCGAACGAAATACACTAGCAAATTGTGTAATCTTACCTGTACCTAATGCGTATGCTCTAGAGTTCAGATTCATGAATAAATCAATGAAAGAATAGTTTAAGAACTGCCAACTGCCCTAAAGTTGCATGACTGTTCGACCTTTGCCGTTCGACCTTCATTGACCCTCGCCCCGGGTTGGCACCTTTGAACCATCACTTCACTCAGACTTCATTTCCATTCGTTCTAGCGGTGAAAAACTCAATCTCCTTTACTTATATTTGATTATTTTCGCAGCAGGAGAAATTTTTTGTCTTTAGGTGCCTAGTTTCTTGTTTTTATTTCAATTCTTGTGAAAATGTCCGTATAATCAGTGTAAATAACCGTTCTTGACCTTTGAATATATTCAGAGTGGGAATTGCCAATCTCAGTTTCCGTATCAATGCTGACGTCACAACGGTAATTGCAATGAATGAGAACATGCTCAACGTCCTGCGAAGATCTAAACCATTTGATTGCTCTCGAACTCATGCTATTGTGGTCGGTACTAGTGCGTCGTATTTCTGTACTATTGTGTAGTTATTGGCGCTGGGTTGTCGTGAAAATTGACCGCCCGTGAATTCAGTCTAGCCTCGCTCGGAAGCGTGCCCTCTTTGTAATCAGAACCGTGAATGCTAGTGATTTTCTGAGAAGTTCTTGTTTGTGAAACGTTAGCTAGACTGCACCAAATAAACGTGTATTGGCGCGAGGAATATTTAAACGCTAATTTTAGAAATCGTGAGTACCTATTGCTATCCGGTATTTGTTAGTCGATAAAAAATTTTAGCCGGTGCCTACAAAATTTCTTGGCTGCGTTAGTAAATAAAAGACTAAACCTACTATTTATTTATTTTGGCCTGTCGTAAAGCTTTTATTGGCGTTGGTTAAAATGTATCATAACTAGAACATCGGAGACAGTTCTTCCGTTTTCAATAAAGAGAAACAACTTGTGTCGTATCCGCAAACGTTTACTTACATAGTGGCAGAGCAGTAGTTGGTAACGAGGTTATACGAAACAGTTTCGGGCGAAATTGCTCTGGGAATGTAGCTAGTGTCATAAAGTTTGAGCAAAGCTGTTGGACAGACGTGTGCAGCTTTAGAATACACGTGTTGGCGACCAAACATTTCATCTCGCGTGCACTTCACGCGAAACTTTGTTGGTCTTTGCAGTCTGCACATTGTTACCGAGCAGGGTTCATATGAGCAGTCATAAACGTCCTTCGTCTACTAGCTTTGTACACTGGTATTGCCACTTCTCGCGTAGACAAAGTAGAAGCTAAGCCAAATTGAAACTGAGCAGTGCAATATATAGGTGTAACAGTAGTAATTTCGAATTGTCTTTTTCAGATTCGTCATGGACTGGAAAACGGCTTTCATAACGCTCGCCTTAGCGTTTTACGCTGATGGATACTCGAGTAAGCTTTCAAATGTTTATATTCTACTCTTAGCTCTTCTGAGGTAGCATTTTCCCGCAAAGATGAGAGAGGAAGCTCGTGCTTCTTTGTCTTTTTACTGCGACTAATGTAGTTCAAACATAGAGCTGCATTTACTATGCTCTGCTTTGGCTATAGATCAACATCAGGGGCATATATCGTACACGGCCCACCCTCAAACTGCCAAGAGATATGGCGCGAATCCATTACCTAATGCTCGCATAAAATGAACATCACGCCTTCAGAGTAACAAAACAACGAGTTATGATCCGACCTCATATTATGATGCTCTTTTTATTTGTTTTTATGGCCACTAAAATCGCACTTGCCGCATTCGCAAATTCTTTGTCACCTAAGAATTTGACGGGCCTTTGGTTAAAGTGATCTTGGTTTATGTTTCCCCTATTGTTGGATAAGTTTTTATTGCTTTTTTTATTGCTCCCTATGTACGGTAAAATATGTCTAGTTAGATATATAAGACTATGTTATAGTTTTTGTGTATGTTATTACATCCCGGGAAATCAATTTGACTTGTTAATTTTTCTCAGCGCCAGATCACCAATATGTGATATTTTCAAGTTCAATAAGCACAAACGAAAGACATTCAAAAAACTTATAGTATCTGTGATGATTACGATTCGAACGGTTCTGCCTCTTAAATAATTCATTTTTACCATGTCGTTGGCCTAATTCCATCAAGTCACTATATTTCAAGAAGATTTTCCTGTTTGCGTTTTTGCTACTTAACATCATGTACTTCTTTGGTTTCAATCATTTCCTCAAATTATGTTTATTCATAATAATGAGGCTGTCTTACACCCATGGCCAGTTCTCCAGTGAAGGAAAACATCGTGAAGTAACTGGTCTTTAGTATTCCAGCAACAACGATGGCTTTGCAATTGCAACCTAATGGACGGTTTATACGGGGTCAGTAACATGGCAGTACAGTAGGTAACCCAGTCCAGCGCTGACTTGTTACTGGGTACATGTAAACAATAGTTTTCTGCCGTTTTGGCAGTGACTGGGTTCCCAAACCAACATAACTGGGTCCAGTCACTGGCATTGTGTAAACCTTGCATTAGACCGCAAAGAATGAACATGTTCCAACCAACATCAAGGTTTGGATGTTCTTTTATTGACCGGTGATATACAGAACCTATTTCAAGAGCTCAACTTCAGTACATGGTTAACTTAAAATATATAATTATACGTACAGTTACATTGAAAACATTAAAATATTTGATTCCTCTTAAAAATTTCACCCTCTGCTCCAGCAACTCTACATCAATCTTAAAACAAACTTCCATTTAAGTTCGCGTATTGTAGTTGAAAATTTATCGACTTGTCTCTCGGGCACAGCTTCGCCGAATGTATTGTAATAACAATTGTACTGTGAATTATTAAGACGTAAAGTGCTGAGCTGGCTTTACAACAACCGTTTAAATATATCATTATTTCACTGCTGGATAGCTTTATTGCCGTTCCTGCACCTCAGCATTGCTTTCCACTTATTGGTTATATTCGTTTCGAATTCAACTTAGAAAATTACCTTGAATTTCAAGTCTTGTCTCATTGTTGAAATATTCACTACGGACAATCTGAGATCAATCAATGTAACAGTTTGACGTAGTTATAGAAAAAGCCCTGAATCGAAACTCCAACACCATGAGTGGATTTGAGAGAAGAGGTTTATTTATTTATTTTATTTTATGCCAAGCAATGAATCAATATACAAGTTGCCTATATGATGATTTTGATGTACAAAAATTACAAGAATCGAATCTTATTCGGGGTGAATTTGATTTGTATATTTAACAAGCTCTATTACATGAGATATTATCAAGCCATTTCATCAAGCAAGCAATAAATTAGGTAAACCATGAATTTTGTACAGCTGCTAGAGGTACATGATCATTTTCGTATTCTTTTGTGGGCAAAGGTGTAAACTTTCTAAATGGAAAAGTTACCCACCGTTCCCCAATAAATATAAAAAAACTTACCTGTTCGCGAAACCTATTACAAAGGGGGTATTATGATAGATAAGCGCACGAACTCTATGTAGTGGAAAACAATTCTACGGAAAAAAGTTTTTCGCTTCGGTAGGCCTTTATTACGTGTGATATTGACTCTCGAGCGAGACCCGCCGCGGGAATCCCAATCTAAGTATATAATCTTGTATATGCAAATGATCCCTATTCCCTTACAGCCAAATTCTTCTCGGTCACGGCGTGCGGGTTATAAAAGGGTAAAATTCTCGAAGACACAGCGGAATAAAATATATTCATATTATGACTTTTTTTTTTCATTTTGAAACACGTTTTAGCCACTCAAATCCCTTTTATTATTCCGGTGGAACGGCCACGAAACGATTGTTGCGCTTGTGGTGTCTGCAGATAATACCTCTATCTAAGTATCCGAAAATGATTTATGCCGCTGCTAAATTGTGCCGCTTTCGCCTCACGAATTTCAATGGGAGAAGCGGGCCTTTGATTTTCAACCTTTTGCTCTTGGTTTGTGGGTTTCGGTCCGAGACTTCGAGCGGTTTTTGGGTTTTTATTTTATTTTCTTGGCAAGTTGCAAACTGTCACTGTTTCCTAGCGCAATGGAGTGATATCTTGCCTACCCATACCCTACTTGTGCGCAGGAATCATAATTTTCTTATTTTCTACAAAGGGTCTATCTAACTAGTTTTTGTTTTAGGATTTTGTTGTCTATATACCTAACCATTAGCATTACTGCAAGCATTTATTTCTATTCTGTGCTGCGGCTTTCATTTTAGACAAACGAGTTAAAGTTGTGACACTGTTTCAGAATATGGTCGCACTTGCAAGGACATTGGGTGCTTAAACAGTCAGGTGTGCGTGCTGGCCGAAGACCCTTGCAGTTTCGGGCATACCCGTGATTGCGGGACTTATCCCACGTGTAAGAAGAGGTCAGATGTACAAGGTACGAACTTCACATCCTTGATTTTTCATTTTAGACCCAGATACCTATATGAGCCTATAAATAGAGAGGACACATCCAGACAGCTCGAAGTAGCTTGGAATTTACTAGTTATTCATAAAAGAATTACGATATGCGTACGATAAGATAGATAAAAATAATTTTATTAGCTTATTTTATTCTCTGAAAAAAAATATTATTAGGTTAAATCTCTAGTAGATCTCAATAACTTGTGATTTTTTGAGAGCAGGACATCACTTATGATTACCAAAATTAAAAATACCTACAATTACTTTTTTTTGTTAAATTCCAGGTTCCGAAGCTGAACCATCTGCTCCCAAACCAGCGCCTGCGAAGCCACAAACTCACGACTCCGACAGCCCTCCCAGTTACAACCCACCGGCTCCTCCATCTGGTGGAAACTCGCCTTACGGTGGTAGCTCACCTTATGGTGGCAGCTCGCACGGCGGCAGCTCACCTTACGGGGGCAGTTCGCCCTACGGTGGAAGTAATGGTGGTGGCTCGCCTTACGGAGGCAGCTCTCCTTATGGTGGTAGCTCGCCTTACGGAGGCAGCTCACCCTACGGTGGACATTCAAGTGGAGGTTCTGCGTATGGAGGCGGTTCTCCCTACGGCGGCAGCGGTGGATACAACAACCCAAACTCGGGAGGAAACTCACCTTACGGAGGCAGCTCTCCTTACGGCGGCAGTTCACCTTACGGAGGTTCCGGTGGCCATTCGTCGTACGGCGGTGGATCAAGCACGGGCGGGTTCGGCAGCACAGGCGGCAAGAGCCCACTCGATACAATCCTCAACACTCTAAACAAATACGCGAGCGGCGGCGGCGGCGGCGGCCAAGGAGGCTCGGGCGGCAGCGGACTGTCCAACATCTTCGGTAATCTCCTTGGAAACGTCTCCAAGAACGGACTCGGCAACTTATTCACAAACACGCGCCCGATACAAGAGAACCCGAATTATTCCTCCTACAGTTCCAACTCTAGGAGTTCTAATACCCAATATTATCCATCAGGGTATACGCAGAATCAGGCGCCTAACCAGAACAAGAAGTATGCACAGACGCACGCGAGTCATAGCGGTGCCACGACACATAAGCCTTACCAGAGCTACGGCTGGAACGTTAGGTAACTTTACCTGTACAAAGTCATGCTTGAGTTGGTGTTGGCACTCAAAACTAGCTTATATAGGCACGCCTGATTTCTTTGCGTATCATTTCTTCTTATATGTGCACTAATTATTCTTGGCCGGGCGAAATGAGGGCCCAAATTATATGGATTACCTATTTAATAAAAATTAATCATCTTACGACTAAAATTGCTAGGTTTTGTAATCTAAGAATAGTATTTTTTTAATCAAAATTAAAACATTGCTAGCTTAACTACCTACTATTAATACTAACAGGTGAAGTTATAAAAGCTTTTAAAATACTCATTGGAAAACCTATCATAGGTTCCACCGGACTCACAAACCAAAAACATTCATCTGCTTTTATTCTGATAAACAAAACGTAGAGGTAACGCTTACCTACTTGAGTTCTTTATTATACTTACTTGTACGTAAAGTACAGCTTTACATTATTTAACTAGACTTATGAACATTCCATTGCAAATACTCATAGTTGTACGTTGTAAAAAAATATGATGTAACAAACATCAGCGCAGGGTATCTTCTCAATGATTATCTTACACAGTTCAAGAAATAAAACTAAGAAGTGACGTCAAAATAGAAAGTTCTATAAAACTCTATGCGTAGAATGGCCTTTTAGAGATCACTTCGATTCATCCATTCTCCAAATATTATGCGTACCACTTGCACTATAGTACGTGCCAAATAACACCGCAATACAGGTCATTCACCCACCTTCACCACGATGTCGTGAAATTCAATTTATGAATGGCTAATTCTGTCGCTTTCCATAAAAACCTGTCGCTAAGACGGTATCGCTCGAATCTCGTAGTACTGTTTGTTTACCATATATAAATTGAATTTTGCGACATTGTGGTGAATGTGGGTGAATGACCTGTATTGCGGTGTTATTTGGCACCTACTATAGCATCAAACCGCCTTACAGAATGCTTAGCGGTGATACTTCCCTCTACTCGTAACCTAACACTATGCTATGGTGAATACCAGGCTACCAGCGAAATATTTCAGATCTGAGCTATGAAAATTTTAATGTAAATGTAAATTTTTTGCACGCATTTCTACTCATCTGTACCTATATTAAGGTTTGATTTTATTTAGCTAAAAATGCCAGCATTTTGATTTGTAATTATGGCTTTTGCTATTGAGATTTTAAAACAATTTTGAGATTGATTTCAAGAGTGTATTATTTTATACATTGAGTTGCGAAGCAATATGCTTGTATGTTTAAAACCAATGCCAAATGAGTTCTAAGGAATTACGTTCCTACTATTTTCATGTTTTAACGGCACGCCTTTGTAGTTTTTATAATATTGTTATGTTTTATTTGTAACCCGAGTGCCATTTTATTAATACTATTTTAATATATTTTTATTTCAGTGTGACAATGATCATGACGTACTTCATACACCGATATGTGCTGAATGTGATACATACATAAAATATTTATATCTAATACTTTATAAGATATTTTAAGATCTTGATAACAATACTAACTGGTGGTTACCTCTTAGCTGTAAGATAAATGTTGGTAAAACCATTAAATAGGTATTTAATTTGTAATTGTTTGTTGTCTATTATTTTATACCTTAACTAACTAAAAAATAAATATGCAGTATAATTGGTAAATGGATTTATTTTTTCAGTGTTCAAAAGTAAAAGTAAAACACGATTAAATGATTAGAATCTCTATCAAAACTTCATCTAATTTCACCAGTTAAAACTAAATAATCAACGTTTGTTACTTCGTACTTCATAGGCTAAGTTTTACCGAGGTCGGTAAAAACATTGGTATTGTACCTACTGTTTACAAAGTTCATGCCAATTGACTATTTTTTTTTTAATAAAAATTTGTAAATAAACAACAAAAATATAAAAATAATTCCATAAATGCTTTACGATTTTTAAATTACTTATTGATCAGATTACTCAGATTTGAAACGGTACTTCTATATTGTATGAGAGAAAGTGCTCATTCGCAGTTTCTCATGTCATGATAACAAAACCGGAATAAAACCTGCCTACTTCTCAGAATAAAGTTTAACTAAAAGTTTGACCCGTGACCGGAATCAGACCCGCACATATCGATCTACAACACTACTTTAAACAACTAATAATATCATCACATGTCTAGCTTTACCTACTAATTATATAATTTAGTTATATTATGTACTATCAAGTTTTAAAGCGTCTATTTTAAATTATATTGACATCAACCCTTGGCCCCATCACCAATAAGCCTATGCCAACATTTAGTATGTAACCCATTCCAAAATGTTAAAAAAATAAGAAAAATATCTTTGACACTGGATAAAAAAATCTTGTTTGAAAAAGACAGTTTTCGTGGAAGAGAGTACCCTAAAGTGTACCCTTTTCAGGTGGTATAAGTATTGGAAGATCAGAATTAAAATTACTATCATATCATAAGAAAAAAATATTAGTCTTGTATTTTAAAAGGTAACCTACTTGCCACATTTCATGATTTTCTTATAAACCTCCTAAAGATTCAAAGATCTCTTCTATTTAAAACTTTTTCCTAGTTCATTATCTACCTAAACCATAGCACTATATTTTGTCATTAATTACAATCAAAATCTTTGTGAGTGCACAAGCACACACCACACATTAACAATTTTCTAAACAAATGTCAACATTCTGAAACAACGCTTTAGTACGAGTCGAGACTCAAGCTGCGTCCAAGTATTTGAAAAGTACTTGAAAGGTACCTACTATCAATGCTCGAATACGACTGATCATTTTTATTCAGTACGCCGCATTTAGGATATAGATAACCAGAATGAAGAGATTCGATTTTGTATTTTTTTTATTGAACGCCGAATTTATCATGATGGTACACACTGGCTTCATGTCATGTAATTCATTTTCATGGCACCTTTCAAACGAGCAATGTATACATACCACGTCGGTATTGAGCTGCTTAGGTTTTGGCATTGTTTCAGAATAAGCCTAGAAGTATACTAATAGCTACTTACGAGTTGCTTTGCGGTTCTTTCTTATTTGAATCACTAAAGTCTTTTGCCCTAGGCTTGCTACTTTTATGAACTTGGTTCAACACAAGCCCAAGAATAAGGAATGTAAGCCAAACTCCGTACCAATAGTGGTACACGGACGAATAGTAGATCCAAATGCGATCAAATGTTAGCAGTAGAAAAGCTGCAGCCTGATATGATTCTGAGTGGGAACGAAGGAACCACATTGCGAATCCTACGATCTTCTTTTTCTGAAAATGAAAATGCACTTATTAATAGGTAGCCGTGTCAGGTTTGCAAGTCGAGATGGCTAATGAATATTTGGCGGCAATTGATTCTGCACCTCTCTGTTCTTAGTTGGACAAGCTCGCCAAAGAAGTTTTTTGTTTGATTTTTTTAAAATTGATTTATTAACTACAATTTTAAATGATTGCAAGTCGAAAAAGACATCGCTTTTTGTTGGTCCGTTTTTTTTTATGAAAGCATTTAAACAAGCATAGTACAAGCATTGCTTAGTTTCTGACTAGAAGCCGTTGTGTAAAATATCCAAGAATCTTTATTTATTTATATAAATGGCCCTCCTGATGTTAAGCGGTAACCTCTGCTTATAACAACGCATTGCCTCACCGAGCATGTCCACTGAGGGCGTGCCCTGTGAAACATGACACTGCGTCCATCGCTCTAAGACATAAAGATGATGTCCCAAGTGTCGTAATTGCACTAACGACAGTGACCGGAACACAGCAATACGAAATAGTGTCTTCCCTAGAATAAGTAAGTACCTACCTTAAATCATCAAAACCTTAGTTTGTATTGAGAAAAAAACAAATTAGCTTACCATTCCCGTAGCGTCTTTGTAGTACAACTTGTAGTAAATATCCTCAGCCATCAAGTAAAATGGACATGCGTAAATGCAGAAGAAGTAACCGGCGTGGTAACCGTGCCATATCACGGACACGAAAAGAGCTGCGTGTATCCTGAAATAAATGAAGGAGTGTTAGTAGGACAAACGTTTTTGTAGCGTTTGGCGTTTGTGTACGGCTGTGTGGGGAACAAAAAACGACTCAAACGCCATCTATTGTGGCGTTGTCTACATCTGACAATACTGCACCAAAAGTTTATAATTTATTGTATTTTAAAAAAATGTATAAGTATTCCATTCTAGTTCCCATTGTACAAACTTTGCTTAGTTTGGGACTGGAAAGCGTTGTGTGTGATGTTCAAGAATATTTATTACCCACATAAGTGCTTAGCTCACGTAGAAGGCTCAAAGTCGTTATTTGTGGTAATTTATGGACTACAGGCTGATAGATAGCCAATTAAATTAAACTCATAGCCCTCGTTTTGCTCCGCGTAGTCGGGTAATAATATACTAACTTCAATGGCTTGATCGGGAAGCGTTTATACACGACCATAGCCACCCAGTACTGCACGGCTTTGTTCCACACTTTCATCGAGTCTCGCAGAGTCACCACTGACTCGCATCCCCACACGTCCATAGACTCTACTGTGTTGAAATCGTACTGAACGGCTTTCGCTTCGTCTTCAGTCCTGAAAAAAATTTATGCGGTTACAAGGTTACAAGCCTTTACATCTATTGAAGATGATTTATACAGCGTCAGGAGGCAACCTATGCCTACACTTAACGACACACTGTAGTGCCTGGGACAATATTTAGATGGAGTAGGCTTACCCAGCACCTATACCATCCTCTCAGCCTAGTCATATCCACAGGAAAGAAAACGTCAATACGTGCGGAGCTGACTAAGCCGCGGGTTTCCTCACGGTAAGTATCTAAGTAACAGTAGGTATAGTTGACGACAGAAGTCGATGAATATTTTTGGTTTCTGGTATTTTTTAGCCTGATTTGTCTTAATCTTGCGAGTACCACCACGTACCTACCACTAAAGACATGACAGAATTCCAAATTCAATATGGTGACCACCAGAAGCGAGTCGGGAAATTTCTATTCATAAAAAAGCCAGCAAGCTCGTATGAGTTAGTGGCCAACTGTGGTGACGGAGTTTTTAGGCCGCCTTAAGGCCTCCGTCGTGGCTTAATGACTGCTAGAACAAGGACCGACAGTTTAACGTGCCCTTCGAAGCGCGGAAGCGCAGAACCTCGCTTAGATAATCAGTGAAGATTAACTAAGCAAGCTAGATACGCCACGAGCCCTTCATTTTTTATTTGTAAAATAATCTTGTTGATGCCAGTTACTTACATTCCTTTTAATTTAGAGTACTGCACAGTAGGTCCATGGCCGGTTCTGTTCTTGCCATCTACAGGGTAGGCGCCCAAACCAGCCGAGGTGCAAACACTCTCCGCTAATGTCATGCCGGCGTAGATCCGTTGACGGAACGCGGCGAATATCGCCCATGGGTACATCATCCTGTATACGAAGTTCCTGTTGTTGTGGTCTTCTGATAGAATGTACTGGAAATTTAAAAAAAAAAAAAAATCATGTGAGTACTTTGTTTTGCATCCTACTCCTACTAATATTATAAACGCCAAAGTTTGTAAGTATGAACGGATGGATGGATGTTTGTTACACTTTCACGTGAAAACTACTGATCCGATTTGGATGAAACTTGGAATATATATTGCCTGTGACCTGGATTAACATATAGGCTACTTTTTATCCCGAAAAATCAACGAGATCCAACGGGACGCGAACGAAGTCGAGGGCTGCACCTAGTATTTAATAAATGCGGGTGGTGTGGCAGTTGTACAATTGCATTTCTGCATTTTTTTGGTTTTAAATAAGACTTATAAATAAGACCATTATCTAAATAAATATAAGGTAATATAATTAGGTATGACGGCCGTACATACCAATGAATAATGACGAACATAGACACTGCTCATGGGACATGGCATCTCTGAGTGTGGCAGTCGGTGACAGTCAGTGGATGGAAGCTTACCTCAAGCGGCCAAACATTGGAGAAGGCCAAATACAGAGATATGTATAAAGGCACCATCCTCAAGGTGTTTATTGTGAAACCGAGACAGTCTACATATTTACTGTAAGGCAAGAAGAAGTAGTCATTGAAGGTTCTGTATCTGTAGTACGGACCTGGAATAATATTTAACTTGGAATTAAGAGGAAACAAGAGATACTAGTAGTTCGCCTCGAACTGAGATCTCGTGATCGCTTCGAAATTGCCGTCTAGCTATGTACCAGTCTTACTTGAACTATAAAATCATTGAAACTCCAAGAAATGGTAGCTCACGTTATACAATTTTATAAGTTTTACAACAACTCAAAAACTATTAGACTTAGAATCAAAATAAAAACGGTTTTGGAATGTCTACGCAAAGCCCTATCATATGACACCCCACTTGATATTTTGGTACGACTATTTTTTTTTACTCCTTTTGGAACCTCGTAACTTTCCAACCCCTTTGCCGATTTACTTTATTTTTCAAACCAGTAAAACTTAAGAGTAATATCCGTATACCTACCAAATTCTGTCAGGATCGGATAAGCGGTTCAAAAGATCTCGACGAACAAACATACAAAGCATTTTTGCCCAAGTTGTCACTAAGATCTTGTTCGCTTCGCTCACTCGATCAATAATATTGCTTGTATAGAAATACTTGTGCAAGTGCAAAATGCACCTATTTCTAAAACAATTCCATTAAACTGCTTAGACAAAGCATTTTTGCCCAAGTTGTCACTAAGATCTAAGTCGCTTCGCTCACTCGATCAATTATTCTCTCTTTTAAAGAAATACCTACATAAGCAAACCACAGGCTTGTATGCTGATTTACTCCTCAAGCAGTGATCCGGACTCCAGAATAGATTTTTGTATAAAAATCTCTACTCAAATTTATGCTTGAGTTACAATTTCTGTATTGGCATTCATGGATTCCATGAACAAAAACAATTCAAGGCTGGTGGATTGTTCAAATTTTATGTAATCAGATCCTATTCAAGATAAAAACTTCAGGTAATTACTAAATAACCTTGAGCAACCAATTAAAATTGTTTTGAATACGTAATAATATATAATAGGTATTTAGAAATGAGAAATGAGAATCGCCAACCTCCTCACTACACCACCACATTTGGGTTGGCTGGCAGACAATGCTTTCAGCATTAAGTCCACCCTTTGTAACAAATTTATAATTTTGAGCAATACAGTATTAAATAAATAAATAAATCTATAAACATGGTAGGTAAGTAATATTCTGATATGTAAGTATTGAAATGGTTATAGAATAGGAATTTGAATAGAAAGTGAAAGTTATATGAAATTGAGGTATAAAGTTTTTAGAAGTGATCTGCATTTATTTTTTTCTGAGAAAGTGATGGAACAATCAAATGGCCCACTTGCTAATAAGCCTATAACAATGCACACTTTTTTATTTTATTTTATTTATTAGGGTAAACAAACAGTTACACATGCGCATGGCTAACTGTGCCACCAACACCATTTACCACGGATAGTTTAGATACATAATAGGTATTAGGGAAGGACTTCACAGAGCAAGTTCATTGGGGGCATGTTCTGTGGGGTAATGCTCTTCCAAAACTCTGAGACAAAGGCATGCTGGTAATATTTGACTTACCCGTCAACAAGCCAATATAACAGTAAGTGTAGTGGAACAAATCCATAAAACCAGGGTTTATAATCTCTGTAAAATCAGGGTCTTTGTCTTTCTTCACTTCTGATGGTTTGTCATCTTTCTTAGCTTTTGCAATTGCCAACCATGAGCCATTAATTTCAAAGGCAATGCCAACAACTCTGAGAACTAGTATCATCTCAATGAGATTAGTTTGACCTGAAGGCAGTGAAAGGCCAAACTTATCAGCCAGACGGAAGAAGAATAAGTATCCAAACATAAAAAGGAATGTTACAATGTGGCAGTATCTGAAAAAAGTGTAAGTGTAAGTACATTTTAGTAACATTTCATAGTGAGTATTCTCCAAAAAAATAGGCAGTACACATACTTTCATAATTTTATAATTAGGTATGTGGATAAAACAACAATAGAGCAAATGTAGGTATAACAACTAAGGTGAGATGCTTTCGAGATAGCAATGATAACCTACTAGGTTATCATTGCTAGCGATAGACCTATGTAATACAGCTCTAACAACATTATTGATCTATGTAAGTGGGCATTATGTAGGTTACTTCTTTGGTATCCAACACTGCTAAACTAATTGGTTATAAATCATTTTGTTGCCTCACCTGACAGAAGCTACTTTTATTGTGATTATACCAAGGAATGCTGATAAAATAGGGTGAAACGCATTAGATCCCGACACAATCACAATTAGTAAAAGCCCGAACAAAGAGCCAGCCCATTTTTTGAAGTTCACATCACTTAGCTTTCTGTAATACGGCCCGACTGCTACACTAAGCAGTAGCAATGACATATAAATAATATCATTTTTATTTTTGACGATAAACGAAATCATTTTTGGCGTGCATAGATCTATGTAATTAGCAAAAATAAATTAAATTGTAAATATCCGCAACATCAAAACCACACTCATTCCATTCGTCTCCGTCCGTCTCAACCAGTGCTGCCAGCGCGTTTCGTCAAAAGCTCTTGTCATGTCAAAAACTTTTTTTCCATGGTCAAAAATTACCTGACTAGACCTGAAAGAGTACATACTACATTAGAATGTACAAGAGCAACCTTTTTAAAACTATGTATTGGTTACATTTAAAAGTACTATTTATTTATTTAATACTTTATTGCACAAAATTATAAATTTGTTACAAAGGATGGACTTAATGCTGAAAGCATTGTCTGCCAGCCAACCCAAACGTGGTGGGCAAACCTCGATCACACATAAAAATAATGTGAAACTAGATTAGTGATTAATAATACTTTTAAAGATTTTACTTTGTAAATATGTATTTATAGGTATTTATACCTATACAATAACACCCATATTACCTAGCAATTACACTGCTTATAAAATATTATGTAGGTACTATGTACTTAATTACAATTTTTAACGGTACAACACTAGTCTGAAAAAGAAAAATGCCTTTGAACTTTCTGAAATGTTATGAATCCATTTTATTAATTTGTAAATTTTTTTAATCTAATGAGGAATCACACTCTCCTCGCAAATGGGGATCTCTTATCTTGTTGGCAGCACTGGAAATGATAACTTTTGACCGTGTCATGTCACTGTCAAACGCGTAAGTAAACGCGTGTCAAGTCAATGCACCACACTGTTATGTGGTTTTTTTTAGCCTGTGCTTGTCAAAGAACATTTTTTTTTTAAATTGTCTGTCGAAATCACAGACGAAGTATCATAATTCGTCTGTGGTCGAAATTGTCAAAACATGAACACAAGAAAAAAAGAAGAAGAAAAAAACATGAAGAGCATAGCCTGGTAAATTACAACCAAGATTGCACAACTCGGGAATTCGTGTACAAAATGTATTATACCTCTGTACCTTACAACCAATAGGTACCTTTTTCACTCGGCATTTTCAAATACCTACCATTTACTTCATGCATCTAAACGTGGACCATTTGTACTGGCTCCACGCCGCGTTGCACCCGAAAACGAGGTCCCGCCAGTGCACTGGTGCCTTATAATAAAATAAATAATAGCACGATGCGTTGTCAATCATGTGGCGAGTTACCGGAAGATTACCAAAAAAGACGACAACACTTTTAGTTCTGTCAAATTAGGTTAGTATAAGTTGCGTGTACTGTATACTACACTCTGCTGCAGTCGGCTGAGAACCGAGCAGAGAAATGGGCATGAGCTGAATGTAAACACGACCATGCCTCTGTCCCGGCACATGCCCAATGTTCGTTCATGCTCTTGCTCCCTTATTAGGCATAAAGGCGATGTTGCCGGCACGGCAGCGGCATAAGCTGAGTTTCAATGCGGTATTAGTAAAATGCAACAAGAGAATCGATGCTATTGTACCGCAAACATAACCTGTTTTGGGTTACTTGTCGCGTATTATCATATAACGTGGTGGACTAGACATTATTGTGGTGCAAATTATCATGCTGCGTACGTAATATATGGACGTTTCAGTTTGTTTTGTTGTGTTTTGTAACCCATTTGAGGATATAGGTGTGTTATAGGTGTTCGGTGCCCATTTGTAACTACACCTGGCTTTAGTATTTTTCTATGTTAAAAATGAGTGAATTAGAGTTAGATGAGGACACGAAAAAGAAAATAGCCAGTGAAATAAATCTAAGAATTGGCAATGATATCAATGACTTATCCAGCGTTGAAGATCTATCACAGGAATGGCTACGAAAAAAACATCAAATCAAAATCTGTGTGAGTTATCACATCAAAGTGGTTCACTATGTTTAGCCACTTTCTTTCGTAGCGCCTGTTTAAATCACCTCCATACTCTACATTGCATGGCATAGCATAATGTTTCCACAATCTTCAATGTTAGGAAACGGACAGCTGTTTCTTTCTCTACTATTCTAATATACCTACCTATGATTGTTTGCTGTTGTGTATACCTACCTAACGAATTATCCGACACGTATACATACATACCGTACAGCAATACCTACTTCTAATAGGCAGGTTTGAAAATATCTAAATATTTTCATTTCTAATTACCTAAGACTATACAAACTAACACAACTAAGTAAATCATCCCTAATATAAGACCTAATTTATATTGCAGCTAGATCGAGCTCAACTTGAAGTCCCCAAGCTAATATCAACAGCCATCAAGAAGGCGGAAGTGAACTCTCATCAAATAAGCAGTCTCAAAGAAAGGAGTGAACATTTGAAGGGTAAAGTGGAAGTATTCCTTGTGAAAACAAAACCTCTGAGTGAAGGATTGGAAAAGCGTTTTCATGCTATAAACAAACTGGAGCATGTCCTCCAGTACTTGAAGTCTTTTGAAAAGATAGATGAACTAAGGTAAACCGACATTCTATAGGGCTGGGCACATATAAATGTAACAGTCGCTGCATTATTGCATAATGTTTCCACTCAAAAACATTTACAATAAATTATGCACAACTCTGTGAAGATATCGATTTGCATTTCCACCACCAAACCTTGTGCAGGTTTGACATTTTGAATCTTGTGCAGATTGTTTCATTAGAAACACGCAGTTAGATATGTAAACCGAACATATTCATGTCATTGTGTGTCACACCAGCTTGACTGCCAAACATTATATAGTATCACTGCTAGGGCATGGAGTACCGGTACCATTCTCCTTGCCAGTAATTCCCGGTACTGTTGAGAATGCTACCGGTACTGCATGTGCTGGTCATTGTGCTGTGTAGTGTCTCTGGTATATGCTAGGTTTACTATTATGTTTATGATTGTCATAATAAAATATACTGATGTTTCTGTTATTATCTGCTTACATCAAAGAATGTAGACACCTGTGTGTTTATTTCAGTCGACAAATGAAGCAGAGTAATGATGACGAGCAGCTAGTATTATGGTACGAAGAGTTGAGGCTTCTATGCAAAGAGTACCAGAGTGGCCATCGTGGGACATACCTCAGAGAAATCACACACTACTGGCATAATGTACTCAAGGATAAAATAACTAAGTATGTCCTATATTCTTACAGTACATTCAGAGGCTCTGTATTCACAGGACTGTTTTTCTTTATTACTGAATTGGGAGTGCAGACCTTGCTAGACACTACATGTGCTATAATCGAATATAAATTTACATGTAAAATAGTCTGCTTTTCAAGAGTACAGCTCTGCACAACACTCAATATCTTCCAAAAGATCTGCTTACCAGCATGCTGATAAAAAGCAAACAAAGAAAATTTTAAATGCAATATTCTTACAGACATTATGAGGAAGTCCTCAAACAACTAAAGTGGCCCTTAACACTACCAGCAGAACCTGTAACCAAAGAAGTGATAGCAAAGTTTTGCAATCTTACTCGATATCTGTTCCTTATTCAAGAACCGGAAGATTTTATTAATAGCACTGCTGCTTCGGAGGACTTAGCTCCAGGTAAATGAAAGGTTCATATACCATGCAAAGCATGTAAATTTATTTACTTGACTAACATAACACAGAAAAATGTTCATTCATGTTTTTTTATGTTAAGAAAGAGAAGTTAAGTACTGTTATTCAAACTAACCAGCAGATGTTCTTTTGGGCATTATGCATTCTGTTTTATTTATGACTAGCGGCTCGTCCCGGCTTCGCATGGGTATTTAACAAAAATTTTAATTTTTTTTTAGGTCATTTTTTGACACCTTTGTTTACATTATTGTAGTTTTAGTAAAGATCCCTAATTTTTTTTAAATATCATGTAGCCTATGTCACCCGGGGATAGTGTAGCTTCCCAACGGTAAAATATTTTTTCAAATCGGTCCAGTACTTTCGAAGCCTATTCAATGCAGACAAGCAATAAAATCTTTCCTCCTTATAATAATTAGTATAATAGATATAGATAGATATTAAAATGTTGGCTTAAATGACAAGTATAGAATTATTTGACGGTATTCCAGACCAAGAACCATGTCTACCAATCAAAATCCTCCTACGACCATTGAAAAAGCGATTCGCATTTCATTTCACCGGTTCGCGTCAAACGGCACGCATCGACCGGCCGGAGTGGTTCCTCACACAAACTCTCACGTGGATCAAGGTTCATCAGGAGTTTATAACAAAGCATGTTCAGTCGGTCGCTAATAAGCTTGAGCTGAAGAATGTTCGTGCTGTGGTAAGTTTAGAATCATCATCATCATCAACCTATATCAGTCCACTGCTGGACTTTATTCATTTATTTATACGTGTCTTATAATCATCGTGAATTTATTATTGTTATTATTGCTCAATACACAGGCAGCTTAAAGCTGATATGTGTATGTCACTCAATATAGTCTGTGCAATATACCTGTCTGGGTGTTACTATGATATGTATGTATTAACAAAAAAAAAGTATAAATATTCTATCAGCAATCTAGTTCCCATATTACAAGCTCTGCTTAGTTTGGGACTAGAGGCCGTTGTGTGTAATGTCCAAGGATATTTATTTAAAGATATTTTATGTATACTCCGAGGCCTTATGGTAACCAGCATATGATGAAGGGGAGACTGTCAAGGTTCTTAGATTATTGTAATTTTTTTTAGGACGAATTCAACGCTGGCCTAATAGCACTAGCAGCGGAACGCCTCCATACAGTACTAGCGACATACCACTCCCAAAGCTTCAAAGGCGAGATCGTCGACGTAGATGCAGCTTTCGCCCACGCAGTTGATGAAACACTAGGGTTCAATAGAGAATTGACTTTAGTCACAGGGAAGGAGGTCAATAGTGTGCTTTCGGTCCTCACTCGAGCTGAGACAATGCTGCGATGGCTGTATGTTGAGAAGAAATGTAAGTTTAACATACCTAAGAAAGTTTGTGAGGATGTATGGATTTATGAATGTGGATGTATGTATGTGTGTTACTCTTTCACGCAAAAACTTCTGATCCGATTTGGATGAAATTTGCGATATACAAGTTGTAACATAAATCTATACTAATATTATAAAGAGGAAAGGTTTGATTTTTTGTTTGTTTGTTTGTTTGTATGAATTGAATAGGCTCCGAAACTACTGGACCGATTAAAAAAATTCTTTTACCATTAGAATCCTACATTATCCCTGATGAACATAGGCTATATTTTATCCCGGAATTCCCACGGGAACGGGAATTACGCGGGTGAAACCGCGAGGCGCTGCTAGTACCCTATAAGTCCGAAGAGGGCGTAATCAGACCGACCATCTGAGTGCTTGGACATGTGCAAAGAATCAATACATCGTAATTGAAATTTTCATACAAAAGTACAACTTTTATTTTTTAGAAATTTGCGACAACCCTAATTGTTTGATTACTATTCGCGTAAACCCGTAGACACGCATGCACACGTAGGTACCCTCCTACCGCGTCGCACGCAAAAATACATCAACATTTCTGAATGTTTTTGTAGTACCTAATGCACACAGACGTACCGTTACATCCACCTTAAACTTTTTCTGGCTTCTGATATTTACAGAAGATATCAATCACACAATTTTTATTTCAGATGCTCTTGCAAAAATGGATGAAACGCTCCAAAGCGAGTATTGGAGCGAGCCGGTGGCTGGTGGCGCTAATTCAGCTGTCGGCGCTTTGCTGTGGGTTCCTCGGAGCGCTGATTGGTTTATTACACTACTAAAAACAATTGAACAGCGGTATGCGATGTTGCCGCAACCTGGACATAGGTAATTTTTCTTTTCTTTCACTGACCCTATGGGTCAAGGCATATAGACTTCAATTCAAAACGTCCAAAAATCCAAAAAAAAACTGATATAGCATATTGGCCCCTATTTCTACAACATAAGCACGAATTTAGTATGCATTGATTACGATACTATTTATTATTATTTTCTTGCTTATTTCTCTGTTGAGAAATAAGCAAGAAAATAATAATATATGAGGTATATATGAGAGTTTGATGTTTGTATTTTGATGATTGAATTCACTGCGTTGTTAGTACTTACCTATTAGACCGATTGGGATGATACACGTGTCGAGTACCACCGCAGGTCAAACCGCGGGTGGAAGCTAGTTCTACTTGAACTATAAAAACATTAAAACCCATACTTGTATTAAGTGATTGCTGCCTCTATTTGGGTGAGTTCTACTCGTTAGATGTTGGCCAAATTAAACTCTTATGCGTTTCAGAATAAAGTGTTGTACATTTGACTGATGTAAGTTTGTATCTTACAGATTACAGTTCCTAGATTTACAACTGGAAATGATTGAAGAATGGCGGATCCGCCTAACTCAGTTACTCAGCGCTGCTACGGAATCGTTAACGGTGGACTCGTTTATGAATATGGGACTGAGTTCCACCCCTCATCCTCTCATAGCAGTTGTGAATGCGGCGCATCACACGCACACTGTACTCTTGCAGTGGGCGCATTCACTTGTAAGTGAAGTTTTTAATTAAAACTGGGATTTCGTTTGATTAAATAAATAAATATTCACGGACATTAAAAACAAAAAAAAATGTAAATGTATCTGATCTACAAGACACCTAGTCGTATACAATGACTGGTAATATAGCTTCATTCTACGGGTAACTCCCATTTGTTCTATAGAACTGTTACGTCTAGAACTGTTAAAACTTTTTTTATCCCTAATATCTGGTAACTTCCATTTGGGTAGGACTATTGAAACGAAAACTAGCCCTAATGGGCTAGTTTCAATAGTCCTACCATGGAACTCAGGGATAAAAAAAGTTTTAAAAACAGTCCTATAGAACAAGTGGGAGTTACCCCATTCTACTATCATAAATGGGTGCCAACGTCGTTCGTTTACCAAAGATTGTTTGATCCTGACCATCTCATGCGTGAGTCAAATAACCTGAAAATCGGGCTGTCGTAATATATTTCCGCTCTTGAGATTGAATCCTTAGTTTTCAGATTGGGGCCTTATGCTCAGTTCAGCAGAGATTTCACTCTAATAAGGTGACGTCACAATGACGTCCGAAATATGACGGCCGAGATATGACGGCCGAGATAATATGACGCCCGAGATATGACGTCATCTCTATAGCGACGTCTAAACTTTTCGATGAATTAACATCAAAAAGTCTGAATAACATTTTCATTGCTCAAAGAGAACATTTTGTCAGTATTTTCTATGTTTATGTAGGTATTTTTTGCAGCATTACCTTCAGCTACATTACTACAAACGCCAGTTCCAACATTACACACTTTTGCAACATCGCGACGAAGAAGAATCTTCTTCTTCTAGTTCCTCGTCTTCCACTGAAGAGACTGATAGTGATATGAAAGCTGCGCCTGGTAAGTCATCGCTGATTTTGTACTGCATACGTAAAGTGTATTACAAATATAAATTTATTTATTTCCTAATAATGGAGGAGGCCTTTGTCCAAAAATGGACATCCCCTTAACAATAATTTAATGAAATTTTTCTTAGTAGACATTGCATGCAATTAATAAATAACAATTTTTTTAAATTATTACAAATTATCTAATTAATTTTATTAATTTTATGACATTATAATGAAGTATGAAACAATTGTAAAAGGGAATAAATGGCTTATTATTATTATTATTATGTAAAGATTTTTTTTCTCGAAATATAAATATTTCGGTAATAATGAAGCTCACGGGCCTAAGCCAAGTGCGAATCATAATTTGTTTGAGCATTTGTGTCTTCCTGCAGAAATTTTCTGACAATCCGACATGTATTCAGTATAGCAGCTTTTTGCATTGTAATAAAGGTGTTCTCGGGTATATCAATTACTTTGAGATATTGGTGAATACATTTCGGAAGCACTCCTGTGCTAGAGACTACTAATGGTACTATATATACTTTATTTAATTTCCAAATTCGTATTATTTCTTCTTTAAGTTCAGTGTATTTTATTATTATTATTATTATTATACGTAAAGTGTATTACAAATATACATTTATTTATTTCCTAATAAACATGTTCGAAATCAAGGTAGAACCCTGTCTTCTGTTAGTTTAAAAAAACTGTTACTGAAGAAAAGTATTATAAGTAAAGTACTTGATACCCGCGACTTCGTACGCGTACGAAATTTTCCACCAAAATATCTAACACCAGCATGCAATGAACCTCGTAGCAAATGGCTGCTTTTGGTTTTTAAGTTCAAGCTGTATCTAAGAATCCACGTCTTTGATTTCAGAATATATAGCCTATGTTTCAATCCCGAAAAAGAGCTTCTGAATGGTATATGTTTCGGTGAAAAATCAACAAACTGACAAAATCGATTTTCAGAATCAGAATCGTTTATTTAGTAGATCTGCATATTTAGTTTATCTATATCTTCAATTTTAGTTTTTGGCCTTTTTACACTTATTTATTATAATAGTGTAGATAGATGGTGCAATGAAAACGTAAAATGAAGAAAAGGTTTGTGCACGTAACTTGTGAGCTTTACAATTTTGATTTTGTTTCAGTGTATGAAATAGCAGAGGGCATTTCCTTGGATGAAATAAATTTAGAGTCGAAAAAGCAAGCAGAAACGGAGATTGCTCGGAGATCTATCTCTTTCCTCGACATTGTGAGTTATATATTTTTCCTAGCTTCCGCCCGCGGCGACTTCGTTCGCGTCCCGTTGGATCACCTTGATTTTCCAGTATAACAAGTATAACAAGCCTATGTGTTAATCCAGGTCGCGGACAATTTATATTCCAAGATTCATCCAAATCCGATCAATAGTTAATGCGTAAAGGAGGAAAGTTTCGCGTTTATAATATTAATGCGAAGTAGGATAGTAGGATGTTTGGTTTATGTCCAGTAGCAAATATTTTAGTGAAAGTGGCGCCTGTTATTGAAAAGATGAGGAGTGGTAGATTAGCATAGTATGGACATGGAATGAGGAGGGATGAAAGTCATATAACGAAGAGAGTTATGAATATGAGTGTGGCGGTATGCAAGTAGAGGAAGACCGAAGAAGAAGTGGTTGGATTGTGTGAAAGAGGATATGAATGTGAGAGGAGTAGATTCAGAGTTGACGAATGATAGGAGTGAGTGGAAGAAGAAAACATATTGTGCCGACCCCACCTAGCGTGGGATAAGGGCAGGGAAATGATGATCTTTGATGAGGTAAAAAACGGTGCTTGTATTAAAAACATTGTATTGTATTAAAAACTTGTATTATACTTATATATATAAAACTTGTTTTATACATTGTATTGTATTAAAAACGGTGCTTGTATGTAAAAAATATTGTAAAAAAGTTTGTTATTTCAGACAAGGCCCATAGCAAACCTAGCGGTAGCGGAACATTTAGACGGCGACCAAGACGCTGAAGATGCGGGTGTGTTCTTAGACGCACCCGCATTACTCGCACATTTACGGGATTCCGGTCTGACGTCACTCGCAGATCACATTGTGCTAGAGTTCAAAGCTGGACTCAGGGATTATAAAAGGCAAAAGTTAGTATGACTACTAATCTGACTATATAAGAATGTCTGAATATATTATCGATAGAGATTGAATTATGGTAAAGTACCCAATTATTATTATTATTATTAAAGCCTCTTTATCAACCCATTGAATGACAAAAAAAATTTAAGTATACCTACTAACTAAAAAAATCATGCATTAAATTAATTTCAATTAAATGGTAGGCACATTTTAGATAATTTGCCTTGCCTATTTACATATTCATAGTTCATATTATAATATTATGAAATTCAAATTTACAATTTCTTTTAATATAATTCATTCATTTCATATATGTATAAATTTTAGCTTATTAATATTATATTATTTCATAGTGGGTTGATATTATATAAAAAAATATTTATTACAATTAAATCACATATTACAAATTAAATCATTCAAGGATCTCTGACCGAGTAAAGGCCTCCTCCATATTATTCCATTAAAGTACCCAATTATTGACACTTTAAAGCACGACGATGTACTCAAATCATCAAAATTGATATAAGTAATGGTTAATTGACGTTTTTAAAACGTACCCTACTTGAACATCACGGGCTTTTTCTAAGTAAATTGGATAATAAGTAATAATAAAATAATATAAAAATAAAACAAAATAAGGAATACTCTACTTGGTGTAGTTTCGAAGTCAAAATTGTATTGTATTTACACGTATAATTCAAAACGGTTTTTCGCAATATAATGTTCTATTTAGATTCTATATAGATGAGTCTATATAGATGAGACAAGAAAGTCACTATAATATTGAGTTACCGTCATGTATTGACGTCGAATCTATGAATCATGATGTTAAAAACATTTGCATTTCAGATGGCACGCAATGCCATTGGTAGCGGAAAAAGAGGTGTGTGTATCCCCCGCACTTTGTGCTCCACTATCGGGAATGTGCACTCGACTCAACACCGCCTCGACTCGACTCGCACCGCCTCTCGCCGCGCACTTGAGGACGCAACTAGCTGGTATCATCGACGAACACATATTCCAGGCGAGTCACATCTCACTAAATAGATATTACTAGCCGTCTCCCGCGGCGTTGCTCGCGTTCTAGACCTTTTAGAGTGTGACTTTTCAAAATTCCTTTCTTAGTGCACCCCTACACTATATAAGGATACTACCCTCCAAATTTCATACCTCTAGGACTTATAGTTTAGGCTGTGCGTTGCTTCTAAGGGCCGTAAAATCAAAAGCAGTTTAAACTATGGGTCTCGTTAACTACGATTACATTTGATCGATGGATTAATCTGCTGTCAGTTTAAGCTACCGATAGTCGATTAACTACCTTTGATGTTATGAATTAATCGGAGACTGGAGGTTAAACTCTATTTCGTGGTTTAAACCACTATTGATCTTACGGCCCTAAGTCAGCTTAAAAAGAGTTTTATATATATTGATGATGATGATGATGAACATTCGGGTCAATACCGCCTCAACACCGCCTCAACTCGCCTCGCACCGCCTGACTTTATTCTATATAATTAGGTGGACTATCTGTGTGTTGTGTGTTTGTAGCAGTGAGTGTACCCTTCGTACTAAACGCCACATAGTCGGTACAATGTGCCCACAGAAAGAAACAATAGGTAAGCAACGCGTTTGCGAGTGCATTATTACACTATAATATTTAATATTGAACTATTTTCTAACTGAACATGATTTTTTATAGTTTTCTGTAGGTCACCTTTCTGTCAGATTGTGATGTCAGTTTGGTGAAGAGTCTACAAAAAAGTTTATATTAAACTAGCTTCCGCCCGCCACTTCATTCCCGTCCAGTTGGATCCCGTTGATTTTTATGAATAAAAAGTAGTCTATATGTTAATCCAGGTCACGGACAATATATATTTCAAGTTTCATCCAAATCCATATCCATACATACACCCATACATCCTTACAAACTTTAACGTTTATAATATTAATTGATCGAGTGAGCGAAGCGAACGATATCTTAGTGACAACTTGGACAAAAATGCTTTGTATGTTTGCTCTTCGAGATCTTTTGAACCGCTTATCCGATCTTCACAGAATTTGGTAGGTATACGGATAGTACTCTTAAGTTTAACTGGTTTGTTAAATGAAGTAA
The DNA here is from genome assembly GCA_947507515.1 of Eulithis testata. Taxonomy (NCBI): domain Eukaryota; kingdom Metazoa; phylum Arthropoda; class Insecta; order Lepidoptera; family Geometridae; genus Eulithis; species Eulithis testata. The sequence goes on along the minus strand of OX382203.1, from coordinate 6,788,515 downwards.
ATCGGTCAAGGGGTCGTGAAGTTATGAGAGTCCAAAGGGAGTGAAAAAAAAATCCGTACAATAATATCAAGTGGGGTGTCATATGATAGGGTTTTGTTTAGACATTCCAAAACCGTTTTTATTTTGATTCTAGTTTTTGAGTTGTTGTAAAAAATATAAATTTGTCAAACCCAGTTTAACGTGAGCTACCATTTCTTGGAGTTTCAATGATTTTGTAGTTCAAGTAAGACTGGTACTTAGCTAGACGGCGATTTCGAAGAGATTTGCAAATTTTATTACAACCATTGGTCAATAAAAATTGTTTGGGTTTTATTAACCTCCGACCATTACGAGATCTCAGTTCGAGGCGAACTACTAGTAATAGGATGTTTTAAACCTACAGGAGGTGGTAGTTGAAAGCTGGTTCAATCTGGGCGGTACACTGCAGTTAACTCATGATGTTAAGAGAAACCTGGTGCCTGCTTTTACAACTCCTAACAAATTGGCCTCCCAAATCAAGCAATTGCCTAAGTAAGTACCTTATTTACACCTACATATCCATTCTGTCACTTATAGTTCATGACATAACTCGCTCATATTATTATATTTTTATTGTTTGCGTCCTAAAATTCACTACTTTTAATTTTCACTTTTTATTTTACGTTCTATTACGTTACGGTCAATCCAACACAAATTCAGTGTTCGTATTTCATAAAATAAATATTTTAATTGTAATTAAAACAAAGTGACGTACAAAACTACATGAGTTGAAAAATAAACGACCCTCATTGTAGTAGGTAAGTACTTGTTTATATTCTTATCAAATTATATAGCTACTCAATTCAGTGTTTCATTGCTAAAATGTTATCTCTACAAAACCAGCGGTTTATATCCAGTGAGGTGCAGTGAGGCTTATGTCCAGCAGTGGACCTCTACACGCTGATAAAATGATGAAAACAATGTTAATACCATTGTGTATCAATTATATAGATTTATGATTTTTTGTTATTTTTACAATTGTGTGTGTTACTGTGTGAAAGAAGATATGGGTAAGAAAGGAGTGAACACCGATATGACGGCTGATAAAGGACAGTGGAAGATGAAGACATGTTGTGGTTGTACCGACTCCACTTAGCGTGACTTGCTGTCGTTTCGGACAAAATATTTTGGGACAAATTGTCCCAATTGTCACTTTTGATTTTAATATTTTTCGTAGGACAAGGGTAGGAAGATGATGATGTTATTTTAACAATTTTTTTCCTCCACCAGACTCCTTCAATCGTGCAAACTTCTTAATCTGGACTACGAAGACGCTCGTCGCCTCAGATCCTACATGATAAAAAACCCAACCGCAGCTGAAGAAAGCCTTCGAAACATTGACATTACTCACATTCCACCCAAAACTGCGCTACTTATCCTTAGCCATCGAAATGACCTCTGTGAGACCCCTAGTCCTTCGTCAGTATTGGAACTTTTCTGAGGGTTCCAAGGCCCTGTAGTTGTGCAGGGCTACTACCAATAATATGGGTTACTATGGTTTACAAACAGTAAAGGGCAGAGAATAATGGTCCTATTGGAGTTACTTAAAGATTGATGGCAGATTCGTTGGATACTGATATTGGAATTTCAACTAACAACACAATATTTTACCTTATTGTACTAGAAACAAGTGCGTTATTCGCCTGCATTTAAACGCTAAAAGTTGGGAGTCGACAATATTCACGTTGCCTGTTTCTATCGCGTGAAGAAATAATCTTGTCTTCCCAATACGAATAGCTTCGATTGAAATGGTGTATTTTTGAAGGTGAAAAATCAGTGAAAGTTATTGGTTATTGCTCTGTGAAGTGAACCTAGATTTCCGTAAATAATCTAAAGATTCTATTCTTACAGGACTTTATAATATTGAACATTTTGTTAGTTGCTCTTCAATATACAAAAGTGTATTAGGCATTAGTTTATAATAATAATTGGAGTTTTGTTGACAATAGCACAAATAGTGTGGATTAGGTCTATTTATTTATTTATGCGTATGAATATATTGGAAACTTTGATATTCCTAGTTTATAAGTTAAACTGATCACTGATGTTATTCTGTAATGGATTGAGTCATTCGTTTTTAAATAATTTTATACAAATTATATATTTTTGTTAAGTATTTTTTATTATTTTTGAAGCAGGTATCTTCTTTTGGAATACAACAATAACATTGTATATATTTTTATACTAAAACAAACAAGTTGATTTTCGATGTTTTATTTCAACAAACTCTTAAAACTACTTAGCATGACTACGATTAATATTTTAACTATCTTATCCGTCTAAATACGAAAAATCTAATGAATTATTAATAACGTACAGTATGCGTGATGTAACTATGCACAAATCTGCAAATTCTCAGTGAAAATTTGTGACAATATTCAGAGAAATTGTACGCAACATAGTTACGAAACGCAAACTTTACAGACAGATCTTAAATGGCACTTCATTAGCACCCTGATATGTTAACTTGAAGCTTAAATACAGTTTGTTCACAGCCTCCCTTGTTTCATTTGATTCTACGTTTTAAAGTCCTTCCTTCTCACGAAGTCCGTTCGACTATGCTTGTTTGCGTAAGCTCCGAACCAAACAAACGTAGATTGAGTGTAGTTTGTTTTGTATGTGCATACACAAATTACACAACTACAAACATAGCCAAGCAGCCTTCGTGGCATCGACGACAGTTTAAAAACAAAACACTAATAATGATGGCGTCACGTGGTGCATGTTTACAAAAATATTTTTTTAATAGTTTTAACCGGGCTCATTTGGTCTATAAGATCGGGCCGCAGTCGCTGACTTAGCATTGATAGAAATACACGTCGTTTCATAATTTACAGAATAGTGATCGTTAGTAGGAAAGGAAACTATACCAAAGCATTTTTACTGAAATAAATGGCGCCCTACCAACAATATTTACATAATACCTAAAGTGACATTTACATGACAAAAATCTATTTTAGATCTGATTTAGGGTTCCGCTCCCACAAAGTAGGAAGATAATGATTATTATTCCTAAGTACAGGAATCCCTTAAAATGAGACTTCGAAGTCTGTTTCCTCTTGTTTAGCAAGTTTCCTAAACAATTCAATGGACGGCAAATAATCTTGAAGTATAATGTCGGTGAAAACGAATCTAAAAACTAAATAACTTACTATCACATAACACTGGCTCTACAATCTCCATATGAGAATCGCCATCATAAAGGAATACTATTTGTACCTTAAAGTTAATACGAAGTTTAATGAATTATTGGCTAAGCATAACTATTTACAACTTTCTAAACGTCGACAGGTTGAGTAATGAGTTGTAAAGTCTACTGCATATGTACAAGAATACGCTTGTGTATTGGATTGCACAATGAATTGTGTGAATCTTGACTTCCAAAGTTTGTTAGGGCTGATTTACATTGATATAAATAAGTAGGTACCTACCTAGTAGATGTATCCAGTTGCAACGCGGATCGGTACTGTTCCAATTCAGTCCAACAGCGGCCGTATCAGTAGTAAATATAGGTAAATTAGCATTTAGGTAATTCCAGCTGCACCTTGTGGCCTCAAAATAACGTGATAATGAAGTGGTTCCAAAAGTATGGAGCCACAAGAGTAGTGTGAATCTTAGAAACATGCCTCAATTCATTCAGGAACTAACAAATATTAAAAATGTGTCAGGAACACACAAAAAACGATCAGTATAGCAAGCAGCATTCAATTAAAACCTAGCTGCCTCCACAAATAACCAGTACAAAACACAACCATTCCTAAACATAATCTACAACAAAAGCTTTACCTACCTACATAATCCTAATCAAGATCTACAAAATATTTACAAGTTCTTGGACAGGAAAATGCGCAAAGCCGCCATCACGGATGTTTCCCCAAAAGATCACTATCAGATTTTGACCTCAGCATTGACCGAGCGGTTCGCTTCCAATTCTTGGTCCTTTGCTTGTTTTCTGGGGTCTGTTGAAGTGTGGTTCCACCATTGCTCGTCACCCGAAGCCCAAGCGACGAACACCAAGTTGGTCACGATGAATACTGCCAGCGTTATCCAGAATACCAGACGCCATTGCACTAGCGTGCTCTGAAATCACAAAAAAGGTTTATTGTTTGTTCCAATACCTACGAAATCCGTAGATTTTTTATTGCAATAAATGCGGATCAAGGTCGGAGTGACTTGCGACTTTCCGAAAGTTTCGGTGCAATTATTTTGATAATTTGTTTAAATCACCTGACACGTGATATATACCTACAAGTTATTTAGGACAATGCTGTTGTTATTGCAGAATTTATTGTCATATTTATTTTTTTTGGAAGTTAGAGACTGGATTACGTCACGCATTAACTGTTTGGTTTTGATTCAGTACCTACCTACTTTGTATATACAACTTCAAATTAAACAAGTTAATTAGTTCTTAGAAGATCGATCATGCGTGCATTGTATCATTTGGCTCCTGTTGATAAATTCATTAGTTACGCCAGAGAGACCGATATAAATATGCATGCAATTTTCTATTTCGCTGCGTCCATGTCATTTGTCAAAGGACAAGCAGACGTGACCAGCTCACCTGTTCTGAATGAGCATTGAATTTGCAAAACTGCAGCCTCGCTTGTCATTCCTTAGTCTGAGTTCCATTACGACATCGGAACTAGTGTGCTACTTTATATTGGTACCTATATACCTACCTCTGTTCAATGTACCATTATCTTACTCAGTAGATTCCCATGTAAGCCTCTATCTTGTTATTTTCTACTATTTCGATTCCTTCTTTTTAACTAAGAAATTTTACTGTGACTTTCCAGAGGGGGTACCTAATCATATCTCTTCGGAATTGGTTACAACTATCATTATAATAATGTTGGGCAGATTCATATAAAAAATATCTCAAGTTTGTTTATAAAAACCGTTTCCTCTACCTGTATTGTCTATTTCCTCTAAAACCTCATTTCATATCATAAATCCTTTCCGCGCATTTGAATGCCACCTACTTACTGTGTTTCTATTTGCATCTTAAGTGAATAAAAGGAAATGTTTAAGATACTTTGGTGTGTACTTACATCAGGGGTTAACAGTCCCACTAAGTAAGGCGCAATGATTCCAGTTATCGCTCCGATTCCATTCACAATAGCCATTATAGTCCCAGCATAGTTTCCACTAAGGTCCAACGCGTTGACTTTCATCCCAGGATAGAAAGCACCCATGAGACCCATTGATGCAGTGAATAATATGACCACAGTTTGCGTGTCGCAGCCCGAATAGGACGCTAGGATCATGCATATCCCTGGTCCAACAGACGCTGAAAAAAAACGATTGATTTATCCAGTGCTGAATTACATTCGAGACCAAAAATTGCGAGTTATCTCTAAAAACTTCAATATTTTGTAAACCTGAATGCTAGCCTCTAAAATGATTTGTAGTTGTAGGATAGTTCTGTTCAATCTTCGGTCTGGTTTGTATCCTGTTTGGATCCATAATAAATTAGTACACATTTAATTTATACTTTTAACCAGTTTATCCACTCACCTATGGTAGTAAAGGTCTTTCTAGCGTTTGTGACCGTCATCCAATTCATCTTAACAATTTGATCGCACATCCAGCCGAATAAGATCGAGCTGATCCACATAACGGCATAAGGCAGTGCTGCTAGGGTTCCTGTTCTGTGTATGTCGAATTTCAGAACACCAGTCATATACTTTGGGAGGTCAGTCACCATCGTAAAGTAGCCATAGTCGTGGCCAATCTGTAACATAAATTAAACGTAATACGAATCTGACTAGAAAGTGTTTTGCATAGGAAACCTTACCTGTGGAGATGGTTATTCTTTGGGTGACTGCGCTCAAAACATGTTTTTGTTTGCCACTACATGACTTTAGTAATATTATTTATCTGGGCAGTTCTGTACCACCCATATTAGCGCTACCTACAGAATTACTCGTTACCCAATTGTTAATCTTTATTTGATTGTTAGCACCAATTGACAAGTAAATCTAGTTTATCCGAAAATTACTTATGACCAACATGCGACCAGCCATATTTAATTGGTCGTGCGTGTTATAATATTTAGAGGACACATGTTATAAGCAACAACATAAATCATGACTTATTCATTTGATAAATCCATGAATGGAATCTACCACAGTTTACGAGCTCAGTTTTTCTCACATAGCAATACCTTGTATACGAATTCTATTATGATTAGATTTTTTATGTGAAATACTGATATTACTATTGTAAATGACTTATGCATGGTATGAGTAGATTAAAGGTGACAAAACCACGCTTTTCATTGCTCGTAATTAACACTACTCTAATACGTATTTGGATCACTCTCAAAAGACTGTCTCTATAATTACCTGTGCGCACACCAAAGCCCACAGTGGCACAGACATGAAGATGCCTTTCCAGGGTATGGCAGAAGGCTGGCTGGTTGTATGTCTTCCGAGAGCTTCTTCCAAATACTTCTTCTCCTCGTCCGATATGTATGGATGAGATTCTGGGTCATTGTAACAGAGGATCGCCTAAAAAATAAATAACTAATTAATAGATTTCGTCGAAACAGATCATTCAAAATATTTGATCCTCTTTCAAACGCGATCTAATTGATCCTGTTCTATTTGCATCTGGCTATATCTACAGTGCCTATATATTTTTCAATGACACCGCACTAATCGCCAAACTAATTTAAAGATTTCTAAATAAATACTAAATAGAATTGCTTACCCATAAAATGAACCACAAAATGCCGACAGCTCCGAATAAGTAAAACACTGATTTCCAGTCGCCAGATTCCTTCATAATCAACCCGGAGACATAGGTCCCGGCGATGTTGCCAATCTGGGATCCACCGAAGACCAGAGAACCCATTCTTCCTCGTTCTGAGATCGGTGCCCATCTGGCTAACATGGCGTTTAGAGCTGGAAATGTTGTTCCCTATAAACAAAAACAATCGTTTCATTAGTCTACGGAAAAGCAAAGAAAAACAAGCAACGACGAAACTCGGCAACTTGGATCAGACCGTAAATCACAAGGTTGACAATCTTACCTCTCCAAGTCCTTCCAGCACCCTCAGTATTATCAGTCCTGTAGCACCACCAACATGTACAGCCCATGGCGTCATCAAAGTAAACACAGCTGTGCTCAGTACTCCAAAGCCAAGAGAGTACTTTCCCCCGAACCTCTCAGCTAACATACCCCCGGGCAAATGCGTGACTATGTAGCCATAGTAGAACGCGCTCAGGATAATTCCTTGCGTCTCTTCGTCCCAGTCGAATCCAGTTAACTCCTAGAAAAAATACCAAAATTCCATAAAACATAAAGTACTATCGGAACAAAAGAATAAAGAATAAGCACTGGGTCATCTAGTTTGTCCGGATATGAAGAACATACCGTAGGATCAGACACATCCTCTGCAGTATCTCCAGCTGGGCAGGATCCACTGTCGAGCGGTGAAGCAGCTTTTCGCCTCACCATCTGTGTGATTGCTATATTGAGGCATACTCGCATTGTGTATGCATTCGCCACCGCCAGGAATCCCATGATTGCCATCACCCATCTTTGCGGTATGAAAAATACTGTAACAAAATATTGAGGTGAAAGAGCGATGACAGCAAATTGAGGTCGTTGACTACGATTCTGAACGGTATTTAAATCATAATTTATAGAACAACCATGCAGATTAATAATTGCATTGGAATTTAGCAATAAATTGAATTTTTGTAACAAATTCTTAGCTGCATGGAATTTTATGGGTGAACAGAAATAAACATTATTAGAAGTAATAAATGAAGAATTTACGGGAAAACATTAATTTATTTACATAACTAATAGCAGTAATAGACAGACAACTATTTATCTAAGTCTATCAGTTAGTAACACTATAATTTTATTGTACTTATTGCTAGGAAAATAATTATGTACGGTAAGTATTTTAATTGTTGCTATCGTAACATAAAGAAATTGTTTGCAAGTGTTTTACAGAATATTTATATGCATTTGACCATGTGTTTAAATCATAATTTCTAGGTACCTATTTACCTTGTAGGTAGTACTGTTGATTGTGAATATATATTGTTTTCATCTCTACTTACATGTTATTCATATGAAAATAGCATAGACGAGTTATTTTATGCTTAGTAATAATTACTTGGCTACGGCGATGAATGCAATGAATTTCAATGGAATGCAAGTAGGTAGCTATTATTGTATTAGGTACCTACTATAATGTTTCAAGTAGAAAAAGAAAAAATATTAGTAACACGTGATACTTAATAGAATTTAAAACACAATCGCTTGTCGTGAATTTTAATCAAATAGTTCAGTCAACCACATCGTAGTTCGCTACATATCCAATCTAACCAATATCTATAAAAAAATATAGTGCTACTGTTTTGTATTCTACATCAGGCAGATGCTATTGTATGGGCATCGCATTCGTGAGACACTGAACCACAGAATAAAGAAGACCACCCGCTTAGCTCAGTAAAAACTCAGCTAGAATCGAAACCTAAGTAGGAATACCAACTTTATCTTCGCTACCAACCGCTCCAACAAGCACACCATTACAAAATAATTCTGCTGATAAAAGTATTCAGCAGAATTATTTTGTAATGGTGTGCACTTTGTGTGTTCCTGTTCACCCAGTATAACGTTCGTTCATAACTACATTTACCCGTCTCTTTTCTTTGGTATCAGCTCCTACCTAATTCCACACAAGTGCTTCCCAATGCTGAGTAACATGCACAACATCGATCTTATCAACCTTTCGCGTCCAGCGTTCTTTTTTTGCAATTCGGTCTATCTCATATTTGCCCACATATTTGTGGCCAGTCCAACGTCCTACGCCACTCGAGAACAATTCTGCCCCATCCGTCGTCCGATCAACGGCATATTGTAACCTGCCCATTTCTATTTCCAGCGTGCTGTAGACAAGTAAAATTCCAACTAGCCAATCCACGTGAATTAGTCACGTTGGTAATAAATAGAATCCAATAGACAGGAAACAATACCTACCATTCTTTCAGGCCGATTATAAAAGCATACGCTGAGATGTCAAAGATAATTACATACATTCAGCGTGACTGCTTGGACAATAGGCATGACATGGTATCAAGTAGATAACGCGTACAAAATACTAGCATGAAAGAACGACTAGGCCCAAAAAACTTAAAAAATAGTCACAAATTCTTGAACCCTTACTAGGTACTACTAGATTTGCCTAGTAACACCTTGTGTACCCCATGAGTCGAGGGTGTCACCAAGAGGACCAAAGTATCACAACATTTTCTGACAATAGCGATTGCAAAAATGGTCTGTTCGTTTGCGTTTCTACTTTCTAGAAACGCTATGCCCAAATTCTTTTTGACATGTCAGTTACTTCTATACCCTCTTCGATGTACGTGTATAATTTGCAGGTAAATATAGCAGCTAACATAAATACACAATATCTACAGTACGTACACATTTTTGATTGTCCCCTTTGTTATGTTCTCTTATGTGGATGCATCGAAGCGGAACCTGGGAGTGTAGACTGAACGTAATGGAATTTGAATAAAATGTGAGCCTACTTTATTCAGGGTTGTTCCTCGCATTATTTACTTGATTGAACTATCAGAAACTTGTAGTCTTTCTTATTATTTTTAGTCAGTAATAAAATGTATTTGTCAAATCGAATGTTGTTTTTCTCAAAATCATCATGCATCTACATGAACATGTTTATGTCCTGCTTCTTGATTATATTTGTTCTTCGCAGTATTGGTTTATTACAAAGGACTAGATTGTTTCTATCGGTCAAGTGGTTACAACACGCAATAACTCTACTTACGACTCTACTTTGACAAGTCAAGTCAAGAAGTTTTCGTAAGAGAATTTTATCTTTTCAATGTTCCTTTACAAATTGAATGCTGATTGGAAATGTAAAGGGGTAACAAAATCTCGCGGTAAATAAACGAGATTCTGCACGCACGATTTTTCCAAGGTTACGTAATATACGTTAATCTTGCAAGATAGTCTAAAAAGCCCTGAAAGATAACTTGCATCTTCGTATTCTCTTCTGCTCTTGGAAAATTGAAGTTCAATCATTGCAGGATTTTCCGTACCTACCGTAGTTTCGAACTCAATTAATTTAAAACGGTTGACGTTTTATTGTTATATTTAGTTCCAGCTATGGTTCAATCGATCTGTAGCTCAGATGAAACATCACTTTGCAGAATAGCTCAAAAAACAGATGAACAAATACGGTTCAACTGACTAGTTCGTTAGTAGAATTGCCCTCGGTTCCTGCGCACTGACCACGCGACATGCGCTTGGTTAGTCTTTTGCAATTACATATCAAGATATCATAATCAACAATCTTCATTCTCCATTCAATGTAAACAAACAGTACCTAAGTGTGAGTGATTACGCCGTCAGCTAAACGGGTTTCTATTGACACACTAATTGTTAATTGCCGCTAAGCGACGCGCTTTGAGAATGCGAGGACATGCGCTTTTCACCTGCGGTCATTAGATGCTCATTACAATTTCTAAGGTGTTTTCATTTAGAAGTTTTACTTTCTGATTTTTTACCGATGACGTCTACCGTCGGGTTGGTTCATCTGTTATCTTAATAGCCTCTATCTGCTCTACCTTTACAAATAAAGTGTCTAGTTCTTGTATATCTAAAGAGAACACCGCGCATAGGAGATGACAGCCGGGTTTGGAGTCCAATTTCATTTTTAAATGCATACCTACCTACTTTCCTATAGGCAGGTAAGGAACTTACGTAGTTTTTAAACACTTCAAGGAAGGATATTATGGTTTTATTTTAACACTTAGCTACAAACTTCCGCTAAAAATAAACAAGACTAGTTAAAGTAGCACCTAAAGTCGAGGCTACGATAAGAAGTATTTGCGATTTAAACAATTAGCTTTCAAATTAGAGGTTTATGAGACAAGGAACAAGATAATAGAAGCGAGTAAATGTGAGAATTCTCAGAACATCTCTGAGGTTTGTCCCATTACAATGATTAGATAGGTGACTTTTATAGATTTGTTGAAAATGCGGTTAGTATAATTTATGTACCTTTACGTATTTTGACTACCAGTTCTTAGTAACAAACGTAACAGGCTTTTAATAGTGTAAAAACGGTATAACTTGGACAATGGTCGATAAAGGCGTACCCACGTCGCAGGCATTTTAATTTAGTTTGCCTAAAATGGTTCATTGATCGTGATTTCTTTATTGTTTCCGGTTCTCTCATTGTTTGAATTCAGATCAGAGTATACCCGTTACAATTGCCTCTGGCGACAATAAACTAACATACTTATACCTACCAGTAGAAAGAAACTACGGAGTCTCAACCTAAGTAAAGAATTTGATGACCAAAACATCGTCCGGCGGTCGTTGAACAAGTTTGAAAAAAAATGCATACCTCTTGCAAAGATTGCAGTTCCCTTTGGATTCCCAGAAATAATCATTACAAAATTCTCGTGGGCAAAGTCAGATTGCATTATAAAGAGGCCTGGCTGCGTTCTCGTCAAGTTGCCCAACTTGGCATTGGAATTGAGAAACTCGTTAGAAGTTACTTTTTGCATCGGTCAGATTTCTATCGAACGGGACGAATTGCATTCCACAGCCGATGTCGTACGATCCTCGGAGCCAATAGCTGTCTTGGCAGACAGACTGGCATCGTGCATTTGACATCAAAAGTAGATGTTTGAACTTTTTTTATTTTTAAATAATTTCCCTATTCGTATCTACAATCTACATCCTGCCAGACTGAAAATAAAGAACTACCTACTAATAGTAGATTCATTTGATCAAACAGGACAGCTAAAACGAACATTAAAAGTGAAAAAAAATCTTTGAGAAAGCTCCATACTCTACCGAGGCTCTACTCTACCCGAATAATAAACTCAAAAATTCTTATTTAGGCCATACATTTAACTACTACGCTACAGCTTACCATATATCTCGGTGTTCATTTAATTGGCCCAGTGTATGAGTAATCTCAACTTTGTGTGCCTTTCACTGTACCTAATACCGAGAATCTATCGCCCTGCTGATGCAGTAGTTTTTAATTATATTGAAAGTTACAAATGTTTATATAAAAATTTGAGTCGGATCTAAGAGCAGTGGTCAGCATCACAGTCCCATATGGGCCATATGATGAGAAATGTCATCTCGTAATAATAACAGTAGATTGCAATTTCGATTTCGCAACAAAAGTCCGTATTTTATACTATTTTTACCTGCTTGCTATCCAATCATTTAAATAATAATCATAGCAAACAATAAGTAAATTGCGATGTGAAAATGATTAACTTCACGCTTGTTCTTTCAAGTACTTAGTAAATTAATTATTCATTTTGTAATTTCCAAGTTCAATATCGTTGCCGCTGCTCTACCGCCCTACCTACCTAATTATCGAATTTCTTAACAAATCAGGGTAAATCAAACAGCTATGATATATAAGTATTAGATATTTATACATTTATACGTAGGTTAGGTACACCTACATGTATGTAGTTACCAAAAAATCATTGAGGTATTCTGTCAGCAATACAGGTACTTAGTTCCCATTTTACAAGCTTTACTTAGTTTGGGATAGTATTATATAATCTGTGGTTTGGGACTAGAGGGTATTTTGTCAAAAAATATTTACTTATGTTCATTGATAATATCCTTTTTATCTACATATCTAATAGGAAATGCTTCCTTTACTCGATGTTAAGTTTACGGTTTCGTTATTCGCAGTATAGTATCCATTACTAAAACTTGATTTTAGAAAAGTTTGCAATTAATCTGCTCAAAATTCACTAAAGAAATAGCTGGTTCCATATTGATTGGAATGGATTAATAACGTAGTAGATTACTATGACTATTTTGCATTATACCTAAAGGCATTAATTATTAAGTTGATATACGGTTAATGTTCGTGTTCCAGCCACTTCCAGCTAAACGATAACAGCTGAGTAACTCTATCACGTGATAAAGTAAAATGGGGTTACAAATAATACTAAATAAAAAACTCGACGTAAGCTTAGAATAGTTACCTACACCGTGTTTTGTCTTTTGCATTGATAAGAAAATTCTAATTGGGTCGAAAGAGACAAGACGTGGTGTTACTATTTCAAGCTTATCAAGTTTATACAAGGCTATAGTATTTTCTCAAATTATCTACAGACATGCCTTCAACTGACATCAACGCCCAATTACATCTAGTTTTTTATCGCGATCCATTTACAAAATGCGCTTGTTTTTATATTCTCCTCTCGCTACTTAGAGAAAAAGCTAAAAGTATCCTACATGAATGCAACGAAGGAACGACAGAAGCATACGATTTCTTTTAATCGTACGACAACCCGAGCACTTCGCTACTTGCTTACGATTGCAGTCATGGTAGTGGACCAGCTGTTCTATTTTATATGTGTGCACGTGTTTCAACACGTTTGTAGAGACACATGTCCACTCATTGCCCATCAGTGGGCAATTAAACAGCCGATTACCAATTCACGGCATTGCATAGGGCGAACTCGAGATCTGCTAATAAAGACGCAACTTACTTCCGATAAATTAATGGATTAAAATGTCAGTCGATGGCTTTGTTGCGCAAAAGTGGAATGCTTCGTTTTTATAATGTAGGAAAACAGAATATTCATTTTATTTTTTATTTTTAGAAAAATAGCAACGTGCTCGTATCATCTGCTTTAGATTGCTATTGAGGTAGGGAATTGAAAAAGGGCTTCTGAATGGTATAAGTTTCATTGAAATTGGTCCAGTAGTTTAGGCGTGATCCGCGAAAAAACAAACAGACAAACTCGATTTTCGGAATCAGAGTCATTTATGTAGTAGATCTGCATATTTCGTTTATCCATATCTTTAATTTTAGTTTTTGGCTTATTTACAGTTTTATAATAGTGCTAGCTGATACCCGCGACTTCATACGCGTGCAAAACTTTCCACCAAAATATCTGTCAACCAACATACGATGAACCTCGTGTCAAAGGCTGCTTTTGGTTTAGGGAGGTCAAGCTGTATCTAAGAACCCACGTTTTTAATTTCAATAAAATATAGCCTATGTTTTAATCCGGAAAAAGGGCTTCTTAATGGTATAAGTTTCATTGAAATTGGTCCAGTAGTTTAGGCGTGATCCACGAACAAAAAAACAGACAAAGTCGATTTCAGAATCAGAGTCATTTATGTAGTAGATCTTCATATTTCGTATATCAATATTTAATTTTAGTTTTTGGCTTTTTTACAGTTTTATAATAGTGTATAAAACCCTTGAACTAGTTAAAAATTTTACTCTAGCGATAATAATTGTTGGAATGAATTTTTAAGGGTACATTTTTACAGAAGTTTGCCACTTTTCAAAATCACCATGCAAGCGTAGGACTCAAGAAAACTTCTGCCAAGAAAACTAAGAGTCGATCTCAAGAGTTTTTGACGTTTCCGAGAGGATTAATCAGGTCGCTTTTAAAAATACGATTTTTGTTTATATGTAGCGCATGGCATGTGCAAAAGATATAGTTAAAGGTACATATAGTTCATGCAAATGATATGTTTATTCTCTCATGACGTGGAGGAGATACGCAGCAAGATTATTGCTTAAGAAGACACTCAATAAGTAAGGTCAAGTTCAGAACTTGTAAATTAGGTGAGCGTAAGACAACGGATGCAGTAATTATTACATAAAGTATGCATTTGATGTAACTTCCTCGAATAATCCGACTTGGGACGATAACTGACTTTGTGTTCATTATTTTTATAACACTTCCGTTCAATATATTAGGTGTACAACTTTGCTCCCGCCGTTTTCCAAAAGATAGCGGTAGTAGTACCTAGTCTATAATAGTAGTTGAAATATATTAATCACAGATGTCGAACACTTTGTTTTGACATTTAAAAATAAAACCCTACTTTGATATAACTTAATTTGTGTTTGCATCATTGTAAAATTTTTAATTAAATATGTCCGAATTTAAACCGAATTCTCATCATTTGCGGGAAGTATTGCTTTTTTATTTCAATATGAGAAAATCGGCGGCTGAGGCTCACCGGATTATCTTAGATACTTATGGTGAAACGGCTATTAGTAACAGAACGTGTCGGGAACGGTTCCAACGTTTTAAGAGAGGTGATTTTGCTGTCGAAGACCGGCATAGTGGTGGACGGGAAATAGTTGTTGAAGATGCAGAATTGGAGGCGCTTTTAGTGAAGACTCGTGTCAAACTCAAGAAAAACCGTGCTTTAAAAGAAAAACGGCCACAGTACAACGAAAGACACGATAAGGTTATTTTACAGCATGATAATGCTAGACCTCACGTTGTCAAAGTGGTGAAAAAATATCTCGAAACGTTGAAATGGGAAATTTTACCTCACCCGCCGTACTCTCCAGATGTTGCTCCGTCTGATTTTCACCTATTTCGCCCAATAGCCCACGGCCTGGCTGACCAGCACTTCAGCTCGTATGAAGAAGTGAAAAATTGGATCGACTCATGGATCTTATCGAAAGATGAAAAAATTTTCGCCGGGGGATTCGCCTGCTGCCCGAGAGATGGGCCAAAGTGGTAGCTAACGATGGACAATACTTAAAAACTTAATGTATGTAATCGTTTTGTTATAATAAAGCCTCAAATTAAAAAAAAAACGGCGGGAGCAAAGTTGTAGACTTATGTAAATATCTACCATACCTGCTTACTTTAATCGAATGTTAGTTTTTTTTACCACTTTATTTTTGGCAAACGCAAATTTTGTAGGATCCTGTTCGGAGACGTTTATAAATAAGATTTATCGATCGTAAGGTGAGAGATCTCCTCAAATAAGGATCTCAATGAGAGGAATCAAATTACACACCTATTAACATCGCAATAAAGTTTAAAAAACACGCTCTCTGCTTACATTACACGATGCTATTAATGAAGCGGGTAAAAAATCAAATAATTTTGCCAAAATTTACAATACTTAGGTACCTAGGTACTTAGGTAGGTAATTAGTTTATTCCTTGTTGCTGTTGTGCCTATTGGGGTTTTTGAACCGATTGATACTAAATAGTAGAAGCCTATTGATAAAATACCTACTCAACAGAGACACAAAAATATTGCGGGTCTCTCAAAAGAACTCCAGGTTCGTTTAGTGAAAAAAAACTCTAAATCTAATCTGACTGAACAAATTTTACTCATGAGTTATTCATGACCGGTATTAAATAACTTGATTTACACATAAGTTTTGAGTGATGCCGGTGTTAAACTTAGTCAAGTAAAAAAAAAGTTACTTGCTGATATATTAGGTAATTTTGTTTTTACGCATTACGATAATAATGCAATTTGAATGCATAACTTACGGTTAAAATTCGATACGGGTAGTAGAACCAAATCGAAATTGTTTGTAAGTATGTATGATATACCTACTTATTGCGAATAGCTAATTGAATGACAAGGTGTGTGACGTCACGAAAATTCTTCGATTCTTCGGAAATTTGAGCGAATATTTGAAAAAAATCTGCAATATCGATTATCGGCTAAGAAACTTTGCTAGGAATTTTTATCTTAAATAAATAGGTGTTGCTGTCTATATAAAAAAATTTAAAACCTAACGCTTTCATATATCTACCTATAATATGAAAGTCGGTGCAAAGTATTCATATTTCTTTAAAAAGTACTTACACTTTGATAAAATCAACTGCCAACCAGACAACATCTTGTATTTGTTAAAATCACCATCAACACTAAAAACTGTTATGTCCCAACTTTTTTTCACAAAAATCACTTTAAAGTCTTGAAAAAAATTCGCTCTATTTTATTTATTTTTTCCTCTTCTCTTTGAAGTTCAAATACGATTTAGAGTTCGAAAGGTGCGGTTTCGCACGAATGATATCCCTTGCGGTTTGTGTCATGCGCGCATTGGAATACAACCTACAATAGGCGCTCGCGCAGCCATCCCGCCTCTATAT
Source organism: Eulithis testata (assembly GCA_947507515.1). Taxonomy (NCBI): domain Eukaryota; kingdom Metazoa; phylum Arthropoda; class Insecta; order Lepidoptera; family Geometridae; genus Eulithis; species Eulithis testata. The sequence continues at coordinate 6,771,570 of OX382203.1, read as the reverse complement.
ACCTCGGCGATCCATAGCATTTGAGAGCTGTGGCCTAGCGGGAAGAAACCTGCCTCTTAATTCCAAGATAGGAGGTTCGAATTTAGGATTTTTATCGAGGTGGTAAGTATCTTTCTTTCATAAACCTACTCGTAGAGTAATAGGTTGTAGACCTATTGTGTACTGTGCATTTGCTGTGCATTTTTTGCACATATCTATCAATTTCGAACTCAATTTGAAATGCGCAGTTCTTAAAAGTATTCGCAAACTCTCACAAAAATAGGTACTTTTTCAACTTGCATCCGGCGTTACTTAGTACGAAATACTTGAAGGGCTTGGGTTTGGGTGGGATGTAATTGGGTTGTTAACCTGTACCACAGATCATATGCCTGTTCACTGTCGCTTTACAAAACAAAACAGCAAGAATTCTTGTAAAAATATGAAATGGTTTACGATTGTAGGTTATCTTTGCATGCCCGGTCCACGAAGATCCTTGGAGAAGTCTTAGGAAGATCCAGAGCCCACTATAAGTTTCAATTTAAAAACTCACTGAGAACTCGAGCTATTCCATTCTTTGGAAAGACAATTTGGCTACCAATGATTCTTATCGTTGCAAAACCACCAACTCAATAGCTCCTATTAGTTTCCGGATTACTTATAACACCAAATTCCGAATTTGAAACCGGTTTTCGTAATCGGTCAAGTTCAATGCGAATGCCAGACCAGACTATATAAATAAAATCAAGTGGTTCTGCAACCGCAAAACATTATTCTGGTGTTTTAAATAAGGGGTCAAATTACCATTTTTCCGTAATTACCAAAGGAGTAATTAAAAGTAGAGGTAAAGTTACGGGTGCCTAAGTACGTAAGGTAAAGAGAATACTCATACTCGGATCGTAGGTACATCTACTCGTAGGTATACCTATTACCTATATATTTTCCTCTCTCATCAATAAATTCTGGTCAGGTTCATGTAAAGAGTCAGAAGCATCTCTAACCTAGGTACATCGGCAATATTGTCGATTGGGATGGACGGATGGATTTGGCTGAGCAATTAGCAGGTGCTTAGCTCACTTTCCTGCCACGTGCCATTGAATAAACATTGTACGTACTGTAGGGAATTTATACACGCGCTAAATTCATTGACGCACCTACAGATTCTCCATCTTGTGTTCGCTAACATAGGCTTTTCCCAAGAAGCTGTGACCATTTATGTCTCCTCTAATGTGGCGAAAAAATTGCGAATTCCATAAACAAATTGCGTCATATTTTATTTCTTTTTTGGCCTTTTTGCATTTTCATACTGAGCTTTCCTTCAAGAGAGGAAGTATTTTTTATTTATCTCCATCTTCGGGATTTTTGTTCAAAGTGATTTGTCTCCGAATATATTTCCACTAAGTACCTTACTTACAAAGGTAAATATTTGAGTTCTCATCACGTTTACCTATACGCCACGCTTCAATTTCGTGTTTTCGCGCTTTACCACGGTTATTTTCCCTGACCGAACCTAACGCTATTTAGTATGCAAACAAGTCTACTGTGATACCTACGGATATATTATTATTTTCATTCAATGCATCTACGTTGACAATGTTTTCCTATCATACGATTTGTCTAACTTATGAAATTTTGCATCAGAGCAACAGAGCCTGCAGTCTTGAGTAGTTTTGTTAATTTGTGAAAAGTGATTACTAATTTTGGCTAACAATTTTTGATCCATATACCTACCGTGTTCACACTTGCTGCCGGGATTAAATCTGAACTTATTGCCACAGCAACATCGCCTTTATTATTTACGGAGCAAGGACATGAACATGCCGGGACAAGGCATGATCGTGTTTAGACTATGCTCATGCCCACTTCCCTGCCGACTGCATCTGAGTGTGAACGCAACAATACCAGAAATGCGATTCTCTTTTAGCAAATCAACAAAATAAAACTCAGTTAAATAAAACTTAGTCAACTGAACACCTATTCAGTTGACTAAAAAAAGTGTTTAGTACGAAACTTTCAATACTAGGAACAATATACATAATAAAGCAAGGGAGCAAAGCCACAGGCGGAAGCTAGTAGCTCTATAATTAATGACGTATTTAGCATAATGTTGTAAATAAATACAATTGCGGCAATCAATCTGTTGTTTCTATGGTGTGCCAATGTTTGGCATTGAGTTCTGATGATCATGATTGATGATTTTGCGTCAAAGGAGGCTCGTCAATGAGAAATAATGCGTAGTTTCCTGGAGCAAACAGACAAACCTGTCAACACTCGGTAGTAAGACTAGACAATGTTTTCCAACGCGTTGCAAACAAATATCAACTGTTGCATATATCCTACTAATATTATAAACGCGAAAGTTTGTATGTTTGTTTGTTACTCTTTCACGTAAAACTACTGATCCGATTTGGATGAAACTTGGAATATATATTGTCCGTGACCTGGATTAACACATAGGCTACTAAGCGCTCAGTTTACCACAATATTCTGGAGATAAGCGTGATCTTCTGGGAAATGTTATGTTCACTTCTGGAGCCAGCTATTTATTAGTTTTGATTTGAACAATGAATTGCTCCAATTTATTTTTGCGCCAGCAAAAAGAGGCGCGTCAATTTAGAGTCATAAGGTAGTAGGTGGGTTTGGTAGAGAATATCAGATTCTTTTTACCCGAATCGTCCACTACCGTCGTCGTGCCGAAAGTTAAAAGCCATAATAATTAGGTTTATTGTAGAAATTCCTAAAATTTTGTGGTTGAAGTGTTATAATAAATAATCTTTCAATGAGATCACCTTCTTTACTTGTATTGTTAATCAAATAGATACTGATTTGTGTGTTTTGGATTACTGTATGTTTAGTAGAGCTTCTGCGAAAAACTCATTTCAAGGAATAGTAAAATATTATGTAGCTACAACATTTAGAGCTATTTGGGAAGTCTTGAGACATTATAAGTAGAAAATGCCATGTTAGAGATCCCAAGAACAATTTTACCTACAAGGATTAGCGCAATAATGGATGTACTTTGGACTAGAAAATGAATACAGTAGTGAGTAGTCGATCTAATGAACCGATTAAGACTGACAGAAGTGAAATTATGTTATACATGCTAATAATGCAATTAAACTATCAAACACTATGCTAGCGCTAATGGTTTCCACGGTATTCAAGTTTTTATATAGAGGTATGAACCAGAATTTTTACTATGGACTGTATTTCAAAAAATATATACGGATGCTCCATTTTTTGCAAGAATTGAAAAGGGTATGTGTTGAAATGCCATGTTGATGATGACACACCTCTTCAAACAAATCGTTGAAGCCCCTTTATGTTTTATTTAGTGCTAATGACCGATAATTATATATAATAATGCCTACCTACCTACAGCCATAAACAATACAATCTGAAGTAGAGTGCTTGCAAAATAAAGGTAAAGTAAGACAGGATGACAAAGAGATATATTAGATCACTGATGCATAGCAGGCTCGTGATTGTGTTTTTATGTACTAAAGATAGAATATTAGGTACCCCACGAAACATCGCGGTACCCTAGTACATTCCTAATCAATACAGTCAGAATCTCATCGGATCTTAGGTAGTTCTAAGATTTATTTTTGATCAGACATCAGGAGTCATGGGTTTTATTAATTAGTATAAGAATGTGTACTGAATTGCATTACTTATGCATTTTTTTCATTGGCTAAGTAGTATTCTAATATTAGATTTTACCAGGGCCGCAACCTCGCTCTCTGAAAGGAAATCTGAGACAATTTGTGCCTATTGTGACACTCTTTCCTCATAAATCGACAATGATCTCTCTGGAACAGAACATTGTTGTTTACAGTTTATGCAATTATTATGACTGCCATGACGAAAGATTATGAAAAACTATAGTTCTTACATCATTATAAAATATTTTAGGTAGATAAATATTCATTTACGAAAGTTTCGAATTTGTGACGAAGGACTTACCAATAGTTTTACCACAGAGTAGGACGATATCGCCCGTAATTTGAAAAGTTTATTTGTATGGATATTGCGTTAGATATAAGAACAATACCTCAGAAACTGAGACAGTAGGTCGTAATCCTGAGGTTATCTTATTACCTATTAAGTACTTATACCATACAGTGGGTCAATGTGGTCTGATATGCATATTATTTAAAACTCCGGGTCATCTATAAAATCTTGATTAGTGGAAAACATGAATGTAGTTTTACCAAGTTTTTTTTTCAAATCTTATGCTCTTTCAAACTCTAAACCAGTGGTTCCCAAACTCTTTTGTTTTATAGACCACTTTCAAAATTTTGCTGCGTCCGGTGGACCCCCTGCATCTACATTACTACCAATTTCTAAATCTCGATAAAAGTGAAGATTAGATCTATCTATCGTTCGATATAACTATTCGTTTAGAAGTTGAACATATTATCCCTTAGCTTTGTTAATGCCCTTTTCACTTTGTCACAATAAAAGCACCACCACTTCGACTTTGGATGTCCTACGACTTTGGATGCTTTTTGTCTGAGTCTACGACTATTGTAGGTGTAGCTACCTACAAAAATATAGCAAAATATAATCAGTAGACTATATATTTTGCTATATTTTTGTATATTTGCCAAAATACCTAACCGACCTACAGTTTTCCTTAAGCCCAGTCTACATCCTGTTACCCAGGTTTAGTATACCTACTGTTAGTTATCAAGGCATGTCTCTGTCTTAGCGACGATCTATTACCTCCGAAACTAAGCATTTACCGTATGTCTTTCCTCAAACAAATCCAACGTTCATTTTCCATATCACAGACCGTTAGCAAATCCTTGATCCTGATAAGGGGAAGTCCAAGTTTCAGGTTATTTACCAGCAATTTTCCTCCACGTATTATTATAATAGGTGAAGTTCTTATTTACCTAAGTGCAAGTTTGTCACGTGATGCACTTGGAACATTTGCAACATTATAAGTACCTAACCTAATTACCCAATTTCTCTCACAGGGTCCTATTCTGATAAAGAACTCAAGCATAAGTAGATTTGTGTCGAAATTCTCATACAAAACAGTCAAAAAATCTTTACTTGAGTCTGATCAGGGCTTGAGCAGTAAACGCGAATACCGCACTCAGATCATGAATAGGTACAGTCACGTTTTCCTGCAAACATACCTACTACTTATCTACTGGCATTCTCTAACATCCCTAAAATTTGTTGTCCATCGTACACATGTAGATTACATTTTAGTTTTAACTTTTTTTATATTATGTCCTTCAAGTCCTTTCTCCAAATATCAATTACAACAAGGATTGGCATTTGTACAAAATCACTAATAAGTATTTAATCAATCGTTCGTTTTCATTAGGTTCCCTTATACACTCTCCATGCTTTGCTCTGGATTCAGAAATCGCGGTTTTTATAAATATTTAGATCCCACGCAAGTTAATTTTCTCATCAGTTTTCCCCATAATTTTTCCCGACGCTCAATGATTAACAGCTTCCAGTTAACTTGTAGCAATTTACTCGGCAGGTCTACTGTAATTGAAGGGTTCTCTACCGGTGCCGTAATGACTGTAGGCGCGGCAGACTGCATGGCTACCCAAGTACCCGCATAACTAGCCTAGCCACACATCAATCAGAAATATACGCATGTTGGTACACTCAACGAAAGTCTATTAGGTACGTTTGGATTTTCTATTCTACTATGTACCTACTACAGCGAACTAAATTAGCAAGACTCAGTCTGACGGCGCATAAATTTGTTCCTAGCTAGTTTTATAGTTACCTACCTATTAGCTACAACAAGACTCTGACCTAGATAAATTAATTTTCAGTATGAATTTTTCAATCGGTTTTTAAAAAAAAAGCTTGTTTGCCTAATGATGGCTTACATAATTATTGAGAGGTCACATCTGACTGCTATAACTTTACTACATTTACTGATGGTACCTACGTGGCTGATAAATCTGGTAATGATCCAGTCACCTAAAGGAAACTAATGTTTTAACCAAAAGAAAAGTGTTACGAGGAAGAAGTATTTAGGTGTCTCTACTTTTGCAGTCGACTGTAAGTGCCAACAAACTCTGGTAACTAACTACCTAGATAAATATATGAGATAAAGCGGTATTCGGAACGCATTTAGCATTTTTTTGTGACAGTGAGCCAAATAATACACTCGAGAGCAATGATTCCGGGTCACTTAAAGAATGTTAAAAATCTCGGAAACTAAAAATGATAGGTTAATGCAATAAATTGTATTTAATAGACAATGTAATACTCCTTAAATGAAAGTAAAAAAATATGAGTCACCATACATTTTATTAACACAAAATTACATAAAGAAAAAAACTGCTGATCTCTCCTTAAAACAAAAATAGGAAACATGAAATTTTTGAACTTTATTACGATTTGACTTGAATTTTAATACTTCGTATTGCCTCCTCGTGCTTCCATTACTGCGTTTACGCGGTTTGGCATGCTGTACACCAAGTTCCTTATACGATTTTGGGGAATATTCTCCCATTCCTCTGTGAGAGCAATTTTGAGCTCACGAAGCGTGATTGGGGGAGGGTTTCGTTGTTTTACGCATCTGCCTAGCTCGTCCCAAGCATGCTCGATCGGGTTGATATCCGGGCTGCGCGCTGGCCACTCCATACGAGTAATGTTCATCTCTTGAAGGTAGTCATTCACAATCCTACCTGTATGAGGTCGGGCATTGTCATGCATAAATATAGCATCCTCACCTAAATTGACCATAAATGGACCAACATGATCATTGAGGATTTCTTCCACATATCTTACGCTAGTTAAAGAGCCGTTTTCTATGATCACCAGCTCTGTGCGACTTTCAGAAGAAATTCCGGCCCACACAAGTACAGACCCACTACCGTAGGCTACTTTTTCTTCGATGCATGCTTGCTTGAATCTTTCCCCTGGTCTTCGATACACTCTGTGTCTTCCATCGTGCTTGTAGAGCATAAATTTTGATTCGTCGGAGAACATAACTTTTGACCAATCTTCAATACTCCAATTTACGTGGCTCTGGGCATATCTTAGTCTTGAAATACGATGCCCACGCTCCAGTTTAGGGCCGTTTGCAGGTCTAAGGGGTTTTAAGTTAGATTCAGCAAGCCGACGTCTTACTGTCCATGCACTTGGGTTACTTCCTCCGAGGCGTCGAAACTGATTTGTGAGTTCAGTTCCTGTGAGAAAGCGATTTCGAAGCATGGTGTTCACCAAGTATCGGTCTTCTCGTGCTGTGGTACACCTGGTTCTGCCCGTTCCTGGTCTGCGTAGGTTAGAACCAGTTTCTTCGTAACGTCGGAGAACTCTTTGTACTGTTGACAGCGAGCTGGCTGTATCGCGCTGACTCCGGCCGGTTTCCAGCATTGTAAGTATTCTGGTGCATTCTTCAGGCGTAAGCGACATAATTTCAGCTTGAATAATGAATATAGAGCACTATCAACATGGTTTATATACCCACATAAATGACAGATTACAAACAAAAGCAAAACCAAATGCTGTAATTTCGTAGTTCCATCTTCGAAAGTGGCCCTTTTTCAAATTTGATTTTTTTAAGATATAACTTTACAATAACTAAGAAGTTTTAATACCTTCATTTAAGGAGTATTACATTGTCTATTAAATACAATTTATTGCATTAACCTATCATTTTTAGTTTCCGAGATTTTTAACATTCTTTAAGTGACCCGGAATCATTGCTCTCGCGTGTATATTGAGCACATACCATTTTTAAAATACTGACTTTTATTGAGTCAGTTTTTTTTAATTGGTTGGACTGAAATTTTATTATAAACCTTGCCACCAACTTATATGGTCACAAACTCGCAACACTAGGTAGGTAGGTACCTACCTACCTTTGGTTTAGAAAATAAACGAGAAAAGTAAAATTCTGAATGTATTTCTCCGTCTGGCATAAGATCTCACCAACGTTTTCAAACGGAAAATTGCATCTGAGTCTACTCAGATGCAATTTTCCGAATTCTTAAAAAATTCAAAAAAATTCTTTATTTCCCTATTTTAGATGAGTTTGTCTACAAACTCATCTAAAATAGGGAAATAAAGAATTTTTTACATAATAATGAAACGAGTTGAAGCAAAAAGTAACTTCCTCATTCTAAACATAGAAGCAATATCGAGACTGAAAAACAAAGGTTGAGTTGAGAATAATCCCAGATAAATCACATTTCTTACAAGAAACCGCAATTTAATCGGAGCCTTTCTTTCAAAGTTACGAGGACACAGACAGACAGACACACAACGTTGTCAATCTTTTAGCTCCCTTTATCGTTTCTTAGTCGGAATTTATCATCAAGCTATCATCGTTAAAAAAAATATTATGTAGAAGAGCCGGTAGGTCTGAATTTTATTTTGTGGATTTGCGAAAATATTAATTGGATTTTGTATGTAGAAAAGTAGTTTTCGTTTCACCAAACGATTTATTATACTTCCATACAAAAATAGCGAATCACCTTTCGCAAAAAAATAAACAAAATAGGTAGGTACCTACAATGTTTGTGTTTACATTGCAACAGTGTAAACCTCTCCGTTCGTCTTTGACAAGATGAAAGTTCATTAACATTTACCTACTTATTTACTTACTTGCCTACACTGCATAGAAACTCGATCATGTACCTACCTACTTTAATATGGATACGAAGCAACCTCCGACCGAAACACGGAAGGAGGGTTAGGTATTAGTGGATTTTCATGGTTGGGGATTTAAATTTTTGTTAAATTTACTTGTAACAAGTACACAGGTGATAATAGGAGTACCTATAATTACCTATAGGCATAATTTTATTATACCTACTTACCTTTTGGTTTTTACTGCTTTTACTTAGATCAGTCGGTCAGTAGGTACAGCTAGCTCCATTCGGAAAGTTTTTTGTCAAGGGACAGGACTTTCCACGAGCTCTTAACTAAACAAAAATACTAATCGTAATCGTTAAAACCCATCAGTCTAACATTTATCGATCACTGATCGCTAGAAAATTTTCCTATTGAGTTTTCCAAGTTCTACCATACGTCAAGTCAGTGAGAGCAGGCTCTAACTAATCGCATGGAATTTTTCGCGTGTCCCACTTCCAGTCGACTGCGCGTATCGCCGTTTATGTCCGCACTGCCGTAAATTAAACCATAGTTAGTATGCAAGATAGTAACAGATGAAGTACATATCGAGATGTTATTATAATGTATTTAGATGCTCTTATTAACTGCTTCAATCTTCAATCTTACCTAAACCACTAATTAAAAATGGCATCTGCTAAATCAAGAGAAACAACTGTAGAACTCAAACACTCCTTCAGGACCTTGAATAAATTAGGTAGGATATACAGGGTGGGTATTTTACTAACCTTGATCCGATAATTCTGTAGGCTTCTGCAACAGCGGTGTCCATTCCGAACATTTTCGCCTGCCAATCAATACTGAATTTAATGTACTACTATTTAGCAATGCTTTTTCAAGTAGAGTCTTCACCATTATAACTTCACTGATTAACAATTTATTTTTTTAATTTCACTGAACCACGAAATAAAATAAAAAATCTTGAACCGTCGGTTATGAATGAGGTCTTGGAACTGTCTGTGGTCAGTTCAGTAATTTATTAATTAAATTGTTCACTGATAAGAGAAAGGTTACAGGAGAATGGGGTTATTCTCATATGAAATGTTGGCCACGCGCGACTGCAAACTATTTTGCTTCTTGGGTTGGGTTGTACTTATAGTTAAGTAAGTAGTTTATCAAAATGGCGGATTTTTCCATAACAATAATTGATCTCGCTTTACTTACCTACTTACCTTAGAGATCCGCATAGTTTTGTAATAGCTTGGTAAACAACATTTTCTAATATTGTTGGATAGTTTTCCATGCTAAAACTATTTTTTTATGTTAATGTCCACTAAAGACGGAAAACTTTTAAAATTGAAAATAAAAAAACACTAATATCGCTCTTATTCATAAATTAAAATAATTGAATCCCAGTACCTAGCTCATCAATAATGTATTATACTCCAATCATTAAAACACTCGCATGAAATCTACGCACTACATGAATAACCCAACGACATTGCGAGTTGCTATTAGCTATAAGTATAACCTATAAGTATAACGTTGTCATGGAAAATCACTCGCACTCCTATTATCTAATAGGTACTTACTAAGCCAATAGATCCTACTAATATTATAAACGCGAAAGTTTGTAAGGATGGATGTATGTTTGTTACTCTTTCACGCAAAAACAACTGATCCGATTTGGATGAAACTTGGAATATATATTGTCCGTGACCTGGATTAACACATAGGATACTTTTCATCCCGTTCCCGGGGAAAAGATGAACATCCAAAAAAAATTATCAGTAAAAACATCAGTCCAGCGGTTCATTTTTTAGAAATGGTATAGCAATACACGTACAACTGACAGCTTGAATAAAACCTTTTTATGTTGGTGGGTACACAGTACAACCTGGCCGTAAATAATCAAGTTAAGAAAACAATATTTTCATTCTTAAGCTACGTGTACAAAGATGAAATTTTTACAAGCGATCCGATTTGGATGAAACTTGGAATATATATTGTCCGTGAACTGGATTAACACATAGGCTAGGTACTTTTTATCCCGAAAAATCAACGGGATCCAACGGGACGCGAACGAAGTCGCGGGCGGAAGCTAGTAGGTAATATAAACAAAATAAACACAAACAGTAAAGTTTAAAAATAATGTCCCATTACCATGAGGTGCAACTCATTAGGAAGTCGGGTCGGAATATTCTTGAGAGCAACTTTTACATATTCACATCTTTTACATCTTAGATACCATAGTTCAGTCAAAGGAAAGAGCTAAGACAAATGTATTCAAAATGTAGTTCATATCATCACTACATAGTATAAAGCAAAGTCGCTTCCCGCGTCTGTCCTAATGTCTGTATGTATGTATGCTTAGATCTTTAAAACATACACAACGGATTATGATGCAGTTTTTTTTAATAGATAGAGTGATTCAAGAGGAAGGTTTATATGTATAATAACATCATCATCATCACTGCATTGCACCCGTGCGAAGCCGGGGCAGGTCGCTAGTCAACAATATAAAAATTTTTGACTATAAAATAACGAGCTCCACTCCATCCTAGTTTGCGCTTCAAAAATTTATAAGCCGATTTCAGGTAGTATCGATTTCGAAATTTATCAAATTAGAGTTTGCTCTACAATTTTCTGAACAAACAATGCAAAAATATAAATCGGTGTGTCTGCGATTTGCGAATCATTTTCATAAGGAGCTTCAAAGTTTCTGCTGAAATATGAAGAGAATATTGTTTCTTAAATTCATAATTGCTGTCATAAATGCAGAGGTTTATTATGATACGATCATGATTGGTGATGTAATCCGGTCTATGCAAAAGCCATCATGTGTAATATCGACGGTTTGCTGGCCGTTTAGTAAGTACCTGACGATTTTAGAAGACCACAACCTAAAGATGGTGAAAGCTGAGACTTGCTGATAGCTGTGGATGATTGATTATCAATAAAATTTAGGTAACTATGCTTATTTTACAGCAAAAAGGGTAAAACTTTACACAACTCTCGCCGGTGAAAACGTGGCTCAAATCAGCATGATGCAGTTCCTAAGCTCAAACGTGACCCCTAATTTTCAAAGTCAAGAGCAAAACGTGGTTTTTTTAACAGATCTTAGCTGCCCGCACGTTGTTAATTATTTAGAAGAGGTATGTAAGTAAAGTTAAACTGTATTAGGGAGTTACCCAACCCAACCTTAACGACTTCCAAATTGTAAACTTTTTTCCTACCATTTGCCATTAACTAAGAAACCAGATTTCACCATAATTTCGATATTTTTTTATGATATTTCTTTAACCTAGAGCATCTCCAGAAATCTATTTCGATCACCGTTCCGATGGATCCTGCTCGGAGACTCCGCCAACGACTCCCAAACCAGCATTATACCTGATGCAATGTCCCATATCGAAATCTTTCCTGATGCTGAAGTGGTTCTGACACGACAGATAGATGATATTTTTGATTTGCATTTCAGTAAGTAGTTTTATTGATTTGGCTAATTTGTTTTTATAAAATTAACCAAAGCAACTTACCTAAGTAAGTATAACTCCATAAGATTATTTTCTAGTTTATAAAGTCAGTCCGGAAAGCGAATGGAAAACCGAGTATTACGGGCATTGGGATGAGAAGGACCGATTCAAAGAAGTTGAGAACTTGACTGACTCTACTGCCTTGAGGAGACTGAACCTAGATGGCTATCAGATAAAGGTCTGCTATGTGCTTACAGATAATGATAGCATCAACCATTTGACTGATGAAGTGTAAGTTACCTTGATGTTTTTCATCTTACTCAAACTGTATAACTGTTCGTTCAAGTTTGATTAAGTCAGTGTTTAGGCATAAAGATGCAGATAAACGTACTTATTTATTTGATGAGTTTTTATAAGTGGTAGTGACTGTAGATACTGTAATCCTTTATACTCAAGAAGTGATTGCATGATTCACATATACTCGCTCCTTTCTTCCTCTATAGTAAATGCATGTAAACTTAAAGGACAAACGGGTTTTATCCTATACCCCCCTTTAATTAATGAATCATTTCAACGCTGTGCTTTCCAGAAACGACCACATAGACACGATCACCAAGGTGAATTTCCCAACTACGAATCATCTGCTTGATTTCCTCAACGCAGACAGAAAATATGTTTTTGCTAACACTTGGGGTTACAAAGTCAACGGAACTTGGAATGGCATGACTGGGTTTTTGGTGAGGAAGGAGGTTGAAATCGGAGGTACTATAAAATTGTTTTATTAGGTATTCAAATTGTGTATGTAATGAGCACATGCACGAAAGAAACGTAATGGGGGTGTCAAAATTAACTCGAAATGATTCGTATAATTTACATACGGGGGTGGGTGCGTCACTCGTTGCTCTTCCGAACCGCACTTTCGTCTAGATACATACCAAAAATATTTTAAATGTTCTTTTCTATGCTTATTCACGCTGTTAGGTATGAACTTATCTTATTATATCTTTTAATACATTTAGATTACTTCTAATTGCTGTCTATTTAGTCCTATCTCTCTTTCAGGCTCTCCAATGTTCTTCACCTCAGAACGAATATCGATAGTAGAGTACATAGCAAGCCCAACACCGACTCGGTCCAAATTCGTGTTCCAGCAACCCAAGCTGTCGTATGAAAACAACTTATTCCTGCTTTCATTCCGATGGACCGTCTGGTACAGCACGGTTGCACTAGTGTTTCTATTGTTTTTGGCACTACTCATAGTGGCGATGTGGGAGTGGAAGAAATCTGCCGCAGAAAGACACCTGGTACGAGCACCTATGCTCTCTGTAATATTAACACTTATTGCCTTCAAGTTCCCTTTAGTTTACGTCCCTTCTATTTGAATAACATGATCATGGGTAAGGCTAATTCGAGATTTGTGGTAAACTACCGTGAAAAATTGGTTTCAGAAACAAAATGATTCGGGTGTTTTGAGAGCTAACATAGCAGATGTTATCATATTGATACTAGGAGCTGCTTGCCAACAAGGAAGTCCCGTTGAACTCAAAGGTTCGTTTCCATTTATCTGTGTTCGATGTTCGTCTCTTACTTTCGACTATTTGCACTTGTAACACGGTGTATCATGCTTTATTTAGCAAAACTGTTTCTTGTATCTTTTAATCTCTTTCTAAATTTCTTTACCATTTTCGACCTAATGAGAAAAAAAAGTAAGGAAGTACCTAGGTAGGTACCTAAGTTGATTATCTGTTTGATAACTCTCCCTTTATGTACACCATCAAACAGTTAGGTATATTTCCAGGTTCTTTAGGTCGGATAGTCATGCTAGTCTTATTCCTAGCTCTTATGTTCCTCTACACCTCGTACTCAGCCAATATTGTAGCTCTGCTGCAGTCCAGCTCATCACAAATCAAGACGCTTGATGACCTCCTGCATTCCAGGATCGTCTTCGGAGTACATGACACTGTCTTCAATCGGTATTACTTTTCGGTTAGTATCTTGTAAACTTTGTAGCCTATGCTGTCATAGAATTTTGTATTTTTCCACCAAATCCACTAAAAATGTAGCCTGACTACTCATATAAGGATATGTTGGTAAGTATTTCATTTTAATGTGCTGTAGCTAATGCTAAGAATTTTTGTTTTTGTAGACTGCAATAGAGCCAGTAAGGAAGGCAATTTACGAGAAGAAAATAGCACCACCTGGAGTAGAACCTCGCTTCATGACGATGGAAGAGGGTGTCAAAAAAATACGGAAGGTAAGAACATAAAGGTTTACTTTACGAATTTAGATCGTAGCTTAGAAATAAGTCCCTGTCTTGTAATAAGTGCCTCTGCTTTTATAGGGTTTGTTTGCATTCCACATGGAGACAGGAGTGGGGTACAAATTCGTTGGAAAATTCTTTGAAGAAGGAGAGAAGTGTGGTTTGAAAGAGATACAGTATTTACAAGTTATAGACCCTTGGTTAGCGGTGAGAAAGAACACTCCATACAAGGAGATGTTCAAAATTGGGTAAGTCTGCCAGCATTGGCATAAAAAACAAATCACGTTGTATTTGTATTTATCGTGTAGGTATTTATCTAAATATAGTTTCCAGAATGAAACGTATTCAAGAGCATGGACTCCAAGGCAGAGAGAATAGATTGCTCTACGAAAAGCGCCCGAAATGCTCGGGAAGAGAGTCTAACTTCGTATCAGTCAGCATGGTGGATTGCTATCCCGCTTTTCTTGTTCTGTCCTACGGAGCGCTTGTAGCTTCATGCATCGCAGTTTTGGAAAATCTTTCATTCCGAAGACATGAGCTCAAGCAGAAGATCAGTTGCATTAAAGATGGTACTTTATACTAAAGAGAAATTTAGATTCGATAGTATTTTTCGTACCTACTAGCTAATTGTGTGCCCTATCAAGTCAGTCAGTAGTAGCACGTAGTAGTAAGTACCTAGTAGGTACTGTACGGTATAAAATTATCTGGGTTGCTTACCTGCTCATGCAGGATTAGGAAAATAGGAAGTTTTGAGTGGTGAAAATTATAACTTTATTAGAGTCCTACCTACTCCAACATTTCATCATAGAATAAAGCAATAAAAAACTGGTACAAACTAATTCAGTTTAATTATTTATTTAAAGATCTAAGTTGATTGACGCAAACTCCAGTAGCCAAGGCGGCTCCAGCACACCAATAATTGTTAAGACTTGTGGAACCGGTATTGTAAATTACAGGAATCGATTACTTGCGCCACCCAACACGAAGGTAGGAGGGCACGGGCACTGGCCAGCAAAATAGCAATTACCTACATGCTCAGAGAAATTACTAAATTAGGCGTTTGCTCACTGGCCGACGCGATACCGATATATCTCAGTTGCTCGAAGAAAAACGTCGTTGTCTAGGCCTACAACACTGTATGTGCCTAGTACTATTTATTTATTTACGTATTTAATACTGCACAAAGTTATAAATTTGTTACAAAGGGTGGACTTAATACTGAAAGCATTGTCTGCCAGCCAGTACTAGACGCTTCCACACAGTCATCGCTGGTTATTATGTAGATAATGTGGTGTCGATAGCAGATTTTTAAATGATGGCAGTAGGTAGGTACTTATATTAAACAGCCATTCCCTAAGGGCAATTAAGATAGCTAACTGGTGCAAGTCGCCCTAAAACTTGCCGGTTTCGGTAAACATCAGTTCTAATGAGGACGGACGGGTAATGGAACCCTCGTCATGGAAAAATTTACTGTATGATAATTACCTACCAAGGGAATTTTTGAAACGTGCGCTTGCAGCTTTGGCTTATTCTGATAAAATTCCTGGATTATGTACCTAGCTAGGTACTCTATTTCTAAAAACATTAGTGGATAAGACGTAAAAAAGATGTAGGTATATCAACTTAGGTATTACTAGGTAGATTAGTTTCTAGCTAGTCATAAGTAAAAACTACCTTACTCCATTAATTCAAAATACGGTGTGTGCTTTGCTGGATAATGATCACTTACGTACCTATATCTGTGATTTTAATCCAATGATAAGATAATAGCCACAATAATTTTGAAATAAAACTGATAATGATTTTATTATCTAAATGTCTACTCACAAGGAAGTAGGTATAACCTACGTAAGTGACTATCTAAGTAAAAAGTTTGGGAATTCATTTCATTTCGGAAAGTGCTTTGTTTGTGAAATATGGATGTGAAAATAGTTATGTTTTTAGTGTGTGCTTTTATGGGTAAATGTGCTGGTAAGTACCTACCTACTGCTCAGAATCTGTCGTAAATAGGTAGGTAGGTTAACGTAAGATTATACTTGTGATACCTAGGTACTTACTACTTTGTCTACAATCCTAATAGGTAGTACCTACCTATCTAGTTACCTACTCTCTATCTTGTGTAGTTTACTTGTCAGTAATAAAGCCTCGCTACTTCTGATGAAGCAATTAATTACAAGTTGCGATAGAAAGTCTTCTTATTTCCACCTCAGAAAACGTAGGTACCTACCTACCTAGTAGAAAATCCTATCCTATCCTATCCTACTCCTACTAATATTATAAACGTGAAAGTTTGTAACGATGTATGTATGTTTGTTCCTCTTTCACGCAAAAAACTACTGATTTGGATGAAACTTTGGAATATAGGTAGGTACCTATATTGTCCGTGATCTGGATTAACACATAGGATACTTTTTATCCCGTTCCCGGGGAAAAAATGAACATCTAAAAAAATTTATCAGTAAAATCATCAGTCCAGCGGTTCATTTGTTAGGAATTGTATAGCAAAACACAACTGACAGTTTGAATAAAACCTTTTTATGTTGGTGGGTACACAGTACAACCTGGCCGTAAATAATCAAATTAGGAAAACAATATTTTCATTCTTAAAGCTACGTGTACAAAGATGAAATTTTTACAAGCGTTTCCAAAACGTGCACCCAGCTAAACTAAAACAATCTAACTATATTGTCCGTGACCTGGATTAACACACAGGCGGGACACAAATCAACGGGATCCAAAGGAACGGGAACATGGTCGCGGGCGGCAGCTAGTCCTCTATAATTAACTACTTAGGTGATACCTAGACTTGCTGACGTTTCGGAGAAAATATTTTGGGAGAAATTCTCCCAATTGTCACTTTTGATTTTAATATTTTTGTTACTGACGTTTCGGACAAAATCAAATGGAAGCGGTTGAATACAGTCAGATAAACAATTTTTAACAAAATATGATATAGCTATTTAAATTGCTTTGCGAGCGTGTGGTGACATTAAGGTGGTTCGGTTTCCACTATTGATATTAGAAAGTATCTAGGTACCTTAGGTAGGTACCTAGATACTGGTAGATTACTAGAAATCAATTCGAGAACAATGAACCTTTGCATGAAATCACGAATACCTCCTACCTACTCTTCCTACAGTCAAATCCAAATAAAAATGAGTTACTACTGTGTAAAAAATTACCCCATTATCTATGTATTAGGTAGGTAGTTAAGTCTAGCAAGAGATCTCAAGGAATTTCTTAATGCATAAAAAATGTGTATGATACAATTTTTGAGACATATTTTTTTATGAATCAGCGCAGCAGTTTCGATGCTACGCCTGCAGTTTTTCATCCTCGGACTCCGACCAGTCCTGCCTGACCATCACTGATACCACCAACATTGTGGAATGTCCTTTCACCTATTGCACGATATTCAGACAGGAGTTTTTGGTAAGAAACTTAATCTACTCTTCCTTACGTGCGTAATAGACCAATGAGACCAATTTTATCCGACACAATAGACAGCCGCAATCCTTAGACTTTCGAAAATTTCGACTGGGTGGTATTCTAGTGAGAAACTGGCGGTGGTAACAAACAGCTTGTGTTCCATTTTTCAGGATCCCCGAGGGGTGGTAGCTAGTTTCACGCGAGGCTGCGAGAGTGCACCTGACTTCCTCAACCACGAGATCACAGACCCCACCTTCAGAACCTTCTACAGGGCCTGTACCAACGACCTTTGCAATATTGGTAAGTTCATATCTAAGTAGGCTGATAATTACCGTAGATCTATAATTTTGTAGAGTAAAAATCAGTCACCGGCCGAGGTAATTTTAATTTCAGGTAACGGCATAGAATCAATATCTGGCGGCAGTCTGTCACCGACTCCGGAATACAATGGACTAAACTTGCTGGTCCCTGGCACGGGCGGCGGCGGTGCTGCCTACATTACGATTAACATGTTTCTGATTATTTTATGCGTGGCTGTGGGTCTTTTGTTAAATGTCTAAATATTTTTCGTGGTTTCCTTCAAGCTGTACCTACTCAAAGAAAATGGTAAAGTCAGTTTGGTTAATATTGGCCTTGGCATTGCCCTGGTATGTTTTGAAATAAGTGATCCTAGGCCCGTATTCCGTAGCCTTACTCAAGCACTGATCCGTACTCAAGCATAGCTTTTTGTATGAAAATCTCTACTCAAATCTATGCTTGAGTAACGATTTCTGTCTCGGAATACGGGCCCTAGAATGGGTATAATAGCTATGTCTATATAATCAATTTATTATTATTACCCGCATGTAAACATAAACAGACACAGACCCTGCCCAGATTAGGTAGGTAAACTAATCTAACTATAATATACCTACTGCATAGCCGTTCACCACGAATTGGCCTTCGGTGGAGGAAGAAGAGTTTCTTGTTTACTAATTATAATGTTGAGATATTTGTTGTCATGGTAATAAAATGCATTACAATAAGGTGAATGTAATTTGGATCACTATTGTGAGCTTATTTGTATTCATTTTTAGATAACATTGCTGAAGACTGAAACGCTATCCGAGAAAAGATTTTCCGAACGCATTCTTCTGAAACTTTTGACAGTTCGCTTTCGTAAGTCGCAAAAATCGCAAAATGTCAAATCCGTTCTGTGTTGTTGAGGTTAGGATTATTTTAGAATAATAAAAATGTGATAAAATAACATAAATCATCAGTTTAACTGGTTTACAACCAACCATGACAACATCCCCTACCAAGACCAAGCAGAAGCTATCGCTTCGGAAGAGGCTATTCGTCAAAAAGTCTCCAAAAGTGGGGTGCTATGTCGACACTGATTCCAACGATGAATTTAACCAGTCTTCATCGCGTCCGATTTCTCCTGCTGATCCTTTCTTGGCTCATAGTTCTCACTACTCCGACGTCAACGCTGAAGTAGGTGATAGTCCTCGAAACTGCAGCGCTGAACCCATTTATAACAACGCAAGTCACAGCGCGGACCACACACTAAACGACGATGAAAACAATCCTAAATGCTGCCGAACCTTCTTCAGGCGATCTCGCCCTAAGAGCTTAGTTGACAACCACCCCGCCAAAGAAGAAACACACTCCAGAGACTGTAGCCCATGCAATAATTCAAACAGTTTGAGCGACCAAACCATATCTTGTTCACAGTCGAAATCCGAAGAGATACCGAAGGCTACAATAAAATTCCCTAAAAACGATGATCCTAGAAAGTGTTTTGAACACTCAGGTTCATTTGAAGGTATTAAAACTAAAAATAAACTGTTTGTAAAACGTTTATCAGCTGATCACTTGATATCAACTGAAAGCAAGCCTTTATACCGCTCGTCTTCTCCTGAAAGTGATAGAAGCAGTTCTCTAGATCGTAAAAGAAGGTAAGTTTTTATTGTGCTAGTTATCATGTTGGTGTATGTAAATTGTTTGTTATAACATGGTGATGTCTGCTTGTTAGGACTAAGTCTACTATAGCACGGTCATCATCACGTGCTGGGAGCACCGACAGCTTGGCGCGCAACTCTCTGCTTGCTGCTCAGGTATTGAGACTCATACCCACGCAGGAGGCTCGGGAAAGGTGATTGTTATTGTCTTAAGAACTGCTTTTATGTATACACAATTATTGCTTGTTTTGGTGACAATTTATATAAAAATCCAGTATATGTAACCAAATCATAACAATAAAAATATGGTTTTGCTTGCATATGCTCCAATGGGACCACTTTGACTAAAAATGTAGAAAAGTATTACTACATCCTCATACATCATACATCCACACTTATTTATATACACTTGTACGCTGCTTCTAGACATCATAAAGACATCTTTAGTAATTTCTGTGAAATCTGAATGCCTAAAAATAACCAGAAGTATGTATTATATGAAGTTATATCACAGAAATCAAATAAAAAGTGAGAAAAAAATAGCAACAAAGAAACCTTTTAAATATATATTATTAAGTAATTCAGGCAACATGAGCATAGAACCTTTTCTAACTAAATAAGTACTGCATATTGGTTAAGTACATAAAAATCACTACACAGTATAAAGCAAAGTCGCTTCCCGCGTCTGTCCTAATGTCTGTATGTATGTATGTATGCTTAGATCTTTAAAACTACCCAATGGATTTTGATGCAGTTTTTTTAATAGATAGAGTGATTCAAGAGGAAGGTTTATATGTATAATACATCATCATCATCACTGCATTGCACCCATGCGAAGCCAGGGCGGGTCGCTAGTTATTTTAAGTAAAACTGCATAACAAAACATTAGGCAGGCCATTGGGCTTGTTCCAGCACTAACACTAAATAAATAAATATTCATGGAAATTTTACACAGCGGCTTTTACCTCCAAACTAAGCAAAAACACTAAAAACGAATTAAACATTATTCACCCATTCTTGATGATTGAATCTTGACAAGTGGTTGTTTACTTTACAGAAACTATCTCTATGGAAGGCTGGCATCCCATTCATTACTCGGAGCAGCGGAGTTAGAGCATGTGTTCCCTGATAGGGAAGTTAAAGTATTTGTTGGCACTTGGAATATGA
The DNA here is from genome assembly GCA_947507515.1 of Eulithis testata. Taxonomy (NCBI): domain Eukaryota; kingdom Metazoa; phylum Arthropoda; class Insecta; order Lepidoptera; family Geometridae; genus Eulithis; species Eulithis testata. The sequence goes on along the minus strand of OX382203.1, from coordinate 6,750,751 downwards.
ATGGACAGGCCCCACCAAAGTAAGATTCACAAATTTTTTTCTATCACTGCTGCGGTTTCATTTTGAATCAACCACAAAATATTAAAATCTTTAAAAGAACCATTAGGTTGGTGTCTGAGATCTAAATTAAAAGCCAATATTTGTGCCATAGAAATAATAAAAATGAACTAAGAAATTCACAGAAGACATTTTAGCATAATTTCACCACTTGGTAACAGTTTTGACCAAACTTTAGAAGAAAAAAAGGCTAGAAGGTACCTATACTACCTACTTATTTGGGACGGTTGGGACCTATGTTTGATGTATGTATAGTCATCATCATTGGTAAATGATGGATGAGACATAAGCAAATATCAGTGTTTATACAAAAAATTATGATTAGAGCTAACAGGATGTGCACAACTTTGAAATTCTAAAGAAGTGATCTACTTCTGATGGCGACTGTACCTAACCTACCTAGTCAATCTACCTAGATGTATGTTAGGTATCTCATCATTGTTTTGTTATCAACAGAGAGCTAGCAGATTTTATATTCCCGAATCAAGTGCAGCATGTGCCAGATATATTTGCAATCGGAACACAGGAGTCATTTTCTGAACGAACCGAATGGGAGATTATCATTCAAGAAGTTCTGGGACCATCACATCTTCTACTACATTCTTATTACTTAGGTAAGTTTTCTTTAATGAGTCTTGAAATAAGTGCTAGCTGGGCCACTATTTGGATGGGTGACCGTTAGTGGCATTTATATGTGAGCGCTTCTGTGCTTCGGAGGGCGCGTTAAACTGTCAGTCCCGGCTCTAGCAGTCGTTAAGTCATGACGGAGGTCTTAAGGCGGCCTAAAAACTCCCGTCTCCAGAGTTAGCCACTAACTCATACGAGCTTGCATGCTTGAAATAAGTGCTTATTAATAATTCGTGTCTTATATAAACAGACATACAAATTAAAAATATACATTGATACTAGTTGGTGGTAGTGGTTTACTAGTTTTTTTTTATTTAAGTTTCTGTAGGTATTTGTTCCAAAATTCAAATGCAGCAAATGATAGATAGATAGATTGATACATTTATTCCAAACCACCACAAAAACAAAGTAAAAGAAATAACAGCATTAAAAGTAAACTTAAATCTAAAATAATAATGGTACATAAAGAAAAAAAAGCAAACTAATTGTAAATACAGAAATAAGTTATGCTCTCTGTGGTGGTGAAGCGGCCTCAGCTCAGCTTAAAAGCAAATGAGGCAAAGTAGAATGTAATTCCTAGCAACTCAGTGGAAATGTTGATTTCAGGCACAATTCACCTCGTAGTATTCATCCGAAGAGATCTCATATGGTTCTGTTCTCTCCCTGAAGACGCATCCTTATCAGTTCGACCCGGTACCGCGTTCCGAACCAAAGGCGCCGTGGCGATATCATTTGCACTATTCGGATCCACGTTTCTATTCGTGACTGCACATCTCACTGCGCATCAGGAAAAGGTTAAAGAAAGAGTTTCGGATATCAAAAGGATTATCAGATCTATAGATCTGCCGAAGAACTTGCCTTGCCGGCATAAAAGTAAAGGTATTTCAATTGGTTTGTTTTTTATGTTTTTACCATAATTGTGTTACCCAATGGGCCCAATGGAAGATCAACGCAGGTTGAAAAACTGGCACAAGCTGAGTTGGGTCCATTTTGCAACTTCATTTACTTATTTAAGCCTTTGTTAGTTTTAATTTTATTTCTACTTTATTTTTTCTGTGTTTATATTTAGGCACTTAATTAAGTTGCAAATAAACCATTTGGTTTCATTTAACCCTTATGTATACTTATGGGTTTCAAACAATATCACCAACGAAGGTGATCATATTGAACACAACGCCCTCTGCCCCAAACGAAAGTAAACTAATTTGACAGCACTAAAACGATAGCCGTCTTTGTCGTTTCAGTTCATGAGAAAAGGATAGCAATAAATTTGGAGCTTTCAAATTAGGTTAGCTTATGAATGAAACAACGGAATCAAGGGTATTGTTGCATAAATATTTTTAAAGAGAGTAATGATTTGTAAACGAATTTCAGATGTAACAAGTAATTTTGACTATGTATTCTGGTGCGGTGACTTGAACTTTAGACTTGGTGAACCAAGAGCGGCTGTGATGCGATGGATTGAGCAAACAAAGGTGAATAAAGTACACTAAGGCCCGTGTGCTGATTTAATGAAAATCTCTACTCAAATATATCCTTGAGTAACGATTTCTGTATCAGCTGGGCCTAACACTATAAAATTCATACAATATCATACATATAAAAATCATAAAATTCATACATAAAAAGTAGATCAAAAATCTCAGTAGTATTGTTTGGTTTTATTGGGGTGTGGCATATATTGCTTGATACTAAACAATGCTCCTATAGCTAATACATGGATAATAATGAATTGTTTCTTTTATGTTTTTGTCATGCGAACAAAACATGCTATTATTTCTAAGGTTCATTTTATTATTTCCAGTTTCCTCTACCCCACAACTTACCTCACGGCCTCCTTCACGCGGATCAGTTGACCGCGGTATTAGAAGACGGTGCTGCCTTCAGGGACTTCAGAGAAGCTCCTATTACCTTCCCCCCTACTTATAAGGTGAGAGAATACGTGCAAATTATTAAATTACAAAAAAAACGACAACTGTCTTTTACAAAGGAGAACATGTCTGTAACTCACAGAATTGCCCACTAGGAGACATAGATTCTAGAATAGAGACCACGAATCGAAAAGCGAAGGACGGCCCCACCCGATTACGATTTTGTTAAGATCGCAAGAAGTCTCTAGATGGAGAAGGTCTCTATTAGTTCTTTCTGGGGAAACCTAGGAATTATATAAAAATCTATACATCCCATAGGCTCATATGATAATGCTGAAGGAATTATACCTACAATTGTTTTGTTATGCATTTCCCAATAGAACTCTATAGTCGGGTTGAAGAACTGTTTTCAATAGCTAAAAACTAAGATTACCGATGTATATCTTATCCTAGACTGGTCAAAATAAAGGTTTTTTTTGTCCCAGTATGATCCCGGTAGCCAACAGTTTGATACGTCAAGCAAGCAGAGAGCGCCCGCGTATACAGACCGAATACTTTTCAAAGCGAAATGTATGTCCGGAAACTCATCGGCTTTTGCTGGTAAGTTCAACTTAGAATTCAATCGGAATCATACCTAATTGTTTGGTAAGTTCAACTTAGAATTCAATCGGAATCATACCTAATTGTTTGGTAAGTTCAACTTAGAATTCAATCGGAATCATACCTAATTGTTTGATAAGTTCAACTAAGAATTCAATCAGAATTATACCTAATTGTTTGGTAAGTTCAACTTAGAATTCAACTCGAATCATACTTAATTGTTTTTCATGGTTTACTTTATATTGCCCTCGTTATAAATGGTCAAGGATCGAACTCACGACATTCTTTGGAACATCTTTTGCATAAACCTTTTAAAGTGATAAATGTAGTTCAATGCCACATAGGATGCGTCCTCAGTGTAAGTAATGTAACCGCTCAACATCAGCTGGCCCAGAAAACATTGTTTTCTCATGACACAATTCAGTTACTGTAAAAACTGTTCTACCGCCTTAAGATAAAATTTATAATTGCAGGATTGCGTCGAATCAGCTCCGTGCCAATAGCGACGGGCGTGAAATGCCTCGCGTACAATTCGGTACAATCGATATGTACAAGCGATCACAAACCGGTTTGGGCACTTTTCTCTACGACCTTACGGCCAGGGACTGATGTGTGAGTAAACCCTCTTACTACATGGCTCGTACATTCAGCATCCGAAGTTGATCAGCCGATAGGCGTCACAGCTCATTCGGTAATAGCTCTGCCTTCCGTGTGGGTCGTGGGTTCGATCCCCATTGAGAACAAACATTTGTGTCTAGCAAACATAGATGTTTCTTCTATGATTATTTGATTATTTATTTTATTTTATTTATTTATAGTAAAGATAAAAACAAGTAACACACTTAGATCAAAACATTTAGGAATACAATACATTAGGGAACAGTAGGGAGTGACTTCATTGTATGGTCGCAGGAATGAAATTTTGTGTTTACAACAATAGTAAAGTCAGGCATCCATGTTGGCACATAGTCTTGACCCCTAGTCTGGTCTATGTCTGGGTGTCATGTATTTTAAGTATGTATTTACAAAAAAAAAGATATATAAGTATTATATCAGCAATTTAGTTCCTATAGTATAAGCTCTGCTTAGTTTGGGACTAGAGGGTGTCTTGTGAAATGTCCAAAGATATTTATTAATTTATTTTTTTTAGCTTCAATTTCATTACTTAGTTTGGACTAGAGGGCGCTGTATGAAATGTACAAGAATATTGATTTACGAGCCGTCGCTCGCGGCGTTGCTCGCGTTCTAAGACGAAACATTAGAGTGTGACTTTTCAAAATTCCTTTCTTAGCGCACTCCTACACTCTATAAGGATACTACCCTCCAAATTTCATACCTATACGACTTATGGTTTAGGCTGTGCGTTGATTATCAGTCAGCTTCAAAAGAGTTTTATATATATTGACTAGTTATATATATTGATTTCAGTGTGCCGTTAGCAGCTGGTTTGTTCAATCGTGAGGTGTACCTCGAAGGCATCAAGCGAAGACACGCGTTGCTAGACCACGCTCCTGGCACTTCAGCGGTATGCACACTACAATAATATTCTAAACAATTACATCTTCCCTTGTTACCAATAAATCCAGCTTAATACCGCGTGCACACTCAGCCAAGGAAGTGGTCATGAGCATAGTCTAAACACGATCATGCCTCTGTCCCGGCATGTTCATGTCCTAGCTCCCTAAAGAATAAAGGCGATGTTGCGGTGGCAAAAAGTCCGGAATTCATAGCGACAATAATGCCGGCAGCGGCATGGGCTGAGTGTGCACTCACCATAAGAGAGCACGCTCACGACTGACTTAGTTGCCCAGAAACTTTTTTTCTTTGGCAATTTCTATCGTTGGAAACTCGTAGATCTGATATGACAGAAAGATTAGTTGCGGAGACAATAGTTGCTCGTGCGCGGCCTCCTTTATGCTCGGAATAGGAACTTAGTAAAGACAAAAACATGGTATACATTCATAGTGTGGTTTATTGGAAACAAGGCTAGAGTTATAAGCCGGCTACACATCGCTTTGTCGGGGTCCTAGTCAAATGTATGAATTGACGCGCCAAAATACATTTAGAAACAAAACAGAGTAGACTTACATATTCCTATCAAAATTGACTGGAAACTGAAAACTGGATTGTTAACACAAGTCTCCTATTTGTGCTAACGGATTCATTCATTCTAGCAACGATAGTCCCTGATACAGCGTTGTGTAGCCGGTTAAGTTTCTGAATGTAAACTACTTATATTTATGGTCATACAGACCATTAGAATAACAATTTGGCATGATTCAGAACATCAGGGCCATTTTCTGTCTTTACTTTTCATAAAACATACTATACTACTTTCGTAATTGGATGTGCATGGTTTAATCATTTTATTCAGAAGGATCAAAAATCTGTTCTAAAATTATAACAAGGATTTCAAGATTCATTTTATGGTGTTTTGCTTTTTAGTATCATGTTTTCTTTGTGTTGTGAATTTTTGTTATTAGTTTGTTTCATATTTTGCTATTTATTGTTGTAGTTGTGATATTTGTGTTATATTTATGTTGTATTCAAATAATAAGTGATGACTAAACTACCTATTAAAATTTTATTTCGACGATTCGTATTTTTTATAAATTATGAGTCAATACTTCTGTTGGTTTTAAAGTAGTTTAGCCTGTTACTTATTATAATATACCGTTTATTATGTTTATGTCTGTCCAAAGATTAGATTTACGTTGCTTATATTTTTTAAATACCTATATTTTTTTATTACAGAGCGTATTGAGAAAACTTCTCAAGTGACGTGCTATATTTGCTTACTTTAAAAAGCATAGAAAAGACAAAAAAAAAGTTCCATAGCTTTTTGGCATAAGTATTAATTTATTTTGTTGATATATTTATTTTTGTGTACGTACTTATTTAGTTGTATAATTTGCTCACTGTGTTAAAAAGACAGATCTAGTCAATAACAACAAATATAAATAACTAATAGAAAATTGAAATAATTTATTTTTACAGCGGATATTATAGTTTGTTTATTAACTTTAAATTATTGTATTAATCACGCCATATTTAAGCTTGGTAACTTCGTGTTAGTTATCATGAGTTTATTGCTTGCTGTTTTCTTGTTTTACTACATTTGAAAGCAACAAAACGTCTGATAAACTAATAGGTCGTTATCAAGCGATATGAATAAAGGCGGTTAGTATTACGCGTTTTTTAGTGCAACAGCTTAAATCCCGAGTTTTGTGATGTTTTACTTTATTATGACGTTTGGACTTGTCTTTGCCTACCCTCAGCCATCCCCAAAACATCTTAGCTACTAGTAAAGTATCAAGAGATCTAAAAGATGTCTACCGTGGGAGTTATTTTAATTATTCATTCAAAAAATTATGTTCATTGTTTGAAATCACTTGTAGAAAATTATGCTTATCACCCAAGTTATCACCTTAGGTTTTATTAGGAAAGTAGTGCACAATTCAAAGTGTAGTTGGTCGAGCTTTTACCCTAAATAATATTTCATACTCTGTTCCTACATTATACGAATATCAGTTAGAAAATTTCGTCCTTCGAATGATTAGATAGATAGATAGATAGATAGATAATACTTTATTGTACACAAGGATTAAATACATAAAAATCTTAAAACTAAGTATAGTATATGATTATACTTATATGAGAGATTATCCGACTGACGACAGCCCACTGGGGGGCCAGATGGGAAATAAAATCCCATCAAGCCCACTCATTTGAATAGTAGGCTCGTTGGGATTGTTTTCCTATCGGCCCCACCAGTGGGGCAGCCGGTCGACTCGATGGGAATAACCCACTACTAACGGACACTTATAAAGGAACCAGGCATAAAAAAATCGGCAAATTAAGGTGCATAAAGTAGCCGACAAATAAGTTTAAAATTATGAAATTACTCACCTGCTTCATAGTCCATAGTTAATTTACAAAATATAATTTTATCGTGATTTAACTTTTTTTTCTAAGTACAGAATTAAACTTATTTGCCAGTTAATGTTCGAAAATAATTCATCTCATTCATTCAATAAATCAACTGCCCTTAAGGCGTCCTACTTCTACGTCAGTATACGTTTTACCAGTTTTACAATAAATCTGGTCACAGGCTAACTTATTTCGACCATGAATAGCCTCTCTTGATGTTTGAAAACCAGTGAATAGAACGTATTAGGTAAATGTTATAAACATTAGAAATAAAACTTTAACCGCTGTGATCTTATTTCATTCTAGTCTGAAGACCATTCCATTGATTTGAAAATCATGCGCAGTGACATGGAAATCGCATAATTTAATTAGGTTTTTTCCCAAAGATGTAATTATAGTAAGAAAATAATTCGTCCATAGTGTTTCATGAAGTTTTTTATGTTTTGTTTTTTTTTGTTTTAAGGATTGAAAAAAGTTGATTCGGAACGTGTTAAACTTTGAAAAATTTCGGTTTAAAACCTGCCCCAAATAAAAGTAAGAACTTCGGGCAAAAATAATAAAAAAAAAGCTTACTAAGAAATAACTATAACTATGAAAACTAGGCACAAAACACTGCCGTCAAAACTAACGCTTTATTCAACGTAGTTCGCTTATATATTTGTGTAGTGATTAGTTGTAACGTTTGTCCAAGAAATTATACTTATTGATATTAATCATTATTTAATCGCGGCATATGTATGTTTATACGATTTTGATGTACCTAACCTTCATAATATGGTATTGCTGTTTATAAAAAAATACTTATTAATTAGTTGTGTGTTTTCACTACTTATAGGCTTTCATAATAACTATGTGATTATAACAAGGCAATTCTTTACTTTTGCGACTTTTTCGCAACGGAAAAGAAATGAATCGTTTTCTATTCTTTTCTACTTACCCAGACAAATAGTTGGCGCTCATGCTTAGCGTGGAATTTCACCTATTGAAGATTATGGAGCTTACTTATAATCGCCAATCAACTTCTGTCAAAATTTAATCAACGTTGATGGTGCCATCTCGTTTCTTAAGCAATCTTAAGCAGTGTTTAAACAGTGTAGGTAACTATAAGTTAAGAGGCGATTGTAAGTAAGCCCCTACATGGTTATTATATCAAAATTATTGTCAAAATAAAATAAGGTATCTTAAGTTGTTCCACAGTTATACGTCAATTATAATTGTAGACTTCAAAATATCGAGTAATCGATGATTCAGACTAAAAAAAACAACACATCACTAGTCAATGGAATTGTCTTGTGTTCATTTGGAAATAACTAGAGTAGAACTACGAAATACTAACACATGTCTTCCATTCTAAATAATGAAAAATTGTAAATACTAGTAGATCTAGCGAGGCGACCTTACATAATAATTTTAATAGTGGGTATGTATGTCCTTGGAAGGTTACTAGTACAGTATTATATCATCTGTTCCACAGTACTGGCCACACTATTCTGTCTACCCCCTTTAGACATCTTCCAGGGTCTTTATGACCAACAATTTCTTAGATCTGAGGAGATGTTTATTGCGGCTGGGTTGCTCTCGTCCTGAGCCTGTCTCACCTACACTCTAGTTTTCTAGATCACATAGCTGTAAATAACACATGTTAACACTAATCCATGAATGTCCAATTTGATTTCTTATTTTTGTCAGATACTGAAGAAACTAATCCCGCTCTGGTTGCAAGGAACACCTACAGAATATTTCTCATAGTACAGTATGTATTGTAATTGCGGGCAAACCGCGAAACTTAAGAAATCCATAATCGTAGTGATACAAAAATCATATTTTTTAAAACTTTTTAATACCAGTTTTGGATCACCACTCACAAACTCACAGCTGCACGTAACTAAACTACTTGGCATATGATCTCACCTGTAACTTCCCTTATTTTGTAAAGTATTTTGAACCCATGCTAGTTGCCTATGCTATTAACTTCATAGTCGCCCGCAGTTATGAAACATACTGTATTATTTTGCTAGTCATTTTTACCCTGCGTCATTTTTGAATGGATGCATTGTTACTCCCACTTGTTCCTTGATACCAACGGATATGCTGATATGTTTGAACTAAAATTGTGCACATTGCGCTCGCCTCGCTAGGCTTATAATCAACCACCAACTTTTATTCTATTTTCTTTTACTTCAATCATTCTGTTCAACCAAATTGAATCACCATTTTTATAGCTTTGTAATAATCCGTCTGAAGTTGAAATTCCAAGTCCATAAACTGAATTCACAATAAGTGTTGTCTGGTTAGAAAAACAGTAAGTACGTAGCTAAAACCAAAATTACTATTAACTAAGGCAGCTTTAAATCATAAAAATATTATTTGGCTTCCATGTTTTATATTTAGCTTTCAATCATAAAAACGTTCATCTTAAAAAACGTTTCTTCAATTTTGGAATAAATATTTGCCAAAATTAATTTAGCGTAGTAGGTTAATTGTTATTAAAGGTACTTAATTGTGTATTTCTTTTAAGTATTCTAAATTATTCTGCGTGCTTCATGCATAATATTATTCCTTCCTACGGCTTTGTTTGCTTACTATCAGCAGTAAATTTAATAGTTTAAAATCGCACAATTAATGTAATCCATCTTATATTTTCAAATATTACTGTACATAATCAAATATTTACACTGTTGTATTGTTTAGGAACTTTAAGTACTTGTGTACTGATATAGTTGAGGCTGCTAAAGAAACTTTAAACTTTTGAAAGTACAATTTATAGGTAACTTGTCTGGTGCGGTGGAATCACCCATAACCTCTACCTGTTATGAACATTGATGTTAGTTCCATAAAAATGGGTAGTTACCACAATTTTTGGAACTTAAATTCACTGTTAAAGATGCCAAAAATATATAAATTAATCTGAATCATGTAAAAAAAAACATTTATGTACATTGGTAAAATAATAGTAAATAATAATTTACAGGATTGTGCATCAAAAATGTGCATAACAGATTTGAGGCAATGAGTGACACAATGGTTAAACTATTTCTTGGTTATTTTGGTAATAAAGATAAGCTTGTTATCAATTGGGTTCGATAAAATCACAAGATAACTGCATACTAATGATTAGTAATGCCTGCCGGTTTATTTGTACCTATGCGATATAATTGATGATGATAACATATTATTATATAAAAGAACCCGCGCACAAGTGACATACATAGTTGCCTGGAATGTTTTTTTGTCTCTGTCGACTTCTATCGGTTGTCGAGCACATTCAAACAAACCCGTAACTGTGAGACACAGTTGCGGAGATAAAAGTTGCTCGTGCGCGGGCTCTTTATGAAATCCCAAAATTATATGATTTGACGAAACTGTACATTCGGATTTATTTTGTAATATGACAATATTTTAGAAACTTGTGAAGTTGAATGTATCTACTATCAATAAACAAAAGCTTTCCTTTCTATGAAATAGGAAAGCACTCTTTACTAATGTCAAACTTTTTAGTTGTATTACAAAGAATTTTTATTTTGACTGTACCATATTTATTTAGGTCTCTCTGATGACGGTGGATGCCAACAAAAGGCTAGATAGAGACAGATAGATATATTTTTCTACTGCGATAAACAAATTGCTAACTCAGAGATACCTAGATGAAAGGCAGTACCTTGTGATAAAGGAATAGTTCACCAGGGATTGTCAACGCGAAAGTATTTTTCCTAGTCCATGTCTATAGAATAAGTTGAACAGATGTTATGCTAAATATAGTTAACTTTCCTCTGAAACTTGTTTTACTTACACGTTTCCTGTGGAAGGTATATTTTAGGGGTTTTTATGCTTGAAAATGTGATTTTACCTTAGTTTGAACCACCGTAGAGTATCTGCGCTTGAGATTCATATGTGCGTGTGCACTATATAAAAAAAAAGTCTAGTTTTATGAAGTATTTTAACATAATTTATTCAAACGAAGTTCTACGGAAATAAATTAACATTCAAATCTCAGAAGCATTACACCACAAACTAACTGTCATTCCCTGACACCCACCAGAAACGCATCTTTCAGACATCTTTCAGGCATCTTGTAGTAATTTTTACCTGAGCCAGCCACGTTAGTTCGAAGCTTGCACATTATTGTACTGCCACTCAACACAAGCTTTCCCCTTGACACCGTTTACGACAACATTCGACCAACGCTCGTAGAACTTGGATTCCCTGCCTTTGCCGATGTAGAATGACTCTTCGTCTTCAACTTGCACACCGACTGTGAAGTATTCACCTCCTGAAATTAACGTGCATAGTTTATGTCGATATTCGAAGGTTTTTATGATTTCAAATAGTGAATTTGAAATCCTTAGAAAGTTTCCGAATACTTTTAGTTAGATGGTCAGTAGAAGATAAACGGGAATCCTCTAACATCATTTCCTGTAAGGATTGAACACCAGTAGGTAACTGCAGAAATCAAGAATTTTTGGTATGTTAATTAGCGTTTTGTGTATGAGGTTACACTTACCAGCTCTGAACGAGAACGCGTAGTCCTTCGGCAGTATTTGATTCTCTCCGTGCTGGTACAGTTGGAAGTCGCAGCCGTCTACTGGGACCACTGTGGCATGATCGGATTGCCGACACAAGTAGCCGATTGTAATACTGTAGAAAATAATGCCTATGAGTTGAATAGATGCGGCTAAAGAAACGTAGGACGTCCGGCAGCGAGATGGGCAGACGACATTGTCAATATCGCAGGCCGTAAATGGGAGAGACTAGCTCAGTGGATGGCACAAACTTGGGGAGGCCTATGCCCAACAGTGGGTTAAGTCGGGCTGTGAATGATGATGATGATAATGATGAATTACTTTTTCGGGCTAATGATAATTGAGTAGGTACAGTTTTGTGAAGGTGCCAAAGACAACATGAAAATTGACCTCATTTGTAACTAAGGTACCAATAAGTACTTACTGTGACATAATGACAGGTTGTGAAACCAAGCCTACAGCCATGCAGTCTCCATTCTCAAGGAAAATGAAATGGAGTACATAGCGGTGGAAGTTACGCCAATCTCTGTATTTTCCTGGAGACAACAGATTTGTTACAAAATTATGTAAATTGACATTAAAAATTGTTCTCAAATTAATTCTGTATTAGGCATCCGTAGAGGGTCTTCATTAAAATTCAGACAAAAAAAATGCGTTACGCTAACTTTAAGTATTTGAGTCACTCTGCGCGTCGATGACAGGTTGACTGTCAAACTTTGCAGTGTCACCGCGCAGTGTGAATCGGGTACGTTACCGTTTCGATATGATTTTGATTGTCATATTTATTCGTGCTAACCCCCAGATTTCTCTTGTAATAGTAGATTATTATACAAGGGGATAAAGCAGTGTCTTCTGTCGCGGGTGACGATTTAAATCGCGAGCGTAACGAAGGACTCGAAGTTTACTCCCGAGCGTAGCGAGGGTGTTAAAAGCTTAAATCACGAGCGAAGCGAGGGATTTAAGACGAGTCCTGAGAGTAGCGAGGGATTTAAGTTCACCCAAGACTAAGACAGCTTTATCACCGAGGAAAATACTCTACTTTTCGTACCATTTGCGAAAAAATTAACACAATAATAATATGAGATAGCATTTTAGAACATTAACTTATTTATAAAAATAAAATAAAATAAACTTAACGTTTATGTATTTGAAGAAAACAAAAACGCGGCATTTTCCTAGACTAATATTTTTTTGTCGGAAAAGCAAAGGCATCAAGCTCATACGGCCTGCATAATAAATGCGTATTCCTTTTTCAAAAAGATGTATAATGCTTTGTATACAAACTCAATGGTGTAAACACAGATGTAGTTCAGTATAAATTGTATTCCAAATTTAAATCATTTTCTCCCCCTAGAGGATGAAAGAAATCCAGTACAATTTTCTCTCCCTGTTTTTAACAGATTAAAAATGACTATTGTTATGTTCGCTTTTTGTGGCATAGAATGTCACTTTTTTGAGCAAGTGGTACGAAAAGGTAATTTAATACCTTATTCTATAAAGCCAACTTACCGAAACTATGATCTCTGACGCAAGGCATCTTCACATTGTGTTCTTTGCCATCAACCGTAACTGTTCCTTTTAGTGACCCCATTTGTTCGTAATGACTTAGGCGGAACCTAAAAGTTAAATTGACTTATGTACTTAAGAGCTTAAAATAGGTACCTACTGCAGATTCTAGAGATAATATTTCTTTTTAAAAAGACTGTCCTCTAGATTTTTTTGGGACAGAATTATCAAGAAACATTTTATTATCCATACTTACTTCGTTTGTAGCTTGAAGAAATCCCTCGACCAGTTTTCGCGCGCCAGATCCTTAGCCAAGCAGTGTGGTGACATCTGATAGTCGTAATTGAAGGGAGACCAAAGCGCACTCCATATCAAATCTGCTTCTACCTTTACTGTCTTTTCAGGGTTTGTTTGAGATCTATCGTAAATAAAGATTTAAATTAGGCAAGAGCATATTTAAATTACACAGCACTTTTGAATGGGTAGATACTAGATAATTTGACAAGCTTAGGGACGAAATTCGCCTCTAGAATCTCTACATCGTTCATGAATTCGGGAGTAAATGAACAAGAGACAAAGGGAGAACTAAAAAGAGTCAGATTCCGTTATGATTCTTATGGCAGAACAAATAACTTCATAATTAAGATCCTATTTGATGTCAAACCTAAGGTATAGATAACCTCGTGCATAGCTATGCACGAGGTTATCTAGAGCTCTCGAAGGCGCGTTGACTTTCATCTTGTGCTTCCTACGATTGTCGTTATAGTATCAGCATAATGCCATGGCTTGGTTATATTAAACTAAGGTTATGTTTAAGTGTTCCTTACTTCATCTCCCCATTATAAGTGACCTTCCAAGCCCGCATAGGCATGAAGTTGTCAATCCGTAAGCCTTGGACGTTGTACTCTCCAATCTCGCTGTTTACTTGCACTAAATGTGTGTCTGGTAAGCTTGGGGCTAAGTAAAGATCATCCCCACTGAGCTGTAATCGAAGAAATATATTTTGAGGACATCAGAGGTAGTCTAGGCACGTCCTACATTCGATATGGAGTCGTGCTAACCTTAATGAAGATAAACGCGTCAACAGTTTGTTTCGGTCTGCGAGCGAGCCCGCAGATAACAGCGGTCCCGTCTGTCGATATACCATTGTAGTAAACTGCGTCGACGCCCTGAAAACATGAGAAAGTCACAAGTTTTTATTAAAAACTCATTCAAACATAGCGTTAAGGCTCTTTGGAAAAGAGTTTATATTGGGAAAGCAGTGCTAACCGAAAGGTTTGACCAATTGTTATGATGGATTTTTTGTTCCGGAAAATTTATATTCGCATTAACACGAGCTTAATGGTGAAGGAAAACATCGTGAGGAAACCCTTGGCTTAGTTAGCTCCGCACGTATTGACCTTGTCTTTCCTGTGGATATGGCTGACTAGGCTGAGAGGATGGTATAGGTGGTGGGCAAGCCTACTCCATCTAAAACATTGTCCAAGGCACTACAGTGTCCCGTTAAGTGTAGGCATAGGTTGCCTCCTGACGCTGTATAAAAATCATCTTTAATAGATGTAAAGGCCTATTATTTTTATTTATTTATAGGTAACCACTCAAGATCAGATGGACCTAAATAAATATTTTTCCTTAGGACACCGGGTCACTGTAAAAAAATCAACTTACATTAGCGTGGTCCTCGAAATAGAACTTTCGTTCCATAAGAGCGTCTTCTTCGTGTATGTGAATGGTACCATCGTCGCTCACTCCAATATCAACAGCGTAAGCTCTTCTGGCTCTTGTGGTCCACTACAACAGAGTTCAAATTGCATTATAAAAAATCGATTCTTTTTATATTCTAAATGTGGAAGCTCAGAAATTCCCGCTCAATATTCTACTTAACCGATTTCGATGGGATTCTCAATAGATCGCGATCTAATAGCATATTGACATAAGTTATGAAAATTTTACACTACTCACCTTTCTCACAGATAAAACCAGATACATGAACACATACTTGAACCAATAATACTTATTCTTCTGTTGATAAATTCCAAAAATAGGTGGTTTATGAGACCTATTTATAAATCTAAACACTAGAACTAAACTAAGCGGGATTATAACTGAAATAAGTAAGGTTAACATTATATATAGATTGATTAAGAGCGACTGACTGACCAAAGAACAGTTTTACGATTTTACACCTGTTATAAAGATAGCTTATCAATGAAAATTTTGATATCGTCTGCCAGTGATTATAGGTTTAATTGGTTTAATTCTATTTCTCTAGCCCTGTTATAAAGTCCTATATAAGTCCGCGACAGACTAACCTTCAATTAACTATTTATTTGTGTAAACCAAAAACAATAAATAACTTCAAGAAGATGAAGATTTATTTTTATTTTAGTGATGTTTTCTTCGATTTTGCTCTAACAAATACGACGTTAATTTAAATAAGTAATTTGAAGATAAAACCTCACAGAATCATGTAGACTTTATTGCTACTTTCTACTTGCTTTAGCTATCGAGGGTAGATATAGCATCTTTACATGGGGAAAAATAGCTTGACACGTAATTAGCTCGCTGAACCGCCATAAATACAGTGCAAGCTTTAAATAGGTATTTTTATTGGGTAGGATTAATTATATCACAATTTTTAAAAAACTGAAAATCTTATTGAAGTATTTATTTTTATTTAGAATCAGTTTGTTATAATTCATTAGTAGGTACCTAAGATTCCGCTCTGATTCAAGTTAGTCAACGTAAACTTTTATAATCTTATGTAAATGCTTTGTCCGCCGAACTGTGGGTAATTTGTAGAACTAACTTTACATAACTGCACGATAAAGTGGTTTTAACTAAAAGACGCTTGGACTTTTTTCTCAAAAGTTAGAACGAGAATAAACCACTATAAAAATCCTTAAGTTATTTTAGGGGGTAAAATATATAATATAATTTAGGCCTCCGCCTTTGCTAGCAAATGTTTGTGCACGCATTCCTCTTTGTTGATGAGATGTGTGGTTTTGTTCACAAGCTGCATCAAAGTGTTGAGGTTATCGGACCATTCGTTGAGCCGATCTGACGCGTCCATGTTCAAACTGTAAAAATATAATACCTAGCTAAGTATAAATGAAAACTTTATAGACAGCAAAAGAGCATTGTGCTATGATTATCAATATTACTATCGAGAAAACTAATGTAGGACATAGGTGACGGCCATACGACAGCAACGTCGAACAGTATATCTCCTACAGATTTTTAAAAAGAACGAGTTTGAGCCCACTGTGTTCCACCCACCAGAAGGACGACCCAGTAGGACGAACGAGAATAAACGGTTAAGTGAACTAGTGACATTTTCCACTTATCTAAAAGACTCCGTGCTGAAGCCAAGAATAAAAAGTTAAGGGCGCGCATTTACACTTATCCGTGACGAGCGAGTTGAAAGAATTGAATACTGTTATGACCATGGCTAAGTTAGACCAACAAAAACAGTAAAATGTGCCTTCAGCAACAATATCCAACAGTTTTACACGGTTTTACTATATTTGTTATTCAAGGCTTACCTAAAGTGAACAACGCCTGCTGGCCTGTCGATCTTGGCTCGTACGACGCTGCTTACAACGAGCGCGCTCAGAGCATCTTCCGTCTCGGTCTCGCTCAGGCCAAGAAGCTCGCTCATTCGCTTCACCGTGATCCGAGTGTAGTACATTGACATTATTCGGATATTCTGGAAGATATAACTTTTGTCAGAACTGTACAGTGATTAGTACGATTAAGTTAGGGTATCGGAAATTTTTGTGCTGCTAAATTAGGCCCTTTCACCGAGCCCTAACAGTCACTTAGTATTTGAAAGTGTACAAGTTGACTCATTTCATAGCAGCATGTTTAGTTTACGTTGGTAGGTACATTTTACCGAAGATACATAGACAAAGTGACTAGGTGGGGTGACGATCTGTGAAATGTAGCTGGCAAACACTGGATGAGAAGAGCCGAAGACCGGGCTCAGTGGCGCGCCTTGGGAGAGACCTACGTCCAGCAGTGGACCGATATAAGTTGATGAGGATGATGATGACAAAAATTGCAAAGACGTGTAAGTAAAAGTAAACTCGTAGTATTTTTATTAGCGTAAAAAAGGAACTAGCAATGCCATTCCACAGGAAGATCACAGTTTATGTAATAGTTTCTTTTCCCACAAATGCTAAATAACTTACATGTTCCACAACCCGATTCTTCAAATCATTCCAGCGCTCCACGCCTTTCTCTTCAGAGGGGTTGAAGTATGGAGTGTTACGAAGCATCTTCTCGTATGTGGAACAGAGGATGTTCCATCTAATGATCTCCGGGTTAATGAAAAGTCCCAGCAACTGTCTGAAAATGCACAAAACAGTAAGAAACAATTTAAGCACACATTTTTTCGAGTTTTGTTTAATTCTCTTTTTTTCTACACTACTCAATCGTTGGCCATAGTGGGCCAGTCACTTTTATGGACTTTTACAGAAAATTGTTAGGTAATGCACAATGTTGTGGGAAAAGACAGTTGTGTGTTTAATTACCATTCCGACCGGTGCTAGCATTATTCCGCTCTAGCTACCCATATCACCTGTAGGAGTCACAAATTCTGACAAAGATGACTGCTAGAAGCCATGTATACAATGTTGATAACAGCGACTTATAAACTTACTTATATTCTGGGAGTTTTTCCAACTCTTTATCTAAATTAACTCTGTGCGTGAGGTCAGACTGCTCGTTGTCGTATGGAGCCAGTATCAGGAATACAATACTGCCCACAAGCGCGTCAGTTCCCGCATCTTGGCCTAAAGCGCGGAAGTGACGGCATACGGATAGATAGGCGCTGTTGTGCTGGTCCACAGCTATCATTAGACGGTAGAACTTTTCTTTTAGCTCCTGAAAAGTAAGGTTTATCATAAAATCGTAAATATTTATTATTTAAGAGGAATTTATTTCAAAGTGTTCTATGAAGAACTGACCTTAGTATTCTCATCCTCAAAGAACTTAGTATTGATCTTTTTTGATATAATCTGAGTGCGAACGTAATCCTTGATCGCCAGACATAGTCTCATTTGCTCCAAGATCAGTTCAACTTTCTCACGCTTGTCCATTGACCCATAAGTTTCCACTTGCAGTTCTTGAATAATCTTAGCGGCTTCTGCTACATTATTTTCATCCTCCCTCATCTTAGCTAAGATATGGGTCAATCTTGCCCTCTCAACTTCAACATAGATTTTTCCTTCAGTGATTGTTCTAAGAGTTTCAATAAGTTTTATCTTTGTTTCTTTGTCGGGTGTTTTATCAACATAAGTGTAGCATTCTTGCACCATTTTAACAACCGCTTGTTTGAGTTGGGACCTGTAGGTAGGTAAAGAAAACTTCAAGGACCTACTAAAGGTATATGTTTTTTATACCACATAATGTTTGATCATTAATTTAATCAATTAATGCCCAAAGCAGATAATAAATGAGAGAAAACTAGACAAATTATCCATAATTCTATCCTCATCTAATTTTACCATCATCAGTATTATCCAGTCTGACTTTGCCCTCCCTAGAATGTGCCATCAATTTAAACAGTCAATTTATTCTACGAATTTCTCACCTTCTCTTGGCCAACAGCACAATATGGTCATTCAAAGCCGACCAGTTTTTAGCTTCATAAAATATCTGCACAATTGCAACTAAAATTCTAGCAGTCGAGACCATGTCTGCTCCCTGAAATACAAAAATTTACTACATTACACAGCTAGGTACCTACCTACTAAAAGCTTATATTTTACGCACAGTGGGAATGGATTAAAGAAATGACATAAGCTTTTGTGACTATAGGTACAATTAGGTGTGTTATAACTTGAAACAATACGTTTCTGATATAACACATCCCATTGAATAATATGAAATGACTTGTTTGATGTATGAGGTAGGTTGCTTACTGTTCTGGTTTGTTTTTCGAGTGCCAGCATCTGGTCAATAGCTTCTTGAATTCTTCCTTCTGATGCCCATGACTTCCACATGGGAATCTTCTCATCACAAGTGGTACTGTAGTCCACCTAAAATAAGAGACACAAATTAACCTCTATTGCATATCACACCAAGTAAAGATTTGTTTAGCTGAATTATTCCTTAGAATCTCTATGGTAAAAACAGAGAACTGGTGGTCTAGTGCTAAACTTCAATTTGGTGAGAGGAAGGTAGGTAGGTACCTACCCTAATGAAAGTAATTAGATGGAATAATGATGTGGACTTCAAGGGCCGGCCTTCGCACTCCCTATGAATCTGTGAACTACTGTGAAGTCATTCAAAATGGGTCTTGTGACAGAGTGCATGCAAACAATGGTAAACAGCTCGTACTTACTTCCATTTTGACGATTTTCCCACTGGAATCCAGGCTACCGATATCGCCGTTCGTCGTCATTTTCCTAAATGAACACCAATAGTGAGTTGCAGTAAGTTGAATTAGTAGGAAGTTATAATGTAAATAGATACATTTATTTATTAGAATTCTACTTACCGACTCTTTCTTTATTCTTTACTTTGACGAAAACAAAACAATTTCAAATTTCTTTAAAAATTTTGCAAAATCACTCTTTCCTCTGATGGCATAAAAAAAAATTATCTCTGCGCAGGTGGGTTACTCTCGAACACAGTTCCAATCCGGATCCATAGATTTTGACAGAAGTCCTGTCATTTTTCAGTACAAAATGACACGAGATCTGTCAAATTCCGTGAATCTGGATTGGAACTGTGGTCGAGAGTAACCTACCAGGATAGTGATGTAAGTGAGAGTTCTATATCGAATAACTCGAGTTACATCTATCTAAGTTAGGTAGCAAATGAGTCAACTCGAGTTGAATTTTATTTCTGATCTCTTTTACGCAGTTTTAAAATCAAAATTATTCCTATTCTTAGTCATATTCTTGTGCTTTTGTTTCCACCGCTGCAAACTATGTTTCACAGTCGTGTGTTTTTTGTTATCCAGCTAGATCGGTAAAACAAAATTTGTTATATGCCAAACATGCACAAGGAAAGGAAGGGTTGTCGGTGGAAACGCGGTTCGATATATGCACAGCATCGACGAAGTTTATTGCACATTAAATGCACAGAGTTGTGCATATTTTTTTATACAGGTGTCTATGATTAGTTTTATAATCTGTTAAATTAGATTGAATGAGTGAGTGCCAGTTGACATAATCCAACTCACTTGAAGCGAGCAATGTGCCTCTCTTTTCGTTCACCTCACTCGTGTCGTGTCATTTTTCTTTTCAATCTGTTCTGTTTCTTTTCTTTTGTGTGTTTGTGTGAGTGAAGTGCGAATATGGCGTAGTTGTGTCGTTTAGTTTATTTTTACATTTTTGTAATGTAAATTCTGTTACTTTGACGCTAATCTTATGAGATTTCAGCTTTATAAGTTAAGGTTACTTTAGTTTTACAATTGGTTTGGTGTGACGCGCAGTGATAACACAACACTGCTAGCCCATTTTCCTTTGTTATTTTCTCCAACATATGTTGGACTACTTTCTTTTTCTATAAAATTTGCTCGTTATCGCTAGAAGAATGAGCTCGTCGAGGAATTTCGATGATGTAGAGATAATTCGCTGCAGGGGAACAAGAAGTCATTCAGCCCAAGGCCTTGCGCCCACTGTATCGAGCCCTGCAATGAAAATACCACTTCCTCCTCGGATGTGGATTACGGGTAAATATTTGCATTTTCGTTATCATTATCACTCAACTTTGTGGTCATTCAGTTCTCTCACACGTAGAATGACCTGATTTTTATTAGCTAGGCACCTACTACATGTGTGTGCTACATTTAGGTAGGTAGGTACGTACCTACTTAGAACCGAGGTCGTTAGTACCTACTTCTTGTTCATGAATTAGTTATTTGTTAGGTTAGCTAATGTTTTAAAAAATAGAATCTAGTCCTTTTCCATTGGAAAAAGCTATGTTTTTCCAAACTTTCCACTTGCTCATATTCTGGACTGAAATTGCACATTGACATGCATCACAGCACAGCTCAGTTGGTATTTATAAGCTTTGCCTTCTATGCTGTGGGTCGTGGGCTCCATCCCCACTAGAAACAAACATTTCAAATGCCATACACAAATGTCATTTGTGTATGGCAAAAATAGATGTTTGTTCTGTCTGGTTACAAAAAAAAATGTAGGTATATAAGTATTCTATCAGCTATCTAGTTCCCATAGTACAAACTCTTCTTAGCTTGGCACTAGAGGGTGTTGTGTGACATGGCCAAGGATATATTTATTAAATTTTTTAGTCAACCCAGTTGCAATTTAATATTGAGATATTTAATTTGATGTAAAATAGTTTTCATCCCTTAACCAGCTTGGCGAAGGTCTTTGTATACTGGGATCCTATACTATAAGTACTTTCGCACTTTAGAGTGAGATTTTTCAGTAGTCTCCTTTTATTTTTTTCTTTTTTTTCTATAATCTTTTTCATAATTCAGTGTTCATCATTTGATTCATATTGTATCATTTGTAGATGTTGAGGATGAATCATCAGATGAAGTTAGCGGTAGTGTGAATAACGAAGGAGTTATGCATGAGCGACCCAGAGTAAGATCACGTTTCCGACACCACAAGCAAAGGTCCAGCAGTGTGCCTATTGGTATATTCTGGGACATAGAGAATTGTCAGGTAAGAAAAAACTACATACCATGAATTTATTCAGTTAATTCTTTTTATCTGCTAATAAAGTTGGTGTACAATATAGGTAGATAAGTTGGTTGACAGTCAATATTTGGGATCCACCTTGGCATCCACAACACTATCGGGAATGCTGGAACATTGCTGCCATCAACCCAAAGTCATTCCCCGTTACTTTGAGGAGTTAGGCTGGCTGGAGTGAGGTCAGCAGGGGGACAATGCAAATTACACCCCAATGCGGAACGTCAGTGCAGATCTCATTCCCCCACAACGAATTAGAATTAGATCCAGATGCAGTAGGGCGATTCCATTATCGCGGGTGCAACATTTAGACGCATGTTTCAGTTTAATGTAATTAAATAAAAAGCATTTTTAATCAAATTAGTCTTTAAAAGACTACATTTTGATATTTTCTTTTTATATTCGTGTACAAAGATTTTAAAATAATAATTCAAAAGCCAGGAGGAAGGCTCAAACTGCCTTCGCGGGTGCAACCAATTTGGCCCTGCCTTTCCAGATCATACACTACAAACAAATAAATCTGTTAATTGTGATAAATTAAAAATTTTATGGCGTAATATTTTGATAGGTGTTGAATTAACAAAGAACATAAAATAGAAATTCTAAACAAAACAAAAATAAACTATGAGTTATTAATTTTTTAATGAATCGCGGGTGCAACACCAATTTATCGCGGGTGCAACCAGTCTAGTATAAGTAAACATAAACACCAATTTAACATATTTAGGAACTATTTAAGAGATCAAATCATATTTATTACTAATTACTACACTTTAGTTGTCGCTTATATTCATTATTTTTTTTCAAATACGTCAATATTCGCCGAAAATTCTATAAACTTATTATTTTCTTCAGTCTTTTTCTACGGCGCTTCCAACTTCGCAATTATATCATCAAATTGCACGTCTGCTATGTCATTAATGATTTTTATGAAACGTTTGCCGTCAATCGTCGTCATAAATTGTACCCTGATGTCTTCATCTTCATCCATATCGCTCTGACACAACCCGACATATCGATATTGAGTAAATTTTTTGCCAGTTTTTTTTTCTTTTCATTACTTCTTTACGTTTGGTATCTCGAGCTCTTTCCCGACGGAGGTGTTCGGATTTTCGGCACGAAGTTCAGGATTTTCCTTTAATTTCCGTCTATATTTTTGCGAAGCAGTCTCCTTCTGTTGCTCTGAAGACATTTTAACTGTTATTTCTGTAAAACAAACTAAATATAATAAAAACACATAATATTAAATATATATCATCAATATTATTATTTCAAGGCATATCGAAACAACAAAAAATGTAATTAATTACACAAAAAGGTTAAGTGACTAAAAGTTGCACCCGCGATCTAACATCAAGATCGCGGGTGCAACCAATTTAAGTTATTTTTTAACTAAACCTAACAAACATTACACTCTTAAAAACAATTAATTTAAGTTTAGTTTTTAGTTCTTCTTACTTTTGCAAAGTTTCTAAATGTTAGCTCTTTATTTCTGTGAGAAAAGTAAACTTTTATACTTTTTTTATCGCGGGTGCAACAAGATTTAAGTGTATTCTAGCAGTGTATAAAGCTTAATAAATAGCAACATATACTTACATTTTTTGGAACAGGAGTATAAATGAATATTGTCACTACACGTTTAGCCGGTAAAACATACCTCAAACTATCAGTGTTGATGGTGGTAGGTTTAATGAAAATCTTCTTTTTCTATTATACCTAGTTTTACTTTTCTCTTCCAAAATACAAAATGAAATAATAAATTAAGTTACGACGTGCTTGCACTTTTGTCTTTTTCCATATTATGTATGACACAGACTATATCTACACACACTGGATGATGTCCGTTGATTGCTTCGACGCGCCTGGCATGGCGTAAGTATAGGTTGTAATTGTTTGTCCAAACAATCTCCACCCCACCGAAAAGTGAAATGACTTCATATTAATCAGGAAGGTCCATTAGGGGACAGAGTCTGTGAATGGCTCTTCGCAATATTCCCTTGTGGGTCTGTACATCCACCACTCTGCAGCAACCATCGGATCCCGCAAAACTTGTTGTAGTTCTGCCTAGCAGCCACTTCATAGGGGGGCTGCAATCGTCCTTAATCAGCACCAGTTGGTTGGGCTTGATGTTTGCCTGTTGGCTCTGCCATTTAGTTCGGTGTTGGAGCTCGCAGATATATTCACGGCTCCATCGGCTCCATACATGCTGTCTGGCTTGTTCAATACGGGCGTATCTGTGAAGTCGATTTGGATTGATATCTTGTAGATCTGGGGCAGGTAGTGATGTAAGTGGTCTTCCTATTAGAAAGTGCCCAGGGGTTAAAGGAGAAAAATCGTTGGGATCAGAGGACAAGGGACTGAGCGGTCTCGAATTTAAAATAGCTTCTACTTGAGAAAACAAAGTTGTAAGCTCTTCAAATGTGAAATGAGCATTGCCTGCGACCCTTTTCAAATGAAATTTTGCTGACTTCACAGCTGCTTCATAAAGGCCACCAAAATGGGGCGAATATACAGGTGAAAACTTAAATTTTATGCCTTCATCGGATAAACCTGCCACAGCTTCCGAACAGTTCTTGACAAGAGCAGCAATTTCGCGGCTTGCACCGACAAAATTGGTGCCATTGTCACAAAAAATCTCACGAGGCTTACCTCGTCGAGACATAAAGCGACGCAAAGCTAAGATGAATGCTTCTGTGGTAAGATCGCTCACTATCTCTAAATGAACCGCTTTAACCTTGAAACAAATAAATACACACAGATAGCATTTGCTCAGCTTTGCGCCACGACCCTTCCTATTGATGATTAGAAAAGGACCTGCATAATCTGTTCCCGTTATTTCAAACGGAAACCCGGGTGATAATCTCACAGAAGGTAAGTTACCCATAATTTGCGTCGCAACTGCTCCTTTCATGCGTTTGCACCTCAAACAGCTGTTACAAACTCGTCTAGCTAAACATCGGCCTCCAACGGGCCAGTACTGTTCTCGTACAGCTGAAAGAAGCAATTGCGGTCCTGCATGCATTAATTTTATGTGAAAATAATTCATAAGAAGCGTTGCATAATGATGCTTCGCATTTAAAAGAATAGGATGGCGTTTATCAAAACTATAATCTGAGTTGTGTAACCTCCCACCAACACGAATCAACCCTGTCTCTTCATCCACAATGGGGGTTAAACAATGCATTGCAGGATATGATTTAAAATTGTTTTTATAAATAGAAAAACTTTCTACCTGTGAAAATTGGGCTAACCTTAGCTCACTACGGTTCAACTCATCGACAGTCAACGGCCCGATTATTTTCACCTTACTTCTAACTATATCTATAAATCTAAATACGTACGCGAGCGTGCGACGTAATTTTATAAAACTAGAGAAACGATCAAATTCAAGAATCGATCTAGGATTTGCATCAATATTTGAAAAATGCACTTTCACCTCAGGTAAGTCTACCTTTTTTTCATAAATACGCTGGTCTGGCCACTGTTCTTTTGCGCTTTTTAGGTATGTAGGCCCATCCCACCACAACGAAAGGTTCGGTACCTCTTCTGGGTACACTCCGCGGGACGCGAGATCAGCCGGATTCAGCAATGAAGGTACGTACATCCATACGCTATTATCAGCTGTTAGTTCATTGACCTCAACCACTCGGTGCGATACAAATGCGCTCAACTTGTGTGGAGGTGTATTTAACCAACCCAAAACAACATTTGAGTCACACCAAAAGTAAGTATTTTCTACTGAACAACGCAAAGAGTTTGTTACCTTATTATATAAACGTGCAGCCAACACTGCACCGCATAGCTCAAGTCGGGGTATAGTCGACGTTTTGAGCGGGGCTACCTTTGATTTTGCACACAATAACCGTACAGTTATATGGCCCAGCGCATCACTAGAACGCACATAAACGCACGCGGCGTACGCGCTTATTGACGCATCTGAAAATGTATGAATATCTACCGATATAGCATTAGCGCAGAATGCTTGGCGTGGGATGGACAGATTTTCGATGAACTTCAAGGTTTTCATTATTTTATTCCACATATCTGATATTTCTAAAGGAATCTGCTCATCCCATCCAATCTTCAGCAACCATAATTTCTGTAAAATGATTTTACACGTAATAACGCATACACATAATAAACCCAGTGGGTCAAAAATAGTCGCTGACACTGATAAAATGATACGTTTTGTCATGCGATTGTTACACTCGTTGTATCTTTTTAATGATTTTTCTACTGAAATAATAATACAATCTGAATTAGGATTCCATTCAATACCTAATGTATTTGTTACACCTGAAATCTTTAGGTTTTCCTGCTTATTATCCTGAACTGTCTCATTTGAAATCAATTTTATTAATGCTTGAGAATTGCTTTTAATTTTTCGTAAATTAAAACCTGCTGATGCAAGTGTAGCAGTGATGCTTTTATAAATGTTATTTAGCTCATTTTCATCTGAACTTCCTGTAATTATATCGTCAATATAACAGTCATGTTTTAATATATCGCTTATCAACGGATCTTTACATTCAATCGCTAGTTGCACGATGCATCTTGTTGCAAGGTATGGCGCAGACGACGTACCATACGTCACAGTATTCAACTGTAGGTAGCTCATGGGTTCCCGCTCGTCTTTACGCCATAATATACATTGTAAATGCCTCTGGCTTTTTTCTATAAATATTTGTCTATACATCTTTTCTAAATCACCTGTTACTATTAGTTTATGTTGTCTTAACCTGATTAAAATCGAAAAAATATCATCCTGTAGAGTTGGTCCGACCATCATGATGTCATTGAGCGAAAAACCTGATGATGTTTTGCAGGACGCATCAAAAACGACACGACATTTTGTGCTTTCACTTTGTTCCTTCAATACAGGGTGATGTGGTAAAATACAGCATCATCAGTTTTCTCAGTCCTTGACAAATGACCGAGAGCTTCATACTCATCTATAAAATCAACATACTGGGATTTTACGTCAGGCTGCCTTTGAAAACGTCGCTCTAAGGATTCGAACCTCTTTCGCGCTATGTAGTATGAATCACCCAATGTACCTTGGTCAGCTTTTAAAGGCAGCGTCACGCAAAACCTCCCGTCCTCAAGCCGCTGAGTGTGCTGCATGAAGTGCCGCTCGCACTCAGCCTCCTCCTGAGACATTACGGGCTTACAAGGAACCTCTTCAAGTTCCCAAAATTTGTTGAGTTGACTTCTAATTTCTTGACTGAAATTACATACAATTTTATTTTGATTATTATTGTTTTGACACATGACCGGTCCAGATATTAACCAGCCGAACATAGAATTCTGTAAGATAGGTAAATCGCTACCTAATTTTATTTGTTCTGTACATAAAACGCCCCAAAAAACGTCCGCCCCTAGTAACATGTCGATTTTAGCAGGTACATGATAATTGCAATCAGCGAGCGTCACATTTTTTGGTAGCTTGATCTTCGAAATATCGACTTCCTGACTTGGGAGCGAGCTGGTTATGTTTTTGATAACAAATGCATTGACTGACGTGCTAAATGCATTTGAGCGCGACTGTACCTTAATATTACAGCGCTGTAACGCTTCGAATGAGATACTGTTAATACCTGTTACGCAAACTGAATTAATATTTTCAGTTTGTATATTCAATTTGTTTTGTAGTTCTTGACTAATGAATGACGACTGGCTTCCGCAATCGAGCAGGCAGCGTGCTTCAATAAACTCATCTGAATTGATAGATGAAACCCTTATAATAGCTGTAGATAATAATACTTGATTTGAAATACAAGTTGATAATGAAATCGGACTAGAAACCAGCTGCTTACTCTCAGCGTTAGGTTTGTCGAAATGTAATAGAGAATTATGCTTGTGGTTGCATAATTTGCAAGACATGGCTTTGCATTGTGGGGCTAAATGTCCGCTACGGAGACAGTTAATACAGAATCTATTTTTCACAATCAAATTGAATCTGTCTACCGGTGACATTGCCAAAAACTGTTTACAATAGTATATAAGATGCTCACCATCACAAACTACACATTTGGTGGCAGCTTTTTGACCTTCTGATGATGTAGCAACAAATGATTTTTGTTGTTTATTCATACGCTTGTATTGCTGCAGCTGCGGCTGTTGCTGCGATTGCTGCTGCTCGGAATCTTGCCTGCTAACGGCATTTGTGGCTGTTGCCTCGAGAACATCTGCTCTCATACGCAAAAATGTGTAAAACGTTTCTAATGTAGGTACCTCAGATGAAGTGCCCTTGTATTCCTCCCATTTCATACATGTTATACCATTTAATTTTGTTGAAAATAAATAAATGATCAGAGTGTCCCAATTTTCAGTTTTTTCACCTAAAGTGTTTAAAGCTCGCAGATGTTTTGCAATGTGGTCAGCTGTGAATCGCAGAGAACTTTCCTCACCAATATTGGGTGCATCGAACAAGGATTTAAGGTGAGTACACACCAGCTTACGCTTATCATTAAAACGGTCACACAGTAACTTCCAAGCTACTTCATAATTACGGCTTGATATTTCCAGTGAAGAGATCACAGCAGCAGCAGAACCAGTAAGTGCACTTTTCAAATATTGATACTTATTTATGCTTGCAATAGAGTCATTATTATGAATCATCGAAGAAAATGTATCGTGAAATTCTAACCACTTTGATATGTCACCATCAAAATTAGGTATTTTAATTTGAGGTAGCTTAATGTGTTTGGTTTGTACAGTTGCACTTGAACTAGAACTTTGCGCCTCAGATTCAATGATACTTTGACCTTTCTCTATGATTTCCTGAGCTTCTGCCATAGACTTATAAAACCTATTCTCACTAGAATCTCTTTCTATCTGATTTTCTGAACTTTCTTGCTTAACCTCAATGCTAGTTTGAATAAGATCATACTCCTCAAAAAGAATCTCTAATTTTTTCAACCGGGTTTTAGTTTCATGACATTTTAGCTTACTTATGTTAGGTAATGACTTTAGATCATCCAAATATTTTTCAAAAGTAGTAAGTCTTCCTTTAATAGAAGATCTCTTAGCTTTAAGATCCTTTAAATCATCTGTGGCAGTCATTGTAATGAAGACAAAAAATCAAGTTTATAAATACCTTTACTCCAAGCAAACCATGAAACAGCTGTTAGGTCGAGCGATAGTGTTGTATGAACGTTGGTATGGGTCCGAGATCATTGACCGGAGCACAGTAATTGGCTTTAGGCACCAATTGCACTTTTTGTACTCGACTGATAAACCTGGAATTGTTATTAATTGTGATTAATCTCACTGTATAATATATGTATTACTGTTAGGGAACTTTGCTTTAGATAGTGCACTAAAACGCAGCAGGAAAAAATGCAAAATTGTGTTACAAATTACAACCACCTGTAGCAAGCAGGTGCAAAGAAATGAGAAATTATTGATAGATATGCCTAAGTTTATTGCGTTGCATAGAAATAGCATACAATGATTTAGGGCAATGCAGAAATGGGTAACTTTGTGATGCGCTTATTGAGAAAGAAAAAAAAATAACCAAAAAGATAAAATATGAAAATATATTTTGTACCAAAGGAATTTTAGTAATAAAATATAATAAGTAAGCTTGTCTTAGCTAGAGAAAACAGTGCAAAGCACGGACTTGCTGGGGAACTGCGAAATAATAAAAAAAAGATGCGAAACTCGAGCACGCTAGACGAAAGGAAAAAGATTTAGGGAAAGGGAATCAGATGAGGAGCGGGCCAACCTTTCGTTTAGAAGCCACCTTCACCATCACACACTGCAAATAATTCCTTTCTTCTTTCCAAATATTCCAAGATTCGCCGTTGCCGTTTCTTTCAAAGTTCGCCAAGTTCCACACGGCATAAAGTTACAAGATGTCTGCCGACACGTTGCGTGGTCGTCGTCCTCGTCGATTGCAGATTCGAGTTTGTAGTCACGGTCGCCAAATTGTTGATGGTGGTAGGTTTAATGAAAATCTTCTTTTTCTATTATACCTAGTTTTACTTTTCTCTTCCAAAATACAAAATGAAATAATAAATTAAGTTACGACGTGCTTGCACTTTTGTCTTTTTCCATATTATGTATGACACAGACTATATCTACACACACTGGATGATGTCCGTTGATTGCTTCGACGCGCCTGGCATGGCGTAAGTATAGGTTGTAATTGTTTGTCCAAACAATCAGCAACAGCTGTTTCGTGCCAGTGTAGCTAGGGTATGACTTTACAGTTTGTACCAACTTTTTGCATGGTAGTATTTTCAACCGCGTAAAAATGCAAATATGGAGTAAAATCATATAAAAATATATTTAATATGAAATTTCATCTTTTTTCTTTGTACTTATAACAATAAAAATATATAATAACGTGATTTAAAATAATGTGTCGGGAATCGTCTATAGCGGAATCGCCCAGTAGTCTATTTACCTCAAAAATAAAACAGCCTTGCGTCAATAAGTACCTTACCTACTTACATGACTATACATTTGATATGATAATCTGTAGCGCTTCAATGAGCAAGCCAATGCAGCCAAATTATAGGGTACAACAGGGGATAGTACATGTAATGTGAATATTTTCATGAATCATCTGAGCTGGGAATGTTTTTGCAGGTGCCCCGAGGTTGTTCAGCCATAGATGTAGTAGCAGCTATCCGTGCCAAATTCTTACCTGGACGCAGGGAGGCAGATTTTGTGGTTGTGTGCGATGTAAGGAAAGAGGTTGCTTATAGACTTCAGGAATTAAACGATGCTCAAGTAAGTAAAAAAATAATCTTATTTCAATGATTAAAACAAAGTCAAACATTGTAGGTCTCTGGTGACAGTGTTATATTATGTAATTGTTGTACCTATACCTACTAATAAAAATAAACAATATTATCTGGTAACAATAACAACTACATTGTAGTATTATTTTTTTGGATGTTAGTGCAAATCTGCAATCTTTTCCATATCTTATAGCGCGATCACACTATGCCCATGCCGATGCCGGCATGAATGCTGCGATTAATTCCGGAATGATTGCCACAGCAACATCGGCTTTATTCTCACTAAGAAGGAGCTAGGGCATGAGCTTGGGCAGGGAGACGGGACAGCGGCATGTTCGTGTTCACACCACTTCCCTACCCACTTCGGCATAGTGTGATCGCGCTATTCGTAATAATGGAAACACTATACTATTCCTCTACAATTGTAATAATCTTTTTGTATTGCCTTCTAGCTAGGTATTGTAGGTACCTACTTGAGATTATTCTTGCAAAGTAAATAGGTATATCTATGTTATGTGTAGTATACTATTATGTATGTGTGTGTTATTGTTTTATTTATGTTCATACTGAATGTTTTCTGACAGATAAGTCTGATACATGTGTGTGGAACTCAAAAGAATGCAGCTGACGAAAAATTGAGACAATGTATGCGAAGATTTGGCGAATTGCATACTGCCCCAGCCGCCTTACTACTGATCTCAGGCGATATTAACTTTGCCGCTGACCTTAGTGACTTTAGACATAGGTATTGATTCTTTAATACATTATTCATTTCTATCCTTGAATATATACACTTCAGACAGCTTTGTATGCAAGATAAGTCTTTGATAGCAACTTGATATTCACAACAGTTTGTTTATTAGTACGACAAACTACAGTATGTATAAAATATTACAGAAAAATGATTATTTTTGTTACCGTGTTCACAAACATTACGAGACTGTTAAAGCGTTACTCTATAATTGAAAGGTACTTAAAATAAAGTATATGAACACTTAAATTTATGTCCTAAAACTTATGTTTATTCACTAGGAAAAATATGGAAGTTATATTGGTGCATAAACAGAACACATCATCCGCTCTAATTGCGTGTGCTAGTTCGCATTACTCTTACAACCAACTGACGGCTTCACTCCCAAGGAATCCAAAGGTATATTACATCTACATCTCTCATATTCTTAGAGCTTTAAGACACACGTTTGAACTATTTCTTCGAAACGTGTGTCTTACAGCTCTTTCTTGCTACGTTCGAAGAACTTGAAGATGGTAATGCTTCAACTTTCCAACTGAGAAAAAAGAAGTCAACATTATCAGAACAGAACACGCACTTGTTTATACAGAAATCTTCGTAAACGAGGTCAGATTTTCAGGTGTCGTTTACGCAAACTAAGTGCCGACGTCATACATTGTTATCGATCTCGATAATAGCAATATCTATAAACATAAACCTCGCTATTGTGTTACGATACATACACAATGATCAGATTGCGTACAAACGATACCATGTGACTTCCGATTATGATATTTAGTTACCGCAAACACAATAAATATTACTTGCAACATCACCTGCGCATACATAAACTGTTTTGAAATGTAAACAGAATCCTATTTACATTATCACTATTATTCTTTTCCTTTGCTTTTCAATGCTTCGTTTTTTTTAGACAGGCGTCATGGCTCAGTCGGTAGTAGCTCTGCCTTCCGTGCTGTGGGCCGTGGGTTCGATCCCCACCGAGAACAAACATTTGTGTGTTGCAAACATAGATGTTTGTTCTGTGTCTGGGTGTTTCTATGTACATATTATAAAGTATGTATTTACAAAAAAAAAATGCTTACAGCCATCTAGTTTCCATCGTACAAGCTTTGCTTAGTTTGGGACTAGAAGGCGTTGTGTTAAGTGTCCGTGAATATTTATTTTATTTTATTTAATATGGTAAATTTTAAGTCGCATCTGTACTTTATCATTATCATCGTTTTCAAAGACGTGATTATGTAGTCAATAACATGCCTTGATCGAAGTCTTGATTGGATTGAGATCCTAGATTGAACCTATTGCTAATAATATTGATAGATAAATAATTAGATAATCTACAGTCAAACACGCGCATATTTTTAACCCCCGACCGAAAACAGAAGGGGTGTTATAAGATTAACAGCTTTGTCTTTATCTGTTTGTGCCGCGTAGCTCCGAAATTAAAGCTCTGATTCAAATGCAGTTTTTTGTAAGATAGGTGTTACCTGGGATGGGCCTTAGCCATGTTTGGTGAAAATTGGTGAATCTGTTTCCAAGTTATGAAGATACTAGCATCATCAGACCTTGGACTCAAAGGTCTGATGATGACCTGCACTGATGAAATGCATATTTTTTCAACAGTCTCTTAGCCAGTCAAACGATGATGATGAAGAGCCCACTTGCGAGATGGAAGTTATGAATTTACCATTCAACCAGCCGTCGGAAAAAATTAAAATACGATTGAAAAGACTCGCTGATAACTGTGGAGGGAAGGTGCTTCGGATCGTAGCTAATAAGGCTACGCTACGGTTTCCAACGCCAGACCATGCTTCTAGGTAAGAATGTTACTTTTTTACATAAAAATAGTTTACATCGTGGGATGAATCTGAATCTGGTGAGTCATTATATTATAACGATACTTTCTCGTCCTAGTAAAATAAATTATAGGACACGGAAACACTGCAAGTCTGAATCAAGAAACAATCATAGATTTATTGATAGATTATTTTGTAATGTGTCACAATTACAATCTAAAATTTTAAATCAAACCTAAATGTTTTTAGAATATGTGCATAGAATTGCCAGTATTGCATATCCATATTGCACCTCTAGCTAGGACAATAGTAGTCAAGTAGTCGGACACAGAAACTACTAGGACAACAAAACAATTAGGTACCTAAAAGCGCGATCACACTATGCCGAAGTGGGCAGGGACTTGGGCAGGGAAGTGGTGTGAACACGAACATGCCGCTGTCCCGTCTCCCTGCCCAAGTTCATGCCCTAGCTCCTTAGTGAGAATAAAGGCGTTGTTGCTGTGGCAATCATTCCGGAATTAATCGCGGCAATCATTCCGGCAGCGGCATGGGCGTAGTGTGATCGCGCTTTATGGTTTTAATCATACATACCTACTAATTATTTTTATTTTTGCACAAACACTGCGAGTATGGACCCCGCGCTTATTTCTCGGATCGTGCTTTAATCGGATTCCAAACCATATTCCACAATTTATTTATCAATAATTTGCCTGTTATTGTATCTCTATGTACCTTATATGTACGTTAGTTTAGTACTGCGAGGGTTAATAGGATAGTCTACAATCGCGTTCACACTAGGACAATCAAAATGTCAGCCTATTTACCTAGATTAGGAAGGGTCATCAATATTAATCGTAAATCGTGATAGTCTTCTAGCTGCAGCAAAACCGCGACGAATGAGTATGCTTTTCGCTGTGAACAACTATGAAATCAACTTTCAAATAAAAACAATTACCTAGTCGAAAAGTTTATCATTGTTTATCTAGTTTTTTGCCATTTCTGAACGAAATAATGTTAATGATGAACGCGCCCTTGAAAAAAAACATACTAAACGAGGGTAGTTGGTGAAACTGAACCAGTTGAATGAACTCTACTTCTGGTCCATCGTTTGAACCATAGTTTTTTTAGTTTTGCACTTGATTCGTTCATTTACAAGTTCAAACGGCCATTGCACACCCAGGCACAAGCAAGGACACAGTGATTTTCATTTTATCAAAAGTGTAACGGTTTTTTTTTACTTTGAACTGTGAAATTCTTCAAACAATTAATGGGATTTTGGGAATTTGGAAGTGATAACTTAGTTCAAAATGTTACTAGCAAGGTGAGAATTTATCGTATTTTTTGCAATTTAGCTGCATTTCTA
Source organism: Eulithis testata (assembly GCA_947507515.1). Taxonomy (NCBI): domain Eukaryota; kingdom Metazoa; phylum Arthropoda; class Insecta; order Lepidoptera; family Geometridae; genus Eulithis; species Eulithis testata. The sequence continues at coordinate 6,716,296 of OX382203.1, read as the reverse complement.
TACTTTTATTTCATCACTGTTCATGATATCATCAATTCTTGATATATGTGACATTATTACGCTATTTGGATTAAAAATACATTTGTAATCACAGCGTTTCGTAAATCGAGTATAGCTACTAAACTCTATACGAGAAATCGGGTCATCGCAACTGCGCACTTACTTCACTTATCATACCTACTTATTCTTTCGATAGCATGCTAACCAAACCAAAACTGTGATAAATTAGCGTAAATAATCTTATTTGTTCTTTAAAGTACGCTCTATATCGTTTTGGACACGCAGAAAGTCGTTATTCTAGCAATCAGCTGTTCTGACAAACCGAACAGCTGATCGGTTGTTTTCTACCCTAATATGAAAAAAATACGTCCGTTTCTAACGGTAAAGTCGTACATTCCTTGTAGTAAAAATACGCTGTTATTCAATACAAAGCGATCGTATCGTCAAATCAAGCAATTCATCATTACGTTTATTTTGCACGATATAAAAAAGAAAGCTGAAATTAGAAACCAGAAAATAGCATGAAAAATTCAAATTGGTACCTACTTCTTTGTAACGGGTCTCGGGATGAATCATCTTTGACGGTTAGGTAGCTGACGACGAATTTTTCGGTTTGAACTTTCTTTCAGCAACTTTGTTTTATCTCTTATTTTATTTCAAGCTTTGACTTGCGTTGCACCACAGTCGTTACTCAAAAATTACTGTGGATATTTTTGTTTTACGTAAATAATTTCATAATTATTTTTGTTGACATGGACTTTATTTCTCACGGGATTGATGTCTTTCTAGATAAAAAGTAGGACTAATTTCTCCGTACAACATCTGTACCAAATTACGTAGTAGGTATTTATTTCTACTGTGTGACTAATTGCAAATCTATCTCGTACAAAGCATGGAGATCCTTTTCAGCGGTTTAAACCTTAAAAGAAACACTATCAATTAAATCGTGATTGTGGTTAGGCTAGAGATAATACGTTCAACAGCTGTTTAGCGTTGCATACACGGATGGATGGTTTGCATCACTCGAACAGCTGTCTAGATGGATACGAGAAACTGTCTGCCGTTACGTTTAGTGAATTTCACAAAGGTTTACTGGAAGACATCGCTTTCTTAGCAATAAAACGAAAAGAAATTTAGAAAGGTTAGAAGATATTTTTTTTATGTTCGTGTTTTTATAACTCCTTTTTCCCTGTAGGGCTATGAAACGTATGGATGGAGAGGATGTTTTTGGACGTAAAATAAGCACGCGGTACGCTAGAGGCATTCAACCGACGTACTCTAGCGATGAGGGGTACAGCACCGCGCCTCCTACAATCCCACCGAGGCCGAACTTCATGCAGCTTCCTGCAGTACATCAGGTATGAACACTTCAACACGTGTTACGTATGAACAATTACCTTAAATAAGCACCCGGTACATCTACACCATTTTTAACCGACTTCAAAAAAGGAGGAGGTTCTCGATTCGGTTGTATTTTTTATTTTTTTTATGTTTGTTACCTCAGAACTCCGACATTTATGAACCGATTTTTTTTTTAATAATTAATGTTTCTTACCTCAGAACTCCGTCATTTATGAACCGATTTGAAAAATTCTTTTTTTTCTGTGGTGTTTACGATCAATAGAACAGTCTCAATGAACTGCCATCATCATCATCATCATTTGATGATGAAGGCGTATCAAATTGAAGTCGGTTTTTCCAGTTTTTTAAACTTATAAATTATTTTAAAATAGGAGATATTGTTTTAGAGATGCATGAAATAGTAATGAAATAAATGTTTTAGGCACCTGAAGTGTCATTATCTGAGTGCGTCAATAATTCCGCTCAGGAATGGGCGCTGGCGTTACAGCAACTGCCAACTTGCACCCCACCGCCCCTTGAATTCTGCCCGCCGCCCGCGCCTAAGCCTAGGAAGATCAGGGGCACCCATGGTAAGTCTTACTCTCTACAGTTGAACTGCCAGGAGACTGCGCCAGAAAAAACGCTCAGGAATGAGCCCTAGCGTCATATTTTTTTTTTCTGTATAGCATACCATTATTGTATCACTCTAGAAATCGACTGCTGGGCCTGTGCCTGCCCTGTGTATTTCCAGAACGAGCCCTCTGATTCTGAGAGCTAAGTCGTTGACTTTGGTTCTTCTGCGAATTTCCTTGTTTCGGATGCGCTGTACCGGTGACCAATGGACAAAACCAGAGCCCACTAGCCATTAACTTATTGTATTTTTTGTTGACAGGCTCTGTGAATTTAGATCAATCGGGCTGCTCATCAAGCAACAGCGGCGACGACAGCCGCCTTCGCGCAGTCTCGCCGTGGAACTCGTCTGCGAGTTTCAGCGAGCAGAGCGAAGGCGACGAATCAACTGCAGAGCTCACCGTCGGTAATCTGCCGCCTTTTGAACCGGCTATTCTACAGGTAAAATCTCTACAGCAAATACATAGTTTCATCATCATCATCAACCTATATCGGTCCACTGCTGGACGTAGGTCTCTCCCAAGACGCGCCACTGAGCCTGGTCTTCGGCTCTTCTCATCCAGTGTTTGCCAGCTACATGTCTCAGATCGTCACCCCACCTAGCCGAAGGGCGTCCTACACTACGTGCGCCTAAACGCGGTCTCCACTCTAGTACTCTTGTTTGCTCCAACGATTGTCGGTTCTGCGGCAAACATGGCCGGCCCACTGCCATTTGAGCTTCCTAATCCTCTGATACATAATACCTAGTTTAACATCAAAGTAATGCAGGAAAAGTGACAAGTGTTTTGTAGTGAGTGGCTCTTTCACACAAAAGTGCTTAATGTTTAAAAAAATATTAAATGGTGGTATGAAGTTCTGGAATCGATTTCATAGTTCAATAATTCATGCATTAATTAGAACTGTGTTTATAGATTCGACCGTGGGCCGACATTATATACATAAATTATATCCACATAACTAATAAAAATCTATCTATGATGTACTTACTCATTGTATTTGTCTTCTCAGGAAATGCTAACGAATCTATTCAACCAATACGTACCAGTAATCCGTGTGTCAGTATGGGCTGCTAACGATGGCCCTCTCGCCACTGTTGTACTTCGCGCCGAGTGGGACGCAAGACTAGCGATCGCACGCGTGCACAAGAGACGACTAGACCACACCTGGGCAGGTATGTGACGTCACAACTGTGCAGCACTATGATTATCTTCTTTAAATAAATAAATTATATTCTTGGACATAATAACACAACGTTTTCTAGTCCCAAACTAAGCAAAGCTTGTACTATGGGAACTAGATTGCTGATAGAATACTTATATAATTACTAGACTCCGCCCGCGACTAAGTTCGCGTCCCGTTGGATCTCGTTGATTTTCCGGGATAAAAAGTAGCCTATGTGTTAATCCAAGTCACGGACAATATATATTCCAAGCTTTATCCAAATCGGATCAGTAGTTTTTGCTTGAAAGAGTAACAAACATACTCACAAACTTTCGCGTTTATAATATTAGTTCGCGTCCCGTTGGATCCCGTTGATTTTCCGTGATAAAAAGTAGCCTATGTGTCAATCCAGGTCAAGGACAATATATATTCCAAGTTTCATCCAAATCGGACCAGTAGTTTTTACGTGAAAGAGTAACATACATCCACCCTCACAAACTTGCGCGTTTATAATATTAGTAGGATGATTTTTTAGACTAGGGGGGGCGCTGTGTGAAATGTCCATCAATTTTTTGATTTTTTATTTATTTAATTCAATACATGTCATGCTCGCTCATATAAAATGAATCATGGACAAAAGAAATAAAATGTATTGTATGTCTATAATCAGGTCGCAGGCTCGAGCTATCTCTCGGCCGTCCATCTCCAGCTCCGAATCTAGACGTACTCCGCGCTCGGCTTCGTGCCATCCTTCTAGACCAGAAGGGTTACACGTTACCTCTGCTGCGCCTGCGCGACGCCTACGCCAGCCGCCATTGCTGCGCGCTCACCACCTCTGATATCGCCAAAGTAAAGGACACTGTGGTAATACAGGAAGGTAATTCAGATCTAGGTTTGAGTGGTTTTTTTTTCCGGAAGTTGCTGTTATATTGCAACATCATTTAATTCGTTTTATAATTCCCTTACATAATTACATTTATAACTTACTTATTCTAATTTTATAATAAATACATACTTTTACCCTGATAATTATTTTAAAAATTCCAATTACATATAACAACTGAATGAATGAATTTTAGATTTAAACATTTAAATCTAAAAAATCAATAAGTTATCAAAATTCCATAAAACTAAATCATTTGAACTATACATATAAAAAAATTAAAATAGTTAGTAACAATACAGATAAAAAATAAAAATAAACAATAGGTTAAAATTATTTCCTCAATTTTAAATCAAATTTTTTAATTTTAATTCATTAAGTAAATTCATTATTCCAATTCTATAGGTTTGAGTGGTTTGAAAGTACTGGAGAACTTATGTAGGTACTTTAATCCTTTATCCTTTATTGAAGCGCTCGTGGCATAACTGGCTTAGATTGGCTAAGCTCCGCCGATTATCTAAGTTAAGCAACATTCTGTGCGGTCACTATTTGGATGGGTGACCGTTAGTGGCATTTGCATCTGAGCGCTTCCGTGCTTCGGAGGGCACGTTAAACTGTCCGTCCCGGCTCTAGCAGTCGTTAAGCCAAGACGGAGGCCTTAAGGCGGCCTAAAAACTCCGTCACCAGAGTCGGCCACTAACTTATACGAGCTTGCTTTTTAATCTTTTATCACTTTTATCTATGCTTTGAGCAGCTTTGAGATCATTTTGTCCTGTAATTGTGTCTTCAGTCTGCTTTTTTCAGTTGAGACACAATTTTTTCTAGCTCGTAGTCACTCGTCATACAGTTTTTGGGTTAACTTATGCTTTAGATCGGGTCTCACTCCTCAGCATCCACAACACCATCGGGCATGCTGGAACATTACTGCCATCAACCCAAAGTCCTTCTCCGTTACTTTAAGGAGTTGGGCTGGTTTGGCTGAGGTCAGCAGGGGGACAATGCACAATACACCCCAACGCGGGACGTCAGTGCAGATCTCATTCCCCCACGACGAATTAGAATTAGATACTTTAGAATGGTAGCAGACCATGGATAAACTTGATTTCGTCTTCAGGTTTCGGTCGCATGGTCCAACTGGTCGACCTAACCCCAGTTTCCAGCTCTGAAATGGAAGAGGCTCCGTGGAAGTGTCACATGCACACATCATTGGCTATGGGCCAGGAAGACGGCAGTCGTATCCTACAGCCAGTGTTCATGGAAGTTGCGGTTTTGGCACATAACACTAGTATACTGCTCGAGAACCATGGGGGAATCCTACCACTGCTAAGGTGAGTTTTGTTCATATCACTACATCTTTAAAACTACACAACGGGTTTTGATGCAGTTTTTTTTTTAATTGATAGAGTGATTCAAGAGGAAGGTTTATATGTATAATACATCATCATCATCACTACATTGCACCCGTGCGAAGCCGGGGCGGGTCGTCATCAGATGAGGTCAATATAACATCGGGTGTTCCGCAGGGGTCAATTTTGGGACCCCTACTATTTATTCTATTTATCAACGATATATCCCAATGTTTTTTACACTCTAACTTTTTACTCTATGCTGATGATTTAAAAATATACCGTCTCATAACCAATCCCGACGATTGTATCTTACTTCAAGAAGATCTAGATCGTTTAACGCTATATTGTTTAGCTAACAAATTTCATCTTAGTATTCCCAAGTGTAATTCCATAGTTTTTTCAAAAAATCATAGCTTATTTAATTTTATATATCGACTTTGTAATGCAACTCTAAACCAAGTTGATTCCCTGCGGGACCTCGGTGTTGTACTTGATTGTAAATTAAATCTAGATTTACATGCACACAAAATCAAGAATAAGGCCTTTCAAATGCTGGGTTTCATATCCAGAATCAGCAAATATTTCAAAAGACCCACCACGTATTTATATCTTTATAACGCACTTGTTCGCCCTCAGGTTGAATATGTTACTCAAGTTTGGAATCCTTATTACATAAAATATATTGACTCATTAGAAAGAGTACAAAAAAAGTTTTTACGCATAACTAATTATAGATGTTCTAGAGGATATCCCAAATATTCAGAGCTTTTAATCAAATATAACTTTCTTTCTTTAAAGCAAAGGCGTATGCTTTTGGGAGCCATGATGCTTTATAACTTATGCCACAATAGGTTTGACTGCGTGCAACTCACAGGCAAACTATGTTATAGTGTACCACGGACAGTGCATAGACGCGCCGTGCGCCCCGGCCGACTATTTGTCACGACAACTTGCCGCACCAATGCGGGAGTTCGCGCACCTATTTATCAGCTCGTCAATTCATATAACACCTACTTTGATGAAATCGACATATTTGCACTTTCCGTCGGTCAATTTAAAAAAGCTATAATACGCAAAATTCTTAGTTTGTAGGTTACTAAATTGTACTTAACTTTTGCATTAATTATATAATTTTGATGTACTTGCTCCATACCTACCTATTAGTTTTGTTTTGTTTATGTAGCAAGATCTCTTTTTCTTTGTTGTAAGCTGTGGATAATGGTGTTGGTTAAACATTAACAACTGTTATTTTTACTCTGTACTTTAGCTTAAATACACAATGTATAACTGTTTATTGTCCCTAATAAATAAAATAAAAAATAAAAATAAAAATAACTAATGAGTGTCCTCGAAGGCAAGTTTTGTCTAATATTGTATTTCGAATAGATATGAATGATTGGGTTCATATCTATTCGTGGGTTCGATCCCCACCGAGAACAAACATTTGTGTTATAAACATAGATGTTTGTTCTGTGTCTGGGTGTTTCTATGTATTATAAGTATGTATTTACAAAAAAAAATGTATGTATGTATTCTATCAGCCATCTAGTTCCCATCGTACAAGCTTTGCTTAGTTTGGGACTAGAAGGCGTTGTGTTAAGTGTCCGAGAATATTTATTTATTTATTTATTTATTTATATCGTAGTTATCGGCTAGTCAGTAGTTGTATGGAGGGACATACTTTTACATAAAGTATTATATGTGATCTGTGCTTTTACTATTCTTCAGTTTTTGCTTTGTCCAATGCATCATAGGGCATGTCAGTTATTGTCTTGTGCAACGCATCATAGATGCATGTCTTCAGTGGACGTGCTCAGTTTGGCAATGCTGTGTTATAGGCAGTGATCACATAAGAAGAAAATTGAAATGAAAAAAAAATGACAAGGTGAGCTAGGTTTAAGCTAGTTTTGTAAAAATATTATTTTATATTAACACTTTGTTATTTTGTTCACAGTTTCGTCGAATGTTACGAAGCGACCTTCCCACCGTTATTCCCGGATCCCCGGCGTGGCGTACCCATTGAATTATTGTTAAGAAACGCGACTAATATCGAGGTTAAAGATTTACCGTCAAGGCATCTCACTTGGCGTACGGAAAACAACGAATCACCACCGTCTTGTAGTCAGAGTAAGTTACTTTTACACATCGTAACACAATAATTATTTAAGGCTAGCGTCCACAGGCCCGCATCGCACGCATCGGACGCATCGCACGCAACGGATTTTTAGACTGCGTCCACTGATCGGCAGCGATGGGATTACCGACGCGAGTATGAGCAATCGGATTGCCGATGCCACCTTCATTCGGATTTTTGTAGTGATCGTCAAATGCAAATGGCCGACGATGCGGAGCGAGCGCGCGGGGCGCGTGCACTGATCGGCATTCCGTATGACGTCATCGGTACGCATCGCATGTAGGCATTGCCGATGAGCGGTCCGTACGATGCCGATCAGTGGACGCGGTTGTATGAGTTTTTATACAAGGCAAACTAAAATCCGTTGCGTGCGATGCGGGCCTGTGGACGCTAGCCTTTAGTTGTCATTCAAACTGACTGACAGAAAAATAATGCACGCAACGCACATCTACCGAAGACATACAATTGCACTGAGTGGGATGCTGTTACAACTCACATGGGCTTGTAATTGCACCGATACTCATACCCGAAATTGAATAAACTTTAGGGTCAGTCACATTTTTAGTGACGTAAGAAAATATTATTCATACTGATATTGACTTCTATTCATGATCATGAAACATCCATAGTTCAGTTGATTGCAGTGGATATCGATTCGATGCTTGCGACCGTTCCACGTCAGCTTATTAAACTATTCAAAAGCGATTTGAAGGCTGATTATCTGAGTATGTACCTATGTACTTGCATTCAAAGGAAAAGCAAACCACTGAGCAACCGTAATATTAGTTGTTTGTTCTTCAAGAGGTACCGTTACGTAGCTTTTGTTAGATACTTATTTTTCTCAAACATGCTTGGAAATTAAAGCATTATTTTGACAACCTTCTTCGAGATAAATCGAAGATGCCGTACTGGCCACACACATGCGAGAAGCGGCCAGATAAAAATGTATGAAAATCCATTACTGTCGTGTTTAGCGGCCAGATAAATTACATACAAAACTCATTACTGTCGTGTTATTTAAAAATGGAACGATCTTTTACTCCATAACATGGCAACCAAGGAGGTAACTTACCAAAGGTATTATTCAAATTTCGAACAGGCTTTCAAATTGAAAGCTGATTATTGAAAAAAAAAAACAAAATGAACACTGTAACTTCGTTGTTCGATAATGGTTTTGTAAGTAATTGTATTTTCAACTAAAAAGTTTTGACTAGGTACTTAGTTTTAATTTCCGCGCATTATTTGAGAAAAGTACTATACAAGCCTTGGCCACAACTAGGCAATGAGGGACTCACGTATGTGTGCCTCGTCTTCGACTCGGCCCACATTTACACGTTCTTCCCTCATTGCCTCTGTTGCAGGCCGCTGCCGTAATGTACTATTTAGTCTTATCTTGGACAAAAGCGTCCCCACTACTTTTTTCCTTGCTAAACTGGGCCAATCAACAAACTAATTGGTTTTCTAGGTGAAAGTTCGAGAAGCAGTGGCGACCGTGAAAGGCCACGCACCGCGCCCGCCTTGGAGCCAATGCTGGCTTTATTCGAACGGGAACTAATTGATTTATTACGCACAGCACCAAAATGCTCCATACCTTTCAGCAAGTAAGTGTGAACTACTACTGCAATTCGCGATAAACAAGTCGTCCTCTGTTAGTGTTACCATAATACTGACTTTAAAAGTATTCTACGTCGTGCAGCCTCCAACACAGTTGGTAGTAGACAATTTTGTTTGCAACAACGAACCAATAATCTGTTTTCTCATGGGTTGAAAAAGCATGTGTAAACTTTTATAAACTGTACACCTAGCAATTACTTTACGAACATGACGTCAGTTAGTTACTAATATGATTATAAAAAAGTATCTAAGTATTCTATCAGCAATCTAGTTCTCAAAGTACAAGCTATGCTTAGTTTAGGATTAGAAGGCGTTGTGTTAAATTTAGAAATATTAAAAAAAATAGTATCTCACTGGTATGTTTTTTGCAGACTGATCCCAGCTTTTCATCATCACTTCGGTCGTCAATGCCGAGTCGCCGATTACGGCTTCACCAAGCTACCTGATCTCCTCGCTGCTTTGGGCAATACTATTGTTGTAAGTGCTTTTAAACAAAACCTCAAATTAATAAGCATCAATGTATACCTCTCTACTGTCTTTACCAAGAGCTTGGTGCTTACCAAGAGCGTAGAGCTTGGTATTCAGTTTTTATAATCCAATGTTTTTCCCGCTACACTTCAAATACCGTCGAATATTATATGATCTGTGCCCTCGGCAAGGCCTGCCGAAGGGAATCTGATTGTAAAGACCATTGGGAAAGTTGGACTCAAGTCAGCAGCCGTGTTGAAATTTTCCAGTTATCTAAGAGCTTACAGATTGTATGGAAATCGACGCATTTGTCAGTTACTAAGCTGATCCATTGCGGCTTTGTACAAGATAAATTATTCACTAAAATTGTTCCCAGGTTCTTGGCTCGGGCTCATCGCGAGTCATAACAATATCCAACGCCGCCCAAAGCCGTCGTTGGACGTCCGATCTAGTCAAACTGCTAAAGGCCCAGCCCGGCCGATCTATTCTACCTCATGATATACCTCCGCTCTACCAAGCTACGTTCGGCCGCATGTTCTCGCCTGTGGATTACGGCGTGTGTACATTATCCGAGCTGATGGAAAGGGTGACCCCGCAGGCGATTACTATGGCGGGTGATGGCACGATTTCTCTGCCGCGGCGTGAGCCTACGGCGGAAGAAAGGGCGCGAACTGTGCAGTTTGCTATGGAGGTATGTTTGTGCTTACTGACTGCTTGAGGTGTCATCTCATCACTATCATTGTTTCAGTTCTAGACGACTGCTGAAAGTAGGCATTACCCATAGATTTCCAGACTCAATGATATTGTCTGGTTCTTACCAGACTACAGCGAAGCAAAAAGAGTGTTGTATGCCACCTATCCTAATACAAACAATTAACACTAGTAGTAGGTATGTTTCAGGGCAATGTGGCATATTATGACCACAGCTACCTTCTAAACATCACTATGTGTGCATAACAATTTCAGATGAGAATATTTTCTTGTTTCGTACTTTTTAGAGTGTGATTTTTCAGTAGTCAGGTTTTAGTTTCAGAACCTATTTTTACTACACCCAAAAACGGTTCATAGCCAACATTGCTTTTAGGGGGGGTTCCTACTCTGTGCGTATCAAGTCTTTTGTGTTAGATGTAATTAAGTATGTATCATCATTGCAAAAATAAACTTGGCGTAGGCTTGATAGCTGATTTCGCGTGGACTTCGAAGCACGTAGCTAATATAACTTGACTTTTTTATCAAAAAAAAAAAAAACATTCACAGACTGTAGAACTCCTCTGCTACGCGCCAAACCTTCGCATGGAATTCTCTCGCTTCGTGCCCGCATACCACGCTCACTTCGGTCGACAACTACGAGTTGCGCACTACGGCTGCGTAAAACTTGTCGATCTATTTGAACTGATTCCCGACGCTGTGTCCATTTGTGCCGAGCTTTGTGGGGAGAGAAGCGTGAAGTTGACAACTAAGATGGCGAGGCCGGTGGTCGCACAGCGTCTGCGAGCGCTGGGTTCAACTCCGCTTCAAGCGCTGCCCATGCAATATGCGAGGCAATTCGGTGCTCCACCACAGGTACTCTTGACAGCCTAGTATCAGTAGTCCGATGATTTAGTCCTATGATCAGTCTGATGATGCTGATTAATACAGATCATCGAACTGCTGAGCCCTTTAGTCCGATATTTGCACATTTCGAACTCGATTCCTGCAATGGCATGAATCGAGTTCTATAACTTCGCAGTTCGCTCACCCCATCAAATAAACCGACGATCGTAAGATTGATTTTTCTAATTTCTGTAATGTTTTCAGCCGGACATGGTCGAAGTATCAACCCTAGAGGAGCTAGTGTACGCAGTAGGCGGTTACATTGAAGGCGGGATGGTGATAGCGCCGGGGCGCGCGTGGCGCTGGGCCGGCGCCGCGTTGAGCGCATGCGCCGCGTTATGTGGCGATCGTAGCGTCGCGCGCGGCTCTACCAGCGAATACTTCACGGCTGCTTACCGCCGGTTCACGTCGAACTTACCCGATCTCCCGCAACTTATAGGTACCTTGCTATTTGTTATAGCGTAGTGGTGTAACGGTTGCAGCCTCGTCTTCCAATCCCAAGGTCGTGGGTACAAATCTGGCCGTGCCTATGTTTTTCTATTCGAAAAGTATATTCCTATATACAGTGCTGTCAAGGAGTGAAGCAAAACATCGTGAGAAAACCCACGGCTTAGTCAATATCGCACGTATTGAGCATGTCTTTCGAGTCCGCCAATATTTATTTTATTGATATTTTCTTACAGTGGCAGGGATCATTCGCATTGAAGACACGAGGGTGATTCTAACTCCGGCTTGGCGCACGGTTTGGCGGCTCGCGCAAATATTCGCGGATAGCAGTTTGCCGCTCTCACCAATGGAGGTCTACTTGGAGTATACGAACCGGTTTGAACCGGTCTTCCCAGGAACTGAGACTGGTAGGAAAATTAGTTGAACGTTCGGAAGTAAGTTTTTACTGTTATATACACATTTTGCAGCTATTGTTTGTTACACAGGCTTAGACGGAGTTTCTGATTTTCTGCGTCAATACAGCGAGATATTCTGTGACGCTGGCAGCGGCAGGTTCGCTCTATGCAGCGGTGTCGTGGTTCCGAGGGTGAGAGACATCCCCACAGTTCACGAAGACTACTCTGTGCATGACACTCCGCCCGGGCAGAAGGTAACAAACAAAAAATACTTCGATGCGACTTCTGATTTGTAAAAAGTGTATCGCTTTTTTATACTGTACCTACGTAACACGTATACTTTATCCTGTTTATTGTCTGGTTTTAGGGTTCTCGTGTGTTTGAATCTCCAAAGCATAGCATTTGGTGCTCTCCACCGGCCAGCGCTTTACCTGCTCCCAACGCATTGCTGACTCTTGAGAAACGTAAGTAAGTTATACACTTATTTTATTAACATATTTTCTATATTAAGTATATTTTTATGAGAATAAAATGTCTAATCAAATCTTGCTAGGGCAGTTTTGTTTGAATGATCAGTTATCTCTCATATAAACATTGTTGCTATTCCAATAGGTCGCACTCGCTTAGCGGCGCAGTTCGATGCACCGTAACGATCCCACCTGTGCCACAACGAAAGCATTCCTCTTATATTTAGACTGCGTGCGTGTGATTTATGCCGACCAAAACCATCTAAGGATTTAACCCAGGGTCGCAACGAATTTTAGACTAAAAGTGTCCTAAATATTGTGATGTATGTAACAATAATGTTTTAGATCGTGTATATTTTTGTGTGTTTTATTTAGGTCTAAGGTGTTCTCAGCATTCGATACATGTTATTGTGTATTTCAAACATAATTTTTGAACCACGTTGTTAGAGTTTTCATCTCGTGTATACGATACGATACAAATACATCGACGTCAAATACTTGATGTTTTACAACTTGACAAGTTAAATAAATTACATTATTAGCCTATATTATGTAGTGTAAGTAAAGCACTTATTGTTATTTTTTCATACATAGAAATGCTTGATTAGAGTGTATGTAGGTACATCAAATCTAATTAATCGTTATTTCATTTTTACTTTTGACATATTTATGTATAAGTATATTTAAATAGTTTTTACAGTGATAAAGGACTGATGAAAACCTCATAATGTCAATAAAATTCTAAGAATGTTTTGTATCTATGATCCAAACCG